>CM038711.1:30141169-30768669 GCA_021613375.1 Megaleporinus macrocephalus | reverse complement strand
TGGGAGAAGTTCCTTTGACTGCCTTTATATAATCTGCAAAGCAGAGCTGGACTAAGTTCAACCCTTTTCTTTTGTCTAGACCAGCACACTACAATCATGATGACCTCCCCCGACCTGGAACTAAGCCTGCTATCGTAGTTACGGTAAGCAGGATGTTTTCAAACATCAGTAAACACAGTTTATCTGTTTAAAACACCTAAATGAGTATGAACGAGTCAATAACACATGTTGCCAAAAAGAAGTTGGTAGAGAAAAGCGGTGCAGGGACAATATTTTATACACAAGTCAGCTGCTAAATGAAAATGGTCAAATCTACTGACACTCTGATCTTATACTGAAATATAACACTATGGTCAGCTCATGAAGCTATTCCTACAGGTATACTTCCTCTCCCAAGAAACACCACTATAGAAAATGCATAATTAACTTTTGACAATCTTAATAAAGTTTAAATTAATGGAATTAACATTAACATTAACATTAACATAAGTGAACAATGATGTAATAATAGTTTTATTCGAGATTTGTATATTCCAAAATGTAAACCTGCGATAATATTGCAGTGGCCATGAAAATTTGTGACTGTAGCAAGGTATGGACCCTCTCTATTCAATATGTATTAAACAACAAGAGCAAAAACTTATCGGAATGACACAGTTAAATAATAATAATAATAATAATAATAATAATAATAATAATACCTGTTATTTCCTTAATCTGTGTATTCTTTTTGGTAAATATTTCATCCATGAAATGCAATTTGCAAAGAAAATCCCAACTTACAACTTGTTTAAAGTAGACATTTACAATTATGTCTCCTTAATCCAACATACAGCTTTTGAGTACACTTGATTTTCTTTTTCTTTTTCAAAGATGTTTCTCACATTTCTGCACATTTACCATCATCCTGTCAGTAAATGCATTTTTTTAAAATTAGTATTATTTTTTTATTTTTTCTCTTTACATATATACTCTGTCTTCGGTTATAAGACAGAGTATAAACATTATAATCTTGTTTAATTAACTGAGGTTGATTTTCTTCAACCCCCCCCCTGTGCCCTGAAATCAAGTTAGTAGCTGCTGAAACGCAACCTACACAGGATGATATGTGCATGTAAAATGAGGTGATGTTAAAAATAACACATGAATTATGATCTAACCAGCGGGTTAGATCAGAGAGTATTAAAGATCTGCACTTAAGTACGAGTCCTGTTGTGGTAGTGATCACGAGTGCACATATAAATAAAGGAAATTAAAGTACATATACAGTGGTGTGAAAAAGTGTTTGCCCCCTTACTGATTTCCTGATTTTTTGCATGTTTGTTACACTTAAATGTTTCAGAACATCAAACCAATTTTAATATTAGTCAAAGACAACACAGGTACACAAAATGCTATTTTTAAATGAAGGTGTTTATTATTAAGGGAGAAAAAAATCCAAACCTACATGGCCCTGTGTGAAAAAGTGATTGCCCCCTTGTTAAAATATACCGTCACTGTGGTTTCTGACACCTGAGTACTGTCACGTTTGGAGGCGAGGAGCAGACGAAAGCGGACACACATGCAAGCTTTAAGTATTTAATATAAACAAAACAAAACACGAGAACATAAACACGGCGATGAACAAAGTGGGAGTCACACATACAGACCAGATACAAAAACAAAAAGAACCACGAGGAAGAGCACAAAACAAGCACACTAAATATACCTGATAACAAGAGGGAATCGGAAACAGCTGGTGACAGTGGGAGGAGACTTGGAGCACGAGACCAAAACAAACACCATGTGGACATGAGAGGAAGTAAACACAAGCACGTGGACAGAACATAAATAGGCGAGGGACGCGGGGAACATGGTGGAGTATGACAAGTACACTGTCTCTAGCCACACCCAGGCCTGATTGTTGCCACACCTGTTCTTAAGCAAGACATCACTTAAATAGGACCTGCCTGATGAAGTGAAGTCCACCAAAAGATCCTTAAAAGCTACACATCATGCCGAGGTCCAAAGAAATTCAGGAACATTCGAGAAAGAAGGTAATTGAGATCTATCAGTATGGAAAGGGTTATAAAGCCATTTCCAAAGCTTTGGGAATCCAGCGAACCACCATGAGAGCCATTGTCCACAAATGGCAAAGACACGGAACAGGGGTGAACCTTCCCTGGAGTGGCCGGCCGTCCAAAATAACCGCAAGAGCGCAGCGACGACTCATCCAAGAGGTCACAAAAGACCCCACAACAACATCCAAAGAACTGCAGGCCCCACTTGCCTCAATTAAGGTCAGTGTTCATGCCTCCACCATCAGAAAGAGACTGGGCAAAAATGGTCTACATGTTCCTAGACATTTAAGCTCGTCTTAATTTTTCCAGAACACATCTTGATGATCCCCAAGACTTTTGGGAAAACATTCTGTGGACCGATGAGACAAAAGTGGAACTCTTTGGAAGGTGTGTGTCCCAGTACATCTGGCATGAAAGAAACACTGCATTCCAGAAAAAGAACATTATACCAACAGTAAAATATGGTGGTGGTAGTGTGATGGTCTGGGGCTGTTTTGCTGCATCAGGGCCTGGAAGACTTGCTGTGATAAATGGAACTATGAATTCTGTGGCCACCAAAAGATCCTGAAGGAGAATGTCCGACCATCTGTTTGTGACCTCAAGCTGAAATGAACTTGGGTTCTGCAGCAGGACAATGATCCAAAACACACCAGCAAATCCACCTCTGAATGGCTGAAGAAAAACAAAATGAAGACTTTGGAGTGGCCTAGTCAAAGTCCTGTCCTGAATCCGATTGAGATGCTGTGGTATGACCTTAAGAAGGCCGTTCATGCTCGAAACCCTCCAATGTGGCTGAATTACAACAATTCTACAAAGACGAGTGGGACAAAATTCCTCCACAACGCTGTAAAAGACTCATTGCAAGTTATCGCAAACGCTTGGTTGCAGTTGTTGCTGCTAAGGGTGGCCCGACCAGCTATTAGGTTTAGGGGGCAATCACTTTTTCACACAGGGCCATGTAGGTTTGGATTTTTTTTCTCCCATAATAATAAACACCTTCATTTAAAAATAGCATTTTGTGTTTACTTGTGTTGTCTTTGACTAATATTTAAATTGGTTTGATGTTCTGAAACATTTAAGTGTGACAAACATGCAAAAAATCAGGAAATAGATATTTCATAGATCATAGATCATAGATCTTTCTTAGATCAGACTAAGGCCCAGCAATCTGATAAAGAAAACTGGATTTTCAGATTTCTCAGTCTTTGCTTGTATGCAAACTTTTAAAGAGATGCCAAAACCAACTGAACACTGCAAAATTAGGCATTTAAATATTTTTCATCTTCTATATGATGTATGTTCACATTTTCCACTTATGTAACTTAATGTTTAATAAAAAATCTGCAGCGGAAAGTTTGATCTGATTCTGCGAGTATACTGGCCAGTTGCAAAGCAGAAATACAATTATTGCCTGACTCGTATAGATCTGAAGTTTCCTCATTGTTCATTAGTGCATGTAAAGGTCTTGATCAGATTAAAACAAAAGTTATAGGATTAAGTCAACATTCTCAGAGGTAATATTTGAAAAGATCAGATTTCCCGCTGGGAAAACGTTTACTGGGTCGCACGTAGGCACACAAGGACACATCTGAACCCCCAGGTTGAGAAAGCAACATGATTATTTTTAAAAATAAAAATTGTACAGTTAAGCCTCCCCATACATGAGAACAGTTTAACTAAATACTGTGACACACATAAAAGTAGTATGCAAAAAATATATTTTTTGTTTGGTGGAAAACATCAAACATATACAACGGGAAACAGTTGTAGACAATTAGCCAAAGTCCAAATGTTGATTCTTTCATTTAGAACTGTAGCTGCAAGAGCTAACATTGCTATCAAACCGAAGTTAGTAGTCACCTATATAAGCCCAAGCCATTTTAAAAACTTTCCACATCAAACTCTCACTTACTGATGTAGAAAGCCTTTTTAGATTTTGGGGTCTCTAATACACTCTACCTCAAGTTTGGTAATAATAATTATCATAAATACAGAGGAATTAGATCCAAGACCTGTCCTCTTCATCCTTGGCCAAAACCAAAATGGTACTCCAAAACAGAAGAAAAGTTGTTTTGGGGTTTTTTTCACGATGTTTTTTTTTTTATTGTTTATAGAAAATAGGTTTCAAAACGCACTGAGAAGAGTGACCTAAATTTGAAAGAAGTTTAATTGATTTAACTTTTCATGCTATTTGGGTGACAACTGAGACAAAGTTTGTTAGCAGCTTGCAGCTCCAGTTCCACACTAAGAGGAAAATGGAAACGTGTTGACTGGTCAACGACATCTAGTGAAAGTGGTGTAGACCTGAACCTGTTGAAACCTGAAGAATTTTCATTGCACAGCCTTGTAATGTGAACAAAGCTTAAAAGCATTGAACGGTTAAAGGAAAACTATCTACAGAGATGAGAATGGGAGAACATTACTTGCTACTGTTCCTAGTGCATCATGCTGCAACTAAGTGTGTACGGTCCTAATGCCAGCCGTGGCCTAAATCCTGCCTGCATCTTCCGCTAGGCTCTGCGGCCTGTTCCCCTGGACACTGGCTATGCTTTCGTAACCCTGGCAACTACCAGGAAACTGAAGGCAACTGTCTTGATTTGCCGGCTGTCAAGCGTCAACAATGAGTCACAAGTTTGTCACAGCTGCTGTGGAGAGCAGATGGATGGAAAGACTGGCTGATTTGAGAGTGGAGAGGAAACTGTCCTGCTAAAGCCCTCTGAGGCTCTGAGCTCCACAACAACCGGTACACTTTAGCGCCGGCACACTCAAGTTCCAGCAAGTTTTAGCTCTAGCCTTCTCCGGCATGCTTTAGCGGCACAGCTCACATCCAGTCTTCTACAGCTCCAGCACAGTCTAGCTCCAGTCTTCTACAGCTCCAGCACAGTCTAGCTCCAGTCTTCTACAGCTCCAGCACAGTCTAGCTCCAGTCTTCTACAGCTCCAGCAGAGTCTAGCTCCAGTCTTCTACAGCTCCACCACAGTCTAGCTCCAGTCTTCTACTGCTCCACCACAGCCCACATCCAGTCTTCAACTGCTCCACCACCGCCCACATCCAGTCTTCTACAGCTCCAGCAGAGTCTAGCTCCAGTCTTCTACAGCTCCAGCACAGTCTAGCTCTAGTCTTCTACAGCTCCAGCAGAGTCTAGCTCCAGTCTTCTACAGCTCCAGCACAGTCTAGCTCTAGTCTTCTACAGCTCCAGCAGAGTCTAGCTCCAGTCGTCTACAGCTCCAGCAGAGTCTAGCTCCAGTCTTCTACAGCTCCAGCAGACTCTAGCTCCAGTCCTCTACTGCTCCACCACAGCCCACATCTAGTCTTTTACTGCTCCACCACCGCCCACATCCAGTCCTCTACAGCTCCAGCAGAGTCTAGCTCCAGTCTTTTACAGCTCCACCGCAGTCTAGCTCCAGTCTTTTACAGCTTCAGCACAGTCTAGCTCCAATCTTCTACTGCTCCACCACAGCCCACATCCAGTCTTTTACAGCTTCAGAACAGTCTAGCTCTAGTCTTCTACAGCTTCAGCAGAGTCTAGCTCCAGTCTTCTACAGCTCCAGCACAGTCTAGCTCTAGTCTTCTACAGCTTCAGCAGTCTAGCTCCAGTCTTCTACAGCTTTTACTCCAGTACACTTCAGCTCCAGCATGCTTTTACTCCAGTACACTTCAGCTCCAGTATGCTTTTACTCCAGTACACTTCAACTCCAGCATGCTTTTACTCCAGTACACTTCAGCTCCAGCATGCTTTTACTCCAGTACACTTCAACTCCAGCATGCTTTTACTCCAGTACACTTCAGCTCCAGTATGCTTTTACTCCAGTACACTTCAACTCCAGCATGCTTTTACTCCAGTACACTTCAGCTCCAGCATGCTTTTACTCCAGTACACTTCAACTCCAGCATGCTTTTACTCCAGTACACTTCAACTCCAGCATGCTTTTACTCCAGTACACTTCAACTCCAGCATGCTTTTACTCCAGTACACTTCAGCTCCAGCATGCTTTTACTCCAGTACACCTCAGCTCCAGCATGCTTTTACTCCAGTACACCTCAGCTCCAACATGCTTTTACTCCAGTACACTTCAGCTCCAGCATGCTTTTACTCCAGTACACTTCAGCTCCAGCATGCTTTTACTCCAGTACACTTCAGCTCCAGCATGCTTTTACTCCAGTACACTTCAGCTCCAGTATGCTTTTACT
Organism: Megaleporinus macrocephalus; assembly: GCA_021613375.1. NCBI lineage: Eukaryota > Metazoa > Chordata > Actinopteri > Characiformes > Anostomidae > Megaleporinus > Megaleporinus macrocephalus. Next base: position 30,762,418 of record CM038711.1, on the reverse strand, counting down.
CCAGTACACCTCAGCTCCATCATGCTTTTACTCCAGTACACTTTAGCTCCAGCATGCTTTTACTCCAGTACACTTCAGCTCCAGTATGCTTTTACTCCAGTACACTTCAACTCCAGTATGCTTTTACTCCAGTACACTTCAGCTCCAGCATGCTTTTACTCCAGTACACTTCAGCTCCAGCATGCTTTTACTCCAGTACACTTCAGCTCCAGTATGCTTTTACTCCAGTACACTTCAACTCCAGCATGCTTTTACTCCAGTACACTTCAGCTCCAGCATGCTTTTACTCCAGTACACTTCAGCTCCAGTATGCTTTTACTCCAGTACACTTCAGCTCCAGCATGCTTTTACTCCAGTACACTTCAGCTCCAGCATGCTTTTACTCCAGTACACTTCAGCTCCAGCACGCTTTTACTCCAGTACACTTCAACTCCAGGATGCTTTTACTCCAGTACACTTCAGCTCGTTTTTTTCTCCTGTCTTCTCCAGCACACTTCATTCCAGCTTACTTTGGGTCCAGCATGTTTTGGCATAATTTAGCTTCAAGCCTTCTTCAGCTCCAGTATGGTTTAGCTCCAGTATGGTTTAGCTCCAGTATGGTTTAGCTCAAAGACTTTTTCAACTCCAGTATGGTTTAGCTCCAGAATGGTTTAGTTCAAAGCCCTTTTCAACTCCAGTATGGTTTAGCTCCAGAATGGTTTAGTTCAAAGCCCTTTTCAACTCCAGTATGGTTTAGCTCCAGTGTGGTTTAGCTCAAAGCTTTTTTTCAATTCCAGTATGGTTTAGCTCAAAGCTTTCTTCAACTCCAGCATGGTTTAGCTCAAAGCTTTTTTCAACTCCAGTATGGTTTAGCTCCAGAATGGTTTAGCTCAAAGCTTTTTTCAACTCCAGTATGGTTTAGCTCCAGTATGGTTTAGCTCAAAGCCTTTTTCAACTCCAGTATGGTTTAGCTCAAAGCTTCTTTTAATTCCAGTATGGTTTAGCCCCAGTATGGTTTAGCTCAAAGCTTTTTTCAACTCCAGTATGGTTTAGCTCCAGTATGGTTTAGCTCAAAGCCTTTTTCAACTCCAGTATGGTTTAGCTCAAAGCTTCTTTTAATTCCAGCATGGTTAAGCTCCAGTATGGTTTAGCTCAAAGCCTTTTTCAACTCCAGTATGGTTTAGCTCCAGTATTTTTTAGCTCAAGGCCCTTTTCAACTCCAGTATGGTTTAGCTCCAGTATGGTTTAGCTCAAAGCCTTCTTTAACTCCAGCATGGTTTAGCTCCAGTATGGTTTAGCTCAAAGCCTTTTGCAATTCCAGTATGGTTTAGCTCAAAGCTTTCTTTAACTCCAGTATAGTTTAGCTCCTGTATGATTTAGCTCAAAGCTTTCTTCAACTCCAGTATAGTTTAGCTCCAGTATGGTTTAGCTCAAAGCCTTTTTCAACTCCAGTATGGTTTAGCTCCAGTATGGTTTAGCTCAAAGCCTTTTTCAACTCCAGTATGGTTTAGCTCCAGAATGGTTTAACTCAAAGCCTTTTTCAATTCCAGTATGGTTTAGCTCCAGTATGATTTATCTCAAAGCTTTTTTCAACTTCAGTATGGTTTAGCTCCAGAATGGTTTAACTCAAAGCCCTTTTCAATTCCAGTATGGTTTAGCTCCAGTATGGTTTATCTCAAAGGTTTTTTCAACTCCAGTATGGTTTAGCTCCAGAATGGTTTAACTCAAAGCCTTTTTCAATTCCAGTATGGTTTAGCTCCAGTATGGTTTATCTCAAAGCTTTTTTCAACTCCAGTATGGTTTAGCTCCAGTATGGTTTAACTCAAAGCCTTTTCTTTAATTCCACTATGGTTTAGTTCAAAGCCTTCTTCAATTCCAGTATGGCTTAGCTCAAAGCCTTCTTCAACTCCAATATGGCTTAGCTCAAAGCCTTCTTTAACTCGAATATGGCTTAGCTCAAAGCCTTCTTTAACATGAATATGGCTTAGCTCAAAGCCTTCTTCAACTCCAACATGGTTTAGCTCAAAGCCTTCTTTAACTCCAACATGGTTTAGCTTAAAGCCTTCTTCAACTCCAGCACAATTTAGCTCCAAGTTTTCACACACATCAGTTTTGCATACTTAGCTTCAACGCAGACCCAACAGAGTTTAGTGCTTTACCTTCATTCTAACCTTGAAGCAATATCAGATTTCACAGTATTATAATATTATGTGTAAGTATTATTACACGTATTACAACAGTAGACTGCTAAGGGTTAACGAAATGCTGATATTAGCATGATAAACATCTAATAGGAAGCAAATGTTCATATGAAATACAGGAGCTACATGTTATCACTCCACTGTGAGCTAATGGGAGCAGCGTGAAAAGCTCGGAATAAAGGTCATTTGAATAAATGCCCAACAGGTCTCTGGGGATTCCATGTGATGAAATTGACTCCATCCTTCCTCATCATTCTGACCTGCTGTCTGTGGCTTTGTGTCTCTCTCGCTGCCCCTCCAACGAAGGCTAATTGAGTGAACGGGTGTCTGTGTAAGGTCTCTCGCTGGACTGTGTGTGTGAGCATTTACTGGGTCAATCCAACCTTCCAGCAAATTTGGAGCCTCGGCTATCAACATAAAACCGACTCTCTCTCTCTCTCTCTCTCTCTCTCTCTCTCTCTCTCTCTCTCTCTCTCTCCCTCTCCCTGTTTGTTTATTTGTCTTGTGTCTCTCTTTTCTTTGTTTTATTTGTTGAAGAGATGTTGCAATCAGGAAGAGAACCATTTAAAAGTTTGTGACCTATTTTAAAACAGGGTGATGAAAATCAGCATAGTGATGTTATTTTGGCACGGCCTCACACGACACCCCACAACTTCTGCAGGTCTGAAAGAGTCTGCTGCTGTTTGCTGCTGTGTCCTGGTTTGTCTACTGTGACTGGCACACATTAAGGACTGGTTTAGCTGGGTGAGCTGACCAATCAGAACACAGTAGGCTCACTGGGAGGCAGAGCTTAAGCACAAGGGCTCTTACAGCCTAACAGACAGTTTCAGTTACGTATGTAGATCTATTCCAGTAGACCCCAAAATTAAAATGATCAACATACAAAATTAGCTAAATATACTACTACTACTACTACTACTACTACTACTAACAATAATAATAATAATAATAATAATAATAATAATAATAAGATACATCTACATTATTATCTACACTACTACTTACAATAATATTAATAATAACAAGAAGAAAAAGAAGTAGATAAAAAAGCCTATTAGTAGTAGCAATAGTATTTATACATTAATGATAATGATCATATCGCAACAACAACAAATAAGAACAATAAGAAAAAAGAAGTAAATAAAAAGAAGCCATTTTTACCATTTTTGTTGTTGTACTAATCTATGGCTAGTACTATACCATGATATACTACCACTATTAATCATCAATATCAACCATCTGCTCATCAATAATAATAATAATAATAATTATAATACCATGTATAATCTTAATAATTGAAAACAACTCTTTGAAAACCTTTAAAAAAATAGTTTAAAAATAGAACACCAGATGGTTCTATAAGTCACAGAGGCTTTTTTTAGAATCTCTTTTGCTCTAGGTCCTTTTAAAGCCATCACCTAGTATTGAGCCGAAGACAGTGCGGGGTGGAGGGAGGAAGGAGGGGAGTATGGATAGAGGGCGATGATATTGACCTGGTAACCATCCGCTCAGTCTTTAAAAGCCAATAGAAAAGTCAGCCTCCTTCCTAACTCTCCTTCCTCCATCCCACCGCTAGCTGCCGTCTACTGGCGATGGCAAGGGAGCGGCCTGAGCCTCAACGATATCCTGAGGGTGGAATCCATCATGGAAGGTTCCAGACTGAACGAGTGCTCTTTCAGAGTGACACCTCATTTACCTGGCCTGCACAAACAAAATGGATTTCCTTTTCTCGTCAATAAATCACTCTATTCTCTCCCTCCCTCTCTCTCTTTCTCGCTCTCTCCCTCCCTCTCTTTCTCTCTCCCTTCCTCTTTTTCTCTCCCTCTCTCTCTCCCTCCCTCTCTCTTCCTCTGTGTCTTTCCTCCTCTCTCTCTCTAAACGGAGCTCATAAATTGGCAGTGTAATGAAACTGCAGAAATGAAGTAAGGTCTGGATTTGGCCCCTTACGTCTCCAGTAGAGGAGCAGCTGTGATGGTGAGAGATGAAGGTTTCGTTGGCTTACTGTCAGATGTACTCAAACACCTTGCCAGTAAGATGGGAGAGTTTTTTTTTTGCTCACTCATGTGCTCCCATCAGATTTTGGTACAGATATAAATCACTCCATTTTTTTTTTTCAAACATGCATCTTTATTAACAGTGATGTACAGCTACAGTCACTAATGGATTCATTTCACATTACAAATTTTGAAATCTAAAGGTGCTTTAAATTCCTGCCCAGCCATGTGACCTATACCTGATTTCTTCTATACTCTGCTTTGAGCCACATGGCCAAAAGTATAAAGACTTCTATTTCTTAAATTCATATATAACGTCTACAGGCAAACACTTCTGTTTTCTGTCTTGCTAGAGCTGCCACAGCCAAACGCAATGACTGTAAAGTGAAAAGGTCTAGGAGCAAATAAGGCTCAGCTGTAAAGTGGAGTTCTGAGATACAAAGAGCATTAAAACAAGGTTGCTACACTTACTACAGAGACTCAAACTGTTCCTGGAAGGAATGTTAGCTCCTGTATGTTTTCACTCCAGTACAAGGAATGTTAGCACAATAATTATTTATTAGGAGTTGGATCTTCATAGGCAAGAAACCACACACAAGCCAAAAATCACTGTGTGTGAAACTAAGCATCAGCTGGAATGCTGTAAAGTAAACAAACATTTGTCTCTGGAGTAATTGAAAACCACTGTCAGGAGTGGTGAATAGTGATGAATCACCATCTGGCAGCCTGAAGGATGAATGTGTGAACCTTTAGAGTTCGGGGGACGTCAGGAGAATACCACCTACCTGAATACTTTGTACATAAATAGTAAAATTTGGTAGCGTTAGAATAATAACCTGGGGCTGTTTTATGCATGGCTGCATGCTTACATCAGCACCTTGAGGGTCGTCAATGTTTTAATCTACCAACACTCAGAATTCACTGCCCTATTTCTTCAGAGCCGTAGAGTGGCTGAGTTACTAAAGGACAGGATTGCTCTTTGGTAAGTATTTTTCCATTACGTTGCCGTTGGGGATACAAGCCAACTTTAATCAATGGTTCTCCTCTTGTGCATTCTGACTAATGTTCTGATTTTAGACAAGCCTGAAGTTGGCTTCCTATTCACCACCGTCCTATTCAAATGTTTTCGTTCCATCTTAAAATGTGTCACATACCAAAATGATCACTTTGCCTTTTACATGTTTTTAAAGAGAAAGTCACATCGTTGGGACACATTTAAAGTTCTTTGATTGGCAATGGTTTGCAACCTGTGCCATCTCTCCAAACAGACCCAACAGTACAGAGCAATCAAACTACTCAAACGAACTAAACGTTGGGGGTGAAAATGTGTGTGGGTATGGCACCAACCACACCCTTAATGCTATAAAATTCAATGCCATTTTTAGGTGCTACCCACTTTAGAAGTTGCAACAGTTGAAGGAAAGGCTCTTCAATGCTTCCATACAAAAAGTCAAGTCCACAAAGAGTTTGGTGTGGAAAACTTGACTGGACTCCATAGAGCCTTGACCCGAACCAGCACATTTGTGCTTAAACTGGAAGACAAACTGTGAACCAGGGCCTACCACCCATGATCTCACTAAAATCCTAGTACCCATGTTGCCAAATCTTGTGGAAAGCCTAAAGAAGAGTAGATACTTTATTGCAGAAGAAGAGAGAATAAAACATTTAACAGGCAAATGTGGACGCTGGAGTGTCCACTTACATTTGTCCATGTGGTGGTAATTAAATATATTGAAAAGCAAACACTCAATAAGACCTATTATCGATGCCTCTTACAGTCAATACATACTCTGCTTAACCAGGGTCCACAAGCATCCCTGCTAATTACAAAACTAATTATTTAAAATAACTCAACAGATTACATTGTTAGAACTAATTATATGCATTTTACAGCATAGTAATATTTTTATATGTAGTATTACTCTTTTCTCTAGGGCTTATAAATGTTGGACAGAACAGAAATCAAACTATGAAAAGGGAGAAAGAGAGAAAGAGAGTAAAATAGAGTGCAGATGAAAGTAAACAGGAAAATAAATGTGGACATATTTATAACATACTGATTTATAACACATGCATAAGCAATACTTCATTTAAAAAGCAGTACTTGCATATACAGAGTTTTCTCATGAGATGCAAAGTAGATAATATAACTGACATGAGAAAACAGTTTATTTTTATTTAATTATTATTTTAATAATAATTTCACTGTTCCCTAATAAAGTAGATGAGCATACAACAACATGTAAACAATGTCAATACAATAACACTGTCACTCTTTATAAAGCATCTATTTAACACTGGAAGTCACACATATGCAATGCTTATTAATGTCTTATTAATGTGCTTAGGTAGGTAGGTAACAAAAAGGTGTTCTGAATGCTAATATACTTCTCAAATAAACCCACAGGACTGCCTGGCAGCTTTTCCAGATAGATTTCTCTTTGCTGTGTGTCATCATGCTTTATATTTATGACGTTCATTTAAATACATTTTATATATAACATAATCTATTCATGGATACATCGTACCCTCAGATTATGTTACTGTTATTTAGACAACTAACTGTCAATCACGCGACACGTGAATGACTCCAATGACCCCACTGACTCTGGTAAGTTTGGAAGACTATGCACGCCACAGCCTCACACCTGACCGCGGGCAGGAAGTGAGTGGGCGGGGCTGACAATGCCATTAATTACACACTCCCCTGGTCACCACAGTTACCTTGGGGAGAGACAGGTGGACACAGTCAGAAACAGGGCAAATGACCAGAGAGAGAGAGAGAGAAGCAGAGAGAGAGAGAGAGAGAGAGAAGCAGACAGAGAGAGAGAAGCAGAGAGAGAGAGAGAGATAATGAGAATGAGAGAGAGAGAAAGAGAGAGAGAGAGATAGAGAAAGAGAGAGAATGAGAAAGAGAGAGAGAGAGAGAGAGAGAGAGAGAGAGAGAGAGAATGAGAAAGAGAGAGACAGAGAGAGGGAGAGAGAGAAAGAGAGAGAGAAAGAAAGCGAGAACTGTTTGATGGACAATTCTGTATTACTGCAGTGGGACTGACCCCAGGGGCAGAAGCTGATGCTCAAGCCCTGACCATCACATTTATTATGACACATGGAAGCCCACACAGCCCTGCCTGCTGACCCTAAGATAATAGGTAGTGATGATTATGAGGGGACAGGCTTTCAGTGCATACTGACAGATGGACAACTAGGACAAAACACAGCAAACACTTACACCCCCAAACACTTACACCACCCCCCAGGACCTGACAGCCTGTTATTTATATATATATATAAATATATATATATAATATATATATAGTATATATAATATAAATATATATATATATATATATATATGCACACGTGTGTGTGTGTTTTGAGATAACAAGAAAAAGTGAGACAGACAGAGTGTGAGAGAGTAAGAGAGCTAAAAAAAACAAAAGAAATGAGAGAGAGTAAAATAGAAAGAAGGGAAGGAAGAGAGAGAGGATAAGACAAAAACAGACTGAAAAGAGAAAACAGAGGAATAGAAATTGATAGAAAAAGAGTAAGTGAGAAACACAACATGAGGAATACAAGAAAAAAAGAAAAAAGAAGAAGAGAAAACATGGGAGAGAGAGACACTAGGAGAAAAGGAAAAGAGAGAGAGACAATACTAAAACAGGTAAAATCGAAATAAAAAGGAAAATAAAAAGAGGAAGAGAGAGACAGAAAGAATAAGAGAAAAAGAGTGAAAAGAAAAAAAAGGGATAAAAAGAAATGTATACAGATAGAATGTAAGTGAGAAAAAGAGAGAGGAAAATAGCAGAAAAAGACAAATACAGAGAGAAAGCAAGAGAGAGGAGAAGAGAGTGAGAGAAAGCGCAAGAGAGAGAGAGAGAGAGAAAGACAGAGAGAAAGAGAGAGAGAGAGAAAACAGGAGAAAAAGAGAGAGAGAGCCTGTCGGTTTTAAGTGCCTCTGCTTTTCCCAGTACCAGTAACGCTAATGCAGAAATCAACAGTTCTGCATAATGCATACAGAAGAACAGTCAGCTCGGTCACAGCCTGAAAAAACACTACACTGTCAGAGGTGACATGGACTACTGAGGCAATAATATCCTCTAACATCCTCACTAACTCCTTGAATAATTCAAAGCGCTTGTTATTTACATAAGATTTGCTATGAAGACCTTGAATTTCAAATGAAACCTTTTCATTTCCTCCATGCTGAAGTAACAAACACTTATAAAGTGTGTTGCCCACTCAGCTCTGAAATTACGTCAATCTCCCTAACTGTAATCCTACTGCAATAAATACAAATATGAGACTGAGGACAATATTGCAGCAGAATTCAATAAGAATGTGAGGCATGGCTCTCTGTCACGAGTCTATCCCACCATGCCCTGTAGTTCAAAGGCAGAGAGAAGAGCTGTCTCATCTGAATATATATTAAATATTTCAACAACATTATAAATAGGAAGCAATGTGCAGATTGTAGAGTGGTTCATGTATCTCCTGTGTATCTCCTCAAGCTGCAGCGCTCACAAATTCATGTTAAGAAGACAAGTGAATATTTTAGCAAGGTGGGCTGGACACGGGGGATCATTTAAAAAGATAGCTCTGCACAAGTCATTTAAAAAAGCAACAACAACAGTGCTGTAAGTTCTGTCTGCTTTCTTTTCAATTCTAGCACCAAGAGACTGGAAGGATCAAACTGTTACTGCTGTTATGTGTATTAATATATATATATATATATATATATATATATATATATATATATATATATATGGTAGATTTACATATTATAACATTTTCAACTAGACTCAAAGGGCAAGCTATTCTGGGAGCAAGAAGAAGTTATTAAATGATAAGATTTTTTTTTTTATAAGCTTGGCCAAACAGCGTTTTTACAGACTTCAAATAATGTTCTCAAAACTACTTTAAAAACAATAATATGATAATATGTACAGTATTGTGCTCCACTCAGAGACCCTTCAGTTATTTGCTTTCCAGTCTAAAAAGCCTTAACTCATTTTTAGGAGATACTTCTGTGGAAATCAGAGACGACACTATACAAGGAATTAAAAAATAAAGAGAACACAGAATTCATAAAAACTGTCACCACCAGATAAATAGTACATTCTTCTTTGAGATAGAGAGAGGGGGGTGGGGTGGGGGGGGCTGGTTGGGGTGGGTGGTGGGGGGGGTCAAGCTTCACTTTTGCTTCAGATCCAAAAACATCCACAGGTGTTTCTGTCCATCCTTCCACTGTGAGAAGACACCTCAATGCTATGGGCTACGGATCTAAAAGTACACTATATTGCCAAAAGTATTCACTTACCCAACCAATTCCCTGAATTCAGATGTTTCAATCACTCTCATGGCCATAGGTGTATACAAGACTGATTCTACAAGACCTCCAAACTTCATGCAGCCTTCAGATTATCTCAAGCACAGTGAGTAAAGAGCTTCATGAAAGGTGTTTCCATGGCCAAGAAGCTGCATCCAAGCCTTACATCAACAAGCACAAGGAAAAGCGTCAAATGCAGTGGTGTAAAGCATGCCATCACTGGACTCTAGAGCAGTGGAGACGCGTTCTCTGGAGTGAAGAATCAAGCTTCTCCATTTGGCAATCTTACGGACAAATTGAGTTTGGTGGTTGCCAGGAGAACAGTATTTGTCTGACTGGATTGTGCCGAGTTTGGTGGAGGGGGGATTATAGTGTTGGATTATTTTTCAGATGTTCTCGGCCCCTGAGTTCCAGTGGAAGGAACTCTTAATACACTAATGAATGAGTTTGGTGTGGATGAACTTGACTGGCCTGACTTTAACCCCACAGAACACCTTTGGGATGAATTAGAGTGTGGAAAGCTTCCCAGAAGAGTTGAAGCTGTTATAGCTGCAAAGGGCTGGCTGACATCATATTGAACGCCATGCATTAAAAATGTGATGTCACTGAAGTTCATATGCGAGTGACAAGTGCACACTTTTAGCAATATAGTGAATGTGTGCAGATCAAAAGTAAATAAGAAACAAAGCAGCTGCTAGTGTTCTTAGAACAACTGACTGTCCACCCCAAAGTCCAGACCTCAACATCACTGAATGTGGTTGGGAGTATTTGAATTGTGAGAAGAAGAAAATACAACAAACTTAAAACTGAATTTTGAAGATGTGGAAAAAGATCTCTGCAGAGTAGCTGTGGTGTAACATAGCAAGAACATACACTCGTAGAAAGTATCAAACAAACATTTAAAAAATAGAATTCCAGTTGCCATGTAGAATGAATAATATTAATAACACTGCAATAAGATAGATATGCACAACTGCTGCCTACAATTCCAATTATTATCTGGACTATATATCACAGCGTATTTGCCAGCTATAATGCATCCATAATATTACATAATATGTTCTAGGAAGAAAAAAAATGTTGTATGACCTTACTGACTAGAATACAAATGTGGACCAACATATAATTTGGGAGAGATTACACTGTTAAAACTCTTATTACCTATGTACTATTTGTGGTGTAATTTATGATGCAGGTACTACATTACAGTTATGCCTGATATTATAAAATATAAATAAAAATGCAATCAAAAGTCATGCGTTTATTCTCTAGTTTTATCGTTTTATTCCTAGTGCTTTGCAAAACAATTAAAAAAGGCTGGATGCATTTTGCCTAAATATTAAAATAATTAATCACTTTCAACCTTGTGAGCTAACTTACTAACTGAGTTACATGTTCAGGAAAAAGAAGTGCCAACAGGATGTCCTGGTCATGTGATGGAAAGACCCTTTCCCCACAGTTAAACAGTAAATTGTGGATATTACATTACTACATTTTTCCAACACCAACCAACTGTCACAACAAGCATTTTTCTTGTTGTTTAATAACATCATCTGCATCTCTTCTCTTTACCTTTAATGGTCATGTGGAAAGTAATGCTGTTTGTTGATGACAGATTTCATCTTACTCAATATGAGGATTCAGAGTAATTTTGAGATAAATTATAGCCAGCTGAGTTCATCTTTCTGGGCAGATGCAACATTTCCACTCTCCTACTAGCAGTACCTGCACCAAGTGGAAATTCCAAACTGTTTAGTGGCAGTACATGTGTGGGCTTGTGGTCCTGAATCCAAGTGCTGTCCTTAGTCATTTCAACAGATTTTATGAATAACAATCCTATGATTGAGTTTATACCAGTGTAATATATGACACAGAACGGTATTACTGTTATCACTATGTTAAGGGTTTGGATGCTCACCTGAGGCGTCCGCGGCTGTGGGCGTGTGGGTGTGAGGGGTGTCTGCGCAGGGTGTGTATGTCGGGCTCTTCGCTGACGCGGTGCAGGGAGGGTGAGCGGGAGTGGGAGGAGCGTGAGCTGCCTGTGCTCTGTAAACTGCCATCCGCCGCTTCCCCCCCAGGCGGAGCTAGAGGAGGCAGACTCCGCAAAGAGGGCACGGGCGAGTGGGTGGGGCCAACATCCGTCCCGTTCAAGTTGTTGTCAGAGGCGGAGCGAAGCAGCGAGCGTGATGATGTCAGAGTCCCGCCTCCAGTCACACGCCGGCGGTTCGTGTAGGAGGGCGTTTCCCTGAAAGGCACTGAAAGACACAAACGGGAGTGTTTTCAGACTGGCTCGACATCAGAAGAACTTTCATTTCTCAGGAAGTATCAGTTAGGAAGGTATTGTATTAATGGAAGTTAAAAAACATACAACCACCAATTAGCATCGTGCTGACTGTATGTTTGAATGACCAAATACTTGTAAACAATCTCAAATAGACACACTTTTAGCCCTGTACTGTTGTGTGTGGCCCTATTTGGGTGTGTAGCCCACTTGCTAAGCCATTCATTGTTAAGTTAGTCTAAAGGTCCAAACACGGTAAAACAGATTTAGTTCCAATTCTGTGTTCGAGCCAGTTGTTCAACTTCGCTCCCTCAGAATTTAATCATTATCCTCTAAACCAGGGGTCACTAACAGGCGAACCGTGGTCCGGGTCCGGACCCAGATGTTGTCCAATGCGGACCCAAACCGATAAACTATTGAGAATGATTTAATTTAGACTGTGTTTATTTTAAGTGGCGGAGCTTTTCTTGTCTTTACGGTATACGGGCTTTACAGCACAGTGAACTCAGAGACCAATCACATGCGCTGTAAGATCACCAAAGGCTTCTCAGCCAATCAGACCTGTGCAGATCGGAACGTGCAGCGTGCACACAGGCGCGGTATGAAGCGAGGAGCAGCAGCCGGAGACTAAAGCGAGTCAGAAAGAATAACGTGCTCTAAAAACAGAAAAGTCAACAGCAAAATTTGACTGTTTAACCAGGAACGGTTCTGGAATGGATTTGCTCGTCTAGTTTTGAAAATCCCCCTGTGTAAAACCTACATGTCAATCCGTGAGGCTGAGTTAACAAGAACACGCACGTTTTTATTTACTTTTTCTATAAATAAACACTTTATGATGCTCTATGATGCATTCTGTTTTTTTAAATGTAGCTCTTGTTTTTATTGAATTGAAGAAAAACATTAATTTGGAGCTTTATGAATAATTTATTTAGTTCAGCATTTAAACAGTAAATTTACTAAAATATATTGAACGTAATGTGTAATTTGTTGGTCTTTCAGTTGCTGATGGTATAAGATGCTGATACTAGGCTACTTCAGTAAACAAGATATGCCACTGAATCATAACACAAGTTAGAAATGATGACGGTCCAGACCTTGGCCTGAGGAAACCTCTTCTAACTGGACCTTACTAAACTCTAATTGAATACCCCTGCTCTAAACTTTATGCTGTGGTCAACAGAACTATTATCTTGAAAGCCTGGCTAATGCTAACTAGCTTCTCTCTTCTACAGAGCAGCACTGTTTCAGAAAAGCACAGAAAGAGACCCAACAAAACCAACATACACGTTACACTTTCAGGCCTTTATATTCCTGCCCACAGCACCTTCCACCACTGTAATACCTGGAGATGGTATGATGGAATAAAACAAGTGGCTAAAACTTTTATTAGCAAGAGGCTAATCTTATTAGCAAGTCTATCTGAAATTACTACACAACAGGGTTAGAAGCAAGTGTGTGATTCAGGCATGCAGTTTGTTCTATGCTAATTATTGCAGTACAAACTTCCAATACTTGTTAGCTAAATTAGCGTTATAGCGCCACTTCAAAACTAATGAGACAAACTTCAGATAGCAAGGACGTTTTATCTGATCAAGTGCATCTGGGATCAGAGGAAACTTGTGCGGAACGATTATCGCTTTAAGAAAAGGGTAAACGGAAAAGCAGTACAGCACAGAGTGCATTATGTACATCACATACAGACCACAGTGTAGACATGATGGAATTGAGGTTATAATATTCGCCAGGTACAACTCGAAACCACAAACTACTCAGTTTACCTGGTTAGAACTGAAATATAACTGAGTTCATCTATATGTCTAGTACCACCAAAACCTCAGTGTGGGACTTATGGTCTAGCACTACTTTCGTGGAGGTCCCTCTGTGGCATAACTCTGTTCACAGCACACTAGTTTAAAGTCACCTTTCAAACTGTCTCAAGAAAACATCCAATGTAGTCTATCTTAAGTCATTTTATGAGAATCTGTGCAGCACTACCACGCAGACAGTAAGGCTACAACACAGTTTGTCATAATGGAAAATGCAGTACGCTCTGCTGCTCTGATGTTCCTTAATCTGAGAAACAAACAAAGGAACATTCTACACTATACGGTAAACACACTGCAGTGACTTTATTATATATCGAGTCACACCTCTGTCCAGCCAATGATAGTAACAATCAGAAATTAACATTCTTATGATTTAACAGGTGGCACTAATTCCTGTAACCGTTTAGTAGACTCTCTCGCTCTCTATCGCTCGCTTCCAAGGATGACTGGAAACCTGTGAGTCAAACCGTGAGTCACCAAGTGAAAGTAATTTTTATAAGTTTATAAGTATAAGACATTTCATGTGCTTACCCTGCCAATCACTACAGTGCTCTAATGCTCTCGTTCATCACCGCTCTCTCTCAGTTTAAAGATGTCAGCTGTCTCTTCTGCAGCTAAGTGAGCTCTGTAGTTTAGATGTTCCATTCAAAGTGTTTGGACTGCAGTTCTCAACAATATGAAGTTAGTCATTTCTTTACTTTGCTGTAAAATATAAAGCAAATTCTTTCACATCTCCTTATATCTTTGATGTTTATTTTCTTCAAGCTCTCTGCATTCACTCTGTTTCTGATATGTAATGAATATGTCTACCGGATCTCTTCTGAAGATGTAGGTTGCTTATACTCTGGCTTCAGTAAGAAATAGCCTACGATGTTTATGTAACATAACGCTCCCAATGCTTAAAAGTAGTATAAGGCACATTAAAAGAGTACTTTAAGTCATTTTTGAACATTTAATGGTAAAAACTGTCTGAATACACTTCCTTAAAACTATAAAGGTATATTTGGAATTTTCTTTGATGATCATTTTTTGTGGATTTATGTATCAAAAATGTTCCTAAATCAATGTTATATGACCATTTTTCAACTACTCTGTATACCCTTTGAAGAGGAACAAGATCTGTTCTGATTGGCTGCCCTGTATTCAAAAGGCACTGAGAGCTGAAACAATCCTTAGAGCTTCAAAACGAATGGAAAGAGCTAAACTGCTGAAGACTGAATAAGTGATTAAATGTGAGTCAGTTTTTAATGACATTACAGAATCACTGCATTCAAACTTTCATCTTAGTTCTTATATATAGATTATACGGTCCAGGAAGTTTAGCGTAAAACAGGGAAGGAAATTAATTTTCCACAATATGGACCTTTAAGTTTTTATAAGGCAGATTTAGTATATAGACAAGGCAGGCAGGTTTATATACAGTACAGATTACTGACTACTGGTCAAAAACCGTACCTTTAAACTAATCTAAAGGATTAGCAAGTTAAAGAGTTTATGAATATGTACATAGAATCTTTTCACTCTTTATTATCTGTGGTACAATAGCTCTTCTGCAACACTCAATACTGCAATACTTATTTATTTTATTCTGTTTAACGTATGTCTTCTCTTGTGCACTATGTATAGTACTGCGACGCTGCTGTTTCCTTCAGGACCAGTAAAGTGCTATCTTATCTTAAAGCAGCTTCTTTGGGCTCATGGTCTTTGATCAAATGTGTAAAGTAAATAAAGCAAACAGAAAAAATATTTACACTTATTATTCAAGACTTTTGAACAAGAATTTAACTCACACTAAACACACAACAGCTGCACTCTTTTATAAAAAACAAGTGATTATAGGTGCTGTAACTTCTTTTCTTGGCATCAAAATGTAGAGGAGCCCAATTCAGAGTTTATCAAGCCAAAGTAAAAAAAGATCAATCTGGTAGAAATTTGAGAGAAATTCTTGATAATAATTCAATAATTATAACTATAACAATAATTATAAACAGAGCGCATACTGAAAACTCTGACAATCATGTGTTCTAACTGCTGAAAGGCTGTTCTGGCTTATACAGGCTCATGTTGCAAAACAAAAATGGCCTAATCAGTTCTAAACTTTTATCTAGACTAAAATGTGTACTACGAATTTAAAGGAGTTCAATTCACACGAAAAGTGGGAGCTGATCGTCTCAGTTACAAATAAAGACAATTTACACGTTTTGCAACCCTCATTGGAAACTCTTGAACAAAGAAATCTCACTAACTGCTGCTTACATGACTTGGGATTCTCTCCTAGCCCACCCCCACCCCTCTAAATAAATAAAATCTCTTTAAATCTACACGATTCATGTGATATATTTAAAATCACCAATTTCAGTACATAATGAAAGTATGGCTTATTTTATTGTATATGTAATCTGATTTTTGTATATTTACTGTAGCTGTAACATATAGTTACAGAATACAGTTACCGTTTTTGTATCCTGATTACACAATTCTGTAACATGTATTCCATTACTACTCAACCCTGTATATAAACCATGAGTTTTAGTATACTCTAGTTTGTGTAGATAACGATTATCTCATTAAAAACTAAAGCAATTAAAGAATTACATTCCCCTTTAAACACAAACTGTCCAGTACAAGGCACCAAAAAAGGAGCAATTTGTTTCTTGTATCTGAATTCTGCACTGAGGTCTCTCGAGGCCAAATAAGAAGTGAAGACATCCACTCAAGGCCTCTCTCTGTAAAATGGGTTTAAATCTTCTTCTCCACTTGCCATCCGTTCTTGGTGAAAAAGCCAAATGTCCAATCACACACAGAGACCCCTCACTCACCCTCAGTGAAGGATGCAGAGAAAGAGGGAAAATTAGAGATCGAGAGAGCCAAGAAAATAGATACAGGCCGGGTGAGGAAGAGAAAGGGGTGAGGAGTGTAACATCAATGAATTCTAATGATGAAACACCATTTTTCCTCTCTGAAAGCCGGCGTGTAAGGCTTGGCCAGTTTTCTAAAGGGTTTTGGCTTCAGTTTAGTGCATAAGCCATAGGAGGGCCTTGCTGGGCTCTTGATTGGCAGGAATCATTTTCCAACATCTGTCTGAGCCTGGGAGGTGAATGCTGCTTCAACTCCATGATTCTAGCACTGAATGTTAATAGATGTGAGCCTTCAGTGACCGCCTGCTAAAAGTACAAGCACTGGTTGTGGGATGAGTTAGCATTAGCCTTAGTGTTAACTCGGGTTACAGTTATGTTACCAGGCTGAAGTGACCTGAATCAGATTAGACTGCCTTCATGATGTGACTGTAAATCAGAACACTCAGAGTCTTTTTTTCCCCTCTCTGTGCATGTGCCACCATTCAGCACTGAAGTAGAACTGAAATCAGTAGCGGTGAACGCTACAAAAAGCAAAACCACATATGATCCCTTTTTCTCCATTGTCTTGCAGTAAAAGTAAACAGATGAGCACAGTTCAGAGCTAATTACCTTCGTGCTAATGGCTTGTTCTACCAGTTACTTTGCTTGTTGGCCATGATGCACGTGGTTCATTTGGATTAACCATTTTGGATTAGAATGTAAGCGTGTGAGTTGGTTCAGGATCCAGTTTGTTCACATTAATGCTTTCAGTCATATACCTCCACAAATGTGAACCATCAAGTTAGAAAGATTGGATGGGAGCAGAACACAGGACTTGAGCAATGATGTGTACATTTGCATCTGAGTCTCTAAGCACATGATGTTGGAAGACTTTCTTTGATAGTTTCAGGAGACACAGCAGGTAAGGCAGAGGAGCAAGCCTCGAACATCAGCTAAAAGTAAGTTTACTATGAATATACCACTGTTTAAACGCTTAACGGTACATATACTGTACATGAGCGGAAGACACGGCACAGAAATGATCAAATAAAAGCACCTCTGTAGAATGTTTTTGTGGGAATGAACTGTTCCTGTCTAATTTTGGGCTTCTTGTCAATTCAACTGTTACTAGAGGCGTAAACTCAAGACCACTAGAACTCTATCTTCTGTCATTAGACTCTTCGACTCCAATGTAAATAAGCAGTGCCAAGGGGAAAATTGATAATGTTAGCATTAACACTATATATATATATATATATATATATATATATATATATATATATATATATATATATATATGTTTTTATACTGTTACAGTCCTATATTACACTGTGCCTGCCGAGCCCCGAGCTTCACAAGCAAGCTGTAACTTTGTGTGGTAAAGTGCCGTTCTACTAAATCCAGTTTTAAATACAGCTGTATTTTGAGTGTGTACAGCAGAAATTATTCAAACAGCCGTGGAATACAGATGATAAAAACAATTAAGCATTTGTTTAATATTTACATGTAGTTTGAAATTTGTATTTTGGTCAAATAGCTATTGTTGATTGTTGATGATGGAACAAACGCTTGTGTGTCCATACTTCTCCAACTTCACAGGAAAACAATGGAAAATTTCTTAATGGAAGTTTATTATTACTATTTTAGTTTATTATTATTATTATTTTGGACCATTTCTATTGGTCTGTTCATTATGACATGTTGGCATGATTTAATAGGCAGTGGGTAATTTTAAAGTACATTCAAAAAATGAAAGAACTTCCCAACAGCAGGGTTATATTGCCTATTATCTACTAGAACTTTAACATTACGACATCAACACAGTTCAGCTAAATGTATTTTGCTGCAGTGATGCATTTTTACATCTCTAGTGTTCGAGTCATGACATACTTGAGCTGCATCAACACAGAGATTGCTTTACAAAGATATGATTATGTAAGTATTTAAATCCAAACAAGGACAGTTTCAGCTTACTCACCAACGTCTGATGCTTTGTGAACTTTTATAATTTCTGCCAGGTCAAAGTTTCCAGCTATGATAGCCACCTAAAGAAATGCAAAAAGAGATATCAATAAACGAGGCGCATGTGCCAGCGGCTTTAAACAGCAACCTGATTACTCCAAACATGGCCACCAACGCTGTCACATGATCACACCTGTAATGACCTTGCATAACATTCAATTTACACAACACTGTAAGGCTAATGCCTTATTATACAGCAGAACGCTGCATTCTGGAGCATATGTTAAAGGAGTGCAACTGTAGACACAGCTTGAGTTTACTGTTGGTATGGAAACATGGCAGAGTCACACTAATGATACATAAATCAGCGGCACAATTAACATTCTGCCTCTCTCCGACTCTCACTCCCTTCCTCTCTCTGTTCTCTCTCCGTTGTTCTGTCTGAACATGAGGGCTAATTAGCTTTTCTTCGTTAAAGGGCTGCATCTGAATTTGGCAGCTGTCTAATGGCTCCTCTGTTGGTTTGTGCAGCAGCGCCATGTTGCCCCCCCACCCTTCCCTATGTACAAACAAATTAACTTTGATCTGTGCTGGAAATCTGTGTCAATGTCAATTGGAGCAGGAGTTCAAACAGGGAGCAGCGGCTATGTGTGCCACGCCTGAGGTGAAGCTCAGCAACATGACTATGTTTTTGGCATGCACAGCTTCATATAGCAATTTAACAAAAGTCTATAGATACACCCGGTGC
The DNA here is from genome assembly GCA_021613375.1 of Megaleporinus macrocephalus. NCBI lineage: Eukaryota > Metazoa > Chordata > Actinopteri > Characiformes > Anostomidae > Megaleporinus > Megaleporinus macrocephalus. The sequence goes on along the minus strand of CM038711.1, from coordinate 30,743,264 downwards.
GCCACACCATAGCCTTTGTTGGCAACAGACAGTGAGGAGTTAAATTGTTAGCGATAACCAGATCAAGTCACAATTCACTCTATACTGATGTATGTAAAACCCTCTGTTGTAACTTATTTTCTTGCTGTCAAAATGAAGAGGGAGACAAATTCAGAGTATATACTTTATTCTTGAAGATACCATTGTACAGACATGCTCTGAGAAGGTCTATGCAAAGATCTCCGAATGGTCTAAATTCGACTGGCAACTGTCTTATAGGCCTGCCTCTGCCTTCCTTGTGGCCAAGTCGTTAACAGATTTTGGTCATTTGGGCAGATTTTCTTGGGAAGTTCCTGCTGTAAATGATTGGATTTGCTGAGCTATACACTTCTGCTAACCTCTGTAGCATTTTGTGTGACGGCCATCTGTGTCTTAACAGACTCACTTTAACAGATGGGCATGATGTGTAAGAAATATTTACCTCAAGGCTCATTGACTGTCAAGGGAGAAATGTGAAGCAGACTATCAAAATCACTGACTAAACGAAACTAAGTACATTAAACAAAGTAAAGTACCTCAACAAAACTTGAAACCAAACAAACAAATTTTAACCATTTGTTCTATATGCTTTGAATCCTTTGCACAGCTGCCATGATGCATGTACTTCCCGAAAGCCATAAACAGCACAACCTTTTATTGTTTGTCCCACATCATCCACTCCAATAACTGTGCTACAGACTACCTGCAAAAACACTTCTCATCACTTTAAGATGAACGGTTGAACTGCAGGCCGAATGGGCAGTCATATACAAATGTGGCCGTGCTTGTGAAATCACAATAACAACAATAATTACAAAAGCTGCTTAGTTTCCATATGTGGGCTCCATGGAGTGAATGGGACATTCTGAAACTTGAACATTTTACATCAAGGGCATCCATCCTTATATGCTGAAGGCCAATGTGGCTGCATGTTTTTGCAATAAAGCAGGTACACATTTCACTTTTCTCGATTAATCAATTAGTCTCAGTGTTCTTGTGTGCTTCTGCTTGAGCTGTGTACACCATAGAATGTATACTTATGGAAACTAGGCAGTAAAAACACAGAAGCACATCAAAATCTTTTATAAAAAGAAAGTAAACTAAATAAATAAGTAAGCACGGCACATCAGTTCTTTCATGACACTGTGCCATGATAAGATCACTGGCTGGCTCAAATTCTGGGGCACAGCAGCTTCCCTCCGATGCCATGATGTCAGCGGCTTACGTGCCTTCAGACAGGCCCCTGCTGAAATGATTAGTCAGGCTTATCGGCGGTGTTCTACAGTTGTGTCACATCTCAGTGAGAGCATTCAAAAGATATCAACAGCAAAAATAACACGTTGTTAAACTCGTCGAGCATTAGCGTCTGCAAATCAAGAGAGGAATTGGCCCTGTGGTAAAAGCGAGAGACAGCACGCAGTGAGAGGTTCAATCTGTTTAAGTGAGTTCTGCATGGTTTTAGAGAAGCGCTGAGCTTTGTTCTCACCTGGAAGGCAGTTTGGCTGTTGTAGTTTTTTATCTCTTTATTCGCCCCTCTGAACAGCAAAACTCGTGCACAGCTATCCTAGAGGGGGGAAGAGAGAAAGAGCGAGAGAGCATTATAAAAAAGAAAGGAAGGAAAGAAAGAAAGAAAGAGATACTATCATGCTGCTGTTTTAATGTCAAAGTCTCTCTCTGGGCGGCTGAGCAGCAGTGAGAGTTTAAAAGGCCAGGAAAGAGCAGCCAACATCTGGCCACGATCCCTCACTCTCTCTCTCTCTGTGCAGTCTGTCTGTCCCTGAGCAGAGGCCATGTGTTCACACTCTCTCTCACACACACACACACACAAACATGCGCACACTAGGGGTGTTTAAAGTGAGCGTGAGTCTGCTGGGATTTGTGTCCTAGTTTCCTAACTGTGGTGGTTAGTGGGGAATATTACAGCAGTCTCCACCTGCTCCTCGAGAGCCTCGGCGTGTGAGTGTAAATGCTTAATCACTAATCACACATGCTCTTTCCGATGCTTTCATCCCTCCGTCTCTCAATTCAGTTCAGCTCAATTCAATTCAGCTCAATTCAGCGTATTTTTCTGGTCTGGAAAATAATGCCAAAGAATTTTGGCTACAGAGTATTTAAATAAAATATATTTAAATAAAATATATAAACATTTTAGAGATTTTACAGGTCTTTGCAACTGCAGAAGAATAAAATATGTGGCAGATGTCATATGCACTTATGAGTGGTCAGGAGACTGTATGCCCAATAATGCAGCAGAGTCTACTGTTTACCGTTAACTGTCATCACATCTGTCATTAATCGATGTCATGACTGCTTACTAGAGTACACAGCAAATGTGATCATGTTAGCATGTGATGAAATCAAACACTATGATGTGTCATGGCCATCTCTGGTCATGGTAACGTCCCACTGAAACACTACTGGACATGGTCCCTCATGACCATTTCCTATGAATTCTGTATTCATAACTAAAGTTCATAACTGGTTCAACTAAAGCATTAATGAAGTCACTCTTTCTGAGACAAGGCTGAGACAAGAAAGTGGCTTTTCTACATGTATTTGAACAGTGTAAGGGTGTGGATGTGTCATACTGGAGATAAAGTAGACGTCTGCTGTCTGCATTTGACTAACTCTGTAGCTCTGGCGGTGCCTGCTTAAAAATCAATATCTAATTTCAGCCACAGACTGAATTAACAGAATAATGATTGAGCTGCTCTATCACACTGGGACTATAAAGACCCCCAATTTCCCCCTAGTCTCACCCCTCTCCCTCTCCCTGAAATGAAACACAGTTGGTTCCCAATAATACGTGCACCTATACCAATGCACATGTTTCACTCAATAATAGCATTAATCATAAACAGGACATTAGGCTCTGTTTGTAATGATATCACTGGACTGCTTCATAAGGAAGGCTGATATAAGCATGTAGTTTAGATTACAAACAATATAGATGTAGTTCATGTACAGATACAGTCAATAGGTGCCCTCTACTGTTAAAACTTCAGTATGGCAGCACTCTGTTGCTGCTGCTACTACTACTGCAATGACAGGTAGCCTCAGAGTAGGTTCAGAGAACTACATACTTCATTGCATTAACTGGCTTGCTGAATAATGCAGGAGGCCTTTCAGAGTGAGAACGCTGTAGAGATTGTTTAACCACAGTGACTAAACCCTTAACGAAGCTCAATTTGACTGCTGATAGTTATTAACTTAGCTTAATCATCCAAATGCAGCTGTGCTCATTTGGAACAAGTTGTGTCAATGAGTGAGCAGAGCGGGAATGCTGATTTAAGTGCTGATGATCCTCATCACTCATCTGGCCCTAGATGTCTTGAAAACAAGCAGCAGCAACATAATCAACTCTGATAAACAAAACATATTGCAGGAATACATGTATATATTATGGCTATAAGATAGAAATTAATACATGTGAATTCTATTAGATCAAATTTGAAGGTACTTTATGGTTTGTATGTTACATGTAATAAGGTTTTTGGTTTATATTTTATGTATAACTGAACCAAATGTACAGAACAAGGGCAGACAGGTTAACTGACAAAATACTGAATGACCAGCTTACTGTATGTCTCGTATTGACTTTATGAGGCTAAAAATTCCAATATTCTAAAAATACACTGAGATTAAAGTCATTCAGAGTTGTCAGATGACAACTGCTTTGCTTCAGGGAAACTGTACAATGCAAACACAGAGCAGTAACTCTAAACGTGTCCTTAGAGTTATGAAATGTAATGTTGATCATAGTGAAATAATGACAAAACTGAATATAACATTTTATGAGGACTAAAACTATTTTACCTTACAACCCTACAATGTCCAGCATGTACCCCTCTGCCAAAACAAAGCCTAGGTAGCATATTCATATCAAATATCCTATCATTTCTATCACTACTGCATGGTCTATTGGGTCTGTGTACATACATAAGAAAACTTCAGAATGAATATGGGCTCTCAGGGCCCGTCCCTAGAGCAAGGGAAACTGCCATGTTTCCCAATAGATAATGAATAGAGTACAAGGTGCTCCAGTGCAAGAGAGACAACGACAATTTCCACATCATAACAGGTTATTCTTAAGATAAAGGTGAGATTAGGATGCATTTTATATGCTGTTGTAATGTTTACCATGACTGTGCTTAGATGTAATGTTGATCATAGTAAAATAATGACAAAACTAAATATAACGTTTTATGAGGACTATTTTACCTTACAACCCTACAATGTCCAGCATGGGTAGCATATCCATATCATCTTCATATCTTATCATTTCTATCACTACTGCTGTGAACAACTCCAACTCCATAAGGTTCTTTAGGATTGCACATAAAAAAACAAAGTCTAAAAAATCTCAAAAACTAAGTTATGAAGATGTAAAAAAGAAAAAGAATTTCCCTTTAATATCCTATGTTTAACTTTTTTTTCCACAGAAGGAGAGAAGCAGGTCAAGTTTATACACGCCAGGTCTATAAGTGAGGAGCGAAGAGAATGTATTGACATGGCCCATATATCCCAAACCTCCATAAAGAACATGGTCTATTGGGTCTGTGTACATACATAAGAAAACTTCAGAGAGACACAATGACGATTTCCACATCATAACAAGTTATTCTTAAAAAGCTAAAGGTGAGATTAGGATGCATTTAATATGCTGTTGTAATGCTTACCATGACTGTGTTCAGATGCAGATTAGGTTAAAAATATAGTCAGATAATCACTGAGAGTAACACATATGTAATGTTGATCATAGTAAAATAATGATAAAACTAAATATAACATTTTATGAGGACTAAAACTATTTTACCTTACAACCCTACAATGTCCAGCATGTACCCCTCTGCCAAAACAAAGCCTAGGTAGCATATTCATATCAAATATCCTATCATTTCTATCACTACTGCATGGTCTATTGGGTCTGTGTACATACATAAGAAAACTTCAGAATGAATATGGGCTCTCAGGGCCCGTCCCTAGAGCAAGGGAAACTGCCATGTTCCCCAATAGATAATGAATAGAGTACAAGGTGCTCCAGTACAAGAGAGACAACGACAATTTCCACATCATAACAGGTTATTCTTAAAAAGCTAAAGGTGAGATTAGGATGCATTTAATATGCTGTTGTAATGCTTACCATGACTGTATTCAGATGCAGCAAGTGAGCTTTTATTACTGTCATATAGTTAAACTATGTGTGTGGCATTCTGAGCTGCTCACAGCTTAAGTTCTGTCATTTCTAACAGTTTAAAAGTTGAACTTTTTTTAAAATTAATGTGAGTATAATCAATCAGAAGACCATTTTTCATTTACATAATTCACCAATGTTTTTGTTTCAAAATTCCCTAATGAATATTTTACTGTGAAATCTTTCTAGCATAAGGGCCAGCCCTGGGCCAAGACGCTGTTCTGTCAATGTGTAGGAGTGAAGAATTGGGCCTCTAAGATTAGAGAGTGAATGTTTGTGTTAGCTTCACTCTTTCTTTGCCCGTGTGTGTGTCTGTCTGTGTGTGTGTATGGCTGAGTTGAGCTTAACGGTGCATGCTGAGGTCGTAAATGCATGATACACTGTTAATGACTGCACAAAACCATCATGTCTCGCCTCTTTGTTAGATTACATGTCGGGCTGTTCGGGCCATAAAGCAGCCACCATTAGTTTACTTATGACACCAATTAAAACCGAACATAAACAGTTACCCATTCATCCTCTGTGAAATTATTAATACACACATACTCTGTCTGTCAAACGTTTAGGGGAAAACTACAATGCTATGCAAAAGACCACCCTTCATTTAAATTGCCTGTCCAGACGGCCATTAAGTACAAGCGATTTATTTTTCAACGTGAGGGAAAAAGCAGAAATTAAGTATTTAAGAGAAAATTACACAGAAGCCTCAACAACCAAATACCATTTTCCCCATATTCAGTGCCGACCCACCCTTTTACCCTTTTGCCTTTGTTACTTTGTTTGTCATTCTTTTTGTGAGATTCGCTTTCAGTTGTTCAAACAAAGAAATCTAGAGACATTTTTTAAAACCTCCAAAGTTCAGTCATAAAAGTTGGTTATATTTTCTGCTTCTTGTCATCAAAATGATCTCAGACACTTCCTATGAAACCTGCATTCACAGTGCTATATAAATGTATCTATTATCCATTATATAGCATGCATAATACTTATAGTAGAGTATATATATATACATATATATATATATATATATATATATATATATATATATATATATATATATATATATATATATATATATATATATATATATATATCAGTAGATATAACTAAATGCATAACGCTTTCTAAAGCAAGAGAATGAGAGATTATAATTTTAACGTTTTATAATGCACACTTATATCCACCCATTAGAACACATACTCATGATTATAGTGGTGCATTGCAACAGGTTTCAAGGTATGTTTCCTGTATAACATTGATCAAAACAGTCACTACTAAATTAGCTCAAATAAAGAAACATACTTGGTAATATTTCCTAAAATAATAATACCTTTTAATGCTGTGTGAATTTGACAATGTTATTTATTTTTAACTAACTTGTAACGGAAAAAATAATATGATATGTTAGTATCCATCCATCCATCCATTATATGCCACTTAATCCCTCTAGTTGGGGTCACGGGGGTGCTGGAGCCAATCCCAGCATCATCGGGCGAAGGCGGGGTACACCATGGACAGTTCGCCAGTCCATCGCATGGCCAACACTCACTTACACTAACACCTACGGGCAATTTAGAGTGACCAATCAACATAACATGCATGTGTTTGAACTGTGGGAGGAAACCAGAGTACCCGGAGGAAACCCACTCAAGCCTGGGGAGAACATGCAAACTCCACACAGAACGGCCCAGACCAGGAATACAACCCAGACTGTCTTGCTAACCACTACACCACCGGCGACAGTGCTAACCACTACACCACCGTGCCGCCCTGGCTGTATACAGTGTTATTAAAACTTAAGGGCCATTACATACACTTATGTCTGCTATTGTAAGTTGAAGTAGACGCAATACATTCAAAATATAACTCAGTCAGAGAAGTTGAGGTCTGGAAAGTTAATTGCCCTGAAAACATTTTTTGTCTGTTGTTTGTTTTTGTTCTATGTCCCTTTGTAAGTAACAGCTTCTTAAAAGCTACACATCCTTTCAGACCCATCCTTTCAGAGTTGTCTTCTCACAGTAAAATGTTGGACAGAAACACCTGTGGATATTTTTTTAGATCTGAAGCAGGAGTGGAGTTGGACTTTCTTCTCTTTCTCTCTCTCGAAGATGAAAGTTTAAGTGCTGTTTATCTGATGGTAACAGCTTTTTGGTGGATTTAAAGATCTTGCACATTGTTCTATTTTCTTATTTTAGTCTTATTTTCTCTACATCTTTTGTGAAAGCTCATATATTTTTAACGTTGTTTATTTTGTCTGTCCTCTTCTTTATGCAAATGGATACATTTCTACCAAATGCTCAAGTCCTGAGGCAGAAGGCCTTTCAGAGTGAGAATGCTGCAAAGAGTGTTTCAGCACTGTTATTAAATTTACTAACAAAGCTTAGTTTGATTGCTCATAGTTATTAACTCAGCTAAATCATGCACATGCAGCTGTGCTCACTTGGAAGTTGTGTAAATGAACGAGCAGTACAGAATTGGGATGTAAGTGCTGCTGATCCTCATGAGAGCTGTTTTTTGGTGGTGGTTGTTTACAATAAGTTAAGATATTAGACAAAAATCTGTTTGGGTCAACCTGACAGTCAAACGTTTTATCCACTGTGATGCCAAGTGTTTAAACCACATTTGGAGAATTTGCAGTTTGTAGTCTTTTTAGTGCTTTTAAAGGTGCAGTATACGTTTTCAATCAAACACACTTTCTGTCAAATTAAGTGAATATCTCCTCACAGTTTGCTAGCTGTCAATTCTGTGTGTGTGCTGGGAAAATATAGCGTTTGTACACAGCCCTGGCTCTGTAAATGGGAAATGAACAAAAAGGCTCTGATTTAGCCTCATAACACAATTCTAGTCAGTCAATAACGGGGGCGAAAAAGGGGAAGGGCTATGTCCTGAAATCTGCATGCTATTAAGATGGAGAGATGCCTGAGAAAAGTCAGTGTTAACATCAGTAAAGAACTTCAATTATTTAGGGAACTCCTAGAGTTCATAGTGAGATGTTTCTCATGGATATCAATAGTGTTAATGATGTTATATCAGGATAACTGATACACCAAAACAAGTTTTCTAGTCCGGCGTTCCATGCATCCATGAATTTGGGGAGTAGAGCTTCTAATGGTGGACTGAAATGAGCGGTATGTTTGTTTTTCTGATGAACTTCAATTATTAACAATTATTCTCCAGAATCATACACTGCACCTTTAACAGCACTTAGAAAATCTTTACACTAAAGGAAATAATTTGATTAACTTGAAGCAAAGCACCACGAAATGAACCCGTAGTATTAGTAAATAGCTGCTTTATGATTAAAGTATGTTTCACATATATTTTTTATATAAATTGCAAAAATACTTCACATTTTTCCAAAAAAGGAAACATGTCCCCAAACTTTTAATGAACAGTATCTACACACACACAGACAAATGCACTCAATCCTCCTCCTCCTGATCCAGCAGTGTGTTCTCCTGACTGGTTCCCTGGTGGGAAGAATGTGATTCTCTCCTCCATCTCTCCATCACACACTCCTCAGGAGCTGCTTTCCTCTCTTCATATCAGCCACATTTCCACTTGCACTCACACTCTCTCTCTCTGCTTCCTCTGGCTCTGTCAGATACTACAGTAATGTCTTTCTACCCCCCAGTGCTGAGGCTGCTGAAGCCCACTCACAGACGCTATCTGGAACCGATCCACTCCAGCACCTCACTGAGTTACAACTAAACACTCATCTACTGCACTCATCTATACTCCTTAAAGCTCCATCACTGCTGGACACATGCACACACACACAGACTCGCATGCACAAACACAGGCACTTGGACACACACAGGCACAGACACAAAGACACAGACACACAGGAACACAAACACACATAGGAACACAGACACACATGCACACAGACAGACACAGGAACACAGACAGACATGCACACTGACAGACACAGGAACACACACACACAGGCACACAGACAGACACAGGAACACACACACACAGGCACACAGACAGACACAGGAACACACACAGGCACACAGACAGACACAGGAACACACAGGCACACAGACAGACACAGGAACACACAGGCACACAGACACACATAGGAACACACACACACACACAAAGACACAGACACACACACAGACAGACACAGGAACACAGACACACATGCACACAGACAAACACAGGAACACACACGCACAGGCACACAGACAGACACAGGAACACACACGCACAGGCACACAGACAGACACAGGAACACACACATACACACACACACACACACACAGACAGACACAGGAACGCACACAGACAGACACAGGAACACACACACACACACACACACACACACACACACACACACACACAGACAGACACACACACACACACACACACCCACACACACACACACAGACAGACACACACACACACACACACACGCACCCACACACACACACACAGACAGACACAGGCACACAGACACACAAACAATTAAATGATGACGATAGACTACAACCACAGCTTTCCTTAAAACCCCACTTATTGCAATGTTTCTTTGTTTGATAAAGAATAAGCTTCACCATAAATGCTCTCACTGTGTTTGGACGGCTTCATTGCCACTACGATAAAAAGGTGTAAATATTAAAAAATAAACAAATGGCGAGGAAAATAACAATTTGCCAGTTAATCTTATTACTTACTGGGATTAGTTTGCAACTCGTAGCTTTATGTTCATTAAAGTTTTTTCTTTTTCTATGAAGAGCAGGATTTGCCTAAATAATGCTTTGAGTTTTCTTTTCACTTAATGTACTTAATAATTCGATCATTATCACACTTCTCCAGCGACTCCAATGACTCATGCAGACCAGAGTTTTCCCGTTATCTGATTACTGAAGTGCATGTGAACGTGATGAATGGATTACTGACAAAATCAAATTTTCTGCATTTATCAGATTATTAAGTGAACGCCCTTAAACACACTCAGTGTTCCACGATATCATTATCCTTCTCACTCACAGCCCTTCCTCCTTTCTGATAGCAGTGCTTGTGAAATTTTTTTTGGCCCTTATAGATTTAACAGAATTTCTGTATGTTGATGAGTGCAGAAACATGCTTAATGCATATGTTTTATATTAAACACATACCTAACATTGTAAGTCTCTGTTTTACAGAGTTTTAGTGTGCAAGATATCTAGAATAAGAAGAGCCCAGAGTGACCCTCACAAAAACTGCTACATATCACTGGAATCGAAATGCACTTGGTTGATTCTTGTCACTTCCTAATGAATCTGGTAATAAACGTGTCCAGCTCCTGAAGTCCCTTCAAATGGGACAGCTTGCTTGACTGTATCTACCAAGATACCATTAATGTTTACATTCAAGATCTTAAGCTTTCTGTTTCCAACTCAACTTTAAGAATGAGAGTCTTATTACAACACGCACAGAATTTATTCCTTGTGAGTCTTGGATTATAAAGACCATCTCTATCCTTCCATCTCCTCCTTCTGCTCAGTTCAACCCTCACCCACCTCCCTAGTATATTCAGTATATACAGTCAGCAGACATTTTCTACACTTCTTTTATATAACAAAAAAATAATGAAGATATAATTATAAATAATAAATTAAATGCCAGCCACTTCCCATTTTGCCTACCTTGATGCACATGTAAATATGATGTTTATAGCAAATCTATATGATTGTCTTTCTGTTTTTACATGGTTTATCAACAAAAACTAGTACAAACAGTAACAGTAATGCTTGTTATTGTCCTGTGACATTTTGAAGAGGCATCTTGGGCGGTTAAACACCACAATCATGATGCTATAAAGTAAAAAAGAACTCAAATTTACAGTATGTATTTTTGTTTCCTAGATATGATCAGGCATTTTCTGAGGACCTAGAAGACCCTAATGGTTCCCATCTAGTACCTGTTATGTATGTTTCAGTATATATTATGGAACATATATAGGCTTTTGGACTTCAACGGGGTTAAGTTAGTGCAAACCATAAAATAACTCATGTCCACTGATTAAAAACAGTTTAAATAGCTAAAAGTCCCGACACACACAGATACACACACACACACACACACACACAGGCACAAACTAGAGGTGTTTAAAGTAGAAACACACACTGTTTGTCCAAAAACACAATGTATTTGTTTAGCAGCTTCTGTCTCTCAGCTGCTCTCGGGGCTGTGAAACTGTCTCTGCTAATACTAGCACTTTGCTTTCACACATCTGTGAATGATGTATAACAGCTTCTCCTGTGTATGTATGTGTGTGTGTGTGTGCATGCATGTGTGTGTAGTCGCAATATGTAAGCCGATTTAACTGAAGTTGAATGATGCTGAAGTAACGATTAAGGAGTTTCTTATTACACAATAATAAGAGAAGATAGCCCTGTTAGGTATAATACAGCACTAAGCAGCTGGAATAAATGTCATTGAATTGTATATTTTGTACTTCTTCAAAGACAAGAGTACACATTACATGTCTTTAGGCTATTCTGCATGTCATATTCCTATTTATGTTCCAGGTTTAACCCACACCGTTCACATCCTGAACAGTGCAGCTTATTGCAATAGAGAGAGAGAGAGAGAAAAGGGCAGAGAAAGCAAAGCCTTTACTTATTTGTACCATTGTTAGTGTGGTGCTATTGATCAGCTTATAAATGTGACTTCGGTCAGGATGGATGTTACATTAGCCAGGGTCAGCTCCAGAGTAATCTCATTGGAGCAGAGTAAATGAGGAAAAACAACCAAGTAACACACTGAGGTGTATACACACACACACACACACACACACACACACACACACACACACACAAACACACACATATACCTACCTAGACATACATATACACATACAGACATATAAACATTATATCATATATTTAATATTTATTTATGTTTGACCCTTTAAACCAAACCATCTGCAGTTGGATCTTGCAGCTCAGCCTTTCTCATGCTGTTGCTATCACTTCACACCTGTAGTCAGCACAATCATTCAAATACAGATCTTAAATGGCGAGGCATTCCACAAAATAACTTTCTATTACTGCCATGGCAAAATTACCTTGAATTTAAAGTATCATTTACAAACAAATCATACCACTGATACTGGCAATATCAGTAATCTCAGACAAATTAGCACTAGAGGACCCTGTTACATTAAAAGATGCATTTATCATATAATGCAACACACAAACCAATATGCAATAATTATCATGTTAAATCTAATATTAAGAATGTTTGTTTGTCTTTTGGATGCTTGTGTGTGTGGTGTGTGCGTCTTGCACATGTAAATGAGTTATGTGATTTGTTCAGCTGACTCCAATCATGTGCACTGACCTGATTTGAGATGTCTCTAAAGCATTACGCTTCTGCTGAAGAACAGACACGAAGAACAGTATCTATATGTGTGTTTTGTGGTTGGCAGTAATATTTAACAGCAGCGCAACTGATGCACATCAGAGTCACCACATATAATGACCTATGCATCACTCTGTGTGGTGTACGAGCCTGACTGGGCTTTAGTGGGCAATCATAAATGTACAGTTTGCAAGTTAGGGTGTTCTTTATTCTTGTTAAAATTTCAAACACTTTCAGAGTATATGCAAACACACACACACACACACACACACACACACACACACACACACACACACTCACACACACAGATTAGTTACTTACGCTTTGTACTTCTACAATTACAGATTGTAGTCCATCTGTTTCTCTGCATACTTTGTTAGCCTCCTTTTACCCTGTTTATCAATATTCGGGAACCCCACAGGACCACCACAGAGTGGTGGCGCATCATTCTCAGCACTGCAGTGACACTGACATGGTGGTGGTGTGTTAGTGTGTGTTGTGTGTTTTTTTTTAAACACCTCAGTGCCACTGCTAAGTCCACCAACCAAAACTATCCAGCCAACAGTGTCCTGTGGGCAGCCTCCTGTGACCACTGATGAAGGGCTATTTATTTTGTTGATGTAACATTTTAAAAGAATCTGTTCTCAAGTAACCTGTGACTGGTCTGACACTAAGCTGGTGAAACATTCATACATTCTTGGAAGTATCTGAACCCTTGATTCAACAGGGCAGGAGTGGATGTGGTCAGATCCTTGAGGTGGAATGTAAATGTCAGGTGAAGACTTCAAGCTCTGGTGGAGAGCAGCGTGTGATTCCTCAGTGAATTAGCTCAACGCTTAAGATAACACCACTCATAGTAAGCCACTTCTCTATGAACTAAAGCCTAAGTCACATATGATTTTGATGCCAATACAGATTTTAATGTGCTGTAGAGCCAATAATCAATCTTATTTGTTTAATTTATTCACATCAGACACAATAGATAGATTTCTTTTCATTTGAGCTATAAGATCAGACTTAATTTATCCCCTTCAATAATTTAATAATACTGCTTTTATCCTGTAAGTGGTGAGCATGCAAATAAGGTTAACACATGAACACAGTTTCCAAATTTCATCACCAGTAAGAGCAAAAGTGGCTAGGTGTTTTAACTCCAGAAAGAAAAACATTCCTTCAGCTATGCTTCAGTTTGAAACTATATTAAAATATCCTTAAACAAAAAACAAAGACAAACTATATGGACAAATTAACATTGATGACAGCAAAACAGATATACAACAAATAATCAGTATATAAAGAGACATTATTAGTTCTTCATCAACTGGATTTGATTAATTCATGGAACCTTCATTCCTGGATGATCAGGATATGGGACGATGTATCAGTCTGGCTCTACATAAGCTAACGTCATGGAGAAATGTTTAAAAACAAATGAGTGTGTGTGTTATTGCAGAAGATAGGGCTGTGTGTGTTACCTGGTTGTAGAGGGCACAGATGTGTAGGGCAGTGTTTCCAGAAGCATTCTGCGCACTCATATCAGCTCCGTAGAAGAGCAGGTGCTCCAGGTGCTGTACATGGCCATGACGACAGGCCTGATACACACACAAACAAGAAAACACAGTGAGCATTAAAGAGACTGTGGGCGGGTGGAAACAATAACACGATGCATATTAAAACAGATCTACTATCTCAGAGTGTCATAGTATTAGCTATTTATTTAATGTTAATTTTACTTTCTATTTAAAGGTGTATTTTACCTTTTTATTTTTATTAGACAAACATGCTATTGTTGTCATATACCATTTTACATTTATTACTAGTCAGAATAAAAAAAATTAAAGCATATTCAAAAATAACATCCTTTTTTTTAGCATCAGAAAAAAAGACACACACACACTCAACAACTTAATTAAAATTCAGTCTTTAGTGTATCCACTCCTAAAGTTTGAAATTTCTTTAGCTTTCAGTATTACAAAGCAAACTGCAGGGGTATTTTCCACTCCTCCAAAGTTCAGTCTCAGACGTTGCATTTTCTGCTTCTCACTGTCCAAGTAATCCCAAACATGCGCTGTGATGTTGAGGTGTGAGACATTTTTGAAAATGTTCTTTTCTCAGTAAGGGTTTCTGGACACCTACACATCCATTTATACCCACAGCGCTGAGTCTTCTTCTCAAAGGTTGTACATGGACAGAAACACCTGTCTATGTTTTCAGATCTGAAGAAAGAGTGGAGCCTGATTTTTCCTCTTTCTCAAAAATTTAAGTACAGTTTAAGGTCAGTTTTGGTGATCTATCAGAGTTTATTTTCTCTATATATTTTTATTGTTGCTTTTTGGTATCCTATTTTTCTTTCACTTTTCACTTTGCACTTCATCTTCTTTATGCAAATGTAGTATCTTAAATCTAATCTCCTCAGAAATATTTCCTGAATTTTTTAACATGGCGTTCTATTGTGTCATTCTTTGCACTGTTGTGCAAAAGTCTCATTGTATAAAATCCTTTACCTTAGCAAAAAGTGTTTATTCACCAGTGAGAACACCAGATATTATTAGAACAGATGTGAATAAGCATAAATACAATACAAAGTTGCATGACTGTCTTATATTGAAAAAAGTATATATATATATATATATATATATATATATATATATATATATATATATATATATATATATATATATATATATATATGATTTAGCTTAATACTGAGTGGTCAAAGCAAGTATTAGACAATTAATACTGGTTTGAGATGAGGAAAGGGTTAAATAAACACACTGACGTATGTAAAACCACTGCTTACCATATCAATATTATTTGAATATTAAGGAAAGAAAGTGTTTTTCTGAGAAACATAGCTTTTTTATATACAATCTCCTAGTGCCTAAAACTTTTGCAGAGTACTGTGCATCCATGAAGGATCTCTGACTTCTGCATATGACTGTACATCTAGTGTGAAGTAGATGCACTGTTATTATTAATATCATTAAGGAGCATATTTTAAACTTGTAAGTTATATTCACTGTGCAATAAGTTTGTAATCTGCTGGTGTTTCCTCTTTATCGCTTGCTCACTCTGCTTCTGCACTTTTGCTCTCTCTCCCATTACCATTCACTCTGCTCACTGCTGATACGAGAAACAGCAGAATTGTTTTGTATTATCAATGTCACTATTCGATTCTCTATTATTCAAAGTACGGCCTCTCTGCATACAAATGAAGTGTGAGCCGTGGAAAAGTAGTGCTGAAAAACCTGTACAAGAGGTGCTCACTGCAGGAGACAGAGAGACAGAGAGAGAGAGAGAGAGAGAGAGAGAGAGAGAGAGAGAGAGAGAGAGAGAAATGATACAGTATGTAATAATACGATGTGTGTGAATGGACTCTAGAGTAGCTAGGTGACAGTGGGACAAAATGTCTCCAATTGTAGAATGAGTCAACCTCCATCTTCTGGCCCAAGCGCTCGCACAGAGACGGATTTGAACAGTTTTTTTGGGGTTTATTTTTTTTTTTTTTAGAAGTTGCTATAGCATGACTCCAGACATGCTGAGTCCAGACAAAGAGGTAACAGCTTTAGCAAATGGGAATTCATGACGAATGAGGAAAAAAAACCCACAGAGCCTATTACACTGGCTATATTGCCACCATTTTTTTGCATCAAAGCAATATTCGCCAGACATAACCTGCTTTATTTAGAACTTTAGCCATGTTGTTCGCTCCACAAACAAAAGCGAATAAATCAGTAGAGCAAGTGGAAAAAAGATATCCTTTATTTTTCATCCGTTACTCTTAACATCAGACAGACTCCTTTCTATTTTAGAAGCATGAAATGTAGTGTTTAGGAGTTTCACCTACACATTAAGCACTTTTGCTTATAACTCTGAAGCCTGTGTACCAGGTGGAGATGCTGGTGGAGGATCTTGGGTGAAGCCATGCCAACACCAAAGGCAACACTGGCTGGTTGCATGACTTCAAGGTACTTGGAAAATTCACCAAAATTGAATAACGGTGATGTTGCATTTCTTACCAACTGATATCATCATCAGTTCAAATTAATTTACTGATATCTAAAAAAAAAGCACAATATAATCTTGCTCGGTGTGTAAAGGCCTTACAAGTAACATTTGTTTATCCAGTTTTCATGGTTACAATAGTGCTCATTTCTGCCAGCACATCCACAAGACACGTCAGCACAAACATGCCAACCAGACAGACCACTATCTTTAAACACACATTAAATATGTCTCCATAAGCCCGGTCTACACATAAGACAAGTCCAGTGTCCTCCCTTTTCTTTTAACTGGTCCTAATAACTGCAACAATCATTCTGATACCAATCCTTTACTGAAGCACTGCATGAACCGGGCTTCAATCAGTGCTGGGATAAGTTCTTTTTAATTATATTTACAATTACATCTTTGGCAGTGTGCTCACATGCACTTAAAAATCCAATCCGAATCAGACTTCTGCAGCTATCTGATTATTTATGTAGGACTGTTTATTATTTCAGTGTATGGATTTTAGCTCAGTAAAAGGGTTTTTACGTGTGTTAGATCAGAGTGAGGTGCCAGAAATAAGCAAGCATCATTTAGTACTGCCACTGTGAGCTGGCAGCAAAAAACAGTTGGAGTGAAGCTGAAACCAACAACATGCTTGACAAAAAGGAAAGATTGAAATATTTTTCTTCTTCTTGATGATGTATGCTCATTTTTTTCAGGTAAATGGCATAAAGTTTTTAATTTGACATTACATGTACATCATGTCTTCCTCTGTGAGCTCATTTGCAAGGTGCAAAACAGGAATTTGACCACTGCCTGACTTATTTAGACTTTATATCTGATTACACATGTGCATTGAACTGATTACCCAACAAAATCTGCTTTTCTGCAGTTAAGTGTATGTTAACAGTCTGGGTTGTAGTATTTGGCCAGCTGTAGCCTTCAACAGTATAAGGAGAGTTGCACAGAATACTCTGAAAGTAGTAGTAAAAAATAAATAAATAAATAAATAAATAAATAAATAAATAAATAATAATAACAATAATAATAGCAGTAATAGTAGTAGTTAGGTTTAAAGGATTTGGGTAAAATATCTATTTGCGATTTTTCAAACCAATTTCAATTTGTTTTTGTATATTACAGGCCTGGTACTTTGGGCAGAAAGACCAAAATATATCTTTTAGTTGTGGCTTGAGGCTTGAATGCACAACGCGGTACACCAGTATGCCACTTAGTTTATGACAAAAACAACATTTCTCAAGATAACAATTAAATATCGTCATTTTGTTCACATGTACACTGTTTGTCACAGTGACTGGAGTTTTCTTTATGAAAATGTGACATGAACATTATTTTGCCTCTCACCACCTGCTTCAGTTTAACTAAGCAAACTTTTAAGTTATTCATATCCCAATAACAAAATTGCCAATAACTATAAACTGGGAAGCTGTTTATTTTTTAGTTAGCATCATGTATGCAACTCTCCTTTAAACCAACGCTAAGCTTAACACTCACACATGTCGGCTACTGAGTGGGCTTTTCAGTTACATCATGCCTCAGAACAGTTTAGTAATGCCTGAAAAGGTAACTGTATTCTGAATATGTATTCCCAATACATGTACTCATTTTATAAGAAAACATAAAGCTCTTAATGCATGACCTGCAGACATATATGTTATGCCCACACACACTAAATAAATAAATAAATAAATAAATAAATAAATAAAATCTATCCAGCACTGCATAGACTCTGCTAACTTAGGGGCAAAGCTACTGAGAGGAATAACGTGTGTGAATGTGTGTGTGTTTCAATGTGAAGAGCCAGAGGAACATTGTTTAATAGTCCACCTGTCACATTTTCTTCCTGATCTTATTGAGAGAATGACACCACAGCCTCAGGTCAGAATTTGTAAACATGGAGAAAGCACACACATACACACACACACACACACACACACACACACACACACACACACACAATCCTTACTTAACACTGCTGTGTCTCTAACTCAGATGTACTTTACCCCAGGCCATCTATTCTCTATGCACCCATTACCAAATCTGATGGGCCACAGCACTACTTCTAGCCAAGAGCATTTTCCCCAAACACAGCACTGAATCCAAGCTTTATTCACTCTATTCTTTTCTTTCCTTACAGCACTCTGAAATACGGCTAAGTAGCATTCAGCCATTCAGGAGGGAGCTAGAGTACTTTTGGCTTTAGCTGTAGGAAAACATGTGGAGGTCAGAAAAGGTGGACTATCTTATAAAGCAGGCTGGTGGCTAAACTGTGGACCTGTAAATGTGTTATCAGCATGGGGGGGGGGGGGGGTGATACACATAGATCAAGATCTGAATTGTGTCATATGATACTGAACATTGTTATGTTATACACTCATTATAAGCATAATTCATTTAAATCAGACCCATTAGGTTTTTACAGGTTTTGCCTTTCCTTTAGTGTGCTGTGTGGCTTTTTGTTCACATTAAAATCCAATTCAATTATTCAATTGAATATATATATTTATATATATATATATATATATATATATATATATATATATATATATATTTATATATATTAACAATGCTTATGGGGGTTTCTATAGCTGATGCCGCTGTTTAGAGGTCAGGGTCAGCCGATGGCCAATATGTGCTGCTGATTTTCTAGATGTTTTCCGCTTTATTTGCTGCTAAAATGTCACACTAATAATAACAAGTGGATGTACAGCATTTCTGAACTTAATATCATTTATTGAACACTGACTTAACAAGAAATATTTTTTTTTTTATCTGCCCCGAGTGCGAGAGAGGGAGAGAGAGAGAGAAAAACAGGGTGAGATGTGGGAGAGAGATGCTAATATGCTGTAATGGTTGTTAGCACAGCAGCTCTGTTCTGTTTTATTTAGTTACGTTTGACTTAAATGCTGGAAGCTGAGTAATATCTGGGAAGCTCTGGCTGCTCAGGAGAGACTCACTGTGTAAAAATAACCTATTAATGTGTGTATTACACTAGAGCAGTTAGCTTTAGCCACAGAGCTAAGGAGTAAAACATTCGCTCTGGTTTATGTCTACTGCCGGGAACTAGACACACATAACCGCCTCATTTAAAACTTCATTGTTCGCTGTAAAGTTTCAGCTTGGGGTACTTAACATGTGGCAGCAGCACGTTCCACCACACCAATAACATGGGTCTGACCGCGGACGTGCCTGACTTTAAATCGGCGAACCACAGATAACGGCCGTTCCGATATATTAAAAAATGGCAAATATTGGCCGCATATATTGGTCGATCTTTACTTCTTACACTCTGTGTGTGTGTGTTTCTAGCTTTCTGTTGACTAACACTGATAGAAAACTACACAGCTGCAGTGTTACCATCCGAACCCGATTAACAGGCTTTACATTAGATACGATTAACTCCAGTGCTGCAGGCTCACAGCACCGTTTAGTGTTTCTGTCACTTTAGACAGAACACCTACTTCAACACGTGAGAAAACTGATCAGTCTTTAATGAGGTGAATCATGTGTGTTGTGGCAGAGCCTTTAAATCTGTGTAGAAGCAGGTCTCATGGAATGTTGCTTGAGTAGCCCAGAATGGACAAACAACACAATGGCTGTAAACTGTACCTTCTGTGTTTTTATGCTGAAGTGGCAGCTTGGATTTTGCTGGAAGACACAGAAAGAAGAAGAATATTTCTGTCCTACATCTCTGACATTATACAGATTATTACTCCTGAGCCTTGCTACAACAATAATCACAAGGCTGAAGTCACCTTTTCAATTCAACAAGGAGCTGGTGAATGTCGTTATCGGAAAATACCAGCATTAAAAACCAGCATTAAAAGAATAATTTAAATATTTTGATCGAGCAGTGATGTGAAGCGGAGTCTTTTTTGAACAAACATTAAAAACATTAACAAGACACTTAATATGCTGTTAATATGCTGTACTAATAATGTGAGTGTGTCAGGTAGGGCCACTTGATAGGTAGAATCAACTACTAGAAGAAGGAGTGGTGAGGGACGGTGGGGGGCTTCAGTAGTTTGCTATATGCAACTTCACTGCTAGACTTTACAACCCTCTCCTTTAACAACCATCATTGTCACAAAGCAGCTTTGCCAAAACGTGGGCCCAGAGCACTTAAGAGCCAAGGCCAACAATGGCGGGAACATCTTCGGGGGCAATGGTGTTCTTGTCAACATAATCTGACTGACAGCAAGTCTGTTGTTAGCCTGTACATGTAATGCAAGCTACCATGGCTGAGAAGTCCACCCAGAAGACTCATGTAGGCTTGCAGGTGTGTGTATTACCTTTTGCAAAAGAAAAACAGTTCCAACAGCTATAGACAGCGACAGCTTTATAATAGTATACACCAGAGGAATTTGAATTTCAGGTGAATATCACTGCAATCTGGCACAAAGGCGGTCCCTAGACATACCTTCTCATTATAAGATTACATCCACCCAGCATGTAGCTTGTAAGAACTCCCAGATGCTTCTAGTCTCGGCTCCTTGTAATTACAGCCCTTACTTTTCCAGCATTTTGTCAAACTATGTTTCTGTGTATAATTGTTGATTACCACTTGTTTTTCATAAAGTGTAAACTTGTGCTTGCATCCTGTCTCTCTGACACTTCTTGAGAGCATGAGGAAGAAACCTCGAGAGGCACCAAGTAAACACATAAAGCTTCAAAGTGTTCGAATTGAGAGTCTTGTGCAAGTGACTCATACATCTAAACTGAGTAATTTGTTATAGTAATAAAAAAAAAAAGTTTCTGCAGCATTTGCAGCACTAAAGTGCCACTACTATGTACTGTTTATGCATAAGTGACATGTTACGTGCACACTAGTGGGCTTTTCCTACACAGGAAACACCAGCTGGGTAGTGAAACTGGAGTTGGCCAGACTAGCTGCCGTCTAAAGTCACCTTTAATCGAAGAAAAATAAGCAGTCCTTACTTCAAGTTGAAGCTATTTCTGGTTGATACTTTACTAATATTAGTGTTTGAAAGAGGGAAAAACATGGGCTAATGACTGTACATGTTGGTCTGCACCAGATAAGCCACACACAGCTGCTCTACACACAGTCACACTGGAAGGACCCATTTTTGTTTTGTTTTTTTAAGCTAATGATCATTTGTTTTTAATTTAATATTATGCTTCTACAGTACATTTAACATTATTCCAAATTAGGCCTGTGCCTTATTTGCTTTGGCTAATGAATAATTAAGCACTAACCTGTCTGGCCTGATACTTCAAGTACAGAGTGGACCAATTATAGTAACAGTACAAAAAGTGAAGAGTAGCTCAGTCAAGAGTGTCTCAGCTGAGACAAAGAAACAGGTCAACTGAAGGGCTCAGTTTCTAGTTTCAATTTATTTGGACAGAAATGAACACGTCAAGTACTGTTTTAACACACAAACACGGCATTTACATGACACAAATGACACAAACTATACTACGTATAGTTTTTCATTAGGGATCTTGTACATTTATTCTTGTAAAGAGTCATTAGAAACCAGACTGATACAGGCACCTAATTGAAACCACCACCTTTAGATCGATGCAATGCATCAACCCATTCTTATATCCCTACTTTTAAAGCTACACTATGCAAGATTTAGTAATTGCATGGGAAAGATTTTGAATTTACATTCATTTTGTAGCATCAGAAATTGGACTGTGAACATTTTTGGACATATTGCAGGGTGTTGGACTGTGAGGATGTTGAAAAAGTATTCAAAGAGAACCTGGTAAAAGTCATGTGTTATGAGAATGTAAGGGAAAGCATTGTTATTTATAGCACTCAACTGTATGATTAAGAAAGCCACATAACCATTTCGGAAGGCAAGCTTTAAATATGACTGTGCTTTGATAGCACTGATAGTCACTATAGCTACAACCCAGCTGCTGCAGTTACATTAAGGTGTCTTAAACGTAAAACTAATTACAAACAAAAAGCTGTCATATACTTTGCTAACAAACTGAATCAATAAATAGCTTAATATTTAGCTCCCAAAAACAAGAAACACATTAACCTTTGGCTTGGGAATTGGAAATGAGCTGCTAACGAGTAACTTGTCAAAGCTGTATCTGTAATAACGAGGCTGGCAAGACAGATGAGGAGACTGGATGCACGTTGGAGTGTCTGTTATTTTAGTTAGATTCATGGTGGTCAAAAGAGCAGGGTTGAAAGCATGAGATTGAGCACAAAACAAGGAATTCAAGGTAATAAAACAAATAACAAACACAAAAACAAACCATACAAGCCAGAAAACAACAAGACAACAAGGGGGTATAAAAGCACACACTAATGACAAGAGATACCTGAAAACACTAAACAAGGGTGGGGCCAGGAGCAAGGACCAGGTGAGGACTGACAATGGGGCAAGACCTGAAAGGAGCCGAAACCCCAATATAAGGAGAACAGATCAGTAATCAGCCACTGGAGCTGCTGGAGTGTTAAATGCATCTCACTGGCTGATCTAATGCCGCGTTCTCAACCTCACACTTCTGTATTTCACCTACTACACCAGGGGAATTTAATTAGAATTCAGTCCAGTTAGAGGAGGTTTCCTCAGGCCAAGGTCTGGACCGTCATCATTTCTAACTTGTGTTATGATTCAGTGCCAGATCCTGTATATTTAAGTTACCTAATATCAGCGTCTTATACCATCAGCAACTGAAAGACGAACAAATAACACATACCTTTCAGTATATTTCAGTTAATTTACTGTTTAAATGCTGAACTGAATGAATTATTTATAAACTTCTAATAAATGTTTTTTACTCACTTCAGGTAAAAACAAGAGCTACATTAAAAAACAGAATGCTTTTGAAAAATTAGTGCATCTTAAAGTGTTTATTTATAGAGAAAGTAAATCAAATGTGCATCTTCTTGTTAACTCAGTTTTACAAATTGACATGTTGGTTTTACACAGCGGTATTCTCCAAAACTAGACGAGCAAATCCATTCCAGAACCG
The DNA here is from genome assembly GCA_021613375.1 of Megaleporinus macrocephalus. NCBI lineage: Eukaryota > Metazoa > Chordata > Actinopteri > Characiformes > Anostomidae > Megaleporinus > Megaleporinus macrocephalus. The sequence continues at coordinate 30,719,719 of CM038711.1, read as the reverse complement.
TTCCTGGTTAAACAGTCTGCTGCTTCTCGCTTCAAACCTCACCTGTGTGCATGCGCCGCACGTCCCAATCTGCACAGATCTGATTGGCTAAGGAGCGCCTTTGGTGATCTTACAGCCCACACGATTGGTCTGTAAGTTCACTGCGCCATAAAGCCTGCATACCATAAAGACAAGAAAAGCTCCACCGCTTAAAATAAGTCTAAATTAAATAATTCTCAATAGTTTATCAGTTTGGGTCAGCATTGGACAACATCTGGGTCCGGACCCAGACCGCGGTCCACCTATTAGTGACCCCTGTACTACACTAATGAGTGTGCTTTAATCAGTATATGTGTTATTGTCAGCATACTATTTAGAGTGCTAGTTTGCAGTTTGGGATGTGAACCAGCCATTTTCAGCTTTTATTCATACATCATTTATTACATATTTAAATCTACACCACTACATTTACCACACTGTAAATAACTAGTTTTATAATGAGTGTTCTGAAAAAAAAGTGTTTTCCTGTTTTTGCTGGATTGTTAATCTCACAACAAACCTTCCCCGACGTCAAATGAATACTTTAAATTGTCATCAGTGCTGATTCTGCTTTTGAGACCTGAACGTCGAGCTGGACCTCCTTTTTTAAGCCTGTGTGCGCAATATTAATATGTAAAGATGACGTGCCCACCTTACATACATTACTATTTTAGGATTTACAAATCGCAACAACCCACAGCCATGTGTGCTTTCTTTATTCCTGACTCAATCACGCTGCTTTTGATTTCAAAATAAATTAAATAAGTGTTACATATATGATAAAAATATTACACAGTGCAGCTGTCTGTTTAAAGAGTGCTTGTAGTGTAAAAGTGCTTGTGTGTGTTTACGTTACCTGATGTATCTCTTGCCAGCCGTTTTCATCCACACAGCCCACCTGAGCATGGTCATGCAGAAGCAGCTCACAGCAATACGGGTCCCCCCCTACCATGGAGCTGTGGTACAGCGGAGTTAAACCACGACTGTCCTTATAGTCCGGACTCGCACCCAGGTCTAGCAGCGTCTACACACACACACACACACACACACAGAAGGTAAGACACATACTGTACATGCACACACCACTCAGACAGCCAAGCACTGTCCACTTAACAACCTTTAGATCCACTTTACTGAGTGTAAAATCCAAATAAATACTTTGTACCACCTTCAAAGAGCGTGTTCTTATAGGACCAGCTCTCTGTAAGAAATGCTTTTAGAGGCTGCTTTATTCATGTTCAGGTCTGTATCTACAAACAGCACACAGACAAACCTCTCCACTCCCTCAGCAAGTACCATTAGAGTTTACATCTGAGTCTCTCTCGTGCTCTGTCTCTCTTTCTCTCTGCTTCAGCTTTTCAGGGATACTGGAGCAATGTATTCACAGAGATCTTGAGCAAAGCCATTGAAGAATCACTTTCGGTTCCTTTTCACAAATCGTTCTTTAAAATAAAACAAAATATCCACATACAGTGGCAAGAAACCTCTCTCTTGATGTCATTCCACAGCATCTCTAAAGGATTCATGTCTGGACTCTGATGGGGCCACTCCAAAAAGGTGGATTTTTTTTGGAAGTCATTCTGTAGTAGATTTACTTCAATGTTTAGGGTCATTCTTCTGCATCACCCAACTTCTACTGAACTTCAGCGGACAGCCACCCTGACATTATTTTGTAGGATATCTTGAACTTGAGAATTCATTTTCCCCTCAATGATGGCAAGCGGTCCAGGCCCCAAAGCAGCAAAGCAGCCCCAAATCATAATGCTCCCACCACCATACTTCACCGATATTTTCATGTTGGTATGCAGTGCCCTGTTTATGCCATACGTAGTGCTGCGTGTTCTTCTTGTACAATTGAACCATGATTTCATCAGTCCACAAAACAGTAGCGTTGTGGAGTGTCAAGATACTTTTTGTTAAACTTCAGGCGTGCAGTGATGTTTTTTTTTGGAAAGCAGCGGCTTCCTCCTGTTCAATGATTTGCGTATGATAGACTCTGATAGTATGATAGATTATTAAAGCTAGGATTATTGTATTGTATAGAATGCTACTATGTTAGATGGACACTTGAAGCACTGTTGTGTCTATGCGTTCCAGGACCTTTTCCATCACTGCCACTTGCTGGATCACCACACCTTTACCTGATGTTTTACAAATTAAGCACTGTCTCAAGCCTTTAGCTGTTACTCTAGGGTTCTTTTTTTTCACTCTTGGAGCATTCTGTGGTGGGCGCTCACTTCTAGGGAGAGTAGTCACAGTACGAAATCATCTAGACTAAAACATTTGTAGACAATTTGTCAAACTGTGGACTGATCAATACCTAAAGTCTTGAAGATTACTCTGTAACCTTTTTAGTTTTATGCAAATCAGCAATTCTTGATCATAGGTCTTCAAAGATCTCTTTTTTGCAAAGCATGATTCACATCAGCAGATGCTTCTTATGAATAGCAAACTTAAAAAGCTTGTGTGTCTTTTACAAGTCAGAGTAACTCTACACCTCGCTTCAATCTCTTTTCATTGATTGGACTCCAGGTTTGCTAACTCCTTACTCTAATTAGCTTTTGTTGAAGTCATTAGAGTTCACTTACTTTTTCCAGCACTGTGAATGTTTAATGGATGTGTCCTATACAGACATGAAAAATTATAACTGTTTGTGTGGTATCAGGTTAAGCAAATTGTTTTTGTCTATACTTGGAACTTAAATGTAGATCAGATCACGTTTTATGACTAATTAATGCAGAAAGGTTACATACTTTTTTGCCACTGTAATCTAAAGGCTATTCCAATTAGAAGATAACCTCTATTGTGATGTAATTGACATTTAGCTAAATATCTATTAAATGCAAACCAGATTCTTTTTTTACGACATGAGCATCTGCAGATCTTTTATCTGTATGTGTGTGTGTGTGTGTGTGTGTGTGTGTGTGTGTATACTTACTATGAGTGCTGTGTGGTTTTTTGTGCGCACAGCTTTGTGTAGAGCTGTGATGCCATCTCTGGTCCTGAAGTCCAGGTGAGCTCCTCCACCCTTTAACACCTTAATGAGCTCTGCACAGCCTTCTAACTGAGCTGCCATTGTCAATGGACACTCTACACACACAAACACATACACACACACAAAACAAAAACATCAGTGTGAATAGATAGAGTCGCACATGATCAGTTTAGATAATCTGAGCATTTAATCGGAGAGATTAAAACTCCACATAACTTAAAGAAATGTTCCAGCATCACTCAATCTAATCCTTAACACAATGTTACATAGCATAACACGAACATTTCCGTAAGTGTTGAAACAGAAAACACACAGTCGAAATACACTTAAAGATAAAGTCAAGTCAAGTTATGTGTATAGTGCTTTTAAAGCCACTGGTTGCTTTTTCCACCTCGTAAGTAAGGACTGTAAAACATATTGGTAGAATATGTTTAGAGATCAAAAGATATGTTCAAAGATGTTTGTAAAATAAGCTATAATATATGCATATTTAGCTACTTTAGAGATGGAACTAGGTTTCTGGGCTCAGTAAACAGTGCGGGAAGCGTTTAGTTTTCACAGGTTTCTATATTATTGAGAAAGGATGCTAAAACAAAATAGGTGTACATCAATCTTTACTTTTTATGGTCGGTTTATTTCATTGGTATTTTTTATGTTACACTATACTTTTATTGACTTTGTAAGAAAAATGGGACATTCTGCTGCCTAACTATGCCTAGGCTTGGAGCAGCACAGTGTGACCTGTGCCTCGCCCCTAGGCATAACCAGTAACACCCAGTCAAACCAAGGACTGGAGTCCTGGCATTGAAAATTCAGTCTATTTAAATTTTTAACATCTTTAACCATTTCTAGATCACTGAACCGCACTGGCACATGGTCTTTTGTTTTTTTTATACATAATTTGTATGCATAAAATTATCTAGCAGTATGGTGATTAAATATACTGTTAGAAAGCTTGGAATTAAAGCTCAAGTGCTGCAAATTATTTAATGATCTGTAATTTACAACTGTTGTGTTTGTCTTATTTGCTACGTACGCACAAAATGAGCCAATACTAGCAAATCTGCAAAACAAGTGTTGAGCTGTGGCTCAGTTGTGCTTGTAAGGTGAAGCAGGCAAGCAAACCTACAGAAATAAGCAGTGATCAACTCTGTGCTAGTAAATTAATACCATTATTAGGGAGTTACCTTACAGATTATCTCGAGACTTTGGATATGCAACAATTGCAAGTTTGCTTTGAATCAACAGGTTATTTCTTTTTACAGTACAGGCAAATGTGTTACAATGAGTGCCTGATGGTACAACACATACATTAGTCAGAAAACAAATGGACAACACCTATGAGACCATTAGTAATGTAATTAGTAATGTGACCAAACATTTACTGTGACACAAGTAATGCCACAATATTGAGAGCGACTACAACACTGGAGCGACTACAACACTAATTATTATGCAATTCAATTCATTTGTAGATGGTTTCCTTTGTTTGATTTCACCTACAGAAACATGACACCATTACACCTAAAAATAGACCTGTTTAGACACAAAGTTAATATATACATCTTTTCTTCTGTGAAACAGTGTATTAGCATAATAGAACTGCAGCAAACAAACACATACACCTTCTTCTGTCCATTATCCTTTCCAGAGGTCACACGTAAGCAGTTCCAAACAAGTGCATAAGCAATCTTGAATAAATATGAGCAAATCTGCATAAAAGGAGATCTGGCCTTCCAAACATTCCCTGGCAGAGGTCAGACATTATCAGTCCAAGGTCATCCACGCAGAATGATGTCTCACCTTGTTTCTTGCTCATTCATGACTTAATTAAGATTGCAAAATGGATAAATACAAGACATTTCATGTCTGTATAGGTTATTTCAATCCAGGCAGGGCAATAGAAGAGATTTAGTGCTAGTCGTAATATGATATTCTAAACAGATCATGGATTTCGGCAGTGCTGGGTATGTTTTATTGCAAAAAACGCATAACTGGTTATTTTTAACAGGAATCGGTGCAGCACAGTGACATGCAGCATAAAATGATTGCACAGCTTTTGAAAGTATTTTTATGTGAAACTATTTTGTCTATTGCAACAAGCATCAACAGATAAATATTCTAGCACAGAAACCTCTATAAGCATTGTGATATTATATTTTTGCCATATTGCCAGCTCTAGCTTAACCATATCAAACTATGCATTTTACTGTTGAGCCATTAGGAGAATATTGGCTGGTTCATTCAGTGATGAATCTTAATGTTTAAATATTCAATCAATACACATCAATATCCTTTGTTTCCAACCGAGTATGTGGTTTTTAGTACATGCTGATACAGAGTTCAATACCATAATGAATCACTTGGGATGAAGCAGTTGTTAGTGTAAATGAGTGCAATGTACCTTAACAGTTAAATGACCTCAATTAGCAAACTACATTAGTTTCCATGGATGAAGCAGTGCAGCAGTGGACCACTGCTTCTGATCTGTCTCAACAGCAGTCTCTGTAGCACAGTGACAGGAATCCCATACAAGGCTAGCGAAGAAAACATATCCAATTTCAAGTTGTGATTCTTTTTAGGACTGTAGTTTAAATGTACACAGTCAGGCAAACGTTTTGGAAATCTTGTTCTTTAGACACTGTATGAAAAGGTATAGTAAACCGCAGATGTTTGTTGACACTTCCTAATAAAATTGTTTAGTTTTAATAATATACTTCAGTACTGAGCAGCTCAGCTAAAAACACTGTGCACAGACACGGTATGATAATACAGTCTCTCTACAGCAAAAACAGTCCACTTATATTAGTCAAGCAAGAATAGAAGGAATATATCAAGGCAGAATGTTTTAAGTGACGCTTGTGTCCGACAGCTGGAGCATCAGCATCCTTCAGCATATACAAGGGTTACATCACCTGACTATTAGAATGTTGGTATCATTGCATTTTCATTAGCTTCTCAGTGTAATATCCCCAACACTGCCATAGATGCATCCCTAGTATTAACTATACTAAAATGAAACAGCATGCACAATTGGTTGCTTTCTGTGCTCCACTGTCACTGCATTAAAGATGTACAAGGCTTTTTTTTTATTGATGGATCCTGCATCCCCCCCCCCCAAGTGAGCAAACAAGCTCTTTTAGAGAGCAGGTCAGATTAGTAAGAGCTTAATATTGATCTATTTAATCAAAGTAATATTTATTACATGACTGATGTGTGACCTATATTTCAATCCTTGTAGTGTCTTCATGAAATAAATCAATCAAAATCTACAGATGATAGATTACATTCAATGCACGTATTATGAATTCAACGACAGCAATGACAGCATTGAGAAATTGCATAATTAATCATTTTAGCATGATCAACATCACATTCAAACTCAGATGCTGTGCAGATTCACTGGTGGTTTCGGATAATAAAAATAAATAAAAGGAATATTTAAGTTTTAGACATTGCAACCCCTGGTTTATGTCATGTCACTGTAAAATCAATCAATCGACTTTTATTTTCACTCGGGAGTACATTGAGAGAGACCCTCATTTACAATGTAGCCGAGCATTACAACTGTTAAACAAAAAGGGATTGAAAATACATTAAAATGATTTTTAATGAGTACTTAAAAAATAAAAAAAACAATAAAAACAGAGACAAAATTAAGTAAGATAAATCATAAAAACTGAATAGGAAACTAAAACCAAAAATAACAAAAAAGTAAAAAAATAAAATAAAAGTCAATAAAAAAATATAGATATAGTAGTAAAACTTAAAAAAGTAAAAGAAGTAATACAAAAATAAAAGTTATATAATAATAATAATAATAATAATAATAATAATAATAATAATAATAATAATAATAATAATAATAATAATAATAATAATACATGAGTATTAAAAATCAAGATAAAAGAATGGTAAAAAGGAAATAAAAATAAAAAAAGAATATGAATATGAAAGTCATAAAACTGTAAATTAAAATTAAATAAAACACTATAAGACTGTCACATCAAACCACTCTCAGTGACTGAATTACGCATAAATTTAGGAAAAACTTACTGGAATTCCCCTTTGAGAGAAGAGCCATGTTGTACCTTTAAGGGTACACTTACCTTGTTTGTATGGTGGGGGACTAAAATGTACCCACACAGACTGCTGTTTATTTTCCTGACAATATAAAAGAGTTGAATACTTTTATTCCATGGGCTTCTCTCCCAGGGCTCTTTGCTTCAAGTACCTGACTAAATGTGCATGCTTCAGTCCAAACGCTGTTGACTGCCTGACCGGCAGTGGAGAGATACGTGTTATGAGAACAGGGTCACAGCAGCAATTTAACACAATTGGCCAAAGTCAACCTCTGCTCTCCACATGGAAACACGTGAACACGCTGACGCAAACACAGAGAGTTCTTAAGCAAAACGGTTGGTGCAGCCTATTCGGGAAGCAGCTGTCAAAGCAGGCAGCATTTAAGGCAGCCTTAGTGCTCTTTCGAGACACAAACTGTCCTACTCGGAGGATGAGCTTAAGCCAGCTGTCCTGCAAGGTGCCTTATTCTGTTCCATGTCGCATGTATCCTTCTCAGCGAAGGCAAGTAGAAAGTAGGTAGTAATTTTGAATTCAGCCTATGTGATCATGATGTAAGTCTGTGGTGTGGTCGAGCGTTGGCTGGAGGACAGAGAATCAGGCCATGTGAACGAGCGGCTGTGATGTACACCTGTGAGTGCTTAAGAGCAGTTGGCAGTATCAAAATATATTTTGGTTCTAAATGAACCATAAAATGTTCCCATAAACACAAACAGTTTCTTTGTTAAATATGTTTTCTCTCATCTAATAGGAGTAACACAGTAGAAGTTCAGTCCACTGTTTACTCAATGTTTGTATTCATGAGAGCGAAACATGCAGCTGCAGTTTCAAAACAGATGTGCAGGGAGCTGAGAGCGCAAGTCTGAAAGTGTGGGGTCTTAAGCTGCGCTGCTGCAGCTTTGCAGTTGGATATTACTGGGGCTGAGAAAGAGCTTTTACAGGAAGAAAACTTTGTGTTGAATGGCTGGAGGCGACTCACTTTCCCAGCATGTGTGAAGGGGAAACGAGGTAGGAACCTATCAGCTACAGACTGATGTCCCGGAATGATAAAAGTAGTGTAAAGCATTAGAAATGATTTTACTTTTAAAAATAAATACAACTAATGCTTATTTTTGCCTGCTTTGGTTGTCATGTATTGCTATGCTTTTCACACTGACATCAGTGCAGGTGAATGTTTCCACACTAGGAATGCAATTTAAGCCCCAGATACAAATAAATCAGATCAGTTTCAGGCATTCAGGCATATTTTTCCAAATAGTCCAGATAGGAAGCTTTTATTTGGTCAGCTAAAGCATTCTTTCTTCTTATACTCAAATAACATTAATACAGTTAGTAGTGCTTTTACATGTCAGTGTGTTTATTTAACTCAAGATTTTCTTGTGGCAACCCAGTATTATTTACAATGACCATATTATACCTGGTTTAACTGCTCAGTACTTCATTAGGCTAAATCAAGATTGCTGATGAAAGAGTTCTAATACATTTATTCAATGTCTGGGGTGTCCAGGTGAAATCTAAAACTAAATTTGGTTCTTCAAAACCGGTGCGCAACTTATTATCTACTTCTTTCAAAGATATTTATGTTATTTTGTATTCTATTTATGATTATTTACATCTGTTCTAATGATATCTAGCGTTCTTACTGGTGAAAATACACCTATTGCTAAGATAAAGGCTTTTAAACTATGAACTTGGGTACCTAAGACTTCTGCACAGTAGTATGTACACATAAAATACTAAAATATTTATAAAATGCTTATTAGAAAACATATGTGACTGTGAGTGATCCCATTTCCAGGGCACAGTGAATTCTAAGCAGTGTTTTCCTTTTTTGGTGTTAGAAATAAAACAGGTTCCTTAAGGTGGGTTAATTGAAATTATTCACAAGTTATAATTATCTATAATACTGGTGCAAGTCCAATACATAACAACAGACATGACTCTTAAAGCAGCCTGTTTTTTAAACACATAACATTCTCACTACAGTGTAACTGCAAAGAAACCAGCTGCTGCACATCAAGGATCCATCGTAAGACACTGAGGTGATCCACCTTCATCTGTACAGTTAGAGGAAGTGTAAACTAGCAAGAGACTATGAGTCAGCAGATATCACATCTACAGCGTAGGGAAAGTTCTGGTGTACAATGACAGAGGTACCTATGAAGTAAGTGACCAGTTAGACAGCTGCTACCAGAATGGAATGATTTCTAGAAGGAAACATTGATATGAAATCCATAATTCAATACACAATACACAATGGTGGTCCTTTGTCTCTGAACAAAACAAGCCAAACAGCAAACAAATAAGCAAACAGACCTTAATGTAACACTGGATCACTACAGTGGCAAAGGCCAATTTAACAAGTGAACCAGGATGGACCTGAAGCACACTATAAACACAGCTCAACGTAACAAGCAGTGATGGACTACTTATTTACCAGCCAAGCAAATTCATTTACCTGCCAATGTCAGACATATCATAACCAGGTTTACCACAGCAACAGCCATGCATGCTCAAAGAGCAGATTCAGTTTAGTGTTTAGTGTTAGGTTTAGGAGTAGGTTTTGAAGTTAAGGCTAGAGTTATGTTTAGAATTAGGTTTTCAAGTTTTTAAGCTGTAAAAATATGAGTTAACATAATAATGGTTAGGGCACATACAGATGGTTTAGGCACATTCTTTTCTTTTGTCTTAAAGTCAAGCCTGTTCAGCATTTTGTAATGCTGAACACACACACACACACACACACACACACACACACACACACACACACACACACACACACACACACACACACAGAGGAAGGCTTTAGGGGCTGAGCAAGCAGCAGCTACTCCAGTTATAAGACTCTTATTATGAAGATCTCTTCACATAATATGAGGATTACAAGACTTACCTCCGCTCTCTGGATCGTGGAAATTTGGGTCGAGCCCTTTCTCCAGAAACTTTGATACCTTCTCAACATTCCTCTGCTGAACATATTCCATAAACTTCTTCAAGTTAGCCTGTTAGAGAGAAAGAGAGAGAGAGAGAGAGAGAGGGAAAGGCTAAGTGACTGAAACCTACACATGAGGTGATTTAAATAATGAAACGGGATAAAAGCAAAGGCAGGAGAGTTATCTGAAGTGGAAGAGGCAGTGACAGAGTAAAGCCTAAGGTACAGTAAGAATTTAATTTCAGTTTCCTTCTCTCTCACTGACACACACACACACACACACACACACAGGACCGAGCTTATAGAAACAACACCAATCTCACATGGTTTTGTTAGTGTATTATTCTCAACACATAATCCAGCATTCCACAGGCAATGACACAAATATTAAAAAGCATTACATTTCATATGAGCAACGCCAGGATTCATTTAGAGGATTGCCTGTAATCCAAAGGGAAATCAAATAAAGTGGTACAGTGTTCATTTCCGGCCTGTCACTCACTCCCAGCAGCTGAGCTATCCTGCTTAAACAACCCAATACCTGCTGACTTACAACCACACTGTTAAACGTCCATAACACCTGCCTAAGCTCGACAGTAAGAGCTGAGTCTGAGCTCCATTATCTCATAATCACACACATAGTCTCAATCACACGGCATCTCAGTCACAAGACATATCATAGTCACATACACTGTCCCATAATCACACACTGTCTCATAATTACACACACTGTCCCATAATCACACACTGTCTCATAATCACACACTGTCTCATTATCACACACACTGTCCCATAATCACACACTGTCTCATAATCACACACTGTCTCATTATCACACCCACTGTCCCATAATTACACACTGTCTCATAATCACACACACACTGTCTCATAATCACACACTGTCCCATAATCACACACTGTCTCATAATTACACACACTGTCCCATAATCAAACACTGTCTAATAATCACACACTGTCTCATTATCACATACACTGTCCCATAATCACACACTGTCTCATTATCACACACACTGTCTCATAATTACACACACTTTCCCATAACCACACACTGTCTCATAATCACACACATAGTCTCAATCACACGGCATCTCAGTCACAAGACATATCATAGTCACATACACTGTCCCATAATCACACACTGTCTCATAATTACACACACTGTCCCATAATCACACACTGTCTCATTATCACACACACTGTCTCATAATTACACACACTTTCCCATAATCACACACTGTCTCATTATCACACACACTGTCCCATAATTACACACTGTCTCATAATCACACACTGTCTCATAATTACACACACTGTCCCATAATCACACACTGTCTCATTATCACACACACACTGTCTCATAATTACACACACTTTCCCATAATCACACACTGTCTCATTATCACACACACTGTCCCATAATTACACACTGTCTCATAATCACACACTGTCTCATAATTACACACACTGTCCCATAATCACACACTGTCTCATTATCACACACACTGTCTCATAATTACACACACTTTCCCATAACCACACACTGTCTCATAATCACACACATAGTCTCAATCACGCGGTATCTCAATCACAAGACATATCATAGTCACATACACTGTCCCATAATCACACACTGTCTCATAATTACACACACTGTCCCATAATCACACACTGTCTCATTATCACACACACTGTCTCATAATTACACACACTTTCCCATAACCACACACTGTCTCACAATCACACACTGTCTCATTGTCACACACACTGTCTCATAATCACACAGTGTCTCATAATTACACACACTGTCCCATAATCATACACACTGTCTCATAATCACACACACTGTCTCAAAATCACACACTGTCTCATAATCACATACTGTCCCATTATCACACACACTGTCATATAATCACACACTATCTCATAATTACACACACTGTCTCATAATCACACACACTGTCTCATTATCACACACACTGTCTCATAATCACACACACTGTCTCATTACCACACACACTGTCTCATAATTACACAAGCTGCTTCATAATCACACACACTGTCTCATAATCACACACCCACTGTCTCAATCACACACACAGTCTCAATAAACATGCATGGTTCTTATAATCACACACGCTGTCTCATTATCATACACGCAGTCTCATAATCACACACACTGGGTGTGTCTCAAAACCTAGTTAGCTGCCTAAGTAGGCTGTCTAGGTAGGCAGCTGTTTAAGTAGCAGCATTCTGTCTGACATCTCTCCTCATAAACAGATTACTGAGACGATCTAGTTAGAGAGAGACTGCGTCACAGCTGGTTCCCGCCCACTGCAGCACGTAACCGGTGGTTTAGCTGGTTGCTAAGTTACCAGCCAGATCCAAAACAATAGCCCGAGTCTTAAAAATCCGCTAGCATAAAAAAACTGGTAAATGGTCAATAACTCGTTGCAGAGTTGATAATAAAATACTGTTTTGTGTGATTATACGACAAGAAACACATTAAAACACCAGAGAGAATCAAAATAACTCGTAGATTTGCATGCGTTGCATCATGGGATTGTCTTAGCGGCTGAGGAAGCCTCTGATGCTTTCTTAAAATCAGGTCTAAATAAGGTTCCTCAGTAGACAGCATGTTTCAGGTATGTAAGAATTGGGACAGTCTACATGTCGGGAGTGCATACTATGACGTAAAATGCTGTCTATGTAGGAGCTCACTAGGTTTTGAGACACACCCACTGTCTCAATAAACATGCATGTTCTCATTATCACACACGCTGTCTCATTATCACACACGCTGTCTCATTATCACACACGCTGTCTCCATCACTGTCTTAATAAACATGCACAGTTCTTATAATCACACACGCTGTCTCATTATCACACACGCAGTCTTATAAACCTGTGAGACCTCATAACACACACACACTGTCTCAATTACATGTTCTGTCTCACAATTACATGCACCATCTCAACAATCACACACACACAGTGTCTCAATCACACACATTGTCTCATAATCACTTGCGCTTTCTCATAATCCTTCACCCTGTCTCACACACAACGTCTCACAATCACACACACAATGTCTCAGTCACATGCAAAGTCTTACAAAACTGTACCATCTTATGACCACACCTCACAATCACACACACACACACACACACACACGCTGTGTCATAATCACAATGCTACCACCTATTGGTGTAAGCCCAGCACACATGGAATGTATTTTAAGTATTCATATACAATTACTTGAGGAACTACAATCTGATCTAGTTAAACTGGGGACACATTGTAATGGACAGTACAGATGAGGTCCAAGTGTGAAAGTATAACCCGATATGGTGACTGTAATGCAAAGAACTAAATTGTACACACACACAAAATGTCAGTCACACTCTGTTTTGTCTCAGTCACACACAGTAGAGTAAATGTAGAATCTTCAGCACTCAGCAGCGCACTGACTGCACGTACAGCACCAAAACATACTCTGAGCTGAGCTGAACCCTGGAGTAATCTACTGAAACGCATTTCTCTAGCAGGAACTCATGGAGCATCACAAACTTCTCAGCAGATATTGACAACAAAAGCATATAGTACTTTGATGCAGAATGAAATTAAAATCCTTTTAGTGCCAGCAGACAACAGTTTTAAGAAATAAACATGTGGCTATAAAAAATATAGCAATAAAAATAAAGATAATTTATTACTATAATTACTAAAAATAAGTAATATATAATACCGAATTATGTAATTATGTAATAAATTACATTTACATAGTATATACACTTTCTGCACAATCCTAGATACAACATTACAGCAAACCCCAAAGGCTTCAAATGATTAATCGTGTATCCTATTGCCATTATGTCCAACACTGCAACATCAGCATAGCAAAAAACATTCAAGCTTTTGAATTAAGATGAGATTGCTTCTCGAATCCAAGGACAGACTGAATAAAAGCATGAGACAGACAGCAGAAGCAACGTTCAGTGGCCAGCACTGTGCTCCTGAGGGAATCTCAACTCAACCTTCTGTCCAACAGTTTACACTTTCCAATAACACTGAACCACTCCAGCGTGTCAAAACCACACAAGGGCACTAACACAGTGCAGCAACAGACTACGCAGGCTGACCACAAGTGACCATGCATGCATTGAAAGCCCTGCCAGACAATGTAATACGCTATTTCCCATCATTCAGCAGACAGGGGAGATGATCACCTGCGACTGTCATATCATTGGCTTAATGATACAATACCTGCACAATCTTCCCTTAATGAGTGATGAGGCTCTTTCTCTCGCTCGCCCGCCTGCAGTGAAGCACCAGTAGAACTATCCCAGTTTCTCAGTCTGCTTACTGCCAGTTACATAACTTCTCAAGATCCTGCACACACTAGCGCACGCACACACAAACTCACTCGTTTCCTCAGCCAAAATGAAATAAAGGCTGCCGTTTTCTCACCATGTGTGGCAGTAAATGCTCTCCGTTTTCTTCGCTCGCTTTGATTCTCTACCCATCACACTCCCACAACTCGCAACCAGCTCTAGCACTTCCATCTGGGTGTCTCACCCAAGCACTCATGCTTGCACACGCGCACACACACACACAGAGAGAGAGAGACACACTCTGGAGCTGTGCTGCAGCCGCCGCTTTCTCCATCCCCACTGTGAACGGCACCAACTCTCTGGCGCTCCCTCTCCCTCTCTGAAGCACTCAAGCTGTTGTTATGGAGATGGAATACAAAAGAAACGCTAGCCAGGCTGCCACGTAGAGTGAGAAGAGTCCTGCGTGCATGTGTGTGTGTGTGTGTGCATGCATGCAACTGAACAAAGCTAAAGCGGAAGTTTAAAAACACTGAATATTATGTGTAATCTTGTCTGGCAGGGGAAAGCCAGGCTTTGTAATTTTGTCATTATCATAGCGCAGAATTACAGTACAGTACTGCCCAGTTTCAGGACCAACACATACACATGATGGTTCACAGCTCGGCCGTATTTCCCTGGGAACAAGATCCACCATACTTGGATCATTCTGCATTTACATTGGTCTGCTATGGGTCCCATAATAACACATAGTAAGTCAACATGATAAGCATCTTTACACTTTTACCATTATTCCCCCAAAATGATCAGGTTTTGCTGCTGTTCCTCCATGTCTTATACATTTAAACTACAGACGCTTATCATAGCACCCCACCCTACGGGCCCTCTGATTGGGTAAACACACAGCTTTTGCTAAAGGAATCTGCAAAAGTTCATCTTTGCTTAATTATTGCTTAACCTTCTTGCATCCTCCTAGTTCAATGTGTTGGCACCATCCGATGCAGTGTGCGGTAGTGTTACACTAAAAAGTAAGCTATAAAAACTGTGAGTGATAACTTGCAGTGAAGACTAGCAATGAAAGGTTAATGTAACATTTACAGTCTGTGCCAGACTCTGCTTGATTGATTGGTAGAGTAGTACCCTCCTCCAATCATCAGTGCATGCACAGAACATATGGGGAACCAATTACTGTCCATAATTTCAGCATCTGATCAAGAATAATAAGTACATTTCCCCAAATAAGTACACTATTTCCCCACTATTTCCCCACTATTCCCCAAATAGTGGCTGTGGATGAATAGTGCAAGTTTACTGAATTCCTAGCT
The DNA here is from genome assembly GCA_021613375.1 of Megaleporinus macrocephalus. Taxonomy (NCBI): domain Eukaryota; kingdom Metazoa; phylum Chordata; class Actinopteri; order Characiformes; family Anostomidae; genus Megaleporinus; species Megaleporinus macrocephalus. Next base: position 30,704,020 of record CM038711.1, on the reverse strand, counting down.
ATTTCACAAGTGTATATAGTGTAAATAGTAACAACTCAGTAAAAAATATGATAAGATTTAATGAAATACTCCAATAACATCTTGTAGTCCTGTAGAAGCCAATAGGAACAAAAAGATAAAGCATCCTAAACCAATAAACACAAAATACATTTACATATAATACAGTTGGGCACTCTAGACAGACCTAAACTTAACCATGTCTTCCAAATTATTTTTTTTACACCAACTGGATGGAAACTCATAACGTCTGCAGCATGCAGAGTAGAATGTCACATACTGCACTGATTTAATAGAAAACCTTTCATACAGTCACCTGCTTGTTGACATTTCCCTGTTTCCCCTACTGTTACTCCTCAGCAGTGCAGTGCTCTACATAGCTGTACATAGACAGAAACATTGCAATTTAAGTTATGGATGAAACAGTGTATTACCATGTTGTATGTATTCTTTATATATTCTTCAGATAAAAACGTTTCCATTTTAGTGCCCAGACAACCAATGTAGATGCTAGAACAGATATTTTGAGTCCGCAAAACAGTGCTGTTGCATTACACCTGTTAATGACGCTATAATAGTTAATGACAACGTACACATATTCAAATATACAAAAATACATTTGATAATAAACATATGACATGAGCATGTTTACCACTGTGGTGCATCATCTTTTCTTCTAACAACCCTCAATGATTTGGGGCCTGAAGAAACCATCTGACTCAGCTTTGAAAGCTTAATTTGTTACCTTTCCTCCAATATACAAGTGTTCAGCTGTGCAACCATACAACAAGGCTTTTGTTGTCTAAACTGCAGGCAGGCCAGTCCCGCACTGCAGTCTCTGATTACTCAGCTATGCTGTTGCAATATGTGCAGAATGTTTCATGCTGTTGTTTTATTGAAATAAACATGTAAATTGCTCAAAAGGCAGCATGTGTTAAAAACGTGTATATACCAGCCTTCACAGACGCACAGGACACCCATGCCCTGGTATCCTGGTTTACCCTCACACCATAAAAGAACCCAAAGCACACAACATCTATTATTTCCATAGACAACTGCCTTTCTAGACCACTATACACGTTTCCACTGTGCATCAGTCCTTTTCAGATGAGCTCAAGTTGACAGTGTTTTTTGACACTGCAGACATTCGGCTTCCTCTGTGCACAGTGCAGTCTTAACTAGAGATGTCCTAATAATTTGTCCACCAAACATTTGAACTGAAAATTGCTCAAAATTACACCGGCAGCGTTTGTTCTTCATTACCCAAGCATGGCTGCCTCACCTCATTTTTAACTTTTTTTTAGAACATTCCTCCTCTTATAATTTTCTAGTGTTCCAACTTTCTCGGAAACGTGCTACAAGAATTTCAGAGTGTATATTTAGAAAAATAACAATTAATTTGATCTTAAAACCAAAAAAATCCTGTATTTTGACCCTGAATACAGATCAACATGGATCAACATTGGATCAATTTGTTATTTATTTATTTTTTTACATATTGTGTAGAGATGGAAGGATTGATCGACTATGTATCGGCTAAATTGGAGAAATATCGGCCGATTTTTAGTGATTGGCCCATATTTCTCCAATTTAGCCAATCCCGAGAGCCGAACGATGCTGTTACACAAATTAGCCTAATTTCTGTATTTCCAGCTAGCGTTTCATCCAGGAAGAGGAGCCCTCCATGAAGCCCGCTCTGGCCAGGTCCCTGCAAATTTCTATCTGAACCGCCAGGTGGTAACAATACTCTTTAATTTTCAACAAACTGATTAAAACGGCCGGCCTTGCGAGAACAGGTGTTCACTGCATGTGCGTTAGAGAACATGTCGTCCGGCTGGCGGGTTTTTTTCTGTATGTGACGCAGACTCATCCAGGGCGTTCTGTAAAATCAGCATGTCTCGTGGTAGAACCAAGACAAAGACATTTAACACTAATAATCTGATACGGCACTTAAGAGTGCACCACGTGGCTGAGTACAGTGAGTATCAGCAAACAGAACAGCTAGCACGAGCAGCTAGCACAAAACACATAACCCAGAAAACCGTGCAGACCAGATCTGACCAGTGTGAACAGTACAGCAGCAGCAACAGCCAGAGAGCTAAAGGAACCACAGCCAGAGTGATTGAGTTTATAGTGCTAGACAACCATGTTTCATGACTGCGCTAATAATTGCATGTAGCCCTGCTGTGGTATATAGCCACGCCCTCAATCGGTATCAGCTATCGGGATTGAGTTTAGTATTTGACTACAGTAATGATGACCTGCTGTGTTTACTGCAAGACAAACTAATGCAAAATACAGTGTGATTTTCTACAGTTTCACAGGCACTGGTTTTCTCTGGCACAGCTCCAGGTGCCATCACACTCCTGACAGCAGTGAAACACAGGCAGGAGAGCAGTGAGGAGCCTGGCACTCTAACCAAGAGTCGTGTGTGCCAGGAGTGTGTGCCATCACACAAGAGTGAAAGTCACTGCCAAGGAATCTGGCAGAACTCAGGTTTAACCCCAGGGTCATCACACTACACACTATGGTCGCTCCTCTTGCCTCTCATTTTGTAGATTTACAATAGCAGTAATGTGCTAATTGAGATAAAGATGTTGGTTCTAGATAATGAAGGTTTTATCATCAGCACTAAGGTTAGAGCACGGTTGGTTAACATAAGTAACATTTAACCTCTGGGTCACACTTTTAATTTAATTTAAATCTAGCATTGCAGCTCTCCAGGCAAGACAAGCTGCCAGTTCTATTTGAGGTTATGCAGAAAGCCTGATATAACGAGGATGAATTTTTTTATATTAGCATTATATGGGACACACTCTTCAGGTCTTTAATATTAGTCTAAATTATATATAATACATACAATACAGTGCAAACGTTTGAACCACTTGGTGACATTATATTTCATATTTAAAAAGCTGGTATTTCAGATAGGAAGCTTTTATTTGCTCAGCAAAAAAAATTATAAATAAATAAATAAATAAATAAATAAATAAATAAATAAATAAATAAATATATATATATATATATATATATATATATATATATATATATATATATATATATATATATATATATATATATATATATATATATTATATTAAAATCTAACACCTGCTTTGACTACTCAGTACTTCATTAACATCTGGGGCGTCCAGGAGAACTGGAACTAAAGTTTGTTCTTAAAGCTATCCTACAAGCTACTTTGTATGGCATTTATTTACATCTGCTCTAACAATGTTTTGTGTTCTTACTGGTGAAAATACACTTATTGGACAAACAATGTGCTTAGGTGCCTAAGACGTATGCTCAATAGTGTACAGGAAAAGGTGGGTTACAATATAGTATATATATAAAAATAGACACTGTTTTTGCTCATAAAATAAATATATATGTCTCATGGAGTAACAAGGTAAACCAATGTCACTCTTATCTTGTTGCCATCTGTGTGATGTATGTTCAGTGTCATGCCATACTTGCATCACAATTCTTTTCCCTCAACTGTGGTCATTAATCCAGGCTGCGGAGGAATGGACTTTTACACAGAGATGGTTTTAAAGCCATCTGCAGTAGAACACATACCTACATATCTGTGTAAAATCAAAAGTTTGATAGTTGAATTTGAGACCTCTCACAGTATTTCTACCCACATAAGCAGTTTTAGAAATCGAAATACGATTCATTATGCCAAAACCACAAAGCTTTTATATAATTAAACAGTTGTGCCCACTCACTGTCCGCTCTATTAGACAGCCCTACCTTGTTAGTCTGCCTTATTGTCAGAGTGTTAACAGTCCTCTAGACCTTCATAAGTGGTCACAGGACGCTGCCCACAAGATGCTCTTGGCTTGATATTTCTGGTTGGTGGACTATTCTCAGTCCAGCAGTGACACTGATGTGTTTAAAAACTCCAGCATCACTGCTGTGTCTGATCCACTTGTACCAGCACAACACATACTCCCACACCACCACCATAACCCCTGAAGAACAGACTAAATGGGGCTAATAAGAGAACAGAGAAAAAGACAGACTACAGTCTGTAAAAGTGAAAACAAATACAAAGTGCACCTGTAGAGTGAAGCTATAAGGAGCTATATGTAACGACGTGGCTGCTCTGCTTTGGCCTACTGTCACTCTGCTCCACTACAGGAAACATGTCTACGTACGCACAGCTGCCTGGAACTCTGTAAGTGTTTTTACATACATGGTTAAGTAGCCAATTCAGTGTAAAAATGAGTATTTAGAACTTGGTCTGTTAAATTAGCAAGAACATTTATCATTTATATGGATCAACGAACAAGCTACACTTGGCACAACACTGAGCACATGGTTAGAAAACTCCACACACAGCACAGCTACTTAAAAAAAAACAATGCAGCCTTTGTTTACCGCAGAGATTCTAATACGAGCAAGCCCACATCTGAAATGCAGTTTTGCACACTCAGACAATCACAAATACTTTATCTAAGTCTGTTTTCAACAGGACCATTAAACTCGGTCCAATGTAGAGTGTGATAAACTGTCAGTGCGCCAGACTGAACCGTGAAGTTTCTGTCATTCAGCTGTGAAATGCAAGGCTGCTGTTTTCAACTTGTTTACTCACAGCATTACAAGACTCGCTGTAGCAGTCGGCACTGTTGCTGCTTTTTATTTAAATAGTTAAAGGCGCCAGATTGTTACTATTAAAGCATAACAACAAAAAAATTGCCGGTAAAGACCGAGTAGCTCATTAGCTCTTCCATTTCAAAAGCAAAAATTATTCAATTTAAAGCTCAGTTACAATAAAACTGGGAGAGTGTGAGAAATGCATATAAATGGGAAGCACTGGCTTGTAAATCCACTTTCTATACATACACAAAAACAATACACACACCATATTGGATGTTTTGTCTCATTAACTTCATTGTTTGTTTGTTTTTTGTAAACATGCTCATTTTGAAATTGACGCTTGCTATATCTTCCAAAACTGTTGAGACACTTAACATTTTGAAATGTAACTGGGTATAAAGGGAAGCATCCTCGAAAGGTCTGGTCCTGTATGAGCAAGGTAATGGTAAAGTAATGGCCTGCTGGGTACTGATGGCACTCTGTGATGAAATCCACCTCATGGAGCTCAGAAAACCTCTAAAAACCTTATCAATATACATTTGACAAGGTTTTATTAAAATAACGGGCATGGTATTCTTCAGCTAAAGTAGTAAATGACCATCCAGACTGTTACTCGCACACACATTTTGAAGAAACACCTGCTGCTTTCTAGATCAAGGTTTCTCAATCTGCAGGCTCAGGACCCCTAGTGGGAAGTGAAGCTCCTGTCGTCAGGGGGATTGTGTTGTCCAGTGCATACCCAAAACTGAAAAACTATTGAGAACTAATTCATTCCGACAGTGTTTATTTTAAGTGGCGGGACGATTCCTGTATGTATGGTATACGGGCTTTGCTGCACAGTAAACTCACAGACCAAACACGTGCGTTGTTAGCTCGCCAAACACTCTCCTCAGCCAATTAGATCTGTGCAGATTCGGGTGTGCGGCGCGCACACAGGCGAGGTACGACGCGAGAAGCAGTCAGAGATGTAGCCCTTGTTTTTACTTGAAGTGAGGAAAAAAGATTTATTTGAAGTTTTATAAATAATTCATTCAGTTCAGCATTAAACTGTCAATACTGTTGAAATATACTGAACGATATTTGTAATTTGTTCAGGTCCTGGTAGGTTATAACAAGTTATCTGGAGCCATGCTGACAGCAGTGCATCCCACACATAATAGCAAAAGATCTGCATTTGATTTTAGCTCATGGACCTTAAACTCAAACTGATAAACCGACAAAGCAGATATCAGGTGAGGTTTATTATTATTGCTGATTGTGACAGAGCCCAGTGGGCTGAGTCAGAGAGGTTCAGCTGTTTCAAACGAATCACAAAACCCTCAAAACTAAACAAACATTTTGAGACCAAAACGCTACCCTATTGGGAAATCCAGTGCAGCATAATTAGTGAAAACATGATGGACTGCAGTTCCAGATCACAGTCCACATCTGCCTCCCTTCATCTTTATTTTTTGTTTTCTTCTCCTTTTTAACATTGCTGCATATTTTCATTCTAAGAATTGAAGAGGATTATCTGATCTTATGCTGTCCCAGACTGTCAAGATTTTAGTGTCCCGTTATGCTTTGTAGCTATAAACAGATGGGCTTTGGGGTGGAAAAGAGAAACCCCTGTTCTGAATGCTGTCTTTTTCATATACGTCTATGTTTATATCAATGCCATGCCACAATTTGCACACAAACAGCATAGCTTTAAAATATATATGATGTAGTTTGAAGCGCAAAACAGCAACAAATGTTTGGCTTATAGTTGCACAGCTGAACCAAAACTGGCCAAACTCTTACCACCTCGTACACACACACATAGTCCCGTTATTACCTCCTCTACTTTTGACTGACTTAGACAATATAGTTTATCCACCGTCTGCAAACTTTTCTCAATACAGTCCTTTCTGTATCTCACGCCTGAAGCTCAAAAAGTTTAGGATTAAACTCCAGAGAACACCACAAATACTGTCACTGGAACAAATATCTCTGAGGTTACTGTTCTCTGTTCTCATTTTAATTCACTGTAGAGAATGCGAGCATAGACCTATGCTAAAAACATCTGTTTACAAAAAAAATCTTTTAATTATTTTGAAGTTCAAAGCTATCTGCTTAATTTGAAGTAAGCAGGGCCACGTAAAGATAAATACTAATGCACTCATACGTCATCCTCAGCATCCTTAGCTTTAAAAAACATACAATGCAAGTCACGATACAGCACAACATAACACAAGGCAACTCAACTGTCTTTAAAGTCAATTAGTTTGAACTCCAAGGCTGAACAAAGGAAGACTCGAAGGCAGTCCCAAGCAATACCATACCATAACCACACACGCACACCCAGCCCCAGCTGAACTCCATCAGTATGTGTACCAGCAGGTCCCATGTCATCACTACACTCATGGTTGGACGTCACAGTGAAGCTTGAGCTGTGGACACACAGCTGGTCTTTACTGGTGTGTTGTGAACCTACAGCTTAGCTTTGAGGCATATTTACTCATTTACTCTGACAGCAATATGATATAATCATCTTACGATGCCATTTGCGAGCTATTGTGGTAAATGCAAGGAGAAAGCCAGCTGGCTTTTTTAACACAGAGGAGAGAAGTGCTGCTTATGTAAGAGCAGGGGGCTAGAAGTCAGCCCAGGAGAGCAGCACTGGGAGTACACACACAGTTCAAGACCGCATAAACAACAGCATAAACAACAGCATAAACAAAAAAACAATTATTAATACAAAAGCCTGCTTGTCTAAAGCATTAGCACCTGTGATTTTGATCCAAAGCCCACCTGTTAGACATAATCACCAAGCAAAAAACCAAAAGCAAACCAAAAGCAGGGCATATAAGAGCCACTAACACAGAGCATGTTTGCACACAAACGCATGATGGGTCATGGGTCTCATGTAGATTTATGCAGATTTTGTGGATTGTGGAGTAGTGAGGTAGATCATTGGACACTGCGGTTTGTCAGCAGCAGTTTTCAAGCCTCCCACAGTGATAAAGGGGCTACTGTGGAGAAGAGGAAGAGGAGGAGGAATGGGAGAAATCAGTAAAGGAACAGGAATGACTGATGTTCCTGCCAAAGGGACAAACAGACAGCAGACATTAAAGCAAATGTAATTAAGTCACACTAAAGCTGCATCAAACATCTGGAGCCTCTCTAATAGGATGTACAGAGCATGTGTGTGTGTGTGTGTGTAAAACATCATAGATAATATGCAAATTGACTTTTTCTTTAAGCAGACAGAGCTTTTCATTATCATTTGATGTAGTACAAACATCAAGTTAAAGGTAATGTAATGTTTTAAGGTGAGGTAAATGTTTTAGAGTCAGAAGAAACAATAAAGGAAAGAAAATGAAAGTTCTGAAAGAATAAAACAGAACAGAAGGTGATTCCCCACAGTTCAGTTCAGTTTAGTGTTTCCAGTGCAGGTGAGGATATTTATTGTGTAAAATATTAAGAGCTGTGTCCAATCTTATCCGCAAGTTGCAGTGAACGTGTTAATCAACTGCTTAGCCTTCAAACAACTGATCAGTTGATCTTCTTTTTTTTTTTTTAATGAAAACATGCAGCCACACTTTGCAGATAAGACTGGACACGCCTGTGTTACAGTTTTAAAACAACAAAACAAGGAAAATGGCCATAGGCAAAAGTTTAGGCACCCTGTACGGTCAGTACTTTGGCAAGCATCACAGCTTGTAAATGCTTTTTGTAGCAGCTATGAGTCTTTGAGTTCTTGTCTGGACTTTTTTCCACTCATTCTTCTTTGCAAAAGTTCTTCCAGTTCTAAAAAATCCTTTTGCTGTCTTGCCTGTACTTCTCTATTAGTGTCTGTCCACACATTTTCAATAATATTTAGGATCATTAGCCATTAGCACTGCAGATTTTGAGGTGTGTTTAGGATCATTATCCTGCTGTAGAAACCTTCCTTTTTTCACCTTCAGCTTTTTTTTCCAGACAATGTGAGGTTTGTTTCTAAAATATTAATTTTAATCCATTCTCAATTCAGGACGAATAGATGAAATTCATATTTGTACAGTAGAACAGTGTACCACCTCCAGAGTCTGCTAAATCTTCCTGGGGGTCTTTTGTGGTTAAACTTTCAGAAAATTTTATTTGTCTTCCAGAATTTAACTTAATCTCCACCATGTATGTTAACTGCCATTTTTACATTATGGACTGTATGAACGGCTACCTGAAATCATTTTGCAATGTTATAACTTCTCCTGCTTTGTTGGCATCAGTCATATTAACATTTTAGAGGCATGTGCTTAGAGAAGCTCCAGGCTGTTAATTGTTGGGACAAGGTTTAGGGAATCAAGAGTATTTATATCATCTGGCTTTGATTTGTCTAAAATCATACAAAAAATGTTCAAAAATGTTTCATCCTTAAAGCTATGTTTTGTTTTTTTGGAGATCAGTTCATATTCAACTCATTTAACTATTCACATTAATAGAAACAGAATTTTTGTAGAGGTTTTGTATGCCACGCGACATGTGCTTTAAATTTCTAGGGTGAATACAGGAGGTATAGTGTTTCAGTTTTCTTTATATAGTTATGCTTACATTTTTTCTAAACTGGACTTATTTTTCTACAATCAGGTTTATAATCAGGATGTTAACATGTACCTCAACTTCTTTAAATATCTGTTTTGTGTACTGAGGTTACATCCTGGAACTGCTCATTTTACTCCATTGCTTCATTACTATGAACAACTATTTCTAAAATACTAACAGCACTGCAATACAGCAATGCATTAAGCCCTGTCTGAAGTCTGGACAAATAAACACATACTCTATTTAATTCTGCTAAGACCTAATAACCTAAAGCTAAACTAACTGTAATGAAGAACTGATCAGATCTGTTGTGTAAATATGAGAAAGCTCTTTAGTGCATTAGTGCAGTGTAAAAGTAAGTCATTTTGTTTTGGACAGATGCACAGCCCCTCCCCCTGTGTGTGCTGGGCTGGGCTGAGCTGGGCTGCAGTGTGTGTTCTGTGCTGAAACTAGGTTAGGGCACTTTTGGTGGCCTCGGGGCCTTTTTGCCACACCACTAAGCTAAGTGACCCACACACAGACGGACCACAATTACACTGGCTGCAAAACTACTGCTGACAGCTGCACAGGACTCTGCCAACTACAAACCCATTCTGCCTGAGAGAGAGAGAGAGAGAGAGAGAGAGATCTTATGGTGAATGTACAGTGAAGGCATTGTGTATTATTTAAGAACTCTCTGTCCATCATACTGTACAAGCATATGCCGGAACATGATGAATGCATGAGTGATTTAGACTGAAGAGAGAAATGGAGAGTGCAAGAGGGGACCAGGCTATAGCGAAAAGAGGGCTGTAGGAAAAATTAAACAAAGAATCAAGTACAAAGATCAAAGTAAAAAATAAATAAAGTGACAGACCACAATTAAAAAAAATAACTAATTCTGTTCAGCCTGTATTAAACTTAAACAATATAAAAGCACAATACATTATAAACACTGTTTTTCATAAACACACACTCGTTACTAAACTGTTGCTTACAACACGTTCCAAAAAGTTGAGACAGCATGATTGTGTTACATCACCTTCCTTTTAACAGATTTTTCCATTTGTTCCTCAAAATCTGTTCAGACTTACATGTGATGTCACAGATGTGCAGGTTACACACCTGTGACAGACTTAACTTTATGGGTACAGTTGCATCTGTGGGCAGTATGGACTGATAACTATTTGTCAAAGGAGCCCATGAGATCATTTACATCACAGACACATGGCAGTTTTAATGCACTCCTGTCTGAGGGGTTAAATGTCACTGGCATTCAGTTGTGGATATCAGACTGTGGTCGTGGATTTTTACGATTCAGTTGTTTTGATGCTATTATGCACTGTAGATGGTGAAATACCTGAAGTCCCGAAAGTCCCTGGCTAAGGAACATGGTCATTTTCAAACTGCTGGATTTTTTTTACCAATACGGTTTTAGCAACGTGGTGATCCATTCTATTTTTTTTGGAAAATGGATTTGTAACCACCTAAACACACACACACACAAACAGTACCTAAAACCATCTTCGAAAGATAAAATCAAGCTCCACTCTGGCTTCAGATCTGAAAAAATCTACATGGATTTTTGTCCATCCTTCCACTGTTCCATGCTGTGGACAGAATTCCTGGTTGGCCTACGAGGCATGAAGCTATCATTCTATCAGAAGTCAGAAAGCTTTCAAGGGTTAACCAATGTATGGGGCTCGTTTATAAATTATTTTTTACATTGGCTGATTTGGCTGTTTATGCATCTGGAAAAGTGAACGTCTGTACAGCTTTTTCACTGCTCCGCTCTGCAGCACAAATCATGTATGTACAAAAAACCAGCCCATACAAGCTGTATCAGTCACCCTGCGGCATCACTCACGCCACACACAGGTAGCATGTGTAACACAGCGTAAGGTCCCAGAATGCAACTGCTGCACCATTTAAGGTGGAGCCAGAAAAATTCAAACAAGAACCTGGCAAACAGAAATCCAAACTTAAGCCCTGTCTGTTTTTTATTACCCAGTTTTGTTAGTATGTTACTGAGACGTCAATTCAAGCAAGACTACTATTATTGAGCAGCTCTGGGTTTGTTGATTTATAGGAGGTCATTCGCTCTAAATCATATTGTCACTGTCCAATGCAAAACAAGTTATTCCAAAATAGTCACTTTACAGGAGAGGCCAAAAATAGTCCTAACTTTCAATGGAAGTCAATGGAACCAGAATTGTTTTCCAAGTGATTTTGGAGCATTTCTTCTGGTCCATTCTTCTAGAAATGTTCACTCAGTGTAAACAGTAGCTGTCACGTTCAAATGATGTAGAAAATCGAAAATTGACAAAAATAGAGATACAAATGTTTTCCATTGGACAGCGACAATATACTACTTCATACTAATACTTAAGGCACTAGGCCTTAAGTCACACATAGAAAAAACACAGATCTAGGACATCACAGTTTGCACACACTTCAGAGAAAAGCTATTCCAGCTACTCCATATTTCTCTGCCAGTCACCCAGAGTTTACAGGTTTCAGCATGCTTGGAAAACAGTGTGAGCTACTCTTCTCGCAAAGCTGTTATAGAAAGCCTGACTGGTCAGTAAAAAAAAAAGAAAAAGAAGTGACTCCTACTGCCCTCTCTCTCTCTGCTGAGGACCACAAATCCCCCTGGACTCCTGGCCACAGCCGCCTGTGGCACAGCTCAGAGAAAGCCTGGCCCAGGATACACTTTTATCTGCTTTTATTGCCAACCTTTTTACTAGCGTGCCATCTGGAGCCTAAGTTCTGCTACACGATAAAATATCTACGGTACCTGAGCACCTCGCTTAACAAAGCAGGAACAGGCAATCAGGAATAATGAGCAGATGCTGAATTCTGTTGGTAAATATTTATTTGAAAGGCTGTGTGTTTATCAATGCATGAAGTCTTAAAGTATTTGGGTCGTATGTAACCAATGCAGAGATACGCTAGCTTCATTAGAGAGCACTCACTGTGTTTCAAATTCACATTCTGTAGTCACTTCTTTCTTTTCTTTTCTGTTTGCAGACAGAATTTATCAACTGCTCAATAGCTTTTACTATAAGTTTGCCTTGGGGTAATGTGTTTTTGTTCTTCACAGAGAAAAACTCTGAAATTAAATGACTGTCCATGGTAACTGACCATTAGGACTGGGTATCTTGTGCTGGTATTGATACTTAATATTACTCTTATTTACACTACTCTCCAGGATTTGGTCCAAAAATCAAATACATGACATGAAGAAATTTCAAACATCATCTGCCTACAGATAAAACATTACAGCAATAAGCAACACCAAGTTACCCCTGGTTGGTAGGACAGCTCACACTACGTTCAGGCTTACTCATCAGCATTTTATGCTATTGAGTATGAATCAATCGTGAATAGGACTCCCGACTCCCTACAGTACAGAACTGAAAACACTTACTGATCAGGACATTTAGACCACCTACCTGTAATCTTATACACAAGTTTGAAGTTGGCTTCCTATATACCAGCTTGTTCTTCCTATTCCACTTGAAATGATGGACCGGCTGCACCACTGAAGGTGAAATGCTAGGACATTTCCACAGTTAGCAAAATTCATCACAACACCAGAAGCTGCACTGAAAGCAAACTGCGCTTATAGAATGTTACATGAGGTGTTGCCCCCTTATACACAACTGCCACACCGTGCATATTGTATTTAGCAGCACTATCATTACATTTAGTAAAATAAGCCCACACATTTTAATTTCTTAGCCTTTCAGCCATGACTGCGCCAAGCATAGAATGAACTGATATAACATAAATACTGATAGCAGCACTATTTGTTCACATTTATCGATATTTTAGCACTGACCAGTCAGGAACTGATACCAATTTAATACCGGTTCACAATACCTGTATTGACCAATACAGAAAATTAAAACTAAACTAAAATTAATTGACATAAGTTAGTATGCTTCTTTTACAAACTCTAGCCGCATCATAAACAAAAACATGAGTTGTAAGAGCTGTTGTAAGAGCTGCTGTTTAAACTGGCTAATCTTATTAATGAGCTCTTTTTCTAATTAGTTACACACCAAATGGGGAAACAATGCAACTGAAAGGCAAATGCATTTGTACAACAGGTTCATCTAAGAACCTGAAAAACAGCTGAGAAAGATGCATTTAAAAGGCATACATTCCTAAAAAACAATAAGAAATGTGATGTAATATCTTGCCTAGACTGATATCATCACAGCCGGTTGATAGTCACTTCCCTGCTGAACAGACTCACTCCTGAGGACACAGTGCGTAATGCTAATGATTTCCATTTTATGCATCAGAGTTGTGGTTTTTGAAGCGGGACCTGCACTGGCACAGGGAATGAGCAGAGCAGAGTAAGAGCAGAGTGAGAAGAAGGGAGAAAGAGGAGGGGAAAGAGCTGCTTATGTAAGAACAGCAGGCTAAACGACGGCCCTTGAGGCAAAACATGCAAGTGATGAAAATTGAAAGTTGTATTGTGTAACTGTAGCCTTAGGATGATCTTTGGGGAGACCATGCCCTGCATAATTCCTCAGACAGTCACAGGAAGTCTGAGGAAGGCTGAGAAGGACTGATGAATAATTTGATGCTTGTCAGTCACTACACACCTCTAATTGTGGACTACTGACTATCACAGCACTGGCTATAGAAATATATTTAAATGTATAAATTATGAATGTAACATTTTTTGAATGACTGACCAATACAGAGCACGACAGAGCACTTTTCTGATACTGATACACATACAGAGACCTTAAGTATTCACTGTATTGATACCATTTTTTTTTTTTTTACTGTAGCACTTGTTTGGCAACAGTTGTACACGTGAATACAGATATATACATTCAGGTACATGGTATAAAGTAAGGAGTGAAGGGCTATTCAACACAGAGATATATAGATATATGAAACAGAAAAGAAAGTTCACACAATTAAAATGATGACGCCAAGATTAAGTTTTGTATCTTAAGATAATCCCAAACCGGAGACCATATATGCCAAAACTTGACAGTTTTCTGATGCAAGTCATACGTTAGTTTCTCAAGGGGGAGTATTGCTGCTATCTGGGAGAGCCACAAATTCAATGAGGGTGCCTCAGGAGTGGACCAAAGAAGCAGAATGCATTTTTTGGCAATAAAAACCAGCAATATAAATATCTGTCTCATACCATAATCAAACACATCTTCCAATTAGGCATTTAACAGATATAATTTGGGGCACATGGTCAACTGTTTATTAAGAATCTCTTGAATAATTGTATGTACTTTCCCCCAAAAGATATGAATGAATAAAGGTGCCCTTGTGAGTTTGGCATTTGAAACATAGATCAGATCTATCAGGGTCAATCTTATGCAGACGTATTGGTGTAAGACAGATTCTATTGAAAAACTTAAAATTAAGTTTATGCACACTAATAGAAGTGCACTTAGGACACACAGTTCTACAAACAGAAAGCCACTTATCATGATCTATAACCTCACCCAGATCTCTCTCCCAGACACCCTTAAGACCTCCTGAGAAATCAGTACACGATACATCAGACAGAACATGATACAGCTCAGAAGCACTCAGCTTTAACATTAGCTACATCTAACTGAAGCACCTGACTTAAGCGCTTACACTTAAATCTATCACGATCAAACCACCCAAACAAAAGCTTTACTACAGGAAGACATACCCCACCCTTAACACCGGTCACAGATATCTACAGCTTCTTTATGCAGATAAATTCAGAGTAGTTTCACATACAGTGATAATTTAAATAAAGGATTTGTATATTTACTGCAATACTTAGCTATCCGTTGTTTTTATGTTAGTTAGGCTTCATGTGGACACTACAGTAGTCATGTGATCCACTAACCTTTTATTTTATGTTCTGCTACAAGAAACTCTGTGATATTAATCATATAATTTGGCCCAAGACTATTTTGGGACATGCCCTATTAGTTATACTAACGCTGACCCCCATGATGAACCATGCACTGACCTTTCAGTGCTAAATGCTAATGCACTGTGTCAAATTACGGTGAGGATGCTGCAGACAAACCAAATGTCAGCCTGGTTTTGATAATTATAGCGGTGATAGACCAAAAAGGTATGGCTGTCTGCTTTCATTAAGCTAATGTTTGATAGAAAACAAAGGCGCGAAGGCTCACACCCTCGGATAGTTGGGCACTGTGTGTACATGTGTTTATTGTGTGGGTGTATATGTTGCATGTATCTTTATCTGGTAGATTTAATGTTGTTATATGAGGGTCTCGCTGGGGTTTGGAGACCATTACAAAGCGGATTTCATTACCAAACTACACATTAACACCTCACAGATGAAAATGACTCATAATGTTAGCTATGGCCTGGCTTTCAGCGTGTGTGTGTTTTTGTGTGTGCGCGCATGTGCACCCTTATGTACACACAGGAACAGGATTCTGATTCATGACCACAATTTAGCCTCTCTCATTGTTCAGGAGATGAGTCTGGTTGCCATGGTTACCTGCCAGCAACGCATCATTCACCTTGGTGGCTCTTGTACAATTGCTTTAGTAAGAAATACACTTTTCATTCTGTATATATATAGGGGCAAATATGCACATCAACAAACTGTAGTACTATCACTGCCACATAACCACGTCAGCTGTCATGACCAAGACGACTACAGTGTGTGTTGTGTTTCCTCACTCCGAGCACCAAATCTCAGTACTCGCTGTTGCTCAACATCAACACACTGACCTTTTGGTTGTAATCAATGGAAACGTCTAAACAAGCCCTACATGAAGATGCATTGCGCTTTGTATCATCCCGGTGCACATAAAATGTTTATAGCCAACTCAAAATGGGCAGCATTAACACTGAGATCCCACCAGATGTTCCTACAGAGAAGTTACATCACATTGCTATGATATTACAAAGTGATATGAGGTGAAACAAATACAACATCGATGTAAACTCTTGTAGTTTTCTAAATCAGTATCAAGGCTGATACAGGCACATCTCTAATAAAATACTACTTCAGGCCACACCAGAAACAAATTTGAAGAGGTCCCCCAGCCACAAAGTATCCATTGTTAAATCTGCTGTAGTTTTCTTGGTTTGTTTTGATGTATCAGTTAGCTGCTTAGTTCAGAAGGAAGCCAGATAGATAAAGCTACTACTAGAAATACAATTATCTTGCATGTATTATTAGCCTCTAATACATTACATGATTTCTTTATTGCTGCTAGGGAAATTCTCAACGGCTGTATTATGTGCAATGCATGCTGGCTTTTGTAGTTTTAGGACAACGGTAGAGCAAAAAAGGGTAAAAAATACTAAACTCATGTGTCTGTGAGATGCAATGCTTCCATGTAAAATACAGTGTATGTTATAATTAATAACATACTAAATGATAGTGTTAGGCATGTTTATATTAAAAAAATGTTAATAAAAAAACACTGAGGATTCATTCACATTCCAGAGTTTATAAACTAACAGCAGCACTTCATTCAAACAAAAAGCAGACTTTCAAACTCCTCCAATGCTGTAATAATATTGTAAAGGGAAATTTTATAGTTATTTTTAATGTGCGCAATTTGATGTTTGAGGTCTACTACAATATAGATTATAGATTTACATGCTTCAATTTTCCAGTATTTTTTTGTTTACTGTACATTTGTATTTACTCTTTGTCTGTAATGCTCTGTTTGAGGTATTGTGTCCACCTTCCAAGGAGCCCAGTGTGCTCTGATTGGTCGGCATCTTGCTACAAGTTCTACTACACCACTAAAGACCATTCTCGTACTTGACTACTGAGACTATTGCCTGTTCTTAAATACACCAATAATTTAACAAACAGACTTGCCAATTTCCACATCATCAAATTTTAACATGGTTAACCTTTTGAACTTAACCAGAGTGAATGCAGGGCCGAACAGTGGGACACATTTAAACATATTCATGTGTAAAAATGTTTCAATCAGAGATAAATACCAATTCACTGGCGCATATTCCATTCTGGAACCTGTTGCCGGCAAGGTTTGCTGGAAAACCTTGAGAACCAGACTCCATGGCACTGTGAGTAGTTTACTGTAGGAATACAAAACTGAGTCTGTTTGCTAGCTGTGGTGTTCAGGGCTCTCAATACCATTGCTACTGTTTACATGGGCTCAGTGGAAAGAATTGAACCTGCAACACAAGCAATATGCAACACAGATGTCTGACGCTTCTAATTCAAATGTATTCAATTTTGCACAACATGATTCAGCAAAGTAAAAATAACCTTTCATCCATGTAAGAAGGACTTCCAGACAAATCTACTATACTACCACCGGCTGCACTGAAGCTAAATGAAGATTTTTGAGAGAGGTCGAAAGCCAGAGACCACTCTTAAACAAAGCAGCTGGTCATTTATTTATGCCACTTACTTGAAGCCGGACGAGATAACACAGTGACCGTGAGAAAGGTCTATTCTTACAATGCTGTCGGCTCTGCTGCATCAGTTTGAGCCAGAGTGTGATCCTGACAATCAGGTAGAACAAGACCCACCTTTGCAGGCTGGACTGAAGCAAGACGTTTCAGAGTGGAAGGATTTTATTTTTTTAGTGTGCATTGTGTGAGGGGTTGACAAGTTTCCAGTAGGTGGGCAATAATGATTGTGCTATGAGATGATGTGACCTTCTTTCTCCATCTGGTATGTACTTTGAACTTTACAGACCAATTTTTTGGTAAAAAATGCATCAAAGGAAATAGAAAAACAAGAAGAGCATAATAACCTTCCAAGTCTTACATTTCAGTGTAACAGTAAGATGCAAGTAAAGTCCCCCAGAGTGCTCTAATACAAAATACACAATTTTACTCAAAGAATGTAAAGTTAAAATGATTTAGGTAACCAGAATGTTTCTGTCACCACAACTAAAAAGAAATTGGAGTCAACAAGTACAGATCAAACCAGTGTTCATGTAAATTGCATCCATATTATCATGACAAATGTGTTATTCATCTCTTTGTACAGATGCAGGATTAGAGATTCACTTTGCTTTTCTATGGTGTTTAGTTTATTAAATTGTAAATATAGTTAGACCAGAGAAGATTGTGTCTCCCACTGAGAGTCTTGGTTCCTCCCAAGGTTTCTTCCTCCAGTCTGAAGGAGTTTTTCCCTGCCACTGTCGCCTCTGGCTTGCTCACTTGGGGGACATATATGTTGTAACTGTCGGTTTTCATACTTCTATAAAGCTGCTTTGTAACAACATCGTTTTAAAAAGTGCTATACAAATAAACTTGAATTGAACTGAATTGAAATACCCCACCTAATCAAGACATTTATCAATGGAACCTGATTTCTTGATTTTCATCATTGAGGCTGTTGTGTACTGTCCTCAAAGGCGAAGTTCAGTATATTTGCTGTGTGCTGTGGTTTGCACACCGCGTGACTTGGCTCTATTCAACAGAATGGCCATGTTGTACTTCATTTCCATAATAATCTAAATAATGTTAATGCCATTGTAGGTGTGTAAAGAAACAGAGATATCACTTCTATAAAAACTCCTTAACCAACCTCATCACCAGAATGAAACACAGAAGTGTAACTTGAGCCCTGAGACCTCATTAAAACACCACTGACAAAACAAGGACACACTAATGTTTCTTTATACTGGCAACTTCCACACTGGCATCATGATGAATACATAAATAATTATTTCATCTTAAGATATAAGCTTCTTCTTAAAACTGGCAAAGTCTAGAATCTACATTTATGACAGAATTTCTCTGCTCGCCTGACTGACTTACAAGTGTGAAATAACAAATAATGAATTACAACTGAATACTGAATATACTTCTAACAGTGATCTGTAAAGATTACAGAGATCTTGAAAGAGAGTCACAAAACAGGTCAGTAAGAATTAACTGCATGACATGACATCAAACATGGATACATATGTCAGCCTAAAAGGAAAATTAAAGATAAAGTTTATTTAACTTCATTCAAACTCTGCCTTATACTGTAGACAAACATGCCATACACGTGTTACAACAGATTTATATATATAGAGAGAGATATTACTGGATATAATCTTTCATCACAACTCACAGATATCATAATGTTTAATGTCTGCAGACCTCCTTAAGGTCATTCCAAGTTGCAAACTAGTTTGTGAGATATTTTTACTAATAAAAATGAATAAAATATTTGAATTCAAAAAATCATTATAAAAAAAACATATTTAAGGCTGAACTGAGAGGCATCCAACAATAGCTACAATTGAAATTGCAACAAAATAAAAGTAGTAATCCATTACTTTTATAACCACATACTATTAACGTTACAACTACAGGACTTACACTTGTTACAACAGATTTATATATAGAGAGAGATTTTACTGGACACAATCTTTTATCACAACTCACAGACATCATAATGTTTAATGTCACGACTGCAGACTGGAGCACACAGCAAAAATCAGTGTGTGACACAAGCATTAGTAACATCAAACATTATTACTAGAGATGGACCAATCAGCGTTTTTGAGGCCGATTCCGGTCGCGGATAACCTTTCAGCGCGATCGGCCGATAGCCGATACCGATAGAGGGCGGGTTATACGCCACGGCAGGGTTACACGTAGTTATTAGCGGAAGCAAGTCATGAAACATGGTCTAAACTGGTTTATTACCATTTTTAACGAGCTCATATGAAACAGCATAATATTTTTAACAAAATTATCAGTAAATAAACAAAGTAAATCAAACAAATATCACCAATACTGTAATCAAATTAATTTAAAACTGAAAAAAAGGTTATTAAATAAATGCAGTAGAAACTGCAGTAATTAAACTCAGACTCTGTTATTTTAAACGACAATCTGCAATCATTAAATGTAGATCTTGAATTGTTGCTGCTGTACTGTTCATACTGGTCAGATCTGGTCTGCATGGTGTTCTGGGTTGTTTGTTTTGTGCTAGCTGTGCGTGCTAGCTCTGCTGTTTGCTGATATTCACTGTATTCAGCTGTGTGTAGTGTGTATCAGATTAGTAGAGTTAAATGTCTTTGTCTTGGTTCCTCAACGAGACACACTGATTTTACACATTTTTAAAATGTCCTGGGTGAGTCTGCGTCACATGCGGTAAACACTGCCAGACGGACGACATGCTTTCTATCAGCGTATGCTTTTCTCATGAGGCCGCTGCTGTAGTCAGTTGGTCGAAAATGAAAGGGTGTGTATTTCCACCTAGTGGTTAAGATAGGAACTGCAGGGAGCTGGCTGGAGGGGGTTCTCCTCTTCCTGGATGAAACGCTAGCTGGAAATACAGAAATTAGGCTCATTTGTTTAACGCCATCAATCGACTCTCGGGATCAGCTAAATTGGAGAAATATCGGCCAATCAACTATCACATATTTTGATTAAAAATTGCCCGATACCAATACATAGCCGATCGACCCTTCCATCTCTAATTATGACTCTTGTCATAATCACCAGAAACGATAACCTCACACTGTTACATCACTGAACAGACCTGTCATGATGTCTTTATGGCATGGTTAGGTCAATACTGTGTAGCATGGTTCATGTAAAGTGTTATTAATATGTTTCTGCAGACCTCCTAGTGGTCATTCCAAGTTGTGAACTGGCTTGTGAGATGTTTTACTGATATAAATTAATACAATATTTAAATTCAAATTATAATAAATAACAAAGGCTGAACTGAGAGGGATCTAACAACAGCTACAATTGCAACTGTAACAAAACAGAAATAGTAATCCATTCATTTTTATAACCACATACTATCAATGTTACACCATGACTAATTTCTTTTTGTGGTGATTTGTGGTCCACATACAGAACAGCTTTGAGGAGTTATCCCAACTGAATAATACAAAATTAATGAGGTTCCTACTGATCAGACTCAAATGAATAAAGCTGATATCACTGCACTTCTGTGCACGGGTACAGACTGGGATTGTTGCCACATTAGCCATTGTTATTAGCTGAATTTGTGCTGTCAATCTCTTTATGCCATGTGATATACGCTCGCACCTAGGCGTCCTGCCATGTGCTGACCAAGATGAATTGTCACCCACAGTGCTTTGTCAAACAAACAACACCATCTACACACACAAACACACATACAAACACTGACCCTAAATACCCTGTGAGATAAACAGCCAGTATAAGTCGCAATAAATCCCAACAATAAGCTTCATTTTAAATTAGGCCTCAGCAAAAAACGCACAACACTCATTTGCACCACACAGTAAAGCCCATAACATTCATCACTATGTACTTTATAGACCAGTCTGTAATCCACTGACTCATAAGAGCATGACAATCAAACACATAAATAGGGCTGCTATTTGAAAACTAAGCATATTGGCATGAGCAAGTCCAGTTCACAGGGCAGAGACGAAGGGTCATGCAGAACAATAAAAACTGGACCGATGCTACATTCACACTCAGCTGTATGAGGTGCTCAAGCATTAGACAGGACTGAACTGTGCAGTAGTTGAATAAAAGAACTACTGGACAGCAGGAATTATGCAAATATTATATTATAAAATATTAAATATTCTTATTTGAATACAGTCTGAGTGAGGCTAAGTGTATGTTTTTAAATAGACGTACTGAACACGAGAGGTGGGAGGTAAGCAAGCAGTGTAAAAGTGTTCTGACCTCTGTGGCCGGGTTGCGGGCAGTTTTCTCTCTCTGTGTTCTCAGCATGCTGGATCAGTGCTGTCCACTCAACCACGCCGCACACAGGCTCTAACAACCTGCTGACTGACCAACTGACCACTACACCACACAGCCCAGGCCAGCACACACACACACACATTCTCTAACACAAAAACATTTTGCAAACACATACACACCCAGTTTGGTACAGCTTACCCTGAGACAACATTCAAAAGCCTCTCAATGGGCACAATAATAATAATAATAATAATAATAATAATAATAATAATAATAATATTTTTAGTAACATCTCAAAGTGCTTTACAAAGCAATATCAAGCCATCAAGCCATCCTGAGTTGAGTGAACAGGTCTAGATGGCCTATGATATCAGTATAATATCAGTAAAATAAGGCAGAACTAAGCCATTAAGACTTAATGTCGTCAGCAAGACCTTGAAGTTAATGTGGAACAGAAAGCCACTGAAAACTTCATCAGAGTGGAGGACTTTTTTCTTTTCCTGCTGAGCACACAGGTTGCTACACCTCGCTATTCCTCCAGCACCAACTTTATCTACAGAGACACCAGCTAGTAACATGATCCAGTAGTCTTATCCAGTCCCTATAAAAGCCTACAAAAAGTAAAATATACAATAAATAACAACAGATAGATCTAGACCTATAGATATGGGGGAAAAAGAATGACAATGACAGCTAAACAAAAAATATGAAGATAATGCAATGATATAAACACAATGACTTTCCAGCTAACTAATGGAGCAAGCGGATGTGTGGTGTGTTTTTAAATTACTTTGTGTAACGGCCAAGCTGCTTAGAAACTATGCTACAGGCAAACCACAATATACAACTAGCTGCCCAAAAGTTTCAAAAGCGTGTTTTCCATCTACTGACTTTTTTCAAATTTTGAATTTCAACTTTTTAATTTTTTTAAAAATGCGTAAAGAAAATCCTGAAATTCAATAAAACATCGCAATAAGAGTTATTTTTTCTAGAACAGGTGAAAAAGTTAGAATATACAACACTAGAAGATACAACACAAAGTCACATGAGCAATACAACTGAACCTATGCTACATTCACACTCAGGTGTGAATGTAGCCCAGGTATTAGGCAGGTATTAGGCAGGACTGAACTGTGCAGTATTGACTGAAAGAACTACTAGACATATTTTTCATGACACAGCAGAAACAATGCAAACATTAAAGCTAATGTTTTTTCTTATCTGAATACAGTCTGAATGAGGCTAAGTGTATGTTTTTAAATAGACTTACTGAACAGGTCCAGCTGAGAGATAAAGCAGGCAGTGTAAAAGTGTTCTGACCTCTTTTACCAGGTAGCGGGCAGTTTTCTCTCTCTCTGTTCTCAGCATGCTGGATCAGTGCTGTCCACTCAACCACACCGCACACAGGTTAAGCAATAAGATGGTATTCTTACTGCTTAGTATACAGCATTGTATAACAGAGACAGCTGTTACTCTAAGACTAAACATTTCACCCAATGCAGGAGCGACTCTCTTCAGTGAGCGCGGATGGCAGGTGACTGAAAACGACTGGCCATACAGATGGTCCAATCAAGGCACACAGCTTTTCGAAGGTTGCTTTCCACATTTTGAAATATCCAACTTATAATTTGTTTTAAAAAATGTGCTCCCAGGACTATGAGGTGGTTTGCATTCCCAGATGAATTTCCTGTTCCACCTTAAACGGTGTGACAATTACTCTCTGGCATTTAAGGTGGAATGAGAAATTCAAATAAGAAGCCAATTTCAGCTTTGTGAAGGTCATCAGGGTGGTGTGGAGATGTTTGCCCTCCTTCTTCTCCTGTTCAGTGTATCAGAGCTTCACGCCCATAAAAACAGATGATAAACAGCTGTAAAGATAAATCTGCTGAAAGCAGAAAGTCAAATCTTTCCTTCTTGTTAGTTTCAAAGAAACTAACAAGTTAGCCAGACACAACACCACCCCGAAACTACATTACCCAGAACGCCACTGGGAGGTTTAATTATTTGTCTAGTACAGACAGATGTGCTCGAGCCATTTTAAAGGGGCTGACTGCAGATCAGCAGGTGACCGTTTCTGCTAACATGTAAGTTTTCACGCACAAGAAAACACTGACGTTGAAAGCCAGCCAGTGTCTACAGATGACAGAGGATTATGTTTATGGTACCCGTGTTTGAGATGCATGAGTGGATCTTGTTTATTTTCTCATGTGTGGCAGAGAGTTGATTTATTAATACAGAGCTATTCCCTACTGCTGTAAACAGAACTCATTCTCCATACTGTTTACTTCAGCACTCAATCTGCACATTAACAGCACATGAATAATGTTGAGGGGTGTGTGTATGTGTGTGTGTGTGTGTGTGTGTGTGTGTGTGTGAGTGTGTGTGTGTGTGTGTGTGTGTGTGTGTGTGAGAGACCGAGCATGCCTGTGTGTACACGTGCAGAAGTGAAGGGGAAGGTATGAGTGGAATGCATACAGTCATCACATAACAGTCAGAAACAACAGAAAGACAGAAGCTGAGTCAGCAGGTGAATGAGCTTCTGACAGCCGCAACCTGCCGAGCAGAGCCTGGTCCATTATACAGCCCACTACATCCAATACCCCTCAAAACACACACCCACACACACACCACTCTCTGCACAGCACCATCCCTACAGGAAATATACTGATTTAGGGTCTAAATGATATGAACATATATTTTAAAAAGTAATATCAGTCTTATAAACCTTTATGGTCAAAGCAGTTAATCACACATCAACAGTTTTGGTTAAACTGTGCTAAATTATTAATACAATGTAATAAAAGCCCCTCATAAATAATACTGCATCAACGGCAGCAGCTGACCAACATCAATAAGCTAGCATATACTGTAAAAAATGAATTCGACCTACACAAATGACTTAATGTGGTAACAAGCAGTTTATCTGGTGGTGTTCAGTGAATAACAACATCTTTGGGTATAGTGTAGTGAATTACACCAACTGCTCTCCATGCTGTAGACTTGGGTATAATTTCCCTATCTGGGCAACAACCCTATACTATACCATTTAGAGTACTACCTTCACCTCCCTGTGTAAATGTAAACTTTAAGCTGCTCTGAATAAGAGCGTATGCCAAAGTTACGGAAATGTAAATTAAAAACAAAATTTTAAGAAAACAATGCAAAGCATTTTGTTTAGATAAACGCAAGCAAATATAAGCATGCGCCAAAATAATCCATTCAATTGCAATGGTAAATTAAGTTTAAGTTTAACACTAAAGTTTTTTGACAACTGAAACGAAATTACAAAGTATCCCTTCAGCATTTGATTCAAGATAAATACTTTTGTATTCAAACAGGTGCAGATCAAAAAGCCTTTTTTGTACAGTAACCTAATACATTCAGACAAGCAGACGCATTATCAGACAAACATTTTGTATCTGAATTGGGCCCCACACCACACAGCCTATCCATTAATTATAATGACATACAGCGGGGTCCGGTACAAAAAAAAAAAAAAGCAAAGTAAAATAAAAATTTAAACACTTTAGAATTTTAAAACCCTTTAAAGAAAAGTTATGAGAGACCCCTTTCTGCACTATTTCTAGGTCTCTGTTTAAATGTAAGTAATTTTATGGGACACTAAACATTTTAAGGCCTTGGTACAGAAATTCAGATACTATTTGAGTCTTGCACAGAGGTCTTAGCACAAACATGTGGAATCTATGTCAGCTCAAGTGTACGCTGTCATTAAAGCAAAAGGAGTATGTACCAAAACGAGGAATTTCTGACATTTATGCACAGGTTTTAAAGATTCTAGTTTTAAGGCAAATTCTTATGATGACAATTAAAAACATAAAAAAAATCTGATATTAAATTTAAAAAAATTAAAACATTTTCACTAGCTGTCCCAGATTTTTGGACCTCTACTTATTATCTGTCAAGTGTGAGTGCTCAGTTACTTTAATTTAAACAGCAGCATAATATAAACTGCAGTTAGCTCTTATTTTTCATAAGCTCACTACATATAAAGGTGTTAACTGGTGGTTCAAGTTTACAGGCTCATCCTGTAATATTCGTTATTGCATGTTTAGCAATCTGGGTACAGGCTGGCATTAAAGCATAAACATCCTCAAAAAACAAGACTAATATAAGCTCCTCACATCAGATTTATACATGTATAAATATCAGTGTTTCATCAGCAGCATTTTCTCTGGTAGTGATGAGGTGTTACTGACAGCGATGTCTAATATTGTTTACTTAGCACTGTCTGTAATACATAGTATCCTTCACTGCCAACAGCAACTTGAACAGTGTCCAGAATCTAGCAGTAAGCATATTAAATGAAACAGCATACGCCTACACAATAAAGCTAACACTAGCCACAACACACTCAACATCACAGAATCATCTTACACACTCAGGAGACTACCTCCCATATTAAAACCCCTACCACAGATCAGAGTCGCAACTTCTATACCCCTCTCTCTAGTCGCCTGGAGAGGAGACTTCTCCAAAACACTACTGCAAAGTAAAGCATCATGATAATAAGGACAAAATTAAAAAAGCGGCATGAAGCAGTAGTTATCTGTGTAATAACACAACAAAATAAAAGGTGTAGCAGCAAATAGTCTGCAATAAAATGAAGATAAAGTCTTTAGAATTATCTGGTACAAGGGAAATTCCTATCCAGGGTGGTTGAAATGGTGAAATGGTGCACTGTAGAAAAACAATGGTTTTATTATGATGGTGGTAATAATACAAATGGCCAATTATAACAAATAGTTCAGCGAATTATGGAAAAAGTTTAATAAAAGTCAGTCGTAGTTTCTGTCTAATATTCATACATGTAGCACTAATGCTGCTTTCGTATGTTCCAGCTTATCAAACCTCAGAAAAAATGGTCCATATCACACTGTGTGAAATGTCTAGGTATGACATTATATTTTCTAGGGGTGTAAGATAATATTGAAATATCGAATATCGGGATATTATGTTTTGTGATACTGGTTGATTCTCAAAAACACAGTATCGATACACAGATTACTGGCAGACAGTGAATCATTGTGTGTTGTGTTTAAACTTCTGACCACTAGATGGCAGTGTTGTAATCCATTTTCAGCTCCACTCCAACATCAACAGGCAGCACAAGGGTGCAACGTTACTGTAAGCATTAATAAACCTGTTCATATAGTGGTGTGTTTTAATAGTAGGATTTTAAAAATTGCAATACATCACTTGGCTTGCACTATCGCAATATATCGCAATATACTGAATCGTGACGGCTGTATCACGGTACATATTGTATCATCAGGTTCTTGCCAATACACAGCCCTAATATCTTGCTATATTGCCCAGCCCCAATTGAACCCTTCTTTTTATAAAGTTTTGAGTGTCATTGAGTAGTTTTGAGTGTCACTAAGGCTGCTGCTCACCAGACAAGCTACACAGTGCTGCGTTACACAGTACAGCGGTATAGAATGCTGGCAGGGAAAGCCAACATACTCCAAGTTTAAGTTCATGAATGAATTAAAGCGCTTCTCAAGCCTGGTATCAGTTTATTATCTTTACACAGACTGTTTTCCAGCTGAAAGACACAACTGAAAAAGACTAGTAAGGTTAGCTGAGGTAACTAACCATTAGCATTCGTATGTTCACCTGAGAGACTAACTGTCTCTCTTTAGATGCTTTAGATGTCTGGCTCCTATTACCACAGGTCTGAACCAGACTCTGTAATGTATCTCTAGAACAGAGCATTTCACATCAAACAACTCTGAATGACTCTGTTTACGTGTCAATCTTTGAATCCCATAGAAAATCAGTACAGCTTTTAAAACGAACACAAAATCACCTTCTGATGACTACATATAATGCATATCGTCATGGTCCAGAGAAAAATATGTATCTCGATTTTTGGTCTATTTTAATTTTTCTACCCAGCAGCCACTGTTTACATTGTATGAAAAGTTCATGGTTAATGGACCAATAGAAATGAAAAAGATTCAGCTTCCATTGACCCACATTGAAACATTTAGAATTAGAATTAGCACCTGTTTGCCACTTGTGTTGCACACAGTGGAATTTAACCTCCACATTTAACCCATCCGAACAGTAAAAATCCACATATAAACGCACTAGTGAACATACACACTAGGGGGCAGCGAGCACATGTTTCTTTTAGTAGTAGTCACTTGACCACGAATTGCTAACCGTTTCTTAAGCGTCCAGTGTAGATACCTGAAATTGTTCTCAATACTGGGGGGGCTTTAACACACGTAGCTGCTTCTCAAATGGCTCTCTGCCAAAATATAAAGTCCACAAACTGTCCGAGTTCTTGTGCCTGAGGTGTGTAGGCTACGTGTCATTTGTGCCTCTGAAAGTCCTGTCAGAGCGTCTTTTAGTCTTTAATCATTTATAGATCACGTGCGTTTGAGGTACCCTTTAATAAAACAACATATATATATATATATATATATATATATATATATATATATATATATATATATATATATATATATATATATATATATATATATATATACACACCAAATCATCCATTGGTTATAAATCCATAACAAAGTAAAAAATTAGACTTACACATTAGAGTAATCTAAAAATGTGTCATTAGATTGATCGACTAAGCAAAAAAATAATCGTTAGATTATTCGATTATGAAATTAATCGTTAGGTGCAGCCATAATACTCATTCAGAATACAACAGAAATTCAGACATAGCTAAATTCACCGATGCACATGTATCTCTACTGTAAACGCATGTATCTCATGTCCAACCCTCAGCGTAAATACAGCACAGTGGCTCTGGCGCTAACACTATCACTTCTGTTACAGTCCCTTGCTGCCAGTGAAGTGTCTGTGTGCTGTCCCACAGTGAGTTAGTGTTGAGTTATTGCTCCATTTTCCATGGGACTGCTTCACTCCACGCTTGATTGACGGCTCCTGGAGTGATCCATTTGTCTTAATGGGATTTCAGTAGTGGAGCCTGCTTGAGACAAAGCTGCATGCTGACACACATGCACAGACGCGAGGACTCGCTCACAAAAACAGCGCTGAGAGGCTTTAAAGCATTTACAGTACCTCCATATGCTGTATGTAGCCGTAATAAAAACGTCTCTGACTGACTCATCATCAAACAGTAGAAGCCATCAGTGAACATCTGCTGCACTGGATTGGAACAATAAGGTGGCTACATCACCGCGCAGGCTACAAACGGAGTGCTTTTAAAGAAGCGCAGCCTCAATCAGGCCCAGTATTTCCTGAATGAAAAGAATTTAAGGGCTTTTGAAAAGAAGTGGTGGGGCTGATTTTAATATTTATGCTCTAAAACTCTGGAACATCATCCATCCTCAGCCAGTAACGTTAAAGAGGAATTTCCTACATTTTTCACAATTTCTGCATGACTCAATCGACGTAAACCCCCTTTTATGTATATTTAATTTCCAACCTCCAGACTAAAGTGCAGTTGAAGGGCTATTTAGGCTTGCTTTTCTACTGTAATGTCTCAGACATAGGGCAGCGTATTTCTAAACATTTTGTGTAATAACTTCAGATGCTTCAGATGTCTGGGTCCTATCACCACTGCTGTGAGCAATTAGGATTTGGTTTCTCTATAACGGCACACTTCATGTCCAATCCCTCTGAAACACTTCACGTCTTATTCACTTTATTACAGAGAAATATGGAAAAATTGGTGGAATTCCCCTCCAAAAAGAGGACTGCCCACTGTGAGCAACGTCTAACAGATTAATTGGATGATGACGCAAAGAGCTGCAGTCAGGTCTTCAGAACTTTGCTCATTTAGAACTCACCAGGCCTGTTTAAGGCTGAGCTTTTGAAACCGAATTCAGTTTGTAGCATGCACGGTTATGTAGCCAACTCACTGTTCCACTCCAATACAACAGATGTCCTCTCTTCTCACTGATGCCGTTCCACTCTTTGATGATAAATTAGTGAGGGACATTTCTTATCCGGACTACATCTAGCATATGGAGGTACGGCAAATGCTTTAAAGCTCTGCTGCAGGTTTAAAAGAAGTGGCTGAGGCTGTTTTCAGCTTCTTTGGAATTCCGTCTCATAATACATGCACTATAAATCCATGTCAGAACCTTTTCAGGGAATATTTCTCCTGAAATCACAGGCAGTTTGTCCTCCTGCACTGCAGTAAAAGCCAATACTCCTCTGGTAAGGTTTTATACTAGATGTTGGAACAGGTCAGATACTGATGTTGAATGATTAGCTTCCGGATCGCAAACACTACTCCATCCAGTACCATCGGGATGAGTAGGAGCTCCATCACTCCAGAGAAAACAGTTCCATGGCTCTTAACAGCAGAAAGTAAGGATAATAGATCTACACCATGGAGCAGTGATCTTTCTGACTGTTACAGATCCCCTTCACTGCACTTTTGTAAGAAGGCTGCCAATCTCAGAGGAAAACGTACCTGGCCAACGACAAAATGTCATTTGTTCACAAACCCAAAGGAAAAAACGTGGCAGGGTTCATTTACAGCCAACATGAGGCCTGGGCTAAAGACTGTAAGCGAAATACACACTGGTATTCAGGGGGGCTCCAATGTGGTGACTCCAGCATCCGTTGGCTGCAAACTCACTCACCATCATGGTGCTGATGTTAGCCTGAAGGACAACAAAATGTTCTTTTCTTCCTTCGGTTTGAAAAATAAACAACAACTCACTATCTCCACTAATCTCTTGGGAAACCAAGCATAGCTACAGTTGCTAGGCTATGAAGGATCAACTAGGTGACAGAGTTTGCTACAGCGCCTCCCTGAGGCAAACCAGTGTTGCATTTCAGGTAAGTTAAGAATACCAATACAGAAGCTAGAGAGTGACACAGGCTAAACAAGGACCTTTCCCTGAATTTATATTGGGGCTTTAATTTCCCCATAACAGAACTCTCAGGCACACAATTTTAATTTAGAGACATTCAGGTGATCCCCCCACCCTGGACCCCCTGAATAAAAACCTTCCATCTCAACTTTCTGGGATGCAAAAACTATCCAAACATATTTAAAATAAAGAATTAAAAAAAAAGGAAAAAAAAAACTTACTGTTTTCACAAACACCAGATTTTTTACTGAGTGTGAAGCTAAACATGAAAATTGGGCAAAAGAAATGTAAAAGTTTTCACTATGTACTAAAGCAGCCACTTAATGTCCTCCTTCATTATGTGGTAAGAATGAGCTGGGCTCTGCTGTAGTAGCTCCAGCTGCTATATTAAATGTTCTGATGGATGCAGTTCACTGAAGCTTCATTAGGCTGTCTAATGGTGGCCTTCAGGGCAAGTCCTACAAAAGAGGCCTGGGACAGTGCAGAGGACGGAGTGCTTTTTACTACTGCACTCTGTGTGATTGTGCCCCTGTCCATGTTTAAAAGAGGAAGTGTTTGCTCTCTTTTACATAAAAATGTGTTTTATATAAATATAAAAAGAGCATGCTACTTGGCAATACCACAATTCACTGAGTTCATGTTTGAAATGTAATACTTTATATTTTAAGGTCAAGTGGAACGAACAACACAACTGTAGGCAGACGTCTTTTTTGAATGAAACACTGTCACATCTCAACCCTCCTACACAAAACATACACAGCAGGCCTGAGGGATTCCGCTATAGAGTGAGCATCAGAAACACAGTGGGATGGAGCATATGAACAGGATCAGGACTGTATATGAGCAGAATGGAGTGCACTATGTTTACGCTCTGTTAGCCTCAATACGCTGTGCTCATACAGATAAATAGAAATGTTCATACTTGTTCCCCACACTCATTCTGCCTTCTCTTGCTGAAACACACACACACAAAGGAATTCTACCAAAGTGTATAGCTTCATACTTCATCAGTACAATGAAACAAAGAAATGTGTTTTCTGACTGAAAAACTGACTGACAGAACACAAACATCCAAAATGCAAAGGAAGAGGCTGCATAGTTAATACACCATGGCATAAAAAACAATACACACTACAGGGCTGCACTGAAACTTTAAGTGGTACAATATGCTTAATGTTACAATTATCTGCAAAATAAAAATCATTTGGAAAATGTAGAGATGCCCAGTTTGCCGATCAACTAAAACATTTTCAAGTTTCAAAGAGAGTTGCACAGATACAACTACCGTATCGCTATCACGACCAATACTGCTACTTAAAAACAGTATCAGTACAATGGGGAGCGACGGGGAAACTCAATTTCCATGTTCCACTTAACAGCAGGTCATAGGTGAGTAGCTATGGTCTTATCAGTGGTTCCCTAATTACACCAACAATTGAGAAACGTTCATTTTTATATACACTCTATTTGCAGCCAAGGGAAACGTATTTGGAGTGTTGCATTGTGGCCCACATTTCAAAAAGCCCAAGGGCGTGACATAGCTTGAACCACTGAAGCCTAGTGTCAGCTCAATCCTCTATTTATTTTCTGTATAACTGAGCAGTGTTTACATTTAACTTAATAGCTTTGGGTTGTCGAGAAAACCTAACCCTGTCGACAAAAACAAAAATAATATTAGATCATACTGTAAGGACTGCATTGCTATCTTTTAAGCATTAACCTCCTCAAACTGTGAATGTAGGAGTGGGTCAACATTCACTCTCATAACAACACATGCACACATTATATTCAGAATAATGTGTAATAGCTACTCAATAATAATTTTGCATAAGAGGTTGAAATGTCTACACTATGCTAATATGCAGTTGTGCACAATGCTATTAAATATGTCAATATCTTGGCATACTACAAATGACAAATAATACATTTTGTGTCATAAAAACTGTGTCTTAAAACAACAAGACACATCAGTAACAACTCAATCTGTAAACCATGTTTAGGTCCCATTAATGTACCAATGATTATGAACAAATTACACGGTAACACATTATTTTGAGAGTCCTCTGTAGACACTTGCAGATACTTTGTCTTTAACAAATACTCACATAAATATTTACTGAATGCAACAGAACCTAAAAATAATATATTTGCCTAAATACAACACTTAAACCTAATCCTGCCTCCAATCCTACACCTGAGCCCAACACTAACACTGTTGTACCAGATAGTTTCTTTTTAGTTTGAGCCTTTAGTAGATAATCTGATGGGGACTATCAAAATAAAGCGAGGCTGCTTCTACACTTAGTACATATTCGTATGAGGTCATCACGCCTCAGAGCTCTGAGCTCCTCCAGGCCGGACAGAACCCACGTCCAACAGCGTGAGACCACAGCTGCTCATCTGCCTTTCTCATGGTCCAAACTAGCTGCTCAACGCCTGCATCAATCGACTCCATTAAACACAAGTCCTGCATGTCTGCCCATCTTCAATCACAAAACTGAACGAGTGATCGTTATCATGAGAAGAGAGGAGGGAAAAGAAGCAGAAGCAGCATCAGAATGCAGGGCACAGTAAAGTTTTCCACTTCTGTAGTCCCACCACTCTCTCACTCTATCACACACTAATAGCTGGCACATGGTCTCACAGTATTGAAAGGTGAATTAGTGGCTTAGCACAGTGCATGATCTACTGATCCGGACAACAAACAGCAGTGTGGTTAGTCTTTGGCTTTTTGTTTTCCTTTTGAGCACGGAGAGCATGATAGAGCACGCTCAGTACGTGATGAGAATAGTGTATGTTACTTTAGAAACAAGGCTTATACTTTACTGTGGAGCAGTTATCATGAGGTTATAAGGCAACTACATGAGCTTATCATGACCCAACTTAAACCTATATAAACATTTATAAAGGCTTATTCCAATAGGCAAATAGGCATTAATCAGTGCCTTCATTTAGATAATGATAGATTTATATATTTCATGAGTTTTAGTCCCAAGGCGGAGCCTTTTTGTTGCCACACTCCTGCATTTCTATGCATGCCTGCCACTCATAGCCACATGGTAAAGTAAATGTGCTCCAAAACTTCAGAAGGCTACAGAAAGAAGCTAGCTCGAGGACATCATGGAAGGGGTTGCAAAGAGACAGAAGAAGACATTGCAAAGAAGAGAAACAGAGAAAGAGGCCAAGCATGGGACCAGAGCAAATCATGCACTGGCTTTGACTGGTTGGCCAGAGCTAAAAGAGATAAAAGGACTCAAGACCGTCTCATAGTTAACAGAAATACACTGGAAGTCAAGCAGCAGAGTGTACATCATTGCCAAAGATATTTAATAAACGTAATGTAGACTGTAACCGCCATGCCTGACTTGTTTTGTAATTTTTATAGACACCAGACGTCTACTAACCTCAGTCCTGTTTCAGACCAGCCGGACTGTTCAGACTGTTAGTCTCACACCAAATAAGCCCTGAAAGTTTGAACCTGTAGTACAACTCCACCTATGTCGACATGGTTCTTTCACTTCTCATGTTGTCTTTACTGTTGTTACGACAGAATCTGCCTCACCTTTGCATACATACATGTCATGCAGGCATATGGCTGCTACAGATAAAACTTGCAATTCTGAGTAATTACACATAAAGACTACTTAGTTTCTATGCAACTACTACATAGAAACATTACGTGTAATCTGTAACGTCCATATGCCGGTGTGATGCACACGCACGTGAGTTGAATTTTGTATCCCACAGCTCATCAACAGATGTTCGTGTACAGCTGTCTTTGAGGGCGGTGATGTAAAAGTGAATCACGCACCCCAACCATAGGGGGACTGCAACCATAGGGGGACCCCTAATAGCAAAAAAAAACCAAAAAAACATTCTCGCATAAAGCTGCCCCATGTATATTTTTTTTGTTTTATTTATTTTTTTGTGTTTTAATGAAAAACATTATGATTTTATCTCTTTGTTGTGTGTTAGTTATGTACTGGCTGGTGTTTTTGAGAGAAATTGGCGCTACTACAACAGACACTACATTCTGTAAAGTTTTAGAAGCGCTGTGATTGTTTTGGTAGTAACAAAATGTTAAATTATTAGTTATATTAATATAAACATAACTAAGGCAGCATGCCACTAAAAACAAAAGGACTTTAGTTGAAAGTCCAAGTCCATCAAAAGACAGTTAATCTCACTGTTGACCTATTCAGTGAAATGATACATATCATAGAGACAAAATGCTGATGTGATCTGATGATCAACCAGCCTGGCTTTCTGAGCTATGTCATATCACCTGCGCCGCTACTGTGACATACACTGAACTACAAAGTCTGTCATTTCACCCCAGAAAGTGTCATAAAACCTAATATCAGAAAAAAACAAACAACATCACCTGACAACCTGATATCAAAGTTGGCAAATACAACCTTTATGATAAATGACACCAAGTGTTAGTCACTGTGTAAGCAGGTCTTTGCCAGCGCTCATGAAAGGCTTATGTAGGAGTCATGTAGTCCTATGAATGCTGTCCTATAGCAGTGTTACAGGAAAGTAAAACCTTGAATTCTCCTGCTGTCTTCTGCAGCATTGTTCCCAATTTCACATATTAACATGCCAGACACACACACACCCACCCCACACACCACAAACACTACACACACATACATACACACACTGCAGCAGACACACTCAGACATGGATCGAAGAAAATGAGCATGAGCTCATTGAGTATGAGCATGAATGGAGCAAAGACAGAGACACTAAAACAGAGGGAAAGGAGGACAGGAGGAAAGAGAGAGAGAGAGAGAGAAAGGGGGGGAAGAGAGAGAGAAAGAGGGGTAAAGAAAGAGAGTGAATACCTTACTGTTGATTTTGGACTTCTTGACGTCCTTGTGTGTCTTTCTGTCCTTCCTCTCTCTGCCGTCTTTCCTTCCGAGCGCTCCCCCCATCCTCCCCTCAGCACACACTCATCCTCCACATGCCCCCTCACCTATCCCCCCATCCACTCCACCTCTCCTCCACTCTCTCTCTCTCTTACCGTGCTCACGTCTCTCCAGAGTGCCACTCACTCACACACTCACACACTCATACACACGCGTGCGGCGTGAGGAAGGGGCTGATTTTGCAGGATGCAGAGGGAGAGGGAGCGGAGAGGGAGGGCAAGAGAGAAAGAGGGAGGAGAGAAGGGCTTTGCTTTAGCGTTCGTGGAGAGAAAGAGGGGGAGAGGGAGTGGCGGCTGTTGAAGAGAGGGGATAGACTGCCTGGGGTCCACAAAAATCTGCACTCGTTTACTCTCGCTCACTCTCTCTCTCTCTCCCTCTCTCTCTCTCCCTCTCTCTCTCTCCCTCTCTCTCTCTCTCTCTCTCTCGGCAACAGTGTGTTTTCCCCCGCCGTGCCCCACAGTCACTGAGCAATATTGAACCAGTGCACACTGGGACACGCGCAGTCACCTGCACCATGTCCAGTGACCGGAACGGATGCGCCTGCGACTGCTCTAAGCCCCGCCTCCCGCCTAACTTGATTGGTCAGAGCTAAAGACAAATGCCTCTCCCTGTCTGTCTCTGTCTCGCACACACGCTTACTTTGATGTCGGGGGCTTGGGTACGCCTCGGGTCTATAAACTGACAGCAAATCTAAGAGATGTGTAACGTGATGGATGGGATTCAATTGCAAACAAACAAATAAACAAAAAAATACGACTGGCCTGTGTACACGTCTGATATACTCAGTACTGGGAAGCTTTCAGTTTTGTTTAAGCTACTAAAATTGTACATTTCATCAGAAAAAAACTCATCTCGAGCATCTCACAGGTGGAGATGTCTGTGAAACTATGTGTGCGGGGACACTATAAACTTTTGGATGACATGAAAAATGCTCAGTGGTAAAATGTAAAATAAGGCTACGTTCAACCTGCATGTAAAAGTAGTCTAAATTCGATTTCCTCACAGAATCTAATTTTCCTGTTAGGCTGATCTTAGGATATCTTTTACATGTGACCTACATCCAACATTAGTCTGGAAAGATCACCCCTCTAATCTCACTACACTCACAAAAGCTGTATTTGCAGCTATAACTGAACTCAACAGGTCTTCAGCCGGACAATTCAAATACTGGAAGTCTGGAAAATGCTATCCGGGTCTGACTAAAACAGTTACGCCTTTAAGATTATGTGTATTATATCATTGTCCAGTCGTGTCCAGTAGCCATCGCCTCCTGATGACATTATGGTGCCATGCAGTAAAAGAAAAGTACCACAAATACTTAGATGTGCTGCTTTTAACCTATAGACTAAATATGCCCCATGGTCTGATACCACACATCATATCAGGACTGATACAGGACATGGACTACAGAGAGAGATTACGAGCTGCACATTTATTCTTTTTGTGCATCTCACAGTGGACAGTGTTTTTTTTTTTCCACAATGAAATCGTCCAACTTGATAGCCATCTGCAATCTGTCATGACTCCCAAAGCCATCGGCTCAAGCCTAGATACAGCATTATGGACGCTACTGCTGTATAATGCAGCAGACATACAGCTGTAGATCTATGTAGCGCCGCTCTTCCCCAGAGGAAAACAACGCAAC
This sequence comes from Megaleporinus macrocephalus, assembly GCA_021613375.1. Lineage (NCBI taxonomy): Eukaryota > Metazoa > Chordata > Actinopteri > Characiformes > Anostomidae > Megaleporinus > Megaleporinus macrocephalus. Next base: position 30,666,809 of record CM038711.1, on the reverse strand, counting down.
TGAACTGAATGGCATGACGAATGAGGTGGATTTACACAATACACACATACAAACCTAGTATTAGGCAACACATCTGGAGCTCTTCCATCATTCAGACTGAGGCGGCCAATTACCATCACTCTTACGGCAAATGATACGTGGCTCAAAGAGAAGGAGACATAGAATAGAAGAAATTAGGAAAAGCAGACGCAGAGGGAGGCGACACGGGCCCTTTGTGTTTAGCAGATAATGAGCAGTGTGATTGGCCTTCGCCAGCAGAGCTGTTATAGGATTCACTCCTACTGTGAGCAGGCACACCAGCTCTACATCTCCAACTGAGCCAGAGCAGGTTCTACTGAATGGAAGAGTCTGTGCGGGTGTGTGACAGAGACTGAGGGAGTGAGTGAGAGGAGGAGAAAAGAGAGAGAGATTGTCCCCACTTTGCAAAAAAGGAATTTTCGACACACCCCCACACACACACAACCCTCAACGAAACTCACCTTCCATTTCACAACAAAAACAAAGATAAAAAGAAATCTCTTCCTTTCCCACCAGTGCCCAGTATCTTCCTCTCTCCCTCTCTCTCTCTCTCTCTCTCTATCTTTCTCTCTCATGAATAGTAGTCAGTGGAATGACTCATACCGTCGGCTGCTCTACTGACTGCCTGCTAGTAATGGGTTTGCTCTCATTCAATCTGTGTACTACTGAGAGAGAGAGAGAGAGAGAGAGAGAGAGAGAGAGAGAGACAGGTAGACAGGTAGACAGGTAGACAGAGGGAGACAGTGAGAGAGACAGAGAGAGAGAAGAATGGCAAAGGAAGAGAGAAAATGATTGAGAAACAGATACACAGAAAACAAGAGAAACAGTGAGATGGAGAGTGCGAGTGAGTGAGCAAGAGAGATGGCAAAAGAGGGCGAGCAAGAGAGACAGACAGGGAGAGAGGCGAGGGAGAGTACAAAAGAGAAAGAAACTGAAACAGAGAGGCTGAGAAGAGATAGAAAGAATAAAACACAGAGAAGCAAGGACAGAGAGAGAGAGATAGAGAGAGAAGAACACACAAACACAGACAAAAAATCTGGAGCTTCCACTTTGTAGACAGTGCACGTATCACTAGACTACCAAACCCTGACTCGGTCGAGCAGCTCCTTTGCGTTCAGTATAGCACACCCACCCACACACACACACTCACACTCACACACCCACACGCACACACACAGCAGATGCCGCTTACAGGCTGTCCAAAGTGATCTTATTGCAAACAAGAGAGAGAGAGAGTTAGATTGACAGTGTTAAAGTGTGTGTGTGAGAGAGGGGGAGAGAGAGAGATATATACATAGAGAGAGAGAGAGAGAGAGAGAGAGAGAGAGAGAGAGAGCGATATATGTGTGTCACTATTAACCCAAGGCCAGTGAAAGTGATGAGGCCTCAGCCTTGTGCCATTCACAGCTCATCCAAGTCAACAAAGTCTTTTTTTATCGTCAGTTTTTGTACCTTTTAAATTCTATAGTGCTGTATATTGTTTATATGATGCTGTCGGTCACTGCAGTTCACTACAGGAAACACTGGGGCGATATGATTGCTTCACCACACCATAAAACATACTGCTTATTGCACAGACACAACTTTAAATGACGGCTGTAGCAAAGAGACAGAAATCAAAGTGCGTTAGATTCGACTGATCAAATAAATTTAATTAACAGACTAATCGATGGAAATAATCCTCTTTTGATACCTCTGGATTAATATGGGCAATCTGGGAAAGAGCTGAGTGAAGCCTTAGACAGGATAAACTGCTGTACAGTATCAATGGCATATAAAGGTTACTGTTATATTTAGAGATGGGCTGATCAGTGTTTTTGAGGTTTTTGATTTCAATTGCAGATTACCTTTCTGTGCGATTGGCCGGCAGCCGATACGGACCGAGGGCGGGGCTACTATATGTAGTGGGGCTACATGCAATTATTAGCGCAAGCTAATATAATTCCTTTAGCTTTTGGGCTGTTGCTGCTGTACTATTCTTACTATTCTGTACTATGTACTATGTGTGTGCTAGCTCTGCTGTTTGCTGATTCTCACTGTATTCAGCCGTGTGTTGTACTCTTCATTGGCGTATCAGATTAAAAGTGTTAATTGTCTTTGTCTTGGTTCCCCATGAGACACGTTGAATTTACAAATTTTACAGAACGCCCTGGGTGAGTCTGCGTCACATATAGTAAAAACCTGCCAATCGGACGACATGTTTTCCATCAGCACATGCTGTGAACACCTTAACCTGTTCTCGCGAGGCCTGTCACTTTAGTCAGTATGTCAAAAATGAAAGGGCATGTATTTCCACCTAGTGGTTCAGATAGAAATTGCAGAGACCTGGTCGGAGGCGGTTTCACAGAGGGCTCCTCTTTCTGGATGAAACGGTCGCTAGAAATACAGAAATCGGGCTCATTTGTTTAATGCTATCGGCCTTGGGAAATACCTGCCAATCACATATTTTGATTAAAAAGTGGCAGATACCAATACATAGATTGATCCCTCCATCTCTAACTATTTTATTTACAGTGATGACTTATACAGTGAGGATTTAGATACAACAACCTATTTACCAAACACAGTTTATTCAGTGTTTCAATAATCCTGTAAGCCCCACTTTTTAAAGGGCCCCAACTATGCTCATTTTCAATGCCCATAATTTTATTGTTGGGGTTCTACTAGGATCATCCATATTTACCCTCTGTCTAAAAAGCTCTATTAGGGCCCCTGTGCCTTTTAGCCCCACCTTTCAATGAGATCAGTGTGCTCTGATTGGTCAGCTTGCCCACTCTATTCTAATTGGGCAACCACCAAAGCTGCATGCAAGTCCCGCCCCCACATGACTGTGATTGTTCTTATAATGATGTTGGTTCTGCTGTATCAGTTTGAGCCAGAGCCCGATTCTGAAAGTCAGGCAGAACAAGAGAAAGTAAATCCAATCCATCTTCGCAAATTAGACTGGAGCTGGGCGTTTGAAGAGTTTTTACTTTTTTTATTGGTTCTCTGTCTGTAGGCAGACAAGGATTATGTCACGAGATGAGGTCACTATGCAACAGAGAAAAGGGCTGAAATTGTAATGAGGCGTTTCAAACACAGTTTCTCCTTCTGGCATGTACTTCGGGCTTTATAACATGCATGAAAAGCTGTATAACACTAAAAGTAGGACAACAAACAGAAAAGCATAATAGGTCACCTATGAAAAATTCTGGGTAGTAATTTTGTTACAACTTAATTCTTAATGCTGTATAGCTTCACAGGGCATTTCAGAATGTTTTACAGCTCCGTTCATCATTCTGGACAAATCTAGCATTACTTATTTTTATTTGTACCTTACTAATTCTTACTAACTATGTGCAACCTGTACCTGTGAAACTGAACAGGATTAGCCTATTATACACAGCAACCATATGGGTTTTACATTACAGGAAATGGAGACTATAACTCATGAAATGTGATTCCCTACATAGCATTACTTGTAGCATAGCATTACATCTTGAATACAAACAAACCTTCATTTAATTTATTCTAATTGAAAATTCACTGCGTTTGTTTTAACGTAAGGCTTCAAATGAACAAACAAACAACCCGGTGAACATCTGGACAGAAAACGCTTGAATGCAGACAACTGCTGTTTGTCGCAGTACGAGCAAGATGGAAAATCAAGTGGTGCTGTGCAGATCTACAGTTCAAATTCCAACTCAAACACAGGCGACTGCACCAGGCCTGGCTGATCCAGTGTGAGATTTCTTAAGGATCAGGCTCATTTGTGTTTTAGACATGCAATTAGTTGGGATTAGATGAGCATCTGGTCTGATAACGGAGTGCAAAAAGATGCTCTAGGTGCCACGCACTCCAACTGTAGAATAAACTAACGCTGCAAGCACTTACTCATTTAATATGTACATTTCTTATTATAAAGTCTGCCCATTTTTTATTGACTTGCTGTTTGAAACAAGAGACCATTTGCTCATTCCACCACACTATGTATGGTCCCATTTCTGTGGAATAACAGAAACTAGCACCAATGACCCATCCAGCTAAGCAAAAAAACAAACTACAGCTAGTAGTTCATTTCAGACATACAGATAGAAGGAATACAGTGACAAAACTGATATACTGATTTACACATTTATTTTTAGGAGCTGGCAACTCAAAGAGCAGGAGTGCAGGTTAGTGAACCAGAGGAAGTTAGCTCACTAACAAAATTATATGACTGTAATCCGGTGGAAATTAGTGCATAAAGGTGCTGAGACATCTCATATGAATGTGATGGACCGTCAGAGAAGCGACACGACCACATGATGTATGAGGGGTCTAGTGTGTCAGAAGGAGACGCAGTGCATTGCAAAGTTAAGTGAAGCTGAACTCTATGCAAATTAATCTGGCCAAAGTGCCGCATCTACCTAATCAGGAGGCAGGTGGCGTCTGTGTGGTTCGTGTCTGCAGCTCAATGTATGAAACACTGGTTCCACTTTTCAAATGTATGCGACACAGCACACTGGAAAACGCTCACGTATGAAAAGTGTTGAGCTCAAATTTAAAATCCCAGCAAAAAAAAAACAATTCTATTTAAGTTATCTTGTTCCTCTGGGCTACAATGTAAATGCACAAAGTTTAATGAGTACCGTCCCAAAGTCTGTTGCACTTTACCAGTCCTTCTTCTTCTTGTACTTGTAGATTTAAACTGTAAATATGTCTTTAAAACTTTGCCCATCTGTTAAAGTGAGTCTGAGACACAGATAGCCATCAAACAGATTACGACAGGAACCTACCAAGAAAATCTGCCCCAAACCAAGGAGATAACGAGTTGGCCATACAGTGTCATAAAGGCCAGTTGGATCTGTAGTTAGCTGGACCTAAATAGGATGCAGTTGTCAGTCAAATTCAGACCATTTTGGACCTTCCCTCCGACCTCAAATCAAGTTTGTACCACGGTGTCATCAACAATAAAGCATATTCTCTGAACTTGTCTCCCTCTTCATTTTGAAGGCAAGAAAAAAAGATTTACAAAATTTATTAGTAATTAGTTTATAATTAATTATTTATAATTAATTAGTTAATGTAAACAGATTTATGCTGTAACAAACCAAACAGCTTTGGTTTGCTTAGCTTTCTATTCGAGTCAGTGATAGAGGACTGTCAGTCACTTACTTAAATATTAGGACCACACCCAGACTGTTCTCAGAGAGGTCTGATAAGAGAATTATGTTTTACCACCTATTCTGTCATTTTCCATTTTAACATTTTAACTTTGCTGGATGTTTAACAAGACACCCAAGTTTAGAATTTTTATATGATAAAATTACCTTGTTGACTTCAAGGTAATCTTATCTTACCTCATTAATTGTTTGGACTATTCTAGTTCTGAGGTCACTAATAACTAACTTTTCTTGTTTTCACGGTATACGGGCTTTGCGCCGCAGTAAACTCACAGACCAGCCGTGTGCGTTGTAAGATCACCAAAGGCACTCAGTCAATCAGATCTGTGCTGATTTGGGAGCGCGGCGTGCACACAGGCGAGGTAAGAAGCAACAGTCGAAGAATGAAGGGAGTCAGAGAAAGAATAACATGCTCTAAGAAAAGTCGACTTGAACACTGACTATTTTAACCAGGAATGGACCGAGACGTATATGTTTATTCTTTGCACTGGCAGTTCCAGACCAACAGGTTAAGATGTGGAATTGAGTTAACAAGAAGACACATGCTTTATTTACTTTTTTTTGTAAATAATCACTTTATGATGCAGGTTTTTCAAAAGAATTCCCCTGTTTTTTTATGTAGCCCTTGTTTTTTGCATTTATTTGAACTTTTATAAATAATTCATCCATTTCAGCATTTAAAACTATAAATATTGTTGAAATATACTGAACGGTATGTGTAATTTATTTTGTCTTTCAGGTGCTGATGACATAAAACACTGATAGAACTACTAGGCTACTTCAGTATACCGAATGTGGCACTGAATCATAACACAAGTTAGAAATTATGGCAGTCCGGACCTTGGCCTGAGGAAATGTCCTCTAACTGAACCTTACTGAATATTTATTAAATACCTCTGTGTTTAACTACCTCTCTAGTTTAGTTATGCATACTACGTTGCCTTTATATACTACGTAGATTATTAAAATAAATAATAAAAAATAAATAAAAGTGTTATTTACATATTTACTTAGTAAGACTACATTTCCATTGGATTTTGCAGCCAACTGCAGAGGAAGGTTGCATTTATGTCCGCAGACACACCAATGGAGATAAGAAACAACAGAAAATATATCAGTAGTATATCAGTACGCTTAAATTAGAAGACTTCATCCAATTTATGTAAATTCATACTCTTCAACTTCATAGCTCCACCCACCCTACACCAACTCTTCCTCAAGAGAGAAAGCGCGCTTTCCTCAGCATCCTCAAGCACCCCCTGTGTGTGTGTGTGTGTGTTAAGAGTAGCTGTCTACATGCTCTACTTCCCTCTCTGTCTCTCCCCCTCTTTCTTTGTCTGTCTATCATCTCTCAGTATCTGTCTGGGTGAAGGAGGCATACAGTGACATACAGCTCTTCAGCTCTCTACAGCAGCTCTATTGCATTAGGTCAGCCTCTAAATGCAGGTCAGGTGAGACTGTCCGGCTGATGGTCAAGGGCGTGTGTGCGTGTTTAGCAGCACTGATGGCGTGACCGCGCAGATGTGTCTCTGAGCTGTACTTGATTTCTGCACTGAGATCAGATGATTCGGCACTGAGACATTTTTGTTTCTGCCAAAGAAAGAGCTCTTTCTACCACCTGTCCATCATATGACCACGATCCAGACATGGACACACACCCGCAAACACACAAACAATCTATATTAGTGGTTATGTTGAAATTCAGTTATGTTTTTAGTAAGGGCTGTATGGACCAGTCTACAAATCTACTAGCGCTGGACTACTTGACGACAGTATGTGAAAAATAGCCACAGTAAAAACACTCTTCTAACAATGAGGTGGCAGGAATGGAGGCCCAGAGTACTTTATTGGTGTGTAAATGCTCAGCAAATGCACAAGGATAACTTGTTTACTTGCTACTTTCAGTTTTAGTTTCAAACACAACGCAAGAAAAACAAGTCCAAATAAAAAGTCACAAATGTTTTCAGATTCAACAACTAGGCTGACATTTTGCTCTGTCAGGGCTTTTTGGTGAGTAGAGGCGCAACTGCTTACTACTACCGTTTAGCTTAATAAACAACTGTTCGTTTCCACCAAACTGTGTGCGGATCAGAGCCGGTCTGAATCCTCTGAGAGAGGCAAGTTTCTGAGAGCTGCTGTGATTTTAGAACGCAGTTTACATCAGACAGTCTGCGTACATATGCGGGCAGAGTGCCTGAGGCTGAAACGTACTGGAATAAAACAAAGCACTCTTCTCCAATGTACAGCTCACAAGTCTAGCCACAACATCTGCCACCTCAACTAACAAGGAACTTTCACAGATGTCTGGAACGCTCACTCTTTTTTCTTTATTTGTTTGTTATTTTGAGTGTGTTAACAGTGACCAGTTGATTTGTTTCAAATGACTATCCATACATCCATCCATTATCTTCCACCAATCCCAGCGTCAATCCCAGCGTCATTGGGCAAAGGCAGGGTACACCATGGACAGTTTGCCAGTCCATCGCATGGCCAACATTCACTCAGACCTACAGCCAATGTAGAGTGACCGATCAACCCAACATGCATGTCTTCGGACGTGTGGGAGTACCCGGAGGAAACCCACTCAAGCACGGGGAGAACATGCTCCACACAGAACGCTTCGGAACAGGAATCCAACCCAGATCGTCTTGCTGTGAGGCGACAGTGCTAACCACTACACCACCGTGTCGCCTTCAAATGACTAGTAAAAATCAAATAATAATAAATAGTCATGCAACTGTGTAGAATCCAAAAGTTTTATAGGTTAAAATAAAAGCAGCAGAGGCCTTAAAAACAAGGTTATGAAAAGTTATAAACATCTAAAATGAACAAAAATTTGTTAAGTGTGTCATAAATGCCAGGTTGGCTTCACCTCAGAGTGCAATAAACCAGCTCTACTTTGGCCACCGAGGGTAAAAGAGTGATGACCAAGAAATCATGTGTGGGACTTTAAAACATGCAAGAACAAACAGATCTTTGGATTTTCTTTGAATTTTGGTTTCATCACAATTAGGGATGCACCTATATTTTCAGACCAATTCAAATATGAGTACGTATTTTTTTAGCACACACCAATAGCGAGTGTGATATCATAGCAATATGAAATAATATATATCATAAACGCTGTTAGCGTAAGTGACTGAAGTGTATCTTAACAATTAAATCAGTCGAATCTAGCTGAAGTGAAGCTGAAGGTAGTCTGTTAGCTGTGCTACATAAGTGGGTTCTGTTTCAGAACAGAATGGGTGGATAGTGAAGTTTTGCAGAGAGAAGAAAAAGACAGGCTGCGTTTTTAGCTATGAGCTAAGAGCTAAGGCTAAGGGTTTTAGCACCTAGCTAAGTGAGGTCTGCGTTCTCTTTCTGCTGTTTCTGTTTCTTGTTTTGGAATAAAAGCTTCGGTTACGGACCCGACCTGTGACTCTGTGGAGTTTATTAAGGAGATCCCTTTCGCTACAGTACGTTACAGTGCCATTCAGTCTAACACAGTGAAGTCTCTGGAGCCGTACTGGGGAAGTGGCTGCTAGTCTTGTCTATTGGGGAAGCGGTTGTGATTGTGTTCATGTGTGTTTACAAAAGGGCTAAAATCACTCAGTGTATTCATGTCTGAAAGGAATCTGCCAAGGCAGAATGTTTAACGTGACTGATGGCTGTGTGCCTGACCTCCACAGAGTCACTAACTGTTCTCTGTGTGAGCAAATCCTCCTTCACTGCCAGCTTGGGTTGTTTGATCAGTAGCGCCGCAGCATACATGCAGCTCAGGCCACATGTTACCAGTTGGTATCGGTATGATGATATCGGCGCGTGTTCATGAGGACGAGCACGAGTAAAAGTGTGGCATCAACCTATTACCCCATCCATGTATCCCTAATCACAATAAACAAGTTTTCACCGCTGTTCGTGTCATAAGAGTCTCTTGCACACACTGTTACTAGAGCACAAGGAGCTGCACTGCATCTACCACCATCCATGTCCCCATATTAGTGATTTATAATTAAAATATATTTAAACTGAAAGTGGGAGCGTGTTGTTTGTCCAAACGTCTATGGAGCTTATGCTTTACTCAAGCACATGAAAATACAAAGATACAGATCAGATGATCATGTGTGTCTAGCGCTTCTGAAGACGGAAACATTGAAGATATATATACTATATAGCAGGGGTATTTAATCAGAATTCAGTAAGGTCCAGGAAATTTCTTTAGGTCAAGGTCCAGATCATCATCATTTCTACCATGTGTTATGATTCAGTGCCGTATCCTGTATACTGAAGTAGCCTAGTATCAACATTTTATGTCATCAGCAACTGAAAGACAAACACATCACACATTCTGTTTAGTTTATTTCAACAATATTTACTGTTTAAACACTGAACTGAATGAATTATTTATAAAATTTCAAATAAATGTTTTTCCTCACTTCAGGTAAAAACAAGGCTACATTAAAAAAAACATAATGCTTTTGAAAAAAAGTGCATCTTAAAGTGCTTATTTTTAGAAACAGTAAATAAAGTGTGTGTCTTCTTGTTAACTCAGTTTCACACCTTGACATATTGGTTTGGAGCTCTCTGTGGGAAGAGTCTCGGTCCATTCCTGGTTGAAAAGTTGTTTTTTGTCCATGGACTCTTTTTTTAGAGCACGTTATTCTCCGACTTGTTATATTCTCTGACTTGCTTTGTCTGACTGCTGCTTCTTGCTTTGTACCTTGTCTGTGTGCGCGCCGCACTCCTGAATCTGCACGTGACTGGTCTGTGAGTTTAGGGCGCTGTAAACCCGTATACCACGAAGACTAGAAAAGTCTTAAAATAAACACTGTCAAAATGAAATATTTCTCAATAGTTTATCAGTTTGGGTCCGCATTAGACAACGTCTGCATCCAGACCGCGGTCCGCCTCTTAGTGACCTCTGCTGTATAGTATATAGTATAGTGTGCGACACTATTGGTTTAACAAATATTTAAACTGTTGTTAATGTAGAAATTGTTATATTGCAAAAGCACAAGCTCAATCTTCCACTACCACAAATTCACATTAGCTCAGAATATTTACTTTTTTATATTTCACAATTTTTAATGGCAAATATGTATGAGATTTCACTTTCAGTTAGTTTAATCTTGGTAGTTTTGCATTTTCTATTAAGTAACAATTTAAAATACCTGTATGAACAGGGGCAGTGAGCTTGAAATGAACCCATATATTGTTCATTTGTTCAGAAGTAGGTACTCGTCAAGAACTTCATCAGTTTTTGTGTTTTCTCTTCTGCTCTAGACAACAACATCGTCAGTCAAGTGTTTTAACATGGTAAACCGTGTGCAGGGAAAATCAGTATTAGTCTAGTTTGGGCCAGCCTTAAAAAGTGCACTCTTGCCGATGCTAAACCTACAGACGGAGTTTGACTGACGTCACACTTGTTGCCGCTGACTTGTTGCCACTGTCATACTGTTGACATGCCAGTAGTCAACACGGTGATGACAGCCATGCTCATAAAGCCACCATTTATACACCACTAAAGCACCCTGACAGATAAATTATAGCCATAATGTACTGCATGTTTTATAGCTGTACTAACAGCAGCATCAAAATAGTCTAACGCTTACAACATCATGGCTGTGATTTGGTAAAGTTTTCTTGATTTCTGTAAGTTTGCTCTCCTTGTATTTATTAGAGCAGAACTTTAGATGTTAACACTGATAGTACTGAAAACTGAGTATTGCTGAACCTTCTGCAATCAAATACATCTTAAGATTATCTAGTAATTTAGATGTTTTTATCTCTGCGGTGTGAAACTGATGCAGTATTTAAAAATCTAAAAGGTCTGGATATATTATTGCAGGCAGTAATGCATAATCAGGCCTCAAAGATAACATATGGATTTGGTATGGATCAACACATCTGGTCAAACAGCCTTTTTCTAGATATCTTCATTCGGAAGCCATAGTAGACACTGCAGACATCAGGTTTTTAATTAAATAGGCCGCTCATGTCTCATTTAAGATGTTAAAAGAGCTATTTGGCGCACTAAGCATAGTAAATAATGTGCTTTATCAAAGATCGTCTGATAACAGAGAGCACAGCAAAAGTACTACTGTGTTTCACGTCAATACACATCATGACACGCGCAACTCCACATGTACTGACAAGAGCCAGTGTGTGTGTCTGTGTGTGCGCACTCCCGCCAGGCGAGGTCAATACAGCAAATGAAAAGCAGTATGTCAATGAGATAAGAGGATTAGCGGCCATTGAGACTATCCTCTTGTTGGCTTGAGCCCCCACCTTCATGCGGGCAAGAGATGATGCCGCCCAGCAGCCAAACACCGGTTCAATCATATGACAAACGTCTGTATGACATCATCACAGCATTATTTTGGAAGAAAACAAGTAACATTACAGGCTACTTAAGCTCAGGACTGCTGCTTAAAAAAAGATAAGATCTATTTGTATTCGAAACGTCGTACCTAAAACCTCTCATTACACGGGCAGCCTCGGGGCCTCGTTTATTAACACCAATAAAGGCTGCTAATTTGCATGTGCAGAAAAGCAAAACGCTTAGAAGATTATACCTGCTCACAATAAACGCACTGACATGTTCTTGCAATCTTATCAGAGGCTCGCCAACAGCTACATCAGTGTTTCAGCATTACACATCACATTTAGTCTACACCAGGGGTTCCCAACCTTTCGCGACCCAAGGCCCACTTAACCCACCCCAAAACTTTCCAAGCCCCCCCCAGAATATTTTTATTGCCGTTTGACACAAAATACAGTGCAACCCTCCACGTGACCTGTGAAACTGACTGCATAATCACACAACAAAAGAAACTAACCATTTACAGCTCTTTTTGTCACTCGCCTAATGAGATGGCTGATGATGGCTCAACAGCTTTAGCATTATCGGCTCCAGAGCAAGCCAATTCAAGGGTCTTTTTGCTGCTTTGGTCTTCTTTAAGTTTATTCTCAAAAAAATCCACAGGTTTAGATGCATGCTCGCTGTGTTTAGTCCCCAATTGTCCACGTAACTTGGTTGGCTTCAACGCTTCATTTGCCAAGACCTCCAAACACACAACGCAGAGTGGTAGTGGCTCGTTTTCTGTTCCTGTGCTTGTGAAGCTAGTGCTAGGTACTAACTGCTGTATTTTCTTCTTTTCGATTTATGCTTGCGGTTCTCTCAGTAAGAGATACAGTGGCTGCTTCACTTGTAGATGGTCCAGTTTTTAACCATTTATCCATGATGTGTACACAAGACAACAGCTTCACTCAGACTGAAGTAGCTAACTAACTAGCTAGTTAATCCACTAGCTAGCGCTGCGAGTCATGTGACTGTACTACGCCAAACCAATCAACAAACTCAAACTAAACACGTTTTGTTTTGCAAATAAACGAACTAAATGTGCTGAACATTTGCTGATCTATTTATTGGAGAAAAAAAAAAGATTTTTGGCCGCGGCCCACAGGTTGAAAACCACTGGTCTAGACTTAATGAACCCATACATTGTGACCATAATTGTGAAAAGAAAATGGAGGAGCTTGTTCAGAACTTCATCAGTTTCTGTCTTTTCTCTTCTGCTTAACACTTTTTAACAGGGTAAACCGTTAGCAGGGAACAATTAGTATCACACAAGTCTAGTTCAGACGCTGGGATTGGCTCCAGCACCTCCGTGACCCTGACTAAGGGATGAATAGATGGAAGTCTAGTTCGGGCCAGCTCTAATTAGTGCACTCTCGCTGATACTAAACCTACAGAAGGAATTTGACTGACGTCACACTTGTTGTGTGATGCTGTCATATCGTTGACATACACAGCGATGACAGCCATGCTCGTAAAGCCAAACACAACTAAAGCACCCCAACAGATAACTTATAGCCATATAGTCTAGACATAGGCTTAACCTGGATCAAAGAAACACGTCCTATATCTTTAAACCAGTTTTGCATCAGCTGCCTGCATAATGGACCAATTAAACCACAAACATTCAATTGTGACCCATAAATTCACAAGTACCTGAGCAGCTCACAGCTATTTCAAAGATGAAGCAGCAAAACGCTTACACACGGGAATCCTCTCAGTCCATTAGGAAATATCTACAGAAAGAACCGCATGTGTAAACGGAACTGGACTGCACAGGAGTTTCCAGTGGAGATGATGATTCTGAAATTGGTATTTGGCCAAAATTGATTTCCACTTATTGCAGTAATGACTCATTTTGATGAATGGTATAACTCAGGCTCTTCAGATTAGATGGGCTAAGGACTGTCTCAATGATCCTCTCTGGACATTTTAACCCGATAGGGAAAAAAAAAAAATACCCACACACATTATCAACAATTTATACGAGCAGTTGACCCTGTCCAATTTTACTGATGGTACATGTATTATTCACCAGAATATTCACTGTTCATCATTCGCCACAAATTAGTACACTGCAAAAACAAATGCAACAGGTCACTGACATTCTTCATTTCCTCAGACAGTTTCTAGCCATAGCTCAGCAGAAATCTGCCCACCACAGCATGAAGCTAAAAGAAATCCTATGGAGCATCTGCAACAGCTTGAAAGCACTCACTGTGACATATTTCACCAGAGATTTTGCTTAAAGGTACAGCTTGCCCCAAAAGAACATAGAGCTTGTGAAAATACTGCTAGCTAATCACTTTGCTCAAGACGGAAAGAGAAAACTCAGAGAAGAATAGAGAGAAGAAAAAATAAATAAATCAATCCTTACCTTAGTGTGCAATTTGGACAGCTGCTTGTCATCCAAGTGGGTCTGTGTATAAACACGTCTCTTGTAGCGAAACTGTAAAATTAAATAAGATGACAAAGTTTTAGCTATAGGGTGCTATTCCTCTCCTAAAATTAGGAGAACATTTTAATAAAAAATAAGGGCTTTAGTTATATTCATCATGCTCATAACAACATAACTTACTTACTTAATTCACTTTTTTAACTCAGTTTCATAGTGGTTACTGAATAACAGTATGATATAAATAAATAATAACATAGTCACATAGTAGTTTTGGTAGTTATTCAATATTTTAGTGTAACTAAATAACACATATTAAGATTAATAATTTGATGAAAGTCTGAAGAAAAGGTTCAGAGTTCAACTGAAAAGCCATGTTCGTACTCTGCATTTCCATTAACTTCTGTATTATAATGTCAAATATTGTATACTACTATGGCTACATCTAAATTCTGAAATTTGCACAACCATCTTCTTATCAAAAGTATAGTTGATTGGCAAAGACACGTTTGCAGTAGATGGTATAGCATAGTGGATAATACAGCTGCCCTTCATGCAATAGGCCTGGGGTTCCATACACTGTTCAAACAAGCACTTCATACTCTACCAATAGGAGCTGTCGGGTAAGACCCCTAGCAATACATGTGCTTACCTCTGCAGCGCTGATTTTTAATACTATGTGTGGGAGTGAGCGGTTAACCAGCCCAGTGTGGGTGGGACGTAAAGAGGGATCTCGCAAATAGACGAACAGCCAAAATAAAATGCTACGTCTCTCTTAGTAATCAGTATCAGAGGCGAGTAGTATCTAGTCAAGTACATGTACTTCAGTAAAATATTGATAGATTTGTAATCTCCTAAATATTTTCTAATACAGTACTAATAATATTAGTAATAATACTTTCACTTCTACGTAGTGAGTAGATAAATCTGTTATACTCAGATACACTTTCAGACTTTCGTATGATTCATTTCATTCTTCTTTACTGTTGACAACACCTGCACCGCTCTGTGATTGGTCACATGAATAACTTTGGAGCTTGAGTTTTTTTAATTGAAACCAAAACAACAAAAATTGAAAAATTAAGCCATACAAAAAAAACTTGTTCCACAGCAGTTTCTTAAGTCACTTTTAGAATACTTCATAACTTATAAAAGGTACTTTTATAAGTTGTGACCTGATAATTTCTACTTATACTTTAAGTTTTTTTTTACTTTACTTGTATTATTATTTTACCAAAGTAATAATGTTTTTGCTTAAGTATTGATTTAGGCTAATCTACCTAAATTTGATTAGTACATAAAACATCTAATATCAAGTCCTAAAAATGATTTCTTGTAGGCTACAGAAATAAAGAAGCGTTCAGAGAGTCAGAACAAATACATGGCAAGCAGATGTGGTCAGTATTTACATGCATGTCCACCATCCTTGAAACATTTAGGTGCCAGAAATGGCTAAATATATGGCCACACATGTAAACGTGAGCACTGCTAGCCCACCCCCCAAATGTGTTAATAAACATGTTACTAGTTCATCAATCACAGTTTACTCTTGTTCACAATATGGTGTAATGTCTAATTGTATCATATGGGGCCTGGTAAGCTGTAAACCAATCATATGAGCCCTGTGGGTGGGTCTCTAGTTGTATTCGTTCTCATCAGGCAGCAACAGGGAGTGCTCTGCAGTCAGGATTTTAGCTAAAAGCTCTGTGAGATAAACATTAACTTTTATTCTAAACTGATAATATACAGAGGAAAACAGTGAGCAGTTCCACAGGTATATTATAGTCGGTAAAGCTGTTTTTTTGGGGGTGGGGGTTTGGTTGTTTTATATATCTTTAGATTTACGTAAAGTAGGGGGATAGGCTAGGTCATCTGAGGTTATAAAAAGAGATTTTTATATTTCTCTTCAGTATGTGAACACAATGACTATAGTATTTGCCATACAACATTGTTTTTTAGTAAATTAATGTCACTAAGACTTTCATTAGTGTCGACCATAGCAGATTTTTCTCAACCTGCGGATGGACATTGTGAGGCGACAGCTTTGGCGACTATAATTAAAACAATATAGTTAAAATATTTATCTCTATTTCCTTCAGTTCTTATAAATTATAGTTAATTAAACTATGTATTACTGAACTCAGGTGGGAAGAGTGCAATAAGCCAAAAGAGAGCAGATCTGATGAGATTAGTCATCAAGAAGAAAGCGAGGAAGTGTTCCTTAAGTTAAAATTCATACTGAATTTAATTTAGAATATTTGTCACCAAGATCATGAAATTCTGTCACCTCACTTATTAAACATGCCTAAAGAGCCAAATCACCCTCCTTCTGAGACTGAACTCATCTACAATCTGAGTATTTAAATAATGTATTTAGAAGCTGCAGCTCATCTAAGAGAGAAGAGACGGCACTGCTGGACTTCAGTAACTCTGCTTGATCCGTGTCTGCTATAAGAGTTTCTATGGTGTGCTTAATACAAACTACAAAGAGAAACAGATTGACTGTATCCCAATTTTCTAGTTGCTGCTACCCTGCAAGTGCATTCTGAACATTTTGAGGTCATTAAAAAATTGAGTGACATCACCACGACCTCAAAACTGAAAACCAATAAGAAACATCTATTCCAGTGCATGACTGTTTTCACACTTGTCCTGAATACTTGAAGCAGAAGATCTTCTATTCTGGACTAGCTTGGGGAAAGGGCTCTCACTCACTCTCACAACTAAACTGTGGATTTATTGCGCAGTTCCATACGCCACTGTTATCTGTACTGGTTTTCAAACATGGTAGATACTAGTTTAATCCATTTGCTTCTTTTTGTAATTTCTGATTGGACACAACCGCTTACACACAATAACAAAGAACAGTGGTTTTTGCCCACCACAATCCTTTCCTTGTTATCAAGATAGTCAAAAAAGGAAACAGCGTAAAGCAGTAATGTTACAAAATTAATCAGGTTTAGAGCTTCTACACATGCAGTGGACCATACCAGAGTTCAGAAACCCAAGACCACAGATCTCAGCAGAACCAGGATCAGTTTTTCGGAAAGCTCCCAGACATGAACACAGCTTTTCCACCTGATCAAATGTATCACGTGTGCACATCAAACAGAAAAATGTAGTGCGATGACTACATAGGAGTTACAATTTTAGGATTTCTAAAAACTTCTAGTTTTACGTAAATGCTTGTTTATGGATGTCTGGTCAAATACAGGGATTAAAAAAAATCCCCATAAAACTGCCAAATGCAAAAATCTAAATACAGTTTTTCGGTGCCAGGGTAGTGTTGCACAAAAGAAATGTATTAGTATTAAACTAGTATTACACAAAAATACCCTGCCTATTCCTATAAGCTGGTTAGCTAACAGAGCAGCAAAGCATATCATGTAAGTACAAGAACCCTGAAACAAAACCTTGAACTGTTTGCCTCTAGCTTTTTTCTGCTTCCTGCAATAAAACACAATGTATACCTAAAGTTAACTGAGTATCTGATTACTTGTGAACTTCTCTAACAAACACTGCCTACTTTGATAAACTAGTAGAAAAGAAACTAGTCTAATAAAGACCATCCTGAACAATAAAAATGTTTCTGGTAGCAGATCTGAGGCTCCCAAGCACAGACATTCACTCTGCACGATAGAGACAAACCAGCAGTGCGGTGGTCATATACTAGCAACATGATTGCATAAGCCCTTCAATACATTGATTGTTTGACAAGAATATCTCAAACACCCATCAAAGCTCATCTGGAAGCATAATTGGTCAAGGTGCTCATGGCACACAGTAATAACACTGTGATTGGAGACACATTTGCAACATCTGCTGCAACACAGCCTAACTGCCAAGATATGCATCACAATAACAAATAAAAATCAGTACCTTATGCAACCCTAATAAACAATACAAATATAAAGGACTCACCACAGAGACAGGGTGGCGTGTCGTGTTTGTCTTTTGCTGATTGCAGTTGCTGTGCCAGTGTGCCGAGACCAGAATTCTTAGCACTACCCAGAATACCTGCGTCCTGTACCTGACCGCCATCAGGTTCAGAATAAGGCAGAGAGTGATAGAAAATTTGGAATCATGCTAAACACCATAAGCAACTTATCCCGGCTCATACTGCAGACACAATCAGTTCTACTGGACTAATCAACACTGCTGCACAGCCCACGTGAACAGGCTCAGTACCACAGCCTCGCGGCCTGGGCCGGTCCCGCAGCCGCCCAGCCCTCTCCCCTCCCGTGACAGAGCTCTATTCGTCTATTTATCCATTCCACTATCATCTCCCCTCTCCCTCCCAGGGAGCTGCTACTACCCACCCAGTTCATCCACCCATTTATCCGTCTCCTAATCTATCTCTCGCCTGGCTGTGGCCCTGTAGGGGAGCACAATTTGTCAGTGCCGTGCGTGCGAGATCTATAGAGCAGCTGGCGTGTCGATAAATCCCCTTCTATGGCATAATGGGAGCTATAACCATGAAGCCAGGCTTCCACTGTATGAGACGTGTCACTGCTTTGCCACTGGCACTGATGGCAACGTGTCCAGCTGTGGCCTTCTCACGTGCACCAGGGTCCAGTCATACACATACACACATGGCCAAACACACATCACGTGGCATTTCACTCATATTTGGTACTTAGTTCAGGTTTAATATTAGCATCAGCCTTTGTTATCAGTCATCAATTTATGTATGTCAAATTTCAAAGAGCCATAACGCACTGAAAGCATTTATTCAGTTTTTGGTAGAATTATGGAGAAGGCATTTCATGGAAAGAGCACAAGGCTTCAGCTCTTGCAGTTTCATACATCTCCCTCTCACTCTCTCACTCTCTCTCTGGACCTACAGTCTTAATTAAAGTGATAAATCAAGTGAAATGATAATAGTATTTCCCAACTATGGGGATGAGAAGGGTGAAAGAAGATGCCATTACAAATTCACAGAGAGCTACAACATCAGATAGGGAACTGCTGGCAACACACACGTTCAGTTTTTGTTTGTCATTGGCTTTGATGTTCAGTGTGATGTTACCTGTCGAACTGTCATATACAACCTCAAAAGAAATATCGCAACCAATAAACGTGTATATATGTCTGTGAATGAAAACACGCCAGCTGAGTTTCTGCTGTGAAACTGCTTGACCTGGTTCAGCCTGTATTTCAAACAACATGATGGAATGAGAGGAGCGGAGGAAAAGGGAGGGGTTTGGTGAAGTGTTGAGAGCATGAAATCAACGCAGAATCAGTGGTGTAAGAAAATATTAATAAATATTAATTATTGCTGTAATACTCTTTGTGATTCTGTATTGATTCCCAAAAATACAGTATCAGTTTTCAATCATCAGTTCACACACAAAGATTTGTGGCAGACTGAGGTTCATTTGTGTTGGGTTTAAACCCCGACCACTAGATAGCAGTGTTTTTCACCATTAGACTCTTCCAGTCCAATGCAAACATAAGCATAAGAGTGCACTGCTAATGTTAGCATTAGCAAACCTATGCATATGGTGGTGTGGTGTTTTTTTAATACTGATAGTTTTTCTAAAATTATATTTAACAATCGTCATACAGTACTGTGCAAAAGTTTTAGGAACTTATTTTTAAAAAGCTACAGGAAGCTTTAATTTGCTTAGCAAAATACTATTTTTTAAAAATATTCTAATAGTATACTAGAATATTCTATAGTATAATACAGCAAGTAGTGGATTTACATGCATCACTGTTTAACCCCTATTTAACCCTTTCCAAGCTTGGACTACTCAGTATTTCATTAAGCTAAATCAAGATTGCTGGTGAAACAGTTTAATTCATTTGTGCAATGTCTAGAGCGTTGAGGAGAAATCTGGAACTAAGATGATCTACTTCTTTCAAAATAAGATCTTCATGCTACTTTGTTTTGTATGTATGCTTAATTACATCTGTTCTAATGATATCTGGTGTTCTTACTGATGCAAATACACTTATTGCTAAGATAAAGAGTTTTAAACAATAAGCTTATGTGCCTAAGATTTTTGCACTATAGTATATATCGTTTGCAGTATCACAATATATTGCAATATACTGAATTGTAACTTCTCTGTCATGATATACATTGTATTCCCAGGTTCTTGCCAACAGAAATACCCTATGTTCATAATGATGCACAAAAGTCATTTTCATACAGAAGTAAAACGGAATACCAACATTTCTTTTCTTTTTTTTTATTAAATTTAAAACAAAGGTGCTGTGGCAGCAGCATAATCATCACAAAATGATTAGATGCTTGCAGTTTGCGTCATCGTTTAAACAATTGACATGACCAGGGCTGTTTAACAATTTTAATAGCTCAACTATCATATCAAATGCTTTCTCCACATTCAACACAAAATGCTACTTTTAATGACCACTGCAGCCTCAGAATCACTCAGTCCTTTCATGACAAGCATCTTTAGTACTAACTAGAGCTTCCCTTTGCTGTTATGACCTGCTGCAAACGTGATACATAGCCAGACACCAGCTCCTGGCAGCGTTCCTGAGGAATCATACCCATTTCTCATGGGCAGTGATATCCAGTTCACTAATATTCTTGGTTCCTGATACTACATTGAATCCATCTTGCCCTCCACACGCTGCAGGTTTCAGGTAGTAGAGAAAGCGAAGCAGCCCCGGAGCATCACCGAGCTACTGCAATACGTCACTGTAGGCAGAGTGTTCTTTTCAGCATATACTTCAATCTTCTGTCTCAGTGCAGCTGGTCTGCAGGACAGAAAAGTTCCAATTTTGTTTCTTTGCTTCACAGAACAGAATCCCAAAACGTCTGGGGCTTATTTATATGGTTTTGAGCATACTGGAGTTGACCTTTCTTGGGCATTTGGCTTAGTAGAGATGTACTTCTTGGAGTTCAGTCATAAAGACCTTCATTGTTTAGTATCTGCCTTACTGTGCAACCTCAAACCTCAGGCTGCAGGTCTTCTGCAGTCAGACCAAGAGTTTTTTAACACCTGCCTTCTGAAGAATGCGATGGCAGCCGCTGATAGTTTCCTGTTTCTGCCATGTCCAAGTAGTGTGGCCAGTGTTTCTTTAATTTTCTCTTGTTTGTGCAGGGCTGTGATCTCTGAACAAGTTTCTGAACAGCTCAATTGACTCTATTGAGCCATATTTTTAAAATCCAATCAAAAGTCACAATCAATAAACCTCTAGCCAGTCCAGGTATTTTATTTGTTTTATCTCTTACACACCTGATGCAACTAATGAAGCCCTTGACTAGTTGCATCAGGAGAGCTTGAGACAACACCTGATTTGCAAGTGTGTGCGCTGTTATGAGGGATTCTATTCAGGGGTTTAAATATTTTTAAGACTGCAGTCATTTTGTGTTGAATTTGGAAAACAAAAAACATTTTATATTGGTTCTGAGTTCCGAGTGTGTAATTGGTTTATTGCAAACAGCTTAAAATGTATCAACTTTGCTAATAAAACTAATTTGCAATTGGGTTTGAATAATTTTGAGAGCAGCTACATGATTACAGATATTGGCACAGATGCATCCCTAACAAACAGTGACCATAAAAGCATTAATATTATATTAATATATCATAATTATAGGCTCACGAGAGTCTCGGCACAGCCTACAGAAAAGCAGCAGGTGTGTCTGGCAGCTCCTGTCACTACCCGAAAGGCGAATTGTAATCGGTGCCGCCAATTTTGATGCTTGACTGGCAAGCGCTGCACAAACTGTGAATCGTGTAAAAGCACTTTGTCGCATACATGAGCAGCGAGTGCAGCACAAACCACATTCAGAGTAAAAGCAGCTCAAGATGGCTATCAGATGGTGGAAAGTATTCCACCCAAAATGGTATTTTATCTAGGTCAGTTATCATGTGTCACCTTTCACAAGGAAATCAATCAAAAACAAGGGTGGGTAAATCTGAACCGGTGAGCGAACATGAGAATATACAGATGGGCAGTTATGCCAGCATTTGCGTTTGAAGACAAACATGAATTTACCAGCATATGCAACAATCTTTAGACTATAGAGCAGTGGTATTTAATTAGAAGTCAGTAAGGTCCAGAGAGTCCAGACCATCATATTTTCTAACTTGTGTTCTGATTCAGTGGTGTATCCTGTTTACTGAAGTAGCCTAGTATTAGCATCTTATACCATCAGCTACTGAAACACCAACACATCACACACACCGTTCAGTATATTTCAGTATATTTACTGTTTAAACGCTGAACTGAATGAATTATTTATAAAACTTCAAATAAATGTTTTTACTTACTTAAAGTAAAAATAAGAGTCACATAAAAAAAAAGCTTTTTTTAAGTGTTTATTTATAGAAAGCACTCATTTCACAGCATGACCTGTTGGTTTTGAGCTGCTTGTGAGAAGAATAAACATAAGTCTCAGTCCATTACTGGTTAAAACAGTCGGGTTTCGTCGTCAACCTTCAACGTTATTCTCTCTCTGACCTGCTTTACTTTCTGACAGTTACTTCTCACTTAGGACCTCGCCTGTGTGTGCGCCGCACTCCCGGATATGCACAGATTTGATTGGCTGAGGAGCCTTCGGTGATCTTACAACGCACGCGATTGTTCTTTGAGGTTACTGCACCGCAAAGCCCGTATACCGTAAGTACAAGAAAAACTCCACCTCTTAAAATAATTTTAACGCTTAAAAAAATAATGAATTAAATTAATAGTTTATCGGTTTGGGTCCGCATTGGACAACGTCTGGGTCCGCCTATTAGTGACCTCTGCTATAGAGGTTTGTATAAAAATAGAGAAGAAATAAACCAGTTAAGACTTTTTCACTGATCTTACTCCCCCAAAGGTGCAATAAGTGCTGGTTTCCTTAGTCTGTACATTTAGTTATATGTGATTTGGTATTGAGCTTCCCATCCATAACACCACCCATAAAGATCTGCCCACTTTTTCTCCAGTGTACAAAACTAGATGAGCTACTCAGGTTTCAGATGTGTATTCTTTTTTATATGCTTCACTGTCTGAACACGGCTCAGTGTGTTTACACATTGGCTGTAGACAGACGGCAGCAAATATATTCTATTTTAAACACAGCAGTGACTGAAAATTCTGCCACCATCGTCAGCGAAGCCAGCAGAACACAAGAGTTCAACATCCTGCCAGTTCAGTTTTCCCAGCTTTTGCTATGGACTGCAGTGCGGAACTAAAACAGATGTTGATATTTTTTGAGAGCCATGGTTGCCAAACATCTCACTGCTGAGGTTCAGAATTTGAAATAAAACTGAACTAGTAACAGAGCCTCTTTAGGTCTTTCTCTAACTTAAATAAACCATCAACACTGCTAAAGCTTGATTTCCATCCATTTCTAACATCATGTCACCATGCCATTGTTTAGGTAGTGCTTAGGCTCTAGTAAAATTGGTGTTTCTTCTATTTTTTAGTGCTGTCGTGTGAAGGACCAACCCTTTAGAGATAGAACATGGCCAGAGTAAAAATAGAGCTACTGGTCGAGAACAGAAAACAACTACCACATAAAAAATCTATCTATGCCCATTGAGCTTTACAGAAGAAAACTTGTACCTTGGGATTCATTTGGTGTTCATACAAACTCAGGACATTCTTGTCCTGAAGCCATATGCAGACAAAAATATGCACGCAGACACACACACACACACACACACACACACACACACACTGATATTACATAGTGACGACAGAAAAACACTCCTTAAGTGTTCTAGTGTTCTGACCTCCAGGTATGGTATAGGGGTGACGGCTGGTAGTGGGTACTCCTTCAGTGTGCGCTGTTCATCCAGGAATTTGCCGGCTTTGCCATTGTATGCAGGCTGGAACAGGCCGTAATTCAGCACATCCTTCAGGCTCTGGTTCAGTGTGCAAAGGATGCGCTGCTTAGACAGCCAGATTGGTGCCTCCACGTTAAACTTCATACATTTCTACAAGTGAAACACACAAACAAAATAATCAGACACTGCCAAGTCAATGTTCCAATTATTACACATTGTGTTAAAATACACACAACAAAAACTGTAATTAAAACCATAAAAATGTATTACTGTTCAGTTACTTACAGAGTATACTGCATTTGGCCTGTGAATTGCATTTGTGACAAAATTTCACTTCTTACTAGAGGTGGTGAAAAACACTGATAGTATAGCGTAGTATAGAAATAGCAATATCATATCGATACACAGACACAAGTGTCGATATGGATAACTTCATTAGTAGGATTATTATGAGTGTTAAGGCCTATTTACAATGATTTGAATGATCCTTTAAGGAACTCTAGCTACATACAATGGGTACATCCTATTGTACAAAACATACATCACCACTGGGAGTCAGTTCATCACCACTGGGAGTTTCATCACATTAGAGTGTTAACACAGCTAGCTGAAGCTGAACGAGTGATTCTGCAGGTATTTCTGTAGGTCAGTGGGAGAATATGAGGATCTGCTTCTTCTTGGTGCTTCTCATTAAAAATAATCAAATAAACTGTTATTACATACAGTTACTGTAATGTACCATACTCAGCATCATTCACAGCCTTTCAACTTCACTACACCATATTTTCTACATAAATTCTGCATTTTAACAGTCAGCATGTTCCTTGTTAAAAAACGTTATGTTCGTTTTTTCTGTCTGACAGATGTGAAGGGTGCGAACAGACCTTTAGTCAATCTGTCTGCTTAACAATCCCATTTTGCTGTAATTAAAAAGGACTGAAATTAGCAGGGTAACTGAAAAGTGAATCTCAGAAAAAAAAACTGACTTACATGTTTACAAAGTTCACAATTAAAAACTCTGCAGTTTAAAAGTAATAATAATAAAATTACAACAATAGCAATAATGCTATCATTGTAAAATTATATCGTGACTTAAGCATCATGATAGTATTGTATTGTAGATCCTTTGGTGATTCCGACCCCTAATTCTTACTTGAACTGCTTCAAGAATGACTACATGACAATTATCCAAGATATAGAACACGGCCTATTATGCATATAATATAAAATATAGATTCAAATAGTGCTGCAAAAATAGGAAAATGTTTTTCTATGTAATAACAACAATTCAGTTTACAGCAGGACCAAAGCACAGCAGCCTGGTGAGCATTTAACAAGGACAGATGAACTTTTGAAACACACATTGATCCAACCATAGAGAGCAATTATCTGAAAACTCTTCTTAAATACAGAGAGGCTGAATAAATCAGCAGGGATACTTCACAGCCTTTCTTTACATAGGACTGTTTAACTATTTTGATTGTCATGGTTCAACTGTGACTCACTGTAGTCTTGACTGAGAGACATAACTGAGTCCACCATTGGCGATATTAATGTGAACAGTCAACAACAACAAAAAAATAGTACTCACAACAAGATAAATAAACCAGTCTACAGTTTCTTTACCACTGAATCAAACTCAGACATCTCATGGCCCACAAAACAGATTACAACCACAGTCACATGCTCAGTACATTCTCCAGAACAGTTCCAGAAAGCCCTCAGAGAAAATCCTCAGGCGGGGTTTACATAGTAAAATGCTTATGCAACCTTCATCTGCTTGAAATTAAATTGTATTAAACTTGTATTAGAAATTGCAAATCGAACACTGATCAAAGAAAAGAAAATATTTCCATAGATTGTGAACGTGAACATAAAACAAAAGGTGGTCTTTTAAAACAATGTTACTTTTTTGCTGGTAACAAAACATGCTATCTAGTTTGCTAGACAGCTAACATCAAAATTACAGCTCCCTAGCCTGTGTTCTGCTTTGTTAGCTTGCTGTTCAGTAACAATAAAATAATACTACACACATCACAGCTTATTTTATAAGCAGAATTATATAATTTATTAAAAACACTGACTACTAGAATTACTGAATGTTTCCTGCGACTGCGATTTCTGTAATGATTTAATTTATTTTTAAATTGTGCATGTAAGCTGTGTGGAAATAATGTTTCATGCAACATGCAACTTGTAACTTCTTGCATGAAAGGTCCAGCATGCAAAGCTAACCTTGCACATGATGTCATGCAGGTCCAATCACAGAACCCCATAACACAGTCACTCAAACAGTAGTGCTAACTAAAGTCTGCAAAGATTCCTCACCATCTCAACTCTACAAATCAATAACATATTCATCAGTGTGGCTACATCCTTTGAACTTTCTGCCTGCATCCTCCCCTCCACTGAAGATCAAAACAAGTCTTCTGTTTAAAGAAAATGCAACTTTTATAACTCGTTCCTTAAATATTTCAAGAACAAACAAACAAAGAAAAAGTAACAGCAGCGACTGGAACAGGTTTATTCCATGAGTAATCCATATTACCTGCACTAAAGCTGTTCACCCCTCCCAACCAATAGTTATTAAATGCCCTTCAGCCACCTATATATCTCTGAAACTACACAGAAACTGTGCTCTGTATTGTAGCTACTAGGAATGCACGAAATATGGGGAGTCAATATACACTTCATGATTGTATGTGGATCCCTGACCTTCACACCTTTATGAAATAGCTGGACATCCCATTCCAAACCCCGGGCATTATTATAGAGTTGTCCCTATGAACGTTTATGGCTATAACAGCCTCCGCTTTCCCGGAAAGGTTTTCCACAAGCTTTTTTTTGTGTGTCTGTGGAAATTTGAGCCCATTCAATCAAAAAAACTGTGTGTGTGGTCAGGCATCGACGTTGGACAAGAAGGTCTGGCTCGCAGTGGACGTTCCAATTCAGGTTAAAGCCGGGGCTGAAGCACTGAAAGACAGAAGATTTCACCAGATTCGTTTTATGCATGTTAGCGCAGGAAAAGGTCTTCCCCACACAGCTGCTGCAAAGTTAGATATATATGGCTGCCGGAAATGTCTGGAATGTCACTGGAACCAAGTTGCGAAACCTTGAAAATCAGCACCACACCCATTACCCCTCTTCCACCAAACTTTACAGTTGTCACTTTGGATATTGGTAGCCAACCTCTTTCTTCACCAGACTGTCAGAGGAAGCATGATCCATCACTCCAGGGAACATGATTTCACTACTCTAGAGTCCAGAAGCAGTGTTCTTTACACTAGTCCAGCTAAGACTTGCCATTGTGTGCATAGTGAACTCAGGCTGATGTGCTCACCTATGGAAACCCATTTCATGACTTCATGAAGCTCTTGACACACACTGATATTGCTTCCAGAGGCACTTTCAAGCTATGCAGTGAGTGACGCAACAGAGGATAGACAGCCCTAGGCAGCCCCTGCAACAGAGATACAGTTGCCAGCTCCGTTCTGTGAATTTGCGTGATCTACCACTTTGTAGCTGAGCTTTTGCCTGCTCCTAGATGTTTCTATTTCACAACAGAGCACTTACAGTTGACCAAGGCAGATGTAACAGAGCAGAAATTTCATCCTATGACTGAACTCTTCAATATGACATATTCCACTGCCAGCGTTGGTCTATGGAGATTGTAAGGCCAGATCCTCAATTTTATACATTTCGTAGCACTGGGAGTGGCTGAAAGACCTTAACTCAAATTATTAAAAATGGGAAAATTTAATTAGGACTCTTGTTTATATTTTGAAATTACAACCAATAAACAACTGCTAATTAAGCACCCTATTTTTAGCCTGTGTACTTTGTCAGACATGTATATCAAAAGTTCTAGGCATTTAAAAAAAACTCTTAAAATCAAATGGAATTCAGAAAGCAATGCTGCTGTTCCAATACAAGAGGTTGAGCTTTAGTTGTCTTACAGCTGTGTAAAATTAATCAATGACCCATATTAAATATCTTTGTGATCACTGTACATCATATAGGAATTATAATGCAAGTTTTTTTAAAACCAAAACAAAAATAATTAGTTATTATCATCCCTATTAACTGCAATACGCTGTTACTCATTTACACAGAAATTACACAACTTTGCTTCATCACATCCTTTTTCTTTAGGAACCAACCCCTCATTCACACACTACATATTCTGCAACCACTATGAACACCGACATACTGAAGTTTTCTGTGGTGAGCAGCAGCACATTATACTGCATATACTGAATCAGAACAATGGATTTCACACAGTTTATGTTTCCAAGAAAACAAAAAAAAAACAGTTTTATGAGCATCTGCACTTCAGCGGAAGTCAGTGGGGATTCCGCATTAGGCAATTACATGTTTGTTTACAAGCATTAAATTAGTCCATAGAGCAAGGTTGGTCTGAATCAATTTAAGCCAAATATTATTCTAACAGCTGATCTCTGAATTCTGCTGAGCTCACCGGAGAGAATGCAATTACATCTGGTGACTGCATGCTTTAATTACCTCACACAACCAAACAAATGGGAAAACGACAGTGTCTTTACTCTCTCAGACTCCACCTCTGTGCAGAAATGTATTCCAAATAAACCAATGAGAATAAAACCTATACAAACAGAAAAGAAGGAAACACTTTTTTTGACAATTTGCAACAATAGACATAAATAAGAAATGTAACATCCTGATATTCCAAGATGAACAATATGTTTTATGTATAGGAACACATGGCCAGAATAGATCAAATATGGTACATTCAGTTTCTGGGCAAAAGTGGAAAAAAAGACAGATGAAAAGGGATGAATATTCTGATAGGAAGAAAAAGACTATACTTAAATTAAATAAGCCTACAGTTAAGAGTCTAACTGCTAGTTCTCTTTGCTTTGCCAGGCCAGATAGTGCAGAGCCATTCAAGCAGTTTTACTAGCAATAAATCAACAGTGATTTCATGTGTCAGCGATGTGGAATTATTTCACAGTTTCTATAAGGAACTCAGACCACTGTTGCCTCGTCATCATTTTGTAGTTGGTGCCTATATTAGCAGTTTATTTTCCCCAAAAATGACCACCTTCTCATCCTGTGGTACACAAAAGAATTTCAAACCTGTGTTTTGGATCCTCTGGTTACTGTTCATTGACGACTCACATTGTATGTTTGAATGGACCATCACGTACAGACAAAGCTTATGATTTATATACTAACACTGTACAAAAATGCTCCATTCAATTGACATGTTATGTGTACATTCCTTTGCGGAACACAACTAAACAACAACAACAACAACAACAACAAATAGCTCCTGCTAGCATGGCAGTGCAACCTATGGTCAAAGTCTTTGAAATGACAAATAGATTCACAAACTAGAATTTACAGTCTTGGATGACCAACAGGTCTCTGTTCTCCAGGATGTTAGATTTTGTGTAACACACTGCATCGAATGTTAGAGTTTCTAACATATTTTCTAACAGTTTTTCAGTTTTTTTTAAATAAAAACAGCTGACCTTCACTGAAAAGCTTGTTTTAGTGCTCTAATAAAAGGTGGTATTAATCACATTACATCCTTGATGTTTCTTGAATGTGTGAAGCCCACACCCAACAGTGGAGATCACAAAAGAAGTAATCCATAGTGCATTTTGGAATAAAACCCTTCATTTATTGTCAGTTTTTACATTTTTAATTTGTAATTTTTCTTGGTGTGTCCTGAAAACTAGTTTTAGCAATACCGCTTAAACAGCTAAGAGCTTAATTCAGTTCAAAAAACTGTAATTCAAAAAATCAAAATAAATCAATCAAACAACTGGTAATCAAACTTACAACATTTTAAAATTAAATGAACAAACTCATCATGTTGCTGTTACAATACACTGTTGCTGTTTACAAGCTCCCTTCAAATGGTCCTCATGATGGACTTTTATAATACATGCAGTTGTCCAGTTTGCTTACGACACAGTTGATCATGATAATGATAACACCTCCTAGTTGTGCACATAATTAATTTCACACAAACTGAATTCAGCACAAGGTCAAAAACGCCTTACAAATCTGAAAGTGATTTCACTGAGCTTTTATCAGAAGGAAAAAGGAGAGCCACTTCAATCAAAGGTGTGTGACCGCTAACATCAATCTAGCTCTCCGTCTATCTCTCCTCGTCAGCCTGTCTCTTTCATTCTCCACAGCAAACCCTCTTCTCCTAAAGCCCTCGCTCTCTGCAGCCACACTGCAGATCTTCAGCTGCACAATAAAGAACAATCTGGCTTCCATGCTCACCGAGCTCCCTCTCTGTTTCTCTATCAATACACAAAGCGCCTGTGACCCATTAGGCCTTACCTTTCCCTCCGCATCAATAATGATCTGGTGCAGTGCTCCTATCTCTCTACCTGCTTATGAAACACACCAGCACAACTGCAGCTTTGTCCACCCCAGTCTAGCACACAACCCAACAGGCCACAGAGAGAGAGAGAAAGAGAGAGAGAGAGAGAGAGAGAGAGAGAGAGAGAGAGAGAGAGAGAGAGAGAGAGAGAGAGAGAGAGAGAAAGAAAGAACGAGGGAGAGAGAAAGAGAGAGTGTGTGTGAAAGAGAGAGAGAGGGGGATAGGCAAGAAGTGAAAAGTGGACAGACAGAGAGAGAGAGAGTGTATGTGTGTGAGGGGGAGACAGGCAAAAAGTGTAACGTGGAGAGAGACAGAGAGAGGAAAAGTGTATGTGTGTGTGTGTGTGTGTGTGTTTGAGTAAGAGATAGACTATAGAGAAAGACTGAGAAAAAGGAGAGAGAGAGAGAGTGTGTGTGTGTGTGTGAAAGAGAGGGAGAGAGGGGGATAGGCAAGAAGTGAAAAATGGACAGAGAGAGAGAGAGAGAGAGAGAGAGTGTATGTGTGTGAGGGGGAGACAGAGAGAGTGTAATGTGGAGAGAGACAGGGAAAGGGAAAGTGTATGTGTGTGTGTGTGTGTATGTGTTTGAATAAGAGATAGAGAGACAGACTGAGAAAAAGGAGAGAGAGAGCGAGTGAAAGAGAGAGGAACAGAAAAACAACAGAGAGATAGAATGAGAGGGATGCAGAGGAGAGGAGAGAGAAAGAAAGAAAAGATAATGAAAGAGAGTTAGAAAGATTATCAGAGAGAGGGAGGAGGGGAGAAAACCAGAGATAAAAGAAGAAAGAGAGAAGAAGAAGAGTGGGGAGAGAAAAAAAGATGAGAAATCAGAGTGAGAGAAAAAAACTATGAGGAGAGAACAGAGAACGAGAGAGAAAAAGAGAGATAGACAGGGGTGAAGTGGGAAAAAAAGAGATGTAAAAGTATGGTATGGAGACAGAGAGAGAGGGGAGAGAAGAAAGAAAGACAGGAATGGGTGAGGGGGTAGCGTATACTGAGAGAATAAGAAAAGAGGAAAATAGAATAAGAGAAATAATTCCGAGAGGGAGAGGGGGAGAGAGATAGAAAGAAATAAAATGGAAGAGAGTGAGAAATAAGAGAAAATAGGGACAGGGAACAATAAATAGTGGTGAGAGAGTACATGTGTGTGAGAGAGAGAGAAAGAAAGTAAAACAAGGATGGAGTGTGAGAGAGAACGAGAAGAATGGGAGTCAAAAATAGAAAGAAAAGGGAAAGAGAGATAGAATAAGAGGGATACAAGAACAAGAGATACTGAAAGAAGGAGATGAAGACTGGTGAGAAACGAGAAAAAAGGGCAGGGAAGGAGAAATGGTGGAAAGTGAGAGAGTGTTCGAGAGAAACAGAAAGGAAAGAGGGAGAAAAAAGAAAAGATAATGGTATGAGTAATGGACAGAGAAAAAGAGAGCAAATGGGAAAGAAAGACAGGGATGCAGTAAAAATGAGAATAAGAGAGAGATGGGGAGACAGAAAGAGAGGAATAGAGTAAGGGAGACTGAACAAAAGAGAAAAACTGAAAGAACAGAAAGACAAAAGAAGGAATAGAAAGAAGAGAAACAGCGATAGATAGATAAAAGAGGATAGACTGAGAGAATGAGGTGGAGAAAGAGACACAGAGAGAGATACATTCCTATTTCTTAGTTTCTGTCTCATAAAGCAAATACAACATCAAATACAGCTTTGAACTCGTGTGCGCAGCTTTCACTTTATCAGAGCCCCGACATTAACAAGACAAAGATGAGGAGCAGAGCAGGCATGGGGGAGTCTGTCTCTCTCTCTCTCTCTCTCTCTCTCTCTCTCTCTCTCCCTCTCACACAAGAGTGTAACAAAAAACATAGACCAACTTGTTCCCAGAGCACAGTCTTTCTTATAAGAGATGTATCTTATTAGAGAATACTCCTCCAGCCATACTCAGTAATAGAGATGGGCAATACCCCTGATTTTCCATTCCATCCAATACCAAGTAACACAGAGGCTGTTGTCCTAACACTAATGACCCATACTGATACATTAAAGTATGTGATTTGCCACGTTAACAAAAGGGAAAATGTGAAAATGAAAAATATGAAACAAACATACATATTTGACGAAGGCTACACTTCTAGTTCAGGGAGGAACTGAAGCATTTCCCTTACTAAGGGTCTCATATTTCATGAACTGATTCTCTGTTTATTTGCTCTCATGCTGCCAGGTGAGCTGAAACTAATTCAGCTGCAGTCACTCTCAGCAAGAAAGAAACACAGCGTAACGGCCCGATTCCACTCGTCCATTCACAATCAGAAACACATCTCAACCCATTAGGAAAACTAATGCAGTAAGCACGGTGTGCACTATTGTTCTCCTCTCTTCAAATTAAATCCATACTCATCTACTGTACCTTTTCCTTACAGTACTCTGCCTCCAGTTTCACGCAGTTAGGATTTAGTAATGAATATCTCATTTAAGCAAAAGATCAATAATTCAGTTCTCTTGTAGGAAGAGCAGAGAAATGCATTGTGGATCACAAATAATAAACCAAGGTGAGACACTTTAACACAAAACTGTTTTAGAGTGAATTTCTCGTTTGGGTTTTCTGAAGTTTAAACATTAGCGACAATGCGGATAAGAAATTGTAACACATTTTCCTTCCATGCAGTGACATATTTCACAGTGAAATAATATTAAGTATGGTTTTTAATCCAGCTGAGAATCTTCTTATTCAGTGTTAACTGGGTGACAGGTGCACGGTGCTGTAATCAAAAGTCACTGAGGCAAAGTCACTACATCTTGATTACGAGGAAAAACAAATGAGGATATTGTCACAGTCTAAAGAAAAACACATATCTTCATTTCTCCATTCCATTCTCTTCACTTTTACATCATTTCAGCAAAGCAGCTTTCATTTACAGTGTGTAAAAATTACATGATAACTGGACCAACAGAAATGCTGTAAAATGTCTTGTAAACTAAGAACATGGTTAGCATTCTGCAGAAGCTTGTTTATTGGTTTCAAACAATGACTCTATATGCAGTGCTCGAAGTGGAGAGAAGAAAGTGCTGGCGTTCTCCTAATTCACATGTTGGCATGAGTATCAGCTGTTAACAGCAAATCATTATTACATTCTGAATTTCTAGGGTGAAGAAAAGACACAAAGAGATATCGCTGATGTATATGACATCTACTTATTTATTTAAAAGAACAAACACCTGCAAAGCTATTCATCTAATCAAATTTAATAATGATGTATGATTACATAACAGGTGCATATTATATATTATGTATGTGTGTGTGTATTCAGGTGTGAACATGTCAAGATTTCATAATGCAGTCAAGGCGTAAACATGCTGCATATGCTGTCATGTGTTATTCAGTAAAGCAACATTTATTATGAATGTTTTAATCAGAAATCAATGTTTATGTATTTTGTTTGACAAGTACAAGATAAACACAACACAATGGAAAGTATATTATTTTTAAATCATACAGATAAATACTTGTGCTGTTCAGCACCAAGACAGTGAATACTCTGTCTGGGCAACAGGCACAATACTCAAGCAATTTTAGGCTCAATTTTGATCATTTGCAATTCAGAGTTTCAGGTTTGCTTGGTATGGGTTTCTGTTCAGCGAAAGTGAAATTAAACCAACAGAAATCTTTTATTCAATGTTAAATGGGCAACACGCACAAAGTTTAATAGTCTCTAAAATTTAAACTTTGCTAGAATTAATTAGAATGTTCTTAATGACTTACTCGGTTAAATAATAAAACATTGGGGTTAACTGAATCGGCAGCTTGAGAGAAGTGCTGGTACGCAAGGAAAACCAACAGCACACAAGAGTGCCGCACCTGCATACCTGAGAGTATTGGCTCACTGGATAATTGACAAACTGTTCTTAACATGAGCAAGAATTTAAACTAACTAGGAGACATGTGATTTCGGAGTTGCTTGCAGCTCTTCTAACTGCTCCCTTACAGCCCTGCAACAGCAGATTTTGAGGGAAAAATAAAAAATAATAACCCCTATTTTTAATAACCTCTTTGCATTCAAATGAAGATTTGTAGTACGGTACGCTTTGCTGAGCATTTTAACAATAAATGGTTGGAATTAATGCATAACTGCTAATTAACTGCCCAGCGGGCAGACTGCTGGTTACATAACAATGCAGACACAAAACAATATCGCCTAGCTGACAAAACGGCAAAGGACAGCAATATATGTATATATTTATGCACTCCAGTCGGTTTCCCAGTATGTTTAATCTGCAACAGTGAACTGTCAACCACCAAAAGACTGAAGTTTCTCAATCACCAGCTTCTTGTTCAAATTTAAAATGTCGCCTGGGGTGGCAAAATGTAACTGCTATACCATTTAGGATGGAAATGGAAAATCCAAACAAGGAGCTGCCTTGTGAAATAAAAATAGTGGAGAGAAGTTTGTGAGAAACTGTTAAAGCTTTGTGGAAAGGGATCCTGCAGGATCTGCTGGTGTTGTGAGAAAGTGTCTATAGCTGAGCTTATAACAGAACAGAGCAAGTCTGAGTTTTCTTTTATATTATAGTGTTTACTGCTATTAATGGACGACACACAGCTACTGCACAAACTGTAGACTTTATTAAAGGCTGTCTCAGCTCCAGCCTTGCCTTGCACTGTAAGCCTTAACTATGTTTCACTTATCCATCAGCCATAGACTTACACAGCTGTCCCTGAGCTCAGCATGAACAGTGAAAGAAGACTTCACAATAAGAATCCTGAAAGGAAACAACTGCTGCAAAGCAAATAATCCAAAACAAACATTTAATGAACTCCTTACAATATTATACTATATTATACTGTATTGTATTATATATTTCAGATCATACTAGGACATACTGAGACATATTTATAAACAATGTTACACTAATACAAGGGACATACGCTGTGGCTCCCAAGCTGGTTTGATTTGGGATGAAAAGGACAAAACCACTTCCTTTAACATTTGAGTACCAGGATGATTAAAAAAAGAAAGAAAGAAAATAAAATCATAATAATAATAATCATCATTATCATATTAATAACAATAATAATAATATTGAGCAAAGTAGTTTGTTAGATAGTAGATAGATAGCAATATTATGGTAAAACGTTATTTTACGAGCAATCTTACATTTTATAATGTTAATTTAATTAATTAATTAACTCACTTTATTATTTACATGACTGCTGTATCTCTAGATTATGATTAAAATATCTGGATGGGAATAGAAGTGCTGTTCATTACTGTTTTTGCCAATTCATGTGCTTACTTTTTTTTTTTAAGTTTTAGTTTGGCACACTTTACAGCGCATGGCTGTCACTACAGCTCAGTGAGGATGAAAGTATGACAGGAACAGCAACATTATGAGCATAAACCTCTCAAGAATGTGCAGAACTTCAAAGGACATATAAATGCAGCTTCATAATCACTCAGCCATTTCATAATTAATAAATGTTTAAATCTGTGCCCATAAAATCCATCCAGATTAGAACCAGCCAGCTGAACACTGCCGGTTGCTGCCAAACGAAAACTAACAGCCTGGTAGAAGTTACTTGAAGAACTGAGACATATAAAGTTAAGACTATGTTATTTGCATGCTTGTCTTTATTTAAGCTAAAGCTGACTTCAAAACAACATTACAATGAGCTCCTAGTACTGCATATTAAATATCACACTAGGAGTGCCGTCTTATAGTACAGTACACATTGCTATCTAATGGGATCGCTTTATGGCTTTATGTATCTGACAATGAGAGCTAAATTAAAAAGTTCAAATGAAATGACTCTTATCGTAATCAATGTGTGTAAACAAAATCCCCACTAAAGAGTTTCCCTCATGCTGAGTCTGGTTTCTGTTGACAGATCAATTATAAACACCAGCGCAGAAGCATTCAAGCATCCCAATAAACAAAATTATTTATTCCTACATTTCTATCATGTAAGGATGTCATTAACATTCAACATAATTAGCACGTATAGTCTGTTTACACTTAACGGCCACTCAAAAGCATCATGGGGCACGGCAATAAGATTGATCGAAAATTATACTGAGGTCACACTGCAGTCATGTGTGTATATGAAGCTTTTCTCAACGAACAGGCTTAATGAAAAGAACCTCTTTATTATAGTACATTTTCTACATCACTAACTAATGATCTGTCTGTTTTCCTAGATCATTCTAATACAAAAAATAGTAATTCACACATCAGAATTCTGATCTAGTTAACATTCTGGTTAGGGCTGTACGAGAATACAATAAAACTGATAGACAATGACTATATGAGAAGTGACAGACTGCTGGATGTGACAGTAGGATTGTGTGATACTGACAAAAAAATGATATCTTGATATTTTCTGTAATTTTGTGGATAACGATAATAAGCGATGTTTTGCATTATTTAAAAAATGTGTTTGTAAAAGTCTTATATTTCACTAGCTTGCACTTCTTAAAAGATATTAATATTTATCCATCCATTATCTTTTGATTTATCATCGGGGTCAGGGGGTGGGGGGAGCCAATCACCCCCAAGAGCCAAGAGTGTGTGGTTTTCCAGACACCTTAGCTGTTTGCCTTGGACAGCTCGCTCCCGAAGCTCTTCATACTTCTCATAGTCTGTGTTGTGGTGTGTTGGGAGATGATGGAACAGGTTAGTTGTGGAGCGATCTGTAATGGCTGCTTTCTTAAAAGGCTGCAAGTTGCCAACTTCTGAGCAACATCAGTCTCTCCATCCAAACCATATCCAAACCAGCTCCACGCGAGTGAAGACGATCCTCACCTAGGAGTTAAATCTAAGGCAGTAGACTGCAGGGCTGGTGGTGTCTGAGTTTCTTCCCCTGGTGCAGTGTGTTCACTTATTTTCTTTAGGTGTATTGTTTAGGCAGCTGTGCTAGCTTTAGCCTATACTAGCACACAATGTGGGCACTCTCAATGCGCACGCGCAGCAGCCTATCAAAAGCCTGGAGTAGTGAGTAGTCGAGGAGTATTGATGGTTGTTTTTTTTTTTTTTTCCCAGTCAGTAGCGTACTCGATAACGTGCATCGTTAACACGGCAATGAGAGTTCAAAAAGCACAATTCACTATAACAACAAAGATGTTAAACTATATACTTCAATTACTTGTCCCCTCACATGGAAAAGTGGGGTTCAGCACACAGAAGTACTCCAGCAGTTTTGCCGGCAATGTAACATTTCTCTGGTACTGTCTGTATAAGGAATCCATAGTCTAGGAAAGCCTAGATAAAGCATTGAAAAGACTGAACACTCAGTATTCAGTAGAGCAGACAAATGTAGCTACCACAGACAGCCTGCATGTACCACTGATCATTTTGTAGGTGCCGGTGCAAACACACAGCGACAGCCCAGTGAAATACAGCACCGTACATAAGTTTATCATTAGTGTTTCAGTAGTATGCTTCTCTAATAATCTCGTGTTTGCTGACCTCACCTCGTTCGCCCAAAATGCTTCCCTGCTGCAAACGACGCAGATCACCTCAAACTGCTACCTGTCTGTAAACCCAGTGCGAAGTGCATTGGCTTGAGGAGTGTTTTGCTGTAGCAACTCATAATTCTTGCCTGGAGGAGGCAGAGCAGCCTTGCCCTCTGGAGATGATGAGCAAAGCCGGTTTATCAGTATGGACAAATGCATTTCACACACATATTCCCCATTTCAGAAGCCCCTAAAACCATAACCTGCGCAGTGATGTGGAATAAAGCTAACTCTGCTCACCCTTTCTTTTTAGCACTGAAAGCTCAGTATTTCAGACGCCTGTCAGAGTCATATATCACTTTTTCACAGAGCGCATAGCATATCTCCTTCATGACAAGTTAATAGAAAATCAGTAAATTACTGTTCAGTAGAAAACAATGATTTGGGCATAAAAATGATTTGAGGCTGAAAAGGATGCCTACTCATTTCAGGCTTCTTTTTACTGACTACTAAAACAAACGTACTACACAGCAGTGTACATGTATATCTAGGAAAATTACAACTCCTCAAGGTCAGCAATTGCTCTCTGACTCCAGAGGCACCTAAAGGGATTTCAAACATAGAGTCGGGATCAAATACTCTGACTTAATGGAGTACAGCCATTACAACTATCCAGTTTATTCAAAGGGGCTCACTGAGAAGCCGACGCTTCGTAAGTAAAGCCCACTCCAACTCATTAGAAATACACAAAGCAATGCCACACAACACACTGTACGACAGGAGCTCCTTTGGTTAAACTGACTGGTCCTTGTCTTTTGTGACACAGTGTTTACAGCAGGAAAACCCCCTTAACCTACTTAGTAATTTTCTACTCAACATAAAAAAACAGAGACAAACAAGAGCCAACAAAATGCTGTAGCTCATTTTACATCTGATGGTGAAACAGCAGAAGAAGCCATAACACCCACAAATCACAACATAATTGTCTTTAGTTCTTTAAAGTGTGTTACATGCAGATCTGGTACTGTTAGGGTGCTAGGTTTGTTCTCTTTGTTCTCTCTCTATGTTTCTGCAGGTTGATGGTCCACATGAACTTCATGGGAGGATCAATGGACTATATTAACTGCAGTCAACACCAAGATGATGGCCAGGAAGTGAGGCCTGTTGTGTGTGAATCTGGTTCCCTTGCTGCTACCATCATTTTGTGCCATGTGTTCTTCTAGGCTGTGTATAGCGTGAATGTTTTGGGTTTGTTCATCCCTGTTCTGTGTTTAAACCACTGTTTGTAGACATCCAACCCTATCTCTCTCTGAGGAGTCCAGCAGGTAAGACTGAGCGCCTTATATATTACATCACGTAGTAATCTGTGTATAGATACACTAGGTTAGAAGGCGGGTGCCCGTTATGTATTTATGTTTGTTAGAGTTGGTTGGACTTGATTTATTTGTTTTCAGTTTACAGTAAAAATAGGTTAGGTTCATGTTTTGATTTGTTTCTTTCTTATTTAGGCATGTTTGTTTGGGTGGGATGTTTTAAGAAAATAATAAATATGCTCTGGTTAAGAAAACTTTGATTCTTGCCTGGCCCCTTGACTTCTCTTGTGTTCCTTTTTGTGTTTAATCACCTTTTAAACGAGCCATTTTAGGTTGTGACAAAGTGCAAATGGCAAAAGTTAATTTTGGTAATTACCTATACGGCTAAATAGTTGGCTTACAGTTATTGTGCATGTTATCTGCACTTATAGACACAAATATCAACCAACTAGAACTTTTAAGTGTGAAAAACACTTGGAGGTGTTTGTATAAATACTAATAATGTTAGCATGAGCTTCCTAACTATGCTCATATGCTACCTTAGCAAACTCTTTACAAAATAAGAATTCTTAAAATAATAATCCACACATCAGACTGCTGATCTAGTTTATATTCTGGTTAGGGTTGTACAATATTTACACAATGATGATATAAGAAAAGATAAGCTATTATTAAAATAGAGCTTCTTACCGGATGTGACACAGTACTTCTTCAAGACTTGTTGAAAAAAGAAAGCAAACAGCAAGTTACAGAAGTGCAAGAGCACTATTCACCATTGTGCAAAACAAAAAGTAATAACTATTGAGCTAAATGTTTAAATTATTTGCCCCCACACCCAAGCACTTACTAGGTTTCCAGCAGTTTGTACTAGCAATGTAATGACGTCTCACTGGTGCTTTGCGTAAGTGATTTGATCTGTTCTGTCTTTACCACTCTTACTATGTGTGTATCACAGAAACCCATAAAGCAATAATAATAACCATAAACATATGATTTATCATGCAGCTCTAATTCTGGTGCACTTACTGGTCATGCAGTAGTGCTTTGGTGACTGATCTGGAAAATGCAAATGCAGCAAGTGCTAGCAAAGACAGAGAACAATGATTCAAGAATCTTAACAGGTAATAAATATTTTCTTAAATTGTTAAAATTCTTGTGAGCGAAATCTAACCAAAGTGTTTTCTCATTCATATTTAATGTGTCAACATTCACCTGAGTTATTACAAACACCTAAATGGTGAGCCATAAATTCCTTGGGGTATAAATATAAAGTGACACACGGGCCAAATTCCCTCACTGTGAGAATCATTCATCATTGAGAGAAAGACCAGAGAATACAGCAGTGATGTGAGTTTGTTGAGCTGTACAAATCAGGAAATGACTTTGAGAAAGTGTTAAACCTGTAAAAATGTCCACTATCAGGGCGATTATTTATAACTCTAAAGAAACTGGAGGTGTTAGGAACCCTGCAAGAAAAGGACCTTCATTATATTGACTCCATGGACAGTAAGGAAGATGCACGGAAATAATGTGGACCTTGGAATCCGAAGGATCTGGAGAGGTTCTGTATGGAGAAATGGTCTCAGATCACTTGCTATGTGTTCTCTGATCTTTTCAAACATTATAGGAGACTCAAAGCTGTTATCCTTGCCAAGGGAGGCTGCACAAAGTAGTAAATACATGGGTGCCAACAACAGCTGCAAATGCTTCTTTGGGTGTTCATGGTTCAAATAAACAAATGTAGTACTTTAACAGGCTTGTGCTTTGCTTCGGCTGAGTAGGGACAGGTCAGTTATCAGCACTTATAAACAGGTGCTTAATTCTGTGCTCCAGCTCCCTCTATACAGGTAAACCAACAACACATCTCAATCACCACTCCGCCAGAAGCAAACCACCACATCCTGGTTTGTTGAACTCCTAGTTAAAGAAAAAAAAGAGAAACAGTCCTGCTGTAAGACCACAGAGGAAGAGGAATGGACTTGACCTGAATCCTGATCTCAATTTGAGTTTTATTGAGCTCATTTGATCCTCTCCACACAGCAGGCTCATGACACAATTGCACTAAAACAATTACTGCAGCACCACTGAAGTGATTAAAGAGCCTGTGTGACCACAATGACTTTCAGGTTACTAAATATGAGCACAAACGATTACAGACACAATGGGAAGAGGTAAAGATGACCTTGAGGTATTCTGTGGAACAAAGATGAAAAGAATCAGTTTAGTGTGTGTCTGTCTATCTGTCTGTACGTGTGTGTATGTGTGTCTCTCCTCATGGTCATCAATTTCTTTCTGACTCCAGAAGCACCTGAAGGGATTTCAAACATAGAGCCAGGATCTTAGTGCTGTGACTTAATGGAGTACAGCCATTGTTATTCTGTCCACACCAATGACCCTCACTGTCAACTTAACAACACAATGCTTCTGTCCCGACCCGTCTCCACACTGGAGTCACGCATCGCATTCATTGGTTCAAATAGGTACAACATTTCAACATGAATAAAATATATTACATTGACACAGTCATTGCCAAAAGTTAGTGAACTTAAAAACAAAACTATGTTCATGTAATAAAAGTCATGTCGTATATTTTATTCATGGAGAAACGGTGTACACACTTGAGTCACATACACTTAACACACAACTTTTTCAGTGCACTGAAACAGGATACGTTTGGGGGGGTTAGAGTCACATACCACTGCTGCTCATTTCGCCTGATTTAAAATTACGACCATAATAACGACTGTAATATGATTGAAATAATCATAAAAGTGTATGAAGTACGTCTATTTGAATGCTATAACTGTAACCATTAAAGGGATTTAATCCACACAATTTAATCGTTGAGATGTGAACAAAGTCATTCCGAGTGATTTTATGTGAAGTGCTCCATTCTAGAGAAACTTACCATCTCTGATTTGTAGTAATGTTGATGATCGGGGAAATAGGAGGTATTTGGAGGTACTCTGTCTCGCATGACATGAATAGATTCACAAAATCTATTGAATATTGTATATGTATTGTATATCTTATCACTACAAACATGAGTCCAGAAAAGTTGGAACAGCAGGTAAAATGCATATGAAAACAAAAGCAGTGATTAGTAATCTGACTTTGAACTGTATTTTCAATAAAAATAGCCTGACAGGATACATGATGTTTTACCTTATACCTTATATAACATTTGTATATACGCATTCTAAAAAGGTTCTGAGCAATTTAAAACTAGAAACACAACAGTTCTTAAACAGGTGATGCAATTATGCTTGGACATGAATAAAGCCTCTAGGAAGGGGTGAGTCTTTTATGCATTTTAAAAACACAATTTCCTAGTTAGTGATTGCGAGGTTTTCAGTCGTCACCTTCTACAAAGTGTGATATTTCTGTGCATAAATAAAAAAGGTCCATAATGATAAGTGTCGTAACTTCGTTTTTGCCGTCAGAATAAAGAGGGAGACCAGCTCAGAGAAAAAGCTTTTATTAGTTGAATTGCGGTACCAACGCTTCTCTGTGAGCTCTCAAACCCTGGTCTCAATCATGTCTCTGACTGCATTGTCTTTTATAAGCCCACCTTACTACTCCTTCGGGCTCTTTTAGGTAAACCTGGCCAAGTCGTTATCTCCCAAATAAAGTTCTTAAAGATAACATTGCAGGGTCTTGTTCTAGAGCCTAAAATTGCCTTTCATAAAAAGCCCCAAATGCCGGGGGTCACAAAGCCATGACCTTCCTGCGAGCCCTGCAGCAATCAGTGGACCCATCTGTAAGCATATGCTTTTACCAGATGAAAAATTCAAAACATAATAAATGGCTGTGACCTCGAACCCACCAGCACTGCACTAAAAACGGGATGTTCCATGACTGCACTATGCACGTAAGACATACGCGTCTAGGCTCAAGCTCATCTGAAATGGACTGATGCTCAGTAGAAACTTGTATTGTGGTCTGACAATTCAAACTTTTATTATTTGTGTAAAAAAATAAGAAAAGAAATAAAGAAGCATCCAGACTGGTACCAGTGTAAAGTTCAAAAGCCAGTGTCTGTTATGGTATAGTATGGGGTATTAGTGGGTAATCTGCACATCTGTAACATTAACATGACTGAATATATACTAGGACTGGGTGGAGCTCATATATGAACAATACTGGTAATGCTAACCTGGAATTCAGAATATTTCCCGATAAATAGTACCACTGGTTTTATGCTAAGCTTTCGGATATACTTAAAAATATTACATAGCATTACTGTTTGTTTACCATAAATAGCATGCTGGAAAAAAAAAACATTTTGCTTCATCCAAACTGATCCAACTAGCCAATTCAATACCTGAAACTGTCAGTGCTTTATGGAAAGTTCTGCTTTTGTCAACTAACTTTGGCACAGGCTGTACGATGCTAACATTAGCTGCAGCTGCTGCAAAGGATCTGGCTTTCAGATTATTAAATATTGTACACTACTCAGCTTTTAGATACATTTTACAGTTTGACAGGTGTGTCCTTTGGTTAAATACAAACCTTAATTACAAACCTTACAGAGAGTATTGTCTGCACCAAGTTCTTCAAAAAGTGTACCCACAAGCAAAGCTTTCTGCTATAAAATAACCTGACTGCACGTTAAGCTTGAACCTAAATTTTGCCCTGACTGATTTGACTTGAATTAGCACTCAGTAGTAGTGGTGTAATTCAGCACCCAACAGTGGTATCCATCAATCAGCCAGAAAACTAAAACCATTACACTTACTGTCCACAAGCTCCACTTATCAGTTTTAGTCATACAATTACAGACTGCAGTCTCTGCTTCTCTACATGCTTTGTTAGCCTCCTTTTAACCTGTTCTTAGGTTAAAAGGACCCCCACCAGACCACCATAGAACAG
The DNA here is from genome assembly GCA_021613375.1 of Megaleporinus macrocephalus. NCBI lineage: Eukaryota > Metazoa > Chordata > Actinopteri > Characiformes > Anostomidae > Megaleporinus > Megaleporinus macrocephalus. Next base: position 30,623,153 of record CM038711.1, on the reverse strand, counting down.
ACATCATTTGAGTTGTGGATTATTCTCAGCACTGCAGTGTCATTGATGTGATGGTGATGTGCTAGTATGACGGGATCAGACACAACAGTACCTCATTGCCACTGCTGGACTGAGAATAGCTCACCCACCAGAAATCTCCAGTCAGTAGTGTAAGTAGTGGGACCACTGACGAAATACTAGAGGACGACCAACACAAAGTGTACAGCAACTGAAGAGCTGCTGTCTCTGGCATTATATCTACAGGGTGAACCAGCAAGGTAGGAGTTTTAAAAGCTTAAAACTGCAGCAGCACTGCTGTGTCTGATTCACTCATACCAGCTCAATACACACTAACACACCACCAACACTACATCAGGGTCACTGCAGTGCTGAGAATGATCCACCACCCAAATAATTCCTGCTCTGTGAGAGTCCTGGTTATTGAAGAACAGCCTCATAAAGGATGCAGAGAAACAGATGAACTCTGGTCTGTAATTATAAAACTTCAAGGTGTTCCTGTACGGTTAGTGGAGCAGACAAATACCACAGTGAGACTGGAAACAGGGATCTGGTTTTGGCTGATCTGTGTATGAGGCAAAACATCAAATATTGTGTTTTTATAATGTTTTAATGTAATACAGTCCAAGCAGAATGAACTAATCACTGTTGTCTGGTTTTACTGGCATTTCACATACTTTTCCAACATAGGGCTGGGCGATAAAACGATAACGATAATTATCGCGAAATAGCGTTACTATAAGACGTACTCGATAGAAAGTCGATAGAATTAAGTTCCATTCATGTTTTGAGAGACAACACGAACAGCCAATGAGAATGAGAATAGCGCCGCCCCAAACCAATCAGATGGCTGAACTAGAGTTCCAGCCATTTTATGTTTGGTTGAAGCACACAGCTCAGAGTGTAGGCGTAGCGGCAGTTTAACCCACATACTTGTAATTTAGTTACTGCAGACACCACAGTCGAGCGGTGAGAACAAAATAAGAGAAAATGACGACATACAACGTTACTACTACTGAAAGAAACATGTTACATGTGTTAATAATGTTAAACTAATCTGCTGAAATAAGAACAACAAGTAAACAGGTGCTGTCCTGCTGCTGTGTTGACAAAGCGCTACAGGGTCCTCGTGTATAGCAGCCGTACTGTTGTGTTGTGCAGAGCTGACAGAGCACCACACTGTTTTGTTTCTGTGTGAAACATTCCCACAACTTTAGATTCACCCGAGCGATTGTTTGTGGCTGCGAATAAATCCATGTTTTCAGTAGCCGCAGCCACCTTTAGTGACGCATCGTCGCACGTTATATATATATATTGTAGGAGTTCGAGTGAGAACGGCGAGGCAAATTTGGCTTTATAACCAAAAATCGCAAGGAGGGAAATTTTTTCTACCGAAAACAGAATCGCCAAACCAACTCTCCATCAAGGCTGACCGAGAGTCGACTCACCACTATGAGTGAACATAAACAGATTCCTTTCCTCAGCCTGAGCTTAAAGGGCCAGGAACAGCCTGCTTAACACTGTCTGTGTGTGAATACTGTTCATACTAATACTGCCCCATATATATATACATATGTGTGTGTGTGTGTGTGTGTGTGTGTGTGTGTGTGTGTGTGTGTGTGTGTGTGTTTAATACAGTTGTGTAATGTTCTATAGTATATTTGTCTATTTGTCTGAAAATAAATCAGGAGATAAAAACAATTTTAGAAAAAGTAAAAAGGAAATAGTGATTCATATCGTGATATATATCGATATCGACTGATATGAAAAAAAATATCTTACCCTTATCGCCCAGCCCTATTCCAACTTTTTTGGAAATTAAGTTGTATTATATCAAAAACAATATCTCTGACATCAGGTTACATATTCAAAATCATTTATAGCAACAACTTTTTAGTGAGATAGCTATTAGATGCTTCAGGAGTCTGGTTTCCATCATCACCACAGCAAAAAAAAAAAAAGTTTCTCTAGAACCAAATATTACACATCAAACCCCTCTGAACGACTTTGTCTACATCTTGGCCACTTAATTATGCAGATAAAATGGTGTAAGTCCTTCTCAGCAGCAGTGGTACACAGGTAGCATAAGACTTTCCGATAGTACTGACTGTACTGAACAGAGTGCTCTCACTAACAGGCCTCTGTCGGTATCAGGTAGTGGCTCTGGTTTGTACTAGAGTATGAATGAAAGCACAAAACAATAACCCAAACTGCACTTAAACTCTGTAGCTTGGAGCTACACTACAACACCATAAGCTCCAGGAAGGCAATAATATTTTATTCTATTTCTCTCCCACATACAAACACAATGCCCATTTCTGTCCAGTTGATGGTGCAAAAAATCAACAGTGGCTTCAGGCCTAATTTTCCACTGCAGCATGGTGTTCCTCCAAACCCAACTCGTCCAGACAGGAAATGTACATTTACAAAGCATTTATGTTATTTACTAAATGTTTCTTCACTGATTCTGTAGACTACATTCTGATACACAGTGACTCTGGCTATATTAATGTTGGTATTTAAGCTTTACACGGAGCACAAATGCTACACTAGCACCAAGGTTTGAAGTGCTAGATTTAACAGGAGGCTTACTGTTGAAAACAACAACCCAGAAAACACAAAGTTTGTTGAAAACTCAAACTTACTCAATTGCCTACCTACTCCAGTTGTCCTTTATCAACAAATACGAGTTTGATGGTTCTCTAACCATTATCTAGATATATGATGCAGTGATAGGGAGTCGATTCTAAAAGAGTCGAAAAGCTTGGAGTCAACTCTTCGACTCTGTGGACTCCTGAGTTTTTATTGCTGTAGCCGGATGTGAAGTTCAGGAGTCTGAAGTTTCAGTAGTCAGTTTAATTACTGATTATGCGTGCATGCACACTGCAATCGGCTATAAAGACACAATGACTGGAAATCATTCATTTTCAATAAGAGTCACCGACACTCAGTGGCGTTCAGGGCCCTACTCAACCTTATGCAAATGACGCACTGCAACAACCACCAATCAGGATACAGGTTCTTGCGTTCTCTCAAAACCGCTCCGCCAACGTTGGTTCCCACTAGAAATACTCATCATTGCTGTGTCTGCAGGTCCATTTATTCATAGTGTGTGATTATTTAAATACAGGGACTTAAATAAAACCAAAAGCTTGAAATAAAGTTTCAGAAGGTGCTGGGGTACCAGGTGGAGCCAATCCTAGCGTCATTGGACGAAGGCGGGGGACACCATGGACAGATCACCAATCCATCACATGGCCAATACACACTCCCGTACACATTCACACCTACAGGCAATTTAAAGTGAGCGATTAACCTTGCATGTCTGTCTTTGGACTGTGGGAGGAAACGTGAGTACCCAGAGTAAACCCACTCAAGCACAGGAAGAAGATGCACACTCCACATAGAACGGTCCGGACCGGGAATCCAACCCAGATCGTCTGCATAATAAAAACAGCAAAACAGAAAAAGCTGCAGCTTCCTTGAAGCCTAAATTTAGACCTGGATTTGGTTAAACGTTAAAAATCAGCATAGCTGTAAAGTAATTAATAAACTGGAAAGTGTTGGTTTAGCATTATGACAAGTGTTGTATTATGAAGCTGATATTTTCAACATTTAACAAAAAACACTGAACAGCGCTCAGAAAACAGGGGAGAAGTTTTTAAAGCTCAGTGGACCAAAATAAAAGATGGTAAATTACCGTTTCCTTATATACTGAGGTATGCTCTTGTGTCTTGTTGCATGATGGAAGTGGTACTGGGCCCAGTGGGGTGGATATTGGAGTGAGGGGGATTAAAGGAAAGGCAGGAATCTGGTTTTGCACCGCTTTCCTCTTCACAACAACAATGCCAGATTAAATGCTAAGACAGAGACAGAGTGGGACAGAGGAAGGGGGCTGTGTTTCACACAAAGGATTTTCAGCAGCTCTTTTTCTTTCTCCTCTTAGAGGACGTTCAGGACACAGTATGCAGATTGGCATCTCTCTCTGTGTATCCCCCCTCATTAAAATAGTCCTGCAGAGTCTTTTCTCCAGTACAGAAAGGCCTGGTGATTAGGCCTAATTTATATTTCAATTACTAGTCATTTATGTGTGACTGTAGCCAAGAAACGAAAAGCAGGTCAATCCTGCCGTCTGCGGAACGGCATGGACAGTTTGTTTTGTCCATCTTCCAGTGAAAAAGACTGGTCAGGCCCAGACTGCTCTCTTCCTCTCTGTTACTCTCTCTCCTTCTCTCCCTCTCTGCAGTGCAGGCTCTAGTTGATTGGGTATTAGGTACTCTAGTGAGAAAATCTTGAACTCAGCAATGCACTCAAGACCCTGCAGTGAGGGTTTCTCTCTCTCTCTCTCTCTCTCTCTTTCTGCCTCCACCCCTTCTCTCTTCACTGTCATTTCCTCTGTTCACTTTGCTTCCCTCCCTCTCTTCCCTCCCCTGTTCTTGCTCAGCCCCTTCCACTCTCTCTCTTCCCTGTCCACCCATCATTTTCCCTCGCTTTCTCTGCTTATCTCTCTTTTTGTCTCATTCTTACTCTATCTGCCTCTATCTGCCTCACTCTCTTTCACTTTCCCTCTTTCTGTTTCTCTCTCTCCCTAGTTCCACCTCTTCAGTATTTGTCTTTTCATGTTCTCTCTTCACTGTCTTTCTTCTACTCTGCCTGCTTCCCTCTCTTTTTTGCTCAGCCTTTCCTCCTCTATCTCTTTTGTCTATCCATATTTTCTTTCTCTTACTTTCTCTGTCCATCTCTCCCTCTCTCTTTCTTACTGTGTCTCCATCTTTTTCATGCCCTGTCTCCCTTTCCTAGTCTCACTCTCTGTTACTTTCGCTCTACCTGTTTCACTTTCTCTCTCTCTGACTCCACCTCTAAACTTTTTCTCTTTTTCACTCTCTGTCACTCCCCCTCTTCTCTCTCTCTCTCTCTCTCTCTCTCTCTCTCTCTCTCTCTCTCTCTCTCTCTCAGCCCCTCTCTTTTTGTCCTTTCTCTTTCTCTCTTAATTCTTGTTCACTCTGTGTCTTTCACTTTTCCTGTTTTGCTCTCATTCTTGCTCTTGCTTTCTTGCTCGGTACCCTCTATTTTCTCTCTCTCTCTTTTGTCCACCCATCGTTTCTCTTTCTTTTCTCACTTTCTCTGCCTATCTCTCTCATGCTGTCTCCTTACCTGTCTCACTCTCTTTCACTCTCCCTCTTTCTGCTTCTGTATCCTTCTTTCCCTCTCTCCCCTACCCAGATCTCATTCTTTATGCTCCTCTCTCACTCTCTGATTCTCTTTCTTTTTAAGCTAGTAAGGGATAACATTCCTCTCCTCACGCTCTACAGCTGACATGTAGGACATTATCAGACTTCAAGAAGCATGAAGTAATCCAAAGCACTCCCCCTCCATGCACACCCTGTAACCCCCTCTCAGTAAGCCACATGTAAGTGTTCTTTACATGCATTCCTCCTAGCATAAATAATTGAGGTGGTGTAGATACAAGGGTGGATAGGGAGAATGTGCTGCACAAAGCAGGAATGATTTAAAGCCTAGCAGTAGAGCTGTGCATGGCTGCGGAGATGCTATCTCTCAGCTGTCACTCTGATCTAAAAGATTTACAGCTATAAATGAATTATTCTGTTGAAATAGTCCATTATCACTGGGGGCAGGCCAAATAGATTGTGCTTCCCCATGTCCCTGTGTAGTAGGCAAAAATCAAGCACATAAACAGCAGATGAGATATACTGAATATGCATAGCAATGTGTGCTGCATCTAACCTGTAGCATTCGTTACTGCTTTTCTGACATGTTATTATGACCACACTGAAAAAGTAATGGATGGAATCTGTAACACTAACAGTTTTGTCTTTCAACTGTATGCTACAGCTTCACATTGGACTGAATGGAGCTCAGGGCAACATTTGCTATAAAAGAATGGGTTTGTGGGTGTGCGTGGTTAGATCAATTACTATTGAAAAATAGTCCATAGCAATGAGATAACACATTTTTGGGTGGAGCATGGATAGATCAATACCCATCATTGAACACATTCACATGTCAAGCAGGACAGGTCAGTAGCTCTGAAGGAACACATTTGGGTAGAGCATGGATATGTCAGAAGCTCTGAAAGAACATGGGTGGAGCTGGATAGGTCATCTTTAGTAATGAATGAACACATTTATGGGTGGAGCTGGATAATTTAATAGCTATTAAAGGTGGGTCAATAGCAATGAAAGAATGCATTTGTGGGCGGAGCATTGTTGCTTTATTTGTTATGAAAGAATACTTTCATAGGGAGATCTCAAACAGTCAATGGCTATGAAAGAATGCATGATTGGGTGGAGCTGAATAGGTCATTAGCTATGATTAAATGTGTGGGCAGTCTGTGATATGTTAATGACCATTAATTAACGCATTCATGGGCAGAAAAATTTGTGGGTGGGGCTGAATAGGTCACTAGCTGTGAAAGAATTCATTCATGGCATCAGCTTAATAGGTCAATAGCAATGAATTAACACATTTATGGGTGGAGCTAAATAGGTCAATAGCTATGAAAGAAAGAAGACCTGGTCTGTAGGTGGAGCTTGATAGGTCGATTACTGTGAAAGAATGCATTTATGGGTGGAGCTGCATAGGTCAATAGCTGTGAAGGAACACATTAATGGGCAGAGCATGGACAGGTCGCTGGCTATGATAGAATGCATTCTTGGGCGGAGCTGAATAGGTCAATGGCTATGAAAGAATGCATGTGTGGGCGGAGCATGGATAATTGGTTATGAAAGCTTAAATTGGGTATGAACGCTTTCATAAGCAGACCTGGGACAGTCAATGGCTATGCAAGAATACATTTATGGGTAGAGCATAATAGGTCAATAGCTATGAATTAATGTGTTTATGGGTGGACCTGGGACAGATCAGTAGCTTAAAAAAAATTATTTGTAGAAGTCACCAGCTATGAAAAAGAACATTAATTGGCAGAGCATGGAGATTTCAATAGCTATTAAAGAACTAATTCATGGCTGGAGCTGGATAGGATGAATTAATTTAGCGGTGGAGCTTGAATATATTCATGGGTGGAGTGGAATAGTTCAATAGCTATGTAAGAAGTCATTTGTGGGAGGAGCTGGATAGGTCACTAGCTGCAAAAGAAAACATTAATGGGCAGAGCATGGATAGGTCTCTGGCTATGATAGAAGGCATTCTTGGGTTGAGCTGGATAGGTCAATAGCTGTGAAAGAGCACATTTGGGTGGAGCATGGATAATTGGTTATGAAAGCTTTAACTGGGTATGAACGCTTTTATAAGCAGACCTGGGACAGTCAATGGCTATGCAAGAATGCATTCATGGGTGGAGCTGAATAGGTCAATAGCTATAAATTAATGCATTTATGGGCAGAGCATGTTAGGTCAATAGCTATGAATTAATGTGTTTATGGGTGGACCAGGGATAGATCAGTAGCTATGAAAAAAATCATTTGTAGGTGGAGCTAAGTCACCAGCTTTGAAAGAGAATATTAACTGGCAGAGCATGGAGAGGTCAACAGCTACTAAAGAACTAATTCATGGCTCGAGCTCAACAGGATGAATGAATTCAGGGGTGGAGCTTGAATGCATTCATAGGTGGAGTGGAATAGTTCAATAGCTATGAAAGAAGTCATTTGTGGGAGGAGCTGGATAGGTCACTAGCTGTGAAAGGACACATTAATGGGCAGAGCATGGATAGGTCTCTGGCTGTGATAGAAGACATTCATGGGCGGAGCTGAATAGGTCAATAGCTGTGAAAGAATGCATTTGTGGGCAGAGCATGGATAATTGGTTATGAAAGCTTTAATTGGGTATGAACGCTTTCATAAGTAGACCTGGGACAGTCAATAGCTATGAAAGAATGCATTCATGGGTGGAATATAACAGGCCAATAGCTATGAATGAATGCATTCATGGGTGGAGCTGAATAGGATGAATGAATTCAGCGGTGGAGCTTGAATGTATTCATGGGTGGAGCGGGATAGTTCAATAGCCATGAATTAATGTGTTTATGGGTGGACCTGGGACAGATCAGTAGCTTAAAAAAAATTATTTGTAGCTAGAGTCACCAGCTATGAAAGAGAACATTAATTGGCCAAGCATGGAGAGGTCAATAGCTATTACAGAACTCATTCATGGCTGGACCTGAATAGGATGAATTAATTCAGGGGTGGAGCTTGAATGCATTCATGGGTGGAGCGGGATAGTTCAATAGCTATGTAAGAAGTCATTTGTGGGTGGAGCTGCACAGGTCACTAGCTGCAAAAGAACACATTCACGGGCAGAGAAAGGGATAGGTCAATAGCTGTGAAAGAATGCTTCTGTGGGAGGAGCCTGGATAATGCAAGTCTTGATAGGGATCCCTATAAATTCTGCTCAGCTGCACGGACGTAGTCATAGCTGGTCATTGCAAAGGCAATCAGCGAAGACGGCTTCCTCCTGAGAGCCTATTTTAGACACCACTGTGCTGGCATTGCCTGTTTTCTCTTTATTCTCACTTCATTAACGAGGAGAAGACAGAAACATGAGGAAGGAGCCTGCAAACTTCAAACTCACTCTCATGTGTGTGCTTGTGAGATGGTGTTAGGTTTCTTGGACTATGATGAGTGATATCATAATCAGTTCACTCACTGCATTTTCACTGTGTGTGTGCTGTCCAAGTGTCATATGCTTAAATGTTCTTTCCAGTTCCGTATTCTTCCTCTCGTCTGCCCTTCTTCCTGTGTGTGCCTTTGGCTCAGGTCCAAAGCCACGGTCTCTGTGGTGTGTTGATGTGGGAACAGGTGCATATGTTCTTCTCATAATTACCCATCCTGAAGGAACACTTCAGCACTGCTAATTCTCTCTCTCACTCTCATACTTCATGCTGTGTCAAAAAAGAGGATAAATAATGAATAAGCCGTGTTAAGCACCACTGCTCGATATGTCGTATTGCGCTCAAGTGAGGGTGAGAGAGTAAAGGAGAGAGAGGCATAGAAAGCAGAGGGATTCTGAGAGAGTGAGTGATGCTTGTGTGTGTGTGTTCTGTGCATCTCTTTGCATCACACTGTTGCTGGGAAGATCTCAGCTTCTCCATAGGCTACAGGATCCCCATTGAGATTTATATCAGCTATAGGAAAGGGTGAGCTACAGCCAAATGTCCCGACTGCTGCAGCAGTCTGTCCAGTCTTGCCCCAGCCTGCCTCAACTACAAACTACAGTACAGTTTTACCTCAAAACTTTAAGAATCATGATTGTTTTATCTATACTTATTACTAGAACAACACTTAAATATATGTCAATACCTGGAAAAAACAACCCATATAGGCTTAGGGTCTGAGAAAAACAGAGGCACACCTCCACAAACTCCACAAAAGTCTCAACCTAAGGTGGACTGGGGGGGCTATCCTATAATATTTCCTTGAATACAATTAGGAATATCTGAACACATCTGAATAAATGACATAGCTCTAGTATAAAATGTTAAAGCGCAAGCAGATCTAAAACTGCTGAGAAACTTTAAAAACTTTAATTTAGTAGCTATCGGCAACACAGAAAAAAACAAATGCTGTTAGTATATATATTGCAATATATACTAATGCATTTTTTTATATTATTTAAAAAAAAAATAATTTTACCAATAAGTCCAGCAAACTGAATTATATTTTGGTTTGACTTCATATGGAGCCCACTATTATTCTTTACTTCTGTATTTTCTACTAACTAAATAAGGTATTTGAATGAATAACAAGAAAAGGACGGCATTTAGACATACTAGCAGTGTGTTCTTGTCAGCATGTAAGTGTAAATTAATTGACTTTAACACAGATAAGATGATGTGTAGTAATTCAAAATGAAATAAAAAATTACAAGAGTAAACCTTACCAAAACAGTGAAATAATGGTATATCAATCAATCAGTTAACATTTATTTGTATAGTGCTTTTTACAACCAGTGTTGTCTCAAAGCAGCTTCACAGAAAAGCAGTTTATGAAAAAATAGGAAAATAGAAAGAAAAAAGAGTCCATGTATAAGCATATAAATGTAAGAAAGGGTATCCAGGTCCAAGACTCCCTAGAGCAAGCCAGAGGCGACAGTGGCAGGAAAAACTTCCTTGGTAGGAGGAAGAAACCTTGAGAGGAACCCAGACTCAAGGGAGGAACCCATCCTCCTCTGGTTGACCCGATAGAGAGAGAATGACAAAGCTAATGAAATTTTTTGACAACTTACAACAAGAAACTCGGTTTGACCATGTTTGAAAAAAAAGGGTGTCTCCTGCATTGTCACGTCCAATTAATACTGGGATAGGCCCCAGCACCCAATGCGACTGAGGAGGATTAGATGGTGAGTAAGTGAGTGAGTGTAATATATAAATATACCATATACTGGTCATCTCAGAGTCACATTTGCTAACATATGATCTCCTAAAGACAGCTGCTATACATGTATATATAATAATGAGAAGCTATTCGAAATGTAAAATCACACCACTAGACTAAAATGTGAAAGACGATATGAATGAAAGAGTGCTACTTAATGAAGGGTAAAGCATCCACTCTACACCAATAATCAATGCACTGTCGTTTGATCTCTAAAGAGCTGTGCATGTGAACACTTGTGCTATTCAAACGTATATCATTTACAAAATTACAATATCGTATATGCTTAATATAAAGAACTTTCATTCCAAGTCATTTTGGACCATTACTATTGGCTCACTCATCATGAAATGTTTACGCAAACTAAAGGGCAGTCAGCACTGTTTTGCATTGGATCGTCTATTTAATCTTTCCAAAAATATTGCCTGAAAGAAAAAAAAGTATTGTTAGGCCATTATGACTGGAAATTACATAGTGAATCATTGTCCCTGACTTTTGCACAGTAATACATTCTAAACAAAATTCCTTACCTAAGAAAATTAGAACTAGTGATGTAAAATAACATTAAGAGTTAGTAGTAGTATAGCATTAGTCTTGTATAGACAATTTCCTATACTAAGTGAAAATACCAGACTCCCAAGCACTTTCAAAAAGAACTGAACATTCCACTTTCAATTAGCATTCACTAATTTGTGAAAACACACAGACAAAATGCAGTTGGTTAAAAATGCTGAGGCTGTAGTTTTTCTAATTAAGAGACAATGGAGCATGAAGAGTGAGCGTGGCTGTCACAGCCTGTTGAATTTAACACACAGCAGTCTCCCATGAAAGCCTAAAGACGTGTACAAAACTATTTCTGTTTCAGTTGGGAATGATGTGATTATGCACTCTGTTTGTGTGTGTGTGTGTGTGTGTGTGTGTGTGTGTGTGTGTGTGTGTATGTGCTCACTCACTCTCTAAGACTAGCTTAGCTGTGGCTTTATTAGAGAGATCTGTGGTAACAGGTCTCATGACTAAAACTGGAAGAGCAAAAAATATTCTTATTAAATGTCCAGTGCTAGAAAGTGACCTATACTGTTATATTGTTTTTTAAACATTTGAAATCCTTAATAAACAATTAACTCACTATCTAACAATTTGACTTCCTAGAGGAAGAAAGCAGTTCTTCATCGCCTCTGACATGACCATTAATTCTGCATCACTTTTTGTAAAGCCAGAGATGATAACTCACAAGAGGCTGCACAGTGTTGTGTTGGTCATTCTCTAGTCTTACATCAGTGGTCACATGAGGCTGTACCTTATCCGCTCACACCAGCACAACACATACTAATACACCACCACCACGTCAGTGTCACTTCAGTGCTGAGAATAATCCTCAAATAATTCCTGCTCTGTGTTGGTCGTTTGGAGGTCCTGACCATTGAAGAACAGGGTACAACCCAGCTACTGAACAGCTTCTACCCACAGGCTGTCAGGCTTCTGAACAAACTGTGAAGTTGAAAGACCCCAATACTCTTCACTCGGCCACTGCTATATTATACTATTATTTATTCTGATATCGCTGCTGTGGACAAAAGTCAATTTAAATAGATTAATCTTCTTAGATAACCTGCCTATGCAAAAGTTTCTACATATGTCCTCCTGTATATCTTATTTATATATCTTATGTATGTATTCCCTTATATATTTCAGTTATAACTATATGTATATTTTCTAGCTTATTTTTACTTTAATATTGTCTATTTATTGTTATGTTTGCACTGTTTATATAAAATGCTACCCTGCTGTAGAGTTATTAACTGACCCTCACCGCAAGCCTTTCAATGCATCTTATGTCCTGACATGATATGCAAATGACAAATAAACTTGAAACTTCAAACTTAAGAATCAGGTATTGGTACTGGAGGGGAATCAGTGCTTCACTAGTTTAAGAGAAGCATAGCTGAATGAAACAGTTTAATCAAAGCTAGCTGTGTCAGGTCTGCAAGTCATTTCTTTTCTTTGTAAAGTGCCAGCACTAAGGAAGGCCGGGGCCATTAACTTTATTAATGGAAATGTAATTATAATCTGATACTGTGATACTGCAATATATATGGAAACTATTGACGAATTGAATGACACTGAATTTTATCTACACCACCCAGCAGCATACCACTGGAATGGCATTCATTTATAAGAATGTTGAAAATGCGTCTGCAAACAGCATTTCTCCTGATAGAAGTACCACAAAGCAGGCTGATTGTTGAAGCTCCATTTACTTTGAAAGAGTCTGATGAAAGGACTTCCAGAAAGTGACTTCCATACTTCTACACAATGACATCCTTCCAGACCACTCAAGTCTAAATTAATGGTTGGATGGAAGCCCACTGAAAGCTTTAGGTGTTTTAGGTTATCCTGGTACTTTACTTTTATGAATTCTGAAAACAAGACCCTGGTCTTAGTAGGTTTTATTTGCTATGTAGAAACAACTGTAACAAACAAACACATAAGCAATACTTCCTACTGTAACTGTAAAGATCCAGTCAAACATCATGAAGTAGCACTTTGTTTGTAGTACAGCATATCAGACTTACTTGATATGATTATTGTTTATGCACAGCCTAAAAACTGACTGGAAACAAAATAAAAAAGAGCAACTAAAACAGAGCAGTACTGTAAGAGAAAGCCGACGGCAATGGCTCAGGGTGCCCTACAGCAGGAACCAGCTGATAGTAACCTGCTGTAGATGGCTAGCCAAGAGAAGTAGACTTAGCAGTAGGGCGTCGCAAACTCTACGCTTGGATAGACGGCAACGTTTTCAATGCTTCAGTGTGCTGGAACGGGGTCTTCTCCCCACATCCTCAGTGTGTAAGAGAAAATGTTTTCGGATAACTTTCTCCTGTGAAGTAAAGGCTAAACAAATGGGCCTGGTACATTTCACAACAATAGTGAGATGCTGTCAGGACAGTAAGTGCAAGATTTAGTGCCGGACATAAATTCATTTCCAGCACCATCATATCAAAATATAATATTGCTAATATCACTGAGGTTTATGAAACGGATATTTACAGCATATGAAAGGATCATAAACCTGCTATTGTAGGCCCTCCTGTTGACATATGTAGTTTAATATGTGTGGACGGCTTGACCCTGACTCTGATGATGGGTGCTGTGCTTGCAGCTGGGTATATGCAGGTGTCTGACACCCAAAAGAAGATTTGATTTTTGCGGCTGCCATACAACCGCAGGCCTTTCAGAGACAAAAAACAAATAAATAAATAAGGAGGGGAAAAAAACACCAGAGAGAAGATGTTTGTCAGACTGAGGCTTGAGTTGGATATTAGTTTTGGGCAGCGGCTGTAAAACTCAGACTTTTTGCTCTGTGTTTGTTACTGCATTCAATACTGCATCCCTCCCGCCATCAATGTTTATGGGCTACGTATACAGAGGATGGATGGACATTGCCAAAACTGTCACCATCAGATAAACAGCACTTAAAGCCTTCATCTTTGGGAAAGAGGACAAAATCAAGCTCCACTCTTTGATCAGATCTAAAATCATTCACAGGTGTTTCTGTCCATCCACCCACTGAAAAAAGAAACAAGCAAAAAGAAGAAATATTTTGTCTTCCTTGACTGAGCACCCCAAAGTCCAGGCCTCAAAACCACTGACAGTGTTTGATTACCTCAATCATGAGTAGCAGAAAATGCAACAAACTTCTAAGACTACGTAGGAAAAATCTCAGCAGATTTATTTGCAAAACTAAAGAAAGAAATGGACACACTGACCAAAGCTGCTATTATATTTTGAACATTGTGTTTCTGTATCATTTTCTGTTGAATCTATGTTTTCTGCTTTTTCCCTGATGCTGAAAACAAATAATATGTACTAAAACCTTTAAAATACTAGACTTTTTCTTTAGTACTCTCATAGACTGCAATACAAACCTGCTTAATTATTCTTAAAGCACAATTTTCCAACCTCCTTTTGTCTAATAGTACTAAATGGACAGCTCTTGTTATTAAATCCTTCAAGACTCGGGGTGTCCAGCATGAAACACTTCTTACAACGTGGAATTGCTGTGGGCCAAATAGGCAGATATATGTAAATGCATTGATTTTGGTATATTGCAAAAACACTGAATTTAATGTGGGCTGTTTTTGTAATGCCATTGATTGGATGGACTATGAACTAAAACTTTAATTTAAAGGGTTAATGGCTACTGTGACTGAAAATTCAATAAATATTTCCTATTCTTACTGTGCACAATACTATGTATGTATGTAAGTATAAATGAATGTATGTATGTACAGTACTGTGCAAAGGTTTTAGGAACTTGGACTTGGGGACATTAGTATATTTAGAAAGTTGTTTTTTCCACACAGAAAAAAAGTTTTGCTTAGCAAAAAAAAAAAGTATAATAGTATAATAGTATTAATACAGTAAGAAGCAGTTTACAAATGTCAGTGTGTTTATTTAAACCTTTCCAAGCATTTCCTCGTCGCAAGCTACTATTATTTGCAATAATCATCTAATACCTGCTTTGACTGCTCAGTACATCAACAAGCCAAATTATGATTGCTGGTTAAGGAATGTAATAAATTAAAACAATGTCTGGAGCGTTCAGGAGAAATCTGGAAATAAACTGTCTGTCTATTTATCTATCGATCCTGACTATTGTATGTATGTATGTATATCCTGTATGTATGTAAATACATTACAATGCCAAAAGTATTCACTCACCCATCCAAATCATAAAATTCAGGTGTTCCAATCTCTTCCATGGCCACATGTGTAAAAAACAAGCACCTAGACATGCTTCTACAAACATCTGTGAAAGAATGGGTCGCTCTCGGGAGCCCAGTAAATTCCAGTGTTGTACCGTCATAGGATGCCATCTGTGCAACAGGAGAACAGTACTTGTCTGTATACATTGCGCCAAGTGTAAAGTTTGGAGGAGGGAAGATTATGGTGCTGGGTTGTTTTTCAGTAGTTGGGCTCGGCCTCTTAATTCCAGTGAAAGGAACTCTTAAAGCTTCAGCAGACCAAATTATTCTTAACCAAATTTATGCTATAAACTTTGTGGGACCACTTTGGGGACAGCCCCTTTCTGTTCCAACATGACTGTGCACCAATGCATAAAGCAAGCTCCATAAAGACATGCATGAGCGAGTTTGGTGTGGGAGAGCTTGACTGACCCGCACACAGTCCTGACCCCCTAGAACACCTTTGGGTTAAACACACTCCTAAACCTTGTGGAAAGCTTCCCAGTAGAGTGGAAGTTGTTACAGCTGCAAAGGGTGGGCTGACATCAAATTAAACCCTATGGATTAAGAATGGGACATCACTTAAGTTCATATGCGTGTGAAGACAGATGAGCTTTTGGCAATATATTGTGACTGACTATCTGTAGCCATCTACCTTTCTATCAAATGTATGTATGCACATAAATGCTTGCAGAATGGGAGTCACACCATAATATCAGATACTCTTTACATGCTTAGTGAGCAGCGGCAGCTTCCTCTGCCCTCAGAGAAGAGTGTGCATGCTTAGAAGCATACTCACATGAGTGGATGTAGAGTGAATATACATATGAAAGTAAAAAGCACATGTACATATGAGAGTACACATGTCAGGGGAGATAACATGAGTGGTGCATTCGTAATGCTGCTCTGAGAATCCTTCAAAATCTCATGAAAGCTACTCAACTCCCGTAAGCAGATTTCCTTCCATGATCTAAAACTGCTCCGAGGGGGCAAGAACCCTCATTATTGTAAACAAGCCGGCCTGCAGACCTTCTAACCTTCCGTGAAATCATCTGCCATGGCCTTCTAAATTATGGTGCCCACACTTATGGTCTGTGTTGGACCCTTTACCTTCACGAAAGAACTACCCCCCCATATGGCTGGTATGTGAATACACATGTAATTGGACAGAACTCGATGTCTTTGTTTTGGCAGCCGCTGACCTATGGACTGAACCACATTACCCAGAGTTCAAATGCTCTTTGCCCTGGTCATGAACAGCCTCAGGTAAACACTGTCCCTTATTTCCGTTACAAAGGTAGAAGGAGAACAGTATCCTGCAATCAGTGTTCATCTCACTCAGACCACCATACATAGGAATGTGTATCACATACTGGAAATGCTGCACAAATAATACTATAGAAAGCTCTTACATTAGGAACTGTGAGCAACAGCTTCTGTGCAGGAGTGGGCACGGTTGGAAAATGAGTATGATAATGTGAGTCTACATGTGTCAGTGGGGTTTACTCTACGCACAAAGTAATTACGTTCCTATAACAGCTTCTCCTTATGTATAATAAGACTTCATAAAAGTGGGAGGTTGTCGTATCAGCGCTGTAGAGGAGGACTGTTCTCTGTAAAACAGAGCTAAAGGTAGTTACTCAGCTTTAAAAGCCTTTGTGTGACCATTTGTGAAGATATATTATACAGGTTAGTGGAAATATCCACAAGGTAGAGCTGCTTTGCCTTGTTTTGTAATGAGAGTGAGGAATTAAAGTGTGGACCCACACAGGAGCCCATTAATGAATGACTCAATAATTATTTTATTATCATCAATAAAAATTATAGAGGGCTTCTATCAGTTTTTCACTTTCTGCATGTAAACAAATTTATTCTGAAAGGGAGCATTTTATAGAAACATGCTTAGATTCTTTACAGTGCAGGTGATAGGATCCAGGATCATGATGTTTACAACATGATATCCATTTTATTTACTGAATTTTTATATGTAGTGTTGATAAGATTTGGTCTTACAGTGCCTTTCACCCTACACTCTCAGCTAAAAGGTTCAACATCGGCCTGGGGTTGTTCAAAGAACCATATACAACTGTTTGTCCACCATATGAAGCAAACATATGACCATACAAACAACCATCTATGCATTCAAATTCAGGGTTTATTTATAAAACATTTACCTTTACCAAAAAGCTCGTAGGGAACCATTGTTTTTAAGAGTGTACTGTAAAACATCATCTTATGCATGAGGCAACTTATTTACTGTCTAAATGATTAGCGAATTTACGAGTGCCTTTTGAGGTTTGAGTACTATCTGAAAATAGATTTTCTTTGGGGACTGTGTTGCCCTGCTTGTCCCTCTTCACCCTGAATGTGCTTTTAAATCAAAACATTAACTCAAAACTGTTATAAAACCATGTATGAGACATTACACATCGCATTCATAGCCTTATTTGGTAATGACTTACTGTATAGGAGTGTTTGGAGGCATCAGATTGTTGGATTCCACAACCGCTGTCAACAAGTGTTACTCGGTAAATCACTCTGAATCACCTTCTTTGCATCTTAACAGAGGAGTCCACCTAGTTTCTGCATAATTTAATAGTTGAGGTGTCATTTAGATTGGTTTAACTTCTCTCTTACGGTGAGGGTGACAGGAACAAGGGGTCCTGACGTCTACAATGCAAATAAAGCCATTTTTCCTTTCCAACACAACCAGGAAACGTACACGAATCAGGTTTTAATGTGTAAAACTGCTGATGGTAAAACAATGGTCAATCTAAAAGTTTTCTTTGGAGATTTTTATTTTGCATCAAAACATCCTTCATGCATCCATCTACCATGAATGGATTAAAATAAATAGATGAAAATACATTTCTCAAAACAACCATAAAACAATGTCTCAAAAATCAGGCAGTGTATTATAACTATGTATTTTAATTCATTTCTGCTTGGGGCTTACATAGGCATCAAACCCTTCAGATTTTTCAGCTGTGAACAATTTTGACTTTGCAAATTTTATTAGAACAAAGCATTTCACACCACACCACTCAAAATGATTTTGTAGGTATGGCAAAATTAATTATGAAACTATTTTTTAAATGTGTGGAGTTCCCCTTTAACTACTGTACAATTCAGAAATGCTAAACATTTAATGGAATTCTCTTTAAGGATAGCACCAATCTGAGTTTTTCTCTCTCAATAATAATTCCAAGATGTAAAATCAGTGTATTGAATGATAAAAAATAGATGCTGATAAGATATGATAACAGACTCCTTGTTTTGCAGTAGGAAAGTACAAGTTATTGGTTTTAAAAAATTGAGCTCTGGCCGATACTGATACCAGTCTATAATATTTTTAAACTATGTAACTATATAAAAAGTTAGTATTTAGTATAAGTTTTAGTATTTAAACCATTTTACAAGATGAGCTGGACTAAAAGTAGACCACAATGTTCCAGCTACTCAAACACTCTACTGCCCCACCGAAGAAGCTCACAACGAACAACAATACATTACACAATGTGTGTATTTCCCCATCGCTATCCAACCCTGCTTTTTATGCTAATATTCACCAAATATGGATATCCATCAATTTTTATATGCCATCTCTAATAAATACACAGTAGAGTTTAATGTACTGCAGTGGGAAATCAAACTGCAAATCTTGTCTGACTGATATCCAGTTTCTTTAATTGGATAAGTATCAGGGTAGTATAATTGTGTCGACGGGAGTTTCAATCAGAGTGGGTTAGCAGTAGAGTAGGAAGAATTTCTGGTGGGCTTGTAAAGCATACAGCACATCACAAGAACACTTAAACTATAAATGTTACATCCAGGTGTATAGCTGTAGTAATTTAGAGCTTAGAGCAGCAGTCCCTATCTAAAGTGGTGCAGCCTTGGTCTTGGTCTTAGAAACTGAATCAAAGTACTTGTTCTTATTTCCTGTTCTCCCTTAAATGATGTAGCATTTACATTCAGATGCCTGAACAGAATAAAAATGAAAACTAAATGAAAATGAAAATTCATTTAGCCTCGGAAGATTAGTGATGCCCTTTATCCAACAGGTGGCACCGAGGAGAATAGAATAAAAAAAGCTACTTATGGAGAATAAGGACATTTCCGAGCACTTAGGCAGTGAGAAATGCTGGCAGGACCTTAAGGGGGAATTCCACTACTTAATTGTAACAAGTCAAATGACTAAATGTTTAACAAGTCAACAACATTCATAGTTTAGTATAAAAAGCTCTGTTTTAGAGAAATTTACCAGGTCAAATTTTTATAGTATTTTTATAGTGCTGGTGATAGGAACTCTGGTTTCCTCCCACAAGCCAATAACATGCATGTTAGGTTAATCGCTCACTCTAAATTGTCTGTAGGTGTGAGTGTGTGTTGGCGATCTGTCCATGATGTGCGCAGAGTGACTCCAGCCCCCTCCGTGACCCTGACTAGTGGGATAAGGCAGAAGATGATGGATGGAAGAATGGTTATTAATACACTGCCTGATGTCTGATACGCTGTTTTAAGAAAGATTTTATCTTAAATGTGGATGGGAGTTTCAATTAGAGTGCAGTGGATAAAACTCTGTTCAGCTTTACAGATAAAGACGACTTGTGTAGGCTGACTGGTGATTTTGGATAGTAATGAAAATGGCTGTATTTTTAGCATAGATATCAGGACCCCTGGTTCCTATCACCACCTTGTGAAGAAATCTTTCTAAAAGGATTGAAGAGTCTATAACTATCTACAACAAACCACTCTGCATGACTTTAATTCATCCACTGGATTATGTAGAAATGTGGAAGAATCAGTGAAATTCAGTGGAATCAGTGCAGAAAAATGAAAAATCTATGGAATTTTAATCAAACTTTCTTAGCTAGCTTTAGTTTATAACATATTATCCGTCAAGATGTCATAATATTGCTGTGTTTGATCTGCCCATTCTAACACCTAGTGCTTCACTCTTATTACTATGATTATAGCTACAAGTCTAAGAAAAGGAAACAAATTTTAGTTAAAAGTAAGTTACTCCATATTAGCTTTTTCTTTTCTGCAGTCATTCAGGTGAGAAAAATGTGTGAGACTGAACAATGAAAGGGTGGGGCAGACATGATGGAGGTGTCTAAAGAAACAGTAACACGCTTCTTCCATATCAGCTGCAATTAAAGCTGCTTTCCTTCTACTGACAGCCTGAGAGCACCCGTCATCTACCCTCACTGTTAGTGTCAGTCAACACTCACTCGTACACACACTACTGCACACACAAACACAGGTCGCACAGAAGCAGCCAAACTTTTGTTTGCCTTTCAGACTCACCTCATTACGCTCATTTTAAAAACACTTGGCACTAAACTATATATATATTTGTGGCTATCCAAAGAAAAACAACCTTACCGGGGGAGGCCAAAAACAGTCTTATATATATATAGACTGGAGGAAATAAATATTTGATCCATTGCCGATTTTGTAAGTTTGCCCACTGACAAATATATGAACAGTCTATAATTTCAAGGGTAGGTTTATTTTAACAGTGAGATAGAATATCAAAAAGAAAACCCAGATAATTACATATAAAATATATACATTTAATTGCTTTTTGCAGAGAGAAATAAGTATTTGATCCCCTACTTCCTACAGACCAGTCAACTCGTCAGCTCCTAATCAACTCGTTGACAACATTAAAAACTAAAAGAGGAGTGGACCAAAATTCCTTCCTACAAAAAACGTCTGACTGCTGTCCTTGCAAACAAGGGTTTTGCCACCAAGTATTAGGTCTTGTTTGCTAGAGAGATCAAATACTTATTTCTCTCTGCAAAATGCAATTTAATGTATATATTTTATACAATGTAGTTTTATGGGTTTTCTTTTTGATATTCTATCTCTCACTGGTAAAATAAACCTACCCTTAAAATTATAGACTGTTCATATCTTTATCAGTGGGCAAACTTACAAAATCAGCAAGGGACCAAATATTTATAGTGTCCTGCAAAGGGATTCGCCCCCCTTAAACTTTTCAATCTTTTGCCACATTTCAGGCTTCATTCAGGTTTTACATTGTGGCCAAAAAGTTCGATTTTGGTTTCATCTGACCAGAGCACCTTCTTCCACATGTTTGGTGTGTCTTCCAGGTGTCTTGTGGCAAACTTTAAAAGAGACTTTTTATGGATATCTTTAAGAAATGGCTTTCTTCTTGCCACTCTTCCATAAAAGCCAGATTTGTGCAGTGTACGACTGATTGTTGTCCTATGGACAGATTCATCCAGAGTCATCATGGGCCTCTTGGCTGCAACTCTGATCAGTCTTCTCCTTGTTTGAGCTGAAAGTTTAGAGGGATGGCCGGGTCTCGGTAGATTTGCAGAGGTCTGATCCTCCTTCCATTTTAATATGATCGCTTGCACAGTGCTCCTTGAGATGTTTAAAGCTTGGGAAATCTTTTTGTATCGAAATCCAGCTTTAAACGTCTCCACAACAGTAGCCTGGTGTGTTCCTTAGTCTTCATGATGCTCTCTGCACTGTAAACAGAACTCTGAAACTATCACAGAGCAGGTGCATTTATACAGAGACTTGTTTACACACAGGTGGATTCTATTTATCATCATCAGTCATTTAGGTCAACACTGGATCATAGAGATATTCTCAATGAACTGAGGTTGCTGCACTGAAAGTAAAGGGGCCGAATAATATTGCATGCCCTCCTTTTCAGTTTTTTATTTCTAAAAAAAGTTTAAAATATCCAATAAATTTCGTTCCACTTCACGATTGTGTCCCACTTGTTGTTGATTCTTCACTTTATGTTTGAAGCCTAAATGTGGCAAAATCTGTACAGCTCCCTGAATTCAGTTGTCTTGTACTGCAGCATTGTCTTGTCTGATAAGTTGCAACGTTTGCAGTCTGTGGTAAAAGCATCAATCAAAACTCAGGTGGTGATTACTTAACTCACTACAACAGCAACCAGCACTGAGCACTGAGTAGAAGTGTAAGCGGTGAGGTCTCTAAAGAGAGATACATTCTTTTGCTAGCAAATACAAAATCTTCTTTTAGGTAAACTAAATCAGTCTGGTGACACTGAGTGTGTTTACATGCACTTAATTATACAATCATAATCAGATTTCTGCAGTTATCTGATTATTCAAGTGGTCATGTTACAGCACACTCTGATGTCTTAGATTGGATTAGGGCCTAGAAATCTGATAAAAAGAGAAATCAGGTTTTTCAGTGCAAGAGTACACTCATAGTGTTAAACACTGTGCTTGATGAAAGGATTTAAATATTATTTTTATTCGAATAAATGTATATTCAGTTTTTCAGCTTTTTTTAAAACAGCAGTTTGTGGCATGAAGAAAGAGTTTAACGTTGCATTTACATCACATCTTATACAGTGACTTCACTGGCTACCTGCACAGCGGAAATCCGATTACTCGCTATTATCTGATTACCCAAGTGCATGTAAACGCGCTGAATAGCTTATGGGCAAAATCTGATTTTCTGCAGTTATTGGATTATTAAGTGCATGTAAACACACTCACTCTCTGCCCTCAGATTTGGTTTCTGCAGCAGGGATGCTGTTGCTGAAGAGAGGATGGTGCACCAGAGGCATATGAAGACATGTAGGTATGTGTTCACACACACACACAATTTGATGTTACAGTCAGCATTAGCCTGACAGAAACTTAATCATAATCAAAATAAAATTTGAAAATAAAAAATCACCCACAGCAAAGCAGTACTCCCCAATATTTAGATATGCTCAAAATCCCACCCACCATCTTATTCATATCAGTTGTTGATGGGACATTTTTGTATTGTAACACTGCCTACTAGCGCTTCCCTATCTTTATAATATTATATTGTCTCTCACTCTCATGAAACAGGTTTGTTATGGTCAATATGTCATTTTGTGCAGGAACTTCGTGGAAGTATGTAAAAAAATATTATTTATTTATGTGCCAAATGGTGAGTGCTAGTGAATCAGCCATCACTAACATCGTCTATCATAGCTAAGTTACCTGGAGAGTTAATTAGTCACACATTCATGCAGCAAACAACAATGATTGCAGGCATATTCAACTCAGGCAATGTCTGTTTATTATATTTGTTAGAAATCCCATGTGTAGTCTCAGTAAATGGTCAAGGGTCAATAAAGAGAAGCAGTACCCTAAAAGATTTCCGCCCCTCATGGCCTTGACTCACAGGGCTTACTACAAAAAAAAGCTTAATCTGAATCAATGTGTGCATGTATGTGTTGGGGTGTAAATTGCTAAGAGGTCTTAAGCTCCCCTTGGCTGATAAACAGTAAAAACCCTCAGTGCAAAACAGATATCGCACGTCTAGCACATGTAGTAATGAGAAAAAGTGACAGAAACACTGCAGAGGGAAAAGAAAAGAGATACGTTGTTTATACTCCTTACACTCCAAATTCTCAATACTGCCTATAAAAACACTATATCGCATAAAAACACAATAACACAGCGATACATGACTAGTTTTAATATATTGAGAGTTTTAGGGTTTGTTTGATAGTAACACACTTTTGGTCACCAACTTCTACTCAGTGCCTCCTCAGAATTAACATAGATTTGTTTAAATTCACTTAAAGGAACAATATGTAGTATTTGTAATTGAAAACATTCCTAAATAAATGACAATTATCCACAGAATGAGAAGAAATAACTGTTTTGACTGTATGTCAAATGTTGGTAAAGTAAGGTGCTGACATTGTGAAATACATTGCATTGTGGGTAGTGTAGTGTGTGTAGTTGTAGTCGCCAGGTGCTGCGTGCCTCGAGCTTGGGTGTAAATCATGTGCCGTAAATGACTGCTCAAGCTCTGGAACCCACTGACATCAGCAAATGCTGAGTTTCCTCCATTGGGATGCTTTGCCAGGCCTCAGTTGCTGCTTGTTTGTGGTTCTTTTCTTTTTATCAGTTTTGTCTTCGCTAAGTAAAAAGCATGCTCATTTAGGTTGAGGTCAAGTGACTGGTTTGGCTATTAAGAACTTTCTATTTCTTTAGTTGAAGAAGCTTTTGGGCTGCGGTTACAGGATTGTTTTGGGTCATTATCCATCTGTACTATAAAACACCAATGACCCAGTTTCATTGGCAGTCATACATGCCCATGCCAAAACATTGCCACTACCATGTTTCAAATCATAAGCCCTTCCTATTCTTCTCCAAACTCGTCTCTTCCCACCATTCTGGTACAAGCTAATCCCGGTTTAGTTCTTGTTCCAGAACTTGGCCTATTCTGGCTTTTCTGCTCCTGAGTATTATCAGTGGTTTGGATCTTGAAGTAAACCGTCGGTTTCTTGATTGTAGACTTTGACAATCATATGCCAGCCTCCTCTGGAGTGTTCTTGACTGAATACATTTCAAATTATCCTCGTTAGTTGTCTTACAATTCTACTGAATTAGTTCAAATTGCACTTCTACAGTACAAAATAAATAACTTAAAAAAGTATGTATTCAGATTTTGAAATATACATTTTTTATGATGTACTTAAACGCAAGACTTTAATTGAGATCATAAAAATCTTAAAAGAATAAAAAGAATGTACACATTTTAATTCATATCTTTTTGTTTTCTTTAAAAGTGTAGTTGATCTGAGGCCTGGAGTTTGTGCAAGACAGCTCACCATTATCACTGAGATGAAACTGTTCTATAGATTAAAAAATCTTCCACATCAATGTACCGGACTGATCAACAGCCTGTGGTTAAAGCCCCCACCATCACTGCAGTGCTTCTATATTTGTATGAGCGTATGAGCACAAGATATTCCAGCCACTACCACTGCAGTGTTGCTTCTGTGATGAGAATGCCCCCCGCCCCCACCCCCAAATCTGGTCAGCAATGGTCCTATGGCAAAGGTACCACACAGACCAAGCTGAAACATGAACCTGAACAAACAAATTAAAAATTCCACTCCACCAGTTCCTCAGTGCTAAATGTAAGACATTAGGTTGGCATGGCGTTAAACTCTACCTTTCTAAAAAGCTCTTTCTATGACACGGCTGCGTGTATTGTGCCGGGGGGTACATTTAACTTCACTGAATACTAAAGATAATTCATGCAGTGATGAGTAAGGCTTCTAGAGCTACGGACTATGCTGTAGAGAGTAGCTCAGGGAATCCCTTAGTATACTCCCATTACACAGCGTCTAAAACTGCAGTGTAATTGCAGCACGCGCACGCACACACACACACACACTCCCACAGACAACATTGTTTGATGTGGCATGCACACTGTGGCTCTGAGCCAGCTGGGAATAGACCT
The DNA here is from genome assembly GCA_021613375.1 of Megaleporinus macrocephalus. Classification (NCBI taxonomy): domain Eukaryota; kingdom Metazoa; phylum Chordata; class Actinopteri; order Characiformes; family Anostomidae; genus Megaleporinus; species Megaleporinus macrocephalus. The sequence continues at coordinate 30,597,799 of CM038711.1, read as the reverse complement.
CTTTGTTCCAGGGAAATGTATAAATGTACATACGGGACACAGTTGGGCCTGCTGAAATCCTCAGTGAATTGAGGAGAGAGAGAGAGAGAGAGAGAGAGAGAGAGAGAGAGAGAGAGAGAGAGAGAGAGAGAGAGAAAGACAGAGTGAGAGAAAGAGAGAGAGAATGAGAGAGAGAGAGAGAAACAGAGAGAAAAACAGAGAGAGAAAAAAATATAGGGAGAGAAAGAGAGAAAGAGGGTGCAAAAGAAAGAAAGAAAGAAAGAAAGAAAGAAAAGAGGGAGAGAGAGAAGGAAAGGGCAAGGGAAAGTAAGAGTCAGAAAGAGAGACATAGAACCAAGGAGGAAGGACAGAGTGAGGACAACGAGACTGAGAGAGAGGGGGAGAAGTGTGGAGAGTGAAAAAAGGAAAAAAGAGAGAAAAGGGACAAAAGGGACAAAGAAAACAAAGACATAGAGAGTAAAGGTAAGGACTGTGTGAATGACTCGTCTAAAAGAAAGAAAGAAAGAAAGAAAGAAAGAAAGAAAGAAAGAAAGAAAGAAAGACATGTAGAGGAAGAAGAGAAAAAAAGGAAGAAAGAATGAACAAGACATGACAAGAAAGAAAGAAAGAAAGAAAGAAAGAAAGAAGATGGAGAGGAAGAAGAAAGAAGGAGTGAGAGATAAAAAGGGGCAGGGGAGAGTAAGATTGGGAAAAAAGAATCAAGGTAGGAAAGAAAGAGTGAGGAAGAAGTATCATGGAGGAAAAAGAATAAAGGAGTGAGAGAGAAAAGAAAGAGAGAAAGGAAAGAGAGAGACGGTGTGATAGAGAGAGGGTTGGTCAGCTGGTGATTGGTCTGAATGGCTCTGGCAGCACACGCGCTGGAGCAGGCTGGTGTTGAATGAGCTAAAAATAGCAGCAGGGAAACGTGAGACGCCTCCGCAAAGCACGGCTCTGCCACCACACCGCCACAGTGATGGATGGCATCGTCACGACAACCAAACGAGCATGCCAGAAGAGGGGGCAAGATGCCTTTAGAACAGCCAAAAACCCATAAGAGAGAAAAAGAGCGGAGAAGAAGAAAAAGACAGTGAAAAGTAGCTAAGACAGGTGAAGCGACGCAACAAGAAACAAAGAAAGGAACATTTAGTATAACGTGGTGTAAAGAATGTTTGACTAGTCTATACTGCAGTAAACACTTTGAATCTAAGAGTACATCAAAATATACATATTTATCTGCATTTAATAAAATCAATTCATGCATTATGGATACCATCTCAGAAAGAATACATTCATATTAATACATATTGTTATGGGCTGGAAAACACTGAAATACAATTTTGGACCCTGCACCCGAGAGAAACCAGAAAAAGTATAGACCTAAAGGGCATAAGATGAAAAAAGCATAATTATGAGGCCTTATTATTATTATCTGTTCAAACTTCATGCCATGAAAGAATCAATCCATCACCTATTGACTTATGACATTTCCACAGAGAGAGAAAATGACAGACAGACAGTAAGACAGACAGAGCCCAGGGACAAAGCTGTTAATAAGCGCAAAGTACAAACTAGATGCATCCACAGGAAATCGTGTAGGGCAGTGGATCTGTGGTTTGTGCTGCCACAAGTCCATTTCAGATGCACCACCATAGTCCCCAGTCACTCAGACAGCAGCCCAACCAGCGTCCACATCTCAGCCTTATATCACACTGCAAAGACTAGTGGTGATAAGTGAACATACTATACTTATTATTGTTAATGGAAGTGCTTATGTACAGCCACCCAAACTCATTTATCAACTTCTTGAAGTGATTAAAAATTTAACTTTTGTGTGATCTGAAATGTGTCTGTTGTATTATTTGTGTACTTATCCAGTGCAGTCCAGAAGAGGATGGCTCAGCCTTTGGAGTTTTGGTTCCTCTCAGTGTTTCTTTCTATGCTTTTAGAATTTTTTTTTTGCTGCCACCGTCATCTTCAACTTGCTCATTAGGGATATTGATCTGTACTTCTGTAAAGCTACATCGGAACAATGTCTGCTGTGAAAAGCGCCACATAAATAAACCGACCTGAATTGTATTGTATTGAATATTAGACAAAGATAACACACTGTAATAGTGGCAAATGAAGACTCTGTTGAAGCCGTTTTCTGAACAAAGAACAGTGGTTCTTTTATTGATACCAGGTAGAAGGCCTAGCACTGAACTTGTAGGGGAGGTCACCGCTAACTACAGCCTTACCAGTAACTCTCCTCACACACAAAACAAGACAACAGACACTACACACAGTTTCAATCAATAATCAGCAACATTTTTTGATAGGGTGCACACTTTCCATTAAATTCCTTCACCAGCAATCTTGATTTAGCTTAATGAAGTACTGAGTAGTCAAAGCAGGTAGATGATTACCTGGAATTAATACTGGTTTGCCACAAGCAAAAGCTTAACTGACAAAAATAATGTCCCAAAGTACCTACAACTTTTGCTTTATTCCAAGGCATTGTTTTAAGAGCCAGTAAATAATACCTTACACTATACTGTGTTACAAACATGGCAAAAAAAATATATATTTGTTTTTTCTTTTTTAAGGGAGATCAGCATTTGTATGTACCTGGGGTTTGTTTTACTTAGATTTCTCCAGTGCAGAGATTTCATACTCTTCTATTACCTCTACATGCTGTGGAGTTCCACACACAGGGGAAATAGCTGTAGGTAACCTATAGGTTTGTTTTCACTTTTGTTCCTTTCGTACAACACAGTGTTAACATTTGTCATATGGAGATTTCACATGCCTGGAATTACTAGATATTTACCCCTGATATTTTTTCATATGCCCGTGTGTAACGTCCATGTGCACGTGTGCTCAAGAACCTAAATAAAACAGTCATGTCATGTATTTATCAGGAATCTGCCTATAGCCTATACACAAGAACCATAATAACCTATTATTATTATGCTCAAGCTGCCTGTATTACAAAGTAGAGCCATCATGATACCATGCTAGTCAAGACCAATACCAGTGACATTTATCAATTCTCTATACCTATCGAATAGTACAGCAAAAGCAGATATGCCATAAAAACCATACGACAGGCCATTTAATGTGAGAATTTTGCACTCCATCTTAAATAAACCTGACTTCAATCTAAGATGTGACTGAGGCACTCTCCGGCCATACAGGAATTGCCCTCATGTTGTCACTGGGCTTTCATTTACTCCAACAAGGGCTGAGGGATACCACTTGCTGCGGGGGTGGGATCTCTTCAGCTGAAAATGCACCTTCTGTGAATGTATCTCTCTCAATACTTAAATGGCACAGTGAGTTTGTAATCTTGTATTCTTGTATTCTTGTATTCTTGTATTCTATCATACCCAAAATATAGCCTAGTTTAGCGTCTCATTTTATTACACCTATCTGGACAGGACTGCTCATGGTTTCTGTAAGAAAGCACAATAACTGGAGTAGTCTCAGATATTCTCATTGATCTCAGATGTTCTCATTGAGGGGTTTGTGAACATTACCCAGTGTGGCGTGCAATTTGGCACCGTGCTCTATGAATACAATGCGGTCTGTAAGCAACTGGGCAGTGAAACAACTTGTGTTGCTTTGGTTTTGTGCATCCACCACCCCAGATAGGAAATGAAACTATGGCTACAACAGTTATAAAGTGCAGACCATAAGCTTCACCTGAAGGATATCCTTTGGATAGATAGATAGATAGATAGATAGATAGATAGATAGATAGATAGATAGATAGATAGATAGATAGATAGATAGATAGATAGATAGATAGATAGATAGATAGATATAGATAGATAGATAGATAGATAGATAGATAGATAGATAGACAGTAACTGCGTAGCCAACCCCGGCAGTTCCATTACTTTGACCTTGTCATAGTTTGTGCGCACACATGGATTTCATGTGTTTTTTTGCTTTCCAGACTACAAAACATCAGTCTGGATACAATCAGGATGTCTGGATATCGGATTCGGGTTGGCAGTTTGAACAAGGAGTTAAAGGGCCAAAGAATTTAGACAATTGACTTTGGTTGGTTGTTTGTATCACTGCATCATTAGTACATGCACAAAAAGTTGACAAAAATCAACAACTGCATAGAACAAGGAAGGCCTCTAGTGGATGACTGAAGAATATGTTAATTCAGGTGAAAATCTGTTAAACAGAAAGATCAAAACTATCTCAGATGTACCAGCATGACCTAAAAAGTCTGTAGAGGTGAATCTATGGACAGATGGGAGAAAGATTCGCATGTACCACAACAATGGAACAAAGAAAGTATAAAGAAAAAAGAACTGCTCATGATCCACAACAAACCACCTCATCTGTGAAGCATGGTGGCATGGCGACGTGTCTGGCTGCCAGTGGAATTGGCTCACTTGTGTTTATTGATGATGTGACTGCCAACGGCAGCAGCAGGAGGATGTATTCTGAAGTGTACAGAAGTGTCTTAACTGCTCAGATCCAACCAAATGCCTCAAAACAAAGTTGACAGCGCTTCACCTTGCAGTAGGACAACGATCTGAAACATACAAAAGATGGCTTACAAAAGCAACTGCGAAGATTTTTTTAGGGCAAAAAAGTGAAATGTTCTTCACTGGCAAAATCAATCATCCTACCAGAACCATACCGAACACACATTTCAATCACTGGCGACAAGAGAGAAGGCAAAGAAACCCTGAAATAAGCAGGAAGTAAAAACTGGTGGCTGGCGGCAAAGTATCAACAAATAAGATGTGATTCCATCAAAGGGTCATAAACTAAGGCAGCAATGGACTGCAAAGGATCTTCAACTGACCACTAAACATATTACTATTATTTAAAATGAGTGTAAAGTATTACATTAGTAATATCTTGCGGTTCCACCAATATGCTTATAACCAATATACATAAATATCATATAAATACTGAAGGACAGAGACAGAGCAACAAAAAATGTTCAAATACTTATGGACTTCACTGTATACCTTTAATGTACTGCTTTTTTTTCACTGCAATTATTAATTGCATCTCTCAGACTGATTAGAGCTATCATCATCATTATCATGTAGCCAGATTTCCGTGCAGACCCCCTGACGTTCAGTAATAGGAATCTAATCACACAGACAGACAGATAAAGTCAGATGTGTCAGATATGTAGCAAGTTCATTAATATCTACTTCCAGTTTGATTATCAGTTAAAAAAAGCACCTGCCTTCGTAAAACACAGGATTTACTCAACACTGCAGTCATCATGGTATCCCTATTTAACAGGGGTTGTGTTTTGTGATGTGTCTGTAAGCCCAAAGCAAGAGTTCAATGTTCAGGGCTCAGTGTTAGGGCCAACAAGTTCACGGTGTATACAGTCGTACTTCTTCTCATTCTTATTGCTCTTTTCTTTTACCATGTACAGGCGTGGATTAAGAGTCTCTGTGCCTAACACAGCTAACACAGCACAAACTGAGCTAATGCCTTTCCTCGTATTTGTGGGCAAAACGGCTAGAAGTGTTCCCTTTTAGTAGAAAAATGTAATACTTTCTAGATATTTCTAGAACTATGAGAAAAGAAGTTATAGTCAGTTATGCATCATGAGAACATAACTGGGTCAGCACAATATTGTTGAAAACAACAGAATACAGGTTACCCAAAGTGGCAATTATATATTGGATAATGCAAAGCCCCACAGTGTTCTCATACTCTACCTATCAAAGGGGCTTTGGCTTTCTGATGTATCTGTTAGCCCAATGTTTGAGTGTTTAAGAGCTCAATTGTAGGACCAACTTTTTATTCAAAGTAAGAACTTCTGTTCAATCTTCTCACCTCTCGTTCATTTTGCTCTTATTTTCCACTGCTCAGCAACAGCTGTGAATTAAGAGCCACTGTTCTTAACACAATCAACAGAGTGCCAAATGGGATAATGCCTTTCCTCATGGTTTGGGTAAAACAGGCCAAGCACAGAGTGTTCCTTGTTTGGGCAGGTGGTATAAAGCACTTTCTAGATATTTCTGGAACTATGAGAAACAGGGATTACATCAAAAAAAGTTAGCCAGATGGGTGTCATTATAACATAGCTGGTTCACCAGTATATCACTGGAAACAACAAAACACTATACTATACTACACAGAGTGGTTATACTGTGTGGGATAATTCCAGTCCCCACAGTGTCTTCAAAGAAATGCTTGTCAGTGGGGATTCTGCACTACAATGCGTGCAAGGAAAATCTATGTGTACCTCAGAGCTCAGTGTTAAGGCCTGTGGTTTTGTTCACAGTGAGAGATTCTGCCCAGTCTTCTAGCCTCTCGTTGTCATTGCTCTTTTTTACACACTATTTAAAAACTGCTGCAAATTAGTTAAGAGGCACTACTCCTAACACAACCAACACAGTGCTAAATGGGTTAATAGCTTTGCTCATAGATAATGCTAGTCTGGACAGTGTTCATAAACTCTGTCTGTTAGCAGAGTTGCTGTGCATGTGAGCAGAAAATGGGTGTACCTCAATGTTAGGGTCTTCAGCTTTGTTCACTGTGAGAGTTTTAACAGAAAGTGAGTCTTCTTGTCTTTTGTCCTTATTATCCTTTTCTTACCCTTTGTAGTGCTGTAGTGTTGCTTGTGGGAACTATGAGAAAGTGGCTCCATCAAGAAAGCTACAGTCAGCTCTGTATTAACAGAATATCATCATAAATAACAGAATATAAGTTTTCAGCGTGAGTATACTGTGTGGGAAACAGCATGGAGTGACTGTGTTCAGGTTCAGCATGTGTGCATTAACATTTTACAGCAGTATGGAACCGATTGTTGTGTGTGACATTTACAGGCTTTGCCCTGCTCTTATTCACCCAGCACTATTAGCATAGATGCACAGACCTCCCTAAAGGACACACCAGTCAAGGTTTTTTGTTTTTTCTTGTCCTTTGGGCAAACTTTGTTGGGTTTCTCCCAAATGTTGGCACCCCTCTGATCACCACCACCCATACACAAGCTCGGAAAGAAGAAAGAGAGAAATGATGGAGATTGGAGATAAGAAGAGGCTTTCAAACAGGCTAGACTTTTCTGTTTCTACTGCTCTCTCTCTCTTCCTTTCTCTCTCTCTCTCTCTCTGCCTCCCATGGAAGCCTAATGCAGAGAGTGAAGCAAATACGCCAGTGGATCAATCAAAGAAGATTACAGCATACGTCCTCCAGTACAGCAACCAAGCCTAAGCCAGTAAGCAACCATTATCTCTTTTTGAAATAAGCCTCGGCCAAATCATTGTACTGCGGGCGGCAATACTTAAACCGAACCACACACACTAATAATGTCTGTTCCCAACTTGCCAGCACGTTGTGTAACAATCCAGTCAGTTCCCCCACAATATTAAAAGCAGCAGACACCAAACAGGCCAATTAGAAATATTACTGAATGACAACTTTTGTCATTACAGTGACTTGATATGGACCTTAGACAAAAGTGATAGTGCCATCCACGCCTGATTTGGCCTCATATCACATAAATCAAACATGCGCATGCGCATACGCAAACACACACACACACACACACACACACACACACACACACACACACACACACACACACACACACACACACACACAGAGTTACCAATTAAGCCTGCAGCAAAAGCTCCACATGGGTGCATGGCCACCACCGCCAATGGATCAAACAGCAGCAGAGGAGATCTACATCACGCTCCTCTACTTTAAAACACCATTAATTAAGATCCTACACAGACAAGAGGACCTGTCTGCAGCAAGGGAACAGGTGAGCAGCTTCTCTTCAGCAAGCAAACCCCCCTCACCCCCCATCTCTCTCCATCTCTGTGCGCCTTATCCATCACAACCATATGTGTGAGTCTCTTGAACAGGCCCTTGGGACACAGTACACTACAGAGAAACACCTGTCAAGTTTGACAGCTCAGGAAGAAAAGAAAAAAAAACTCTAAGAATCATGCCGGCCAACAGTCTCTCTCTCTCTCTCTCTCTCTCTCTCTCTCTTTTAAGTGTTCAGCATTCAAAGTCAGCCGCAGTCACGCTAATGAAGAAAGGTTGGTGTATTTAATCAGACAAGAGGGAGAGAAGGAAAGAGAGAGAGAGAAAGAGAGAGAGTGCAAAAGAAAAAAGGACAGAGACATAATAATGAAGCACGTCAGCGCGCGTGCAGCCGGGGAGACGGAACGGGACAGATAAAAAATTAAAGAAAAAAAAAAGAAAGGGAGAGAGAGAGAGAGAGTTAGTTTGGAGAGATGACAGAAAACTCACCGTTTGCTGCAGGTCGGGGATGCCTATGCGGACGACCAGCGTGTTGCCCTGGGGTTCCTCCATGGGGCCGGCCGGCGCTCGGCAAACGTCACCGTGGGAACGGCGGGAGCTGTCCCCCTGCCTGGCGGTGCTGGAGAGGCGGTGCGGCTCAGGCGGAGGCTGAGGCTGAGGCAGCGCGGGGCGAGAGTGGATGAGGCGAGGGAGCGAGAGATGAGAGAGAGAGAGAGGGAGGGAGAGGGGGAGGAGGAGGGCGGTAGACTCAGGCTGCTGGGGCTCGGGCTGGCGCTCACGCTGCTGCTGCTCTGGACGCTGCTCTCGGGGCTGGGGAGGCTCATGTTTGCCCGCGCCCGCACTCACAGGCATGCTCTGTGTGTGTGGAGCTCCAACTGCATCGCCCTCGCGCACACACACACACGCTCATACTCACGGCACTGCTCTCACACACACACGCGCACGCACGCACACACAGAGGCAGGCGTGGGGGGGCGGAGGGGGGCACAAGGGGGGGATTACAGAGGAAGAGTAGAGAAATGGAGTGATGAGAGAGAGAGAGGGGAACAAAGTAAAAAAAAAAGAGGTTAAATGTCTGAAATTGAAATGTCTGTTTCTTTTAACACCTGAAAGAAAACTGCAGGTTATAAACAGTGAGAAACAATAACTGAGGTAATATCTGTCATTCAGTGATGCAGAACATGAATTCACATTGCAGTCTTGTCTGAGGCTTCTATTACTATTACTTTTACTATTACTATTATTCTATTACTTAGCCTAACTAATAAAAATGAAATATATAGTATGATCAGGGTCAAACATCAGTAATCACCTTCATGGAGAGGAAAAGCCAAGAAACAAGAAGTCCTTAATCTGAGGAGAATGCAAAGCTATTGGTATTGATTTTGTACTAATGTCATCTTCACAGTTCATTTTCTAAGCACCTGAAAGACATCTGATGTGGTGAAGGATGTATGTGGTTAGGAATGTACTGCAGGCATTCGTGTTAGGGACAGAGAGATAGTATGACAGCGAGGAAGAGAGAGAGAGAGAGAGAGTGAATCAGTGTTTTATCAGGTTTGACCACATGTTATGTTGCATCACTTGACGAAAATCACGACCCAACCAGTCCCCTCAGAGGAGAAATGCAACAAATGCAGCAAAATCATAAATATCCTCTCTCACAGAGACACCTCACAGAACTGGAACTTACAGTATAGTACATGTAGGACGTCAACAAAAAGCATAAACGTCTCGACTGTGTTGCTGTACTGTATTTACACACAAAGTAAAAAGATCGTTACATGCTGACACAGCATTATTGCTCTTTTACAAATATTAAGAAATGCACACCACCAGACTGGGGTGTAACGCTAACAAATGATAACAAAAATAACACAAGCCCTTCCATTTATGAGTTTTATGAGTTCTATGAAGCAGTCTCATTGGAGAGTGGGTGCATGCACAGCCCCTCCCACTTTAGTCAGATAGGATGCAGCCAGATGCCTAGTCTCGATCACTGACAGGAGAATGACCATGAAGACAGTTAATGAGAGACAGTAACTAGAGCTGGATAGAGAGTACAAGTGGTTCAGTTATATATTTCAATGTCTTACTGCAGAGTGTTCATGAAATATTTTACTTGCTGGTGATGGTGATGTGTTCTGCTGTGTTAATTCACGGGGTTATTTTGCTAAATACTTTTATTGTAAAGGACAGAGGAAGGAATTGTGGGAGGAAGGGAGTGCATATGAGCACAAGGAAAACATGAGGGGTTTCTCGATATCAAGAATGTAAATAACAGAAGAATGAACTTGCAAGAACACAAAGACAGAGAAAGCATGTATATGAGTTTAAGATGCAAACTGCATTCTTGCTATTGCACAGGAGTCCATTTGATTTCATTAGCCTTAAGAGACTATTTAGTAGCTGATAAATGTTCTTAAACCAGAAATACCAAAAATACCTGTGCTTTTCTTTACTAAAACAAAGCCATATTTCATCAGCTATGAGCAGGACGATAGTGGTCATTTTGTTTAAACGTTCATTAGCCAACACCAAGCCTGGTTTTTAGATAAATTAGGAGAAATGAACTGAGGTGGCACGGTGGTGTAGTGGTTAGCACTGTCGCCTTACAGCAAGACGATCCGGGTTCAATTCCAGTTCTGTGTGGAGTTTGCATGTTCTCCCCATGCTTGAGTGGCTTTCCACCAGGTACTCCAGTTTCCTCCCACACGTCCGAAGATATGCATGTTAGGTTGTTGCCCGTAGGAGTGAGTGAATGTTGGCCATGCTATGGACTAGCAAACTGTCCACTGATGATGCTGGAATTGGCAGATAATGGATGGAAAAAAGAAAAAAAGTATTGCTACAGCTATCATTGCCCAACTGAAGAGAGACAAACTCAAATGAGAACTTATGAACGTACAGCTGTGGGCCAGTATCCTCAGCTACAGTAAATTCTGGGTCCTTCTGTTCATTCTCATCACCAATCGATTCAACAGCAGAGCAAGAGTACATTCAGGTACTTTAACTGTTCTTGAGTATTGCAATTCAAATTGAGCATTGGAGGATGATGTGGGCCAAGAACACATATTGAGAAATAGCCATGAGCTGAGAAGAAAGCTCTGCTTATGTGTGACACTACAGTGGCCAACAGCAGCCGGAGAGCACCATGAAAAAAGTTGTGTCTCATGGTGAACATAACACCTGGAGATTATTAAGATTCGGCTGACAGCAGCTAAGCTAAGCTGCATAACTCTGGGGCAGGATGAAATATAACAGCAGCAGAGGACAAGAGTAAATTTGCACCACACCATCTCCACACCATCACACCATCTGGGAGAGCCATGTAGTGGTGGTGAAGGCCAGTGTGGAGTTGAGAGGCGCTAGTTTGCTCAGAGGCTGGCCACCATTGCACACCCTTATCAGATCTCGTGACATCAGCTGGAAATCTGGGTGCAGATGTAAACAGAGGTCTGATCTATGTAACCACTGATGTCAAGCAGGGGAACCACTAAGAGCCCAAGCTAATGATATGAAAACTTCATGCTCACATGTCACTCTCTGTACAGAGCAGGTTAACCTGAGAGCAGTTCATTATGGAACTGTTTCCACCAGAGTTGCCCATTTACACACATCTGGCTCGCCCACATGATTTGCCCAAAGCCTTGCAGTTGGTGCTGGGGAGAGAGAAATGGGATTCTCAGCAGTTTCATGGTGCGCAGATGTTTTCAGTCCTCCAGTCAGTGTTGTGGAGGAGTCAAGTGAATCACTGAAGCCAGCGTCGAGGTGCTGACAGAATCCAAGGGCTGGCCATAACCGCAGCCATACAGCCAGTGGTACTGGACTGCTGGTGCTGGATGTGTAGGGACATCTGCCTAGGGCTCCTTTGGGGTTTGCAGGGAGTGGGACACTGCACCCATGTCCTGCATGTCTGAGATGATTACTGCCAAAAAGAAGAGCACAGCCAGTGAACAGACTGCACTGGTGGACACAGTGTGATGGCCAGAAGTGGTACCTGAAGGGTTCCAGCTGGCCGATGTGGTGGAAGTTTTATGTAAATGTTTTTTTTTTTTTATCTCATTTGTTTTGTCGTTTTCTCAAGAAATTGTATGATTAATGTGTGGTATTATATGGATTTTTAGTGGTTTTGAATTTTATGAACTGTGAAAATGTGATCATCTGGCACCATGAACTCTGCAGGGGTCCAGGAGAACACGAGAGTAACGCATGTTTAGTACATGGTCAAAATGTGATTCCAATAAGAAGATCACAAACTGCACATACCACAGGAAGAGGACGGACTTTGGGGGGGCTATGTAAAGGGGGATTTTCATTGATTATGTGAAAGCAAGCCGCTGCGCGTTTGTACTGGTGAGAAACTGCAGAATAAACAACATTCTTCATTCTTATGGCTTTTGGTTTGGAAATGTATTTGGTATTAAAATACACTAACCTAACACCACCATGGTAGTCCATCTGTGCACAGTGACCGACAAGTTATTACTGGTGGGAGGTGACGCAGACAATTGGGGTCCAGAAGATACAGCACTTAGTTTGGATAGCTGAGGTGCAGGCTTCTGGCCTTAAATGTTTTGAGAATGAAAAGAGGCGGCAACGTAGTGAAGATGAAGTTACCAGATGTCCGATGCATAATTGAACATGCAGCGTCAAAGCTGGCTGGAAGATCTCCAGAGCTGGAGGGCGCTGTCACGTCGAGGGCAATGTTGTGGAAGCTGAACATGCATCTTCAATACTGATGGATTGATCCCAGGGGTCACGGGAAGCACACAAAAGCAGTATGCTTGTCAGCGCCGACGACGCAGAGGATGACTGAAAAAGCAGAAGGTGACTGAGAGGAGTCCCCAGTGGCACCAGATGACGCTGTGAGCTGGGAGAAGTTTTGTGTGCAGTAGGAAGATACAGAGCTGTACATGTATTGCTGTAACCAGTGCACTTCAGTCTCTCAGAGGAGCAGTACTAGTGCTGACCAGGAGGGTGGATTGGTTTACTCCAACATGTCACCTCCCACTAAGAGGGGGCAGTACCCTGTTCAGTTCAGATCACACCTGGTCCTCAAGGACTGTTGTGTAGAGTAGCATGTTCAAAAATGTTTTATGAGTTAGTTTTAGGACCTATATGTTCTGCAGCATTTATTCACTCACTGGGAATCACTAAGGACTCTGATACTAGAAGGCAGGGCTAGGGGCCTGGAGGAAGTGTGCGTGTGTGTATGTGTGTATGTTTATGTGCGAGTGTGAGCTAAGTGACTGTTAATGTAAAGAGTAGCTGTGGAGAATTACTTTGTGTGAACTTCATAATGGACCAATAGAATATTAGAAAACATGAAAAAAAGCACACCAACTAAAATTTCACCATCTAGTGTCCATAATTTGCCTTCATTACAGCTTATTTATATATATATATTTTTTTTTATTTATTTTTTTTTGGGGGGGGGGGGTGGGGGGGGGATTTAAAAAAAAATCCATACATCTAAACTTCAATCTGTTGCATTTACATCTTCTGCTTCTCAAGGTTCAAATAATCACAAATACCTTCAGTGTTATTGGGATCAGGACTTTATTGGTCAGAGGCAGCTTTTTTGTTTGCTGGCCAATCAAGTTTTGAGTTTCCTTCTCACAGAAACTCCTACAGATCTGATGCAGGAGAAGTGGCTGCGTGGATCTTTTTAAGTTTCGTTGGTCTACTCTGTCTTGTGATTGTGTAATTGTTAGGGATGTCAGGAGTCCTATTCTGTAGATCCTTTGATGATTATAATGTACTTCAGTTTCGGACCCCCCTTGGAAACTTAATCTTTCCCCTGTTGATTATCTTAACATTAACATGAACTCCTACTAAGATATATGTTTTTATGACAGTGATGACGCAGCATATGAGTCTGAGCTGAGTTTGAGTGGGCCGCTGCAGCTGCTGCTCTACAGTGGGGGTGTCCCCTCCCATCGATGTGATGACACTGTCATATCCCTCTCTCCAGCCTGGATCGATAGGAATACCCTACAGGCTCTCTCCATGTGCCCTTGTGCTTCTCTCTGCTGGGCAAATCAGTTTCCTCATCCAACCCCCATCTCTCCATCACTCCACTCACTCGCTCCATCACACTCACTCGCTCCAGCACTGAGAGAGGACACTGCAGCCGTCTCTCACTTTCATTACCTTTCTCTTACCCTAATTCACTTTCTTTTCCTGAAATGGATCTCTCCATCTGTGTGTCCTATCATTGTAATGGCAATCTCTTTTCTCTCTGTGTCTTTCTCTTTCTCTCTTTCTCGCTCTGTCTCTTTGTCACTCAATCTCCAGTCTCCCTTTCTTTCTCTCTCTATCTCCGTCTCACTCTCGCTTCCTCTTTCTTTTCTCTCTCTGTCTCTTTGTCACTCAAGTCTCCAATCTCCCTCTTTCTTTCTCCTTCTATCTCCCTGTCTCTCTCTCGCTTCCTCTTTCTTTTCTCTCTGTCTCTTTGTCACTCAGTCTCCCTCTTTCTTTCTCCTTCTATCTCCCTGTCTCTCTCTCGCTTCCTCTTTCTTTTCTCTCTGTCTCTTTGTCACTCCGTCTCCCTCTTTCTTTCTCTCTTTATCTCCCTGTCTCTCTCTTGCTTCCTCTTTCCTTTCTCTCTCTCGGTCTCTTTGCCACTCAATCTTCAGTCTCCCTCTTTCTCCTTCTATCTCCCTCTCTCTCTCTCAATTCCTCTTTCTTTTCTCTCTCTCTGTCTCTTTGTCTCTCAGTCTCCAGTCTACCTCTTTCTTTCTCCTTCTATCTCCCTGTCTCTCTCTCGCTTCCTCTTTCTTTTCTCTCTCTCTGTCTCTTTGTCTCTCAGTCTCCAGTCTACCTCTTTCTTTTCTCTCTCTCTGTCTCTTTGTCACTCAGTCTCCCTCTTTCTTTCTCTCTTTATCTCCCTGTCTCTCTCTTGCTTCCTCTTTCCTTTCTCTCTCTCAGTCTCTTTGCCACTCAATCTTCAGTCTCCCTCTTTCTCCTTCTATCTCCCTCTCTCTCTCAATTCCTCTTTCTTTTCTCTCTCTCTGTCTCTTTGTCTCTCAGTCTCCAGTCTACCTCTTTCTTTCTCCTTCTATCTCCCTGTCTCTCTCTCACTTCCTCTTTCTTTTCTCTCTCTCTGTCTCTTTGTCTCTCAGTCTCCAGTCTACCTCTTTCTTTTCTCTCTCTCTGTCTCTTTGTCTCTCAGTCTCCAGTCTACCTCTTTCTTTCTCTCTCTATCTTCCTGTCTCTCTCTCGCTTTCTCTTTCTTTTCTCTCGCTCTGTCTCTTTGTCTCTCAGTCTCCAGTCTCCCTCTTTCTTTCTCTCTCTATCTCCCTGTCTCTCTCTTGCTTCCTCTTTCTTTTCTCTCTCTGTCTCTTTGTCACTCAATCTCTAGTCTCCCTCTTTCTTTCTCTCTTTATCTCCCGGTCTCTCTCTCGCTTCCTCTTTCTTTTTTCTCTCTCTGTCTCTTTGTCACTCAGTCTCCCTCTTTTTTTCTCTCTCTATCTCCCTGTCTCTTTCACTTCCTCTTTCTTTTCTCTCTCTCTGTCTGTCACTCAGTCTCCAGTCTCCCTCTTTCTTTCTCTCTCTATCTTCCTGTCTCTCTCTCGCGTCCTCTTTCTTTTCTCTCTCTCACTGTCTCTTTGCCACTCAAGTCTCCAGTCTCCCTCTTTTTTCTCTCTCTATCTCCTTGTCTCTCTCTCGCTTCCTCTTTCTTTTCTCTCTCTCTGTCTCTTTGTCACTTAGTCTCCAGTCTCCCTCTTTCTTTCTTTCTCTATCTCCCTGTCTTTCTTTCTCTCCTTCTCCCTCTCTCTCTGTTTATTTTTTTGCTCCATCACGTATGATGATTTTCTAAGCTGTCATTTCAGTGTAATTCATACAAATCCACTCACAGCTTGTCTCTCTATAGAGCAGCACTCAGACACAAGCAGCAGCTGCAAAAACATGACAGTCTAAAACTGCAGCTTACCACCGCTGATAGTTCTGTTTAACCAGTACCCTTACTCAAAAGACAGTAGCTGTTTTCTGCTGGCTTAATGTGCTTATGATCTATTATTAAATGTCATTTAATTTTCTTTTTACATCTGAGAAAAGCTTAAAAATTCACTTAAACTAGTTCTTTTCCTTAAAAAGCTTTTTAAATTCTCTTTGAGTATTTTTCAGTCCGGGTTTGGCATCACTGCGAACTTTCTTTAACCCGCCTCATGTCAGAGTGTGTAACAGTAAGGTCGAAGGGTCACTCGGCTGTTTTATTTTGAATATATCTCTATTAGACTAGAGTCTATATCTTTGCTGTCATACCAAAATTTCACAACTTTTAGACTTTTAGACTTTAAGACATTCAGACGACACCCATATATTTGAATATTCTCTCCAAAGATACACCACATTTAAAGCACTGGCCAGTATTTCAGAGATGCATCTAGGGTTTTTAATCTTCCGTCCAAAGAGGGATTATTTAGTGCTTTTCAATGATGTCTTTCCATTTGCTTCAAATTATGTAATTAAGGCAAGTTTATGTATTCCAGAAGTGGCACGGCACTGGCAATGAAACAGAATGTTTTTAGAAGACTTTTTTTCTCAGTCATGAGTGAACTGCACTGGTGTAGTGAATTTTGTAAGTCTCTTATAAGGCAAATATCAAAATGTAATTGATCCAGCTCTGGATGAGATGAAGAACTTCACTGATTATGCAGGAATGTATTGCATGTAGCTGCAGTGCAGTTACAGCTTCTGGTCTAAAATGTACTTACAATTTACTGGCCAGTGTTTGCCAACAACATTCCTGCAAGAAATGAAGAATTAAATCTTTTGGCATGCGACACCAGTCTTCCACCTTCAAACAGGCCACCTATCAATATCTTTCTTTTTTTTTTTTAATAATTATTTTTAGTACTTTTTTCATGTGCATATCATTTATCATTCATTGTGAGATAGATAACTCACTTTCTTGTACACGGCACTATATCATTGCTGTCCAATGAAAAACGTCTATCTCAATGTTGAAATTTCTACATCATTCGAACACGCCAATGGTCATTTACAATGTGTGAAAATTTCAAGATAAATGGACTAATAGAGGTTTTCCAAAATAGCTTGGAAAGAATTCTGGTTCTATTGACTTACATTGAAAGTAAAGTATGTTTTTGGTCTCTCCTGTAAAGTTGGGGATACTTGTTTTTCATTGGACAGCGACGATAGGCTTTTTCACAGACTCAAAAAAGGTAACCAGCAGCTCAAAAAACATTTGGGTAATGGAATGGAGGAGTGGCCTGCTTTATTGAAAAATGGCTAAAATATGTAACTCTATATAGAAATGCAAAATAGAATCAAAGCATTTTAGAAACGTTGCATAGCTTCTGACAGAAATGATAACAGTAACACCACCACTGCATTCAGCTGGAGATATCTCCACAGACAATGTGTTCCATACCCACTTTATCGTTCTAAGACATTAATATCTGCTGAATTCAGGCTAATTATTCCTTGAAGGACGGTTTTATACATATGTAACACCAACCATAAAAGCCAAGTCTGCTTAAAGGCCTAGTTAAGCTTCTCAAGACATGTTTGTGTCCACACACAAACATGCACATATAACAGATTCATTATCATCCATGCCAGTCTACTTTGCCTCTGTAATAACATCCTGTGTCCAGGCATTTACTGTTCACATGCCAGACTGAGAGGGAGGCCAAAAAATGTGAAGTAGATTGATGGCACCTAACCCACCACAGCTGCTGACATAGGTCCACCTCCACCATCTGTTCACTGCACTGCGCTGCACTATACAGACAGAACATCAACAATCATAGCAGTAAAAAGGCATTTTGTACTGTATGAGATGTTTAAAGGATAACTAGCTATAAGAATCACAGTGCAAAGGTGGCATAGGTAAACTACAAATGTAGGCCTGAAGAATTATTACTACACTGCAACATCACAACTATCAATGAATGGGACAGGACATGCCTTTACATTAAAAGTAATGTCCTCACTCTGATGTCAGCATCAAGCTTATATTAGGCCTACGCGTGTCTTCTCTATAGAAATCTGCTATTGCACTCTGTTGTAAACAAAAGTGTTCGGACATGTTTCACTACATTATTGTACACTATTCCTCTGAATATTGCTGCGTCCTTGAAATGTGAAGTCAAAAAGCCAAATTATAAATATCGCTATACATACAAGGTGCAAAATACTCGATTGTTTCTAAATTTTGTTCCTGAAAAAAACTTATGACATTATGCTGATTGTCAGGAACAACCAATGCTTAAATAAAACATTCAGGAACAGGTCATTGTTTAGCTGGCTTCACTCTGAAAACAGCCAGCTTCTGTGTTTGATATTCCTAACTAACGGGTGACACCTTGCCTGCCTCAAGGCGGCGCTATTACAAATTTAATCGTCCAATATGCAACAGCATATTCGTACCAAACTAAAAAGAGCATTTCCAAAAGAAGAACTGTTAAACCAATCAGTGCCACTACAGCGGGGAGGGAGCTGGCAGCCCACCAGTGCTGGAGAAGTCAGCCAACACTCCCCATATTCCAGGGGGTATTTCGCACTAATACAAGCTAACACTGCTTTGCACTTAATTAGCATTGTAACACTAGCGACTTCACTAAAATACCCCACATGAACCAGCATGCAATATGCAGTGTGGTAGTTATGTTGCTTTGGCAGCAGTACAGTTTGAGTTGGCGGTGCTCTTATATAATAGGATTAAGTGAATATAATAGAATGATATTTAATAGTAAGCTTAGTTTCAGGCAAATTATAGCGATAACAACACTTTTTCAAAAACGCCATTATCCTGTGCAGACATATAGTCTCTAAGATGGGCATGACTCCAACTATAGAATAACACTCAACTGCAAAAGTTAAGCGGAAAACAACAAACATCATGCAATATTATCAGTTCAGCCCCTCCTATGAGAAAACATACAGGGGCTGGACACCAGTCACCAGATCTAAATATTATTGAGCCACTTTGGGGTGTTTTGGAGGAGCGAGTCAGGAAACGCTTTCCTCCACCAGCATCACGTAGTGACCTGGACACTATCCTGCAAGAAGAATGGCTTAAAATCCCTCTGACCACTGTGCCTGCATGTATATGTATATGTCATTACCAAGACCAATTGATGCTGCATTATCCACCCCTGTATATGCCTTCTGTTTTGAAATATCAGTAATTTAAATTTATTATGTTATTTAATACAAGCTTGTATATTAAAAAAGAGACCCCCTTATTTTGCATAAGTATATCCAGCCCATATTTATATGATTTTTACAAAAAATGGCTGTAATATTTAGCACCGAACTGTTAGCAGCAGATCCTTTAAGTCCTGTAAGTGAGGTGGAGCCATCATGGTCTAGACTTCTCTGACCAGTGATGTTTAGGTAGGTGGCACATGTCAAATTGGCATCCATACACATTACAGTCGCTCAGATCTTCACACCTGCCAATTTCTCCCACATCCAACACACTGACTATGAGACTGTTAACCATTTAGTTACTGAGAAATATATCTCAGACCTTCATATGTGTCATTGTTTTAAGATTTGTTTCTTCCGCAAGTAGTTATAATGTTTTGGCTCACTGGTTTTGTTTGATGTGTTCACTATTGTCCTGTATACAGTGAACATATGCATATCATGTCACTGCTATTTGTACCATGTATGACTAGGAATGTGACAAATAAACCTATTAGAAAATTGCATATTTAAAAATCCATTGAAGCAGGAACTAGCTAACTGAGGCACTAGCATGGAACTGCTATACTGTTTAAGGTGAAATGGGAAAACTCTAAACAAGAGCTCCTGAGGGCACTCTGAGGAGAGGCCTATACTTCTTTTATTGTTGAGTTCAACATTTACTCTCCAGAATCATATATTTTGCACCTTTAATGTAGTAGATAATCAAGCCCCTCAGATTGGTAGGGTAAGCAAGTTTTAAAGGCACACACTTAAAAGCAATAAAGCAAATTTTAAAGATGACTTTCTGAGAGAAAGACTGGCATGGGGGGTTACTTCACCTCTCTTCTAATTCTGAAAAGTCTGTAGCTGTATGAGATACATATTTCAATGCCTTACATCATACAGTTGCAGTTGGGTCGGCCAGTACGCAAACACACAATTGCACACACACACACACACACACACACACACACACACACACACACACACACACACACACACATCATGGCATATCAGCACATATTAGACAAGAAGTGACAAAAGGTCTTACGCTGGCAACAAAGTGAACCCCCTTGTAACTACCAGCAGCGAGCCCACTGTGAATACATGGGCAATACTGTACGATGGAGTACACTGTATGTAAAACAGATGGTTTGGCGAGGCTTTGATGCTCGGTTGAGTGAGGTTTTGCCTTTCTAGGCCACACCCCCCAACTAGGCAGCTGCATCAAAAATCCCTATGGTCCCTACAGTATAGCTGGAGCATGGAGTAGAATCCAAATGTCTCTCTCTCTTTCTCCCTCTCTCTCTCACACACTTCCTTTCCTCTTTCGCTCTGTCAAACAAAGTGAATTATTCATGTTCCCACTGTACACTTCGCCTTGCGCATAAACTGCCCAATGTATGCGCATTTTTTTAGCCAACAGTTATTTCAGAAACCAAAACCCATGCACGGCCAGTGTCAGGACCCAAACATCTGCCCCACTTTCTCTCCTGTGTGTGGCGGAGCACACCGAGACCACCGTGCCGTCCAGCCTAATCCCGGAGAGTCCCACACTGCTGCAGACATAAGACCTGCACACCGGACCTCATGTACTGCCTGCTGCACTTATTAATAAGGTTTTTAGCGAGTATTGGTATTAATAAATACATATCTCAACTTCCTCTCATTTAAAAGAACAAATCAGGCAAATATTTGATTAATTAAATATGCATGCGTTGCATAATTCTAGGCAATATTGTACATTACATAAGCTGTGCAAAGCCAGCTATACAGAAATCACTGTTGGGAATTGTTGGAGGGAACTTAACATAATATTGCAATGTCTTTGAGCAAAAAAAGAAAAGGACTAAAAGAAATGAAAACAGTCAGTGAATATCAAACCATCTAACCTGACAGATGTCTCTAGGGCCCCCACAGCAACTTGTAACAGAGGCAATTTTTCTCCCAATAAAGAAGGTGATTTACCATGATGGCAAAAAAGAGCTGTCAGAAAGCAATGCAAACTCTAATGTAAAAAAATAAAATGAAATAGTATTAATTATTATTATTATTATTATTATTATTATTATTATTATTTATAAAATTAATGTGACATCTTTGGCCTAGATGGTGATGTGGGAAACTTAGTGCTTCAGGGAATTCTTTCCAAATAAGCACACATACCATGAGCGGTTGGTGGTATTGTCATTTCACACCACTAGGGGGTGATCCCACTTCTGACACCAAATGTAATGTCTCGACAAAGAAGGCAACAACAACTTATTAAGAGTTTAGCGCTTTAGATGAGCCCCTGCGTGTCCACGGTTGCATGTACCAGTAGCGGAACACTGGCATTGCATTAACTGCATTAATTGCATTAACATGCCTGCTTCATGACTGGGTACTACCATGGCACACTGGCTGGATACCATTAACACGTTTTGCTAAAATGTGTCGTGATTTTACGGTCCATATTAGCAAATTCTGTCATATGCAAAGGTTTGGGCACCCCTGGTCAAAAAATTACTTTTTTCTACTTACATACTTCAAAAAATTACTTTTTTTGGTCAAAAAATAACTTTTGTTGATTTTCTACTCACACCATTAATTAATACACAAAGACAAACTGAACACACAAAATGTGGCCTGTGCAAAATGTTTCTATTCTTCTACTGTGTTAAACTTTGCAAACAGAAAAATTGAACACAGAAAGAAAATGATATATGTTTTTCGTAGTTATGCTTAGGAAAACAACAAAATCGTTTCATTTGACCATGAGTGTTCAATTTTAAAATACAACTTTAAGTCATTTCTGTTTTATTTATGTGTATTTTATCCCCAGTTTGTTATGATGTGACTAGTCAAGCTTGGCACTCACAGCTTCATTATGCCAGTGTGCAAGAAAGGCACCTAGTTTGGAGATAATTCCAGCCTCATACATCCTTCATTTAGCATTTCCTTTTTTATCTGTTGCTGATCAGCACTCAGCAAACACCATCCTGCTTACACAACTCTAAGTGTATATAAAAAATGCATTCCAATTACGCTTGTGTATGTTGCATCTGGTTGAGATCTGACTCTGACCACCTTGAATGTGGTTTGAGCAATCTGTTTGTAATCTGACCACAATGCTTTCTGGGTGTGCTTGCACTTGGCTTGTCTTGCGGTCAAGTAAAATCTGGATGTGATCCGTGATTATGAAAAATCCACATTCACGCAAAGCAAGTTCCCTTCTGGGGGGGATATCCGGTTAAAGCTGAGAAATCAGCTAATCTGCGATCACCTTTAAGACCATAATGGTAAGATGCTGAATCTACCAGGATTATCCAGAGCAACCTTGGCCTCCTGGAAAAACCCATACAAACACAAATATAATATGGGTACTTCTGTGAGAGTGATTTGAATAAATAAAAGGCGGAGAGAAAAAAGAAAGAGGAGATCTGTAATTCCCTGATTTAACACACTTAATGCAATTCATCAGTTAATTATGAAGAAGTCTCATGGGGACAGACACACAAGTGTATGACCCCTTTAAAACCCACCTTACAATCTGTGCTGATTCAACAAGATAAAGTGTCTAGCAAAAGCCATTCTTGTGCACATGCCATGCATCCATATGTTCCATATGAGTTTTTGGGGAGAGGCAACAGGCTTGTATCAGGCATCAATCCGCCTTCATGAGATACTGGATTGGTTTCCATCCAGACTTAGCAAGAAATGTATCATGGTTGTACCCAGATGTTCTCATAAGACTCAAGTTCACCTTGAGACTAGTCATAAAGCCCTTCATGAGTTGAAACAAATGTGTAGGAGCCCCAAAAATGCTAAACTGTGGCCCTTCAGGACTCAAGCTGGACACATCTACCGTACACAGAGAAGTGGAAGCTCATGAAACACAGTCACACACAGCACCTTCTGCCCAATTGATTTTTAAAGGCCCTCAGCTTTGGAGAAGTTCAAAGGCAAAAAAGAAGGAAAGCAAGCAAGTGAGCGAGAAGAAGTATTTGGTTAGAGAAAGAGTGAGTAAACGAGGAGAGTGCAATGTGGGGGAGGAGAAGGAGCGAGAGAGAGATAGAAGGTGAGAGAGAAAGAGAAAGAGAGAGCAAGATAGAGGATGTTGTAGTTGAGGGTGGATCAGACAGGTTCATTTCATGCTCTATGCTTCTTCTCTTTTTGGGTGTCTTGCCAAATCGTGCCCTTCAGACACACACACACACACACACACACACACACACACACACACACACACACACACACACACACACACACACACACACTTGTTTCTGAGAATTGTGGGGTCATTACATAGACTTCCATTCATTTTCTGGAAACTTACCCAAACCAGAACTGCTACCCTAAAACTCACCCTAACCCTAACCTTATGCTTATCAGCTTACGGTCTTCACAAAGAACCTAAGGTCCTTACAATGTGAGTATATGACCAAGATTTGGTCCATACAAAATACTTGTTACCAATCTCAAACAGAAGGAAACTTTTCTCTATTTCTTTTGCTAGTTGTACATGTTCAAGAGCAGTTAGATTTGCTGTGTTTCTTAAAGGAGAATTTCTGTTTAAAACATTTCAAAATGAACAAAAATTATGAACAGAATGTAAAGAAATAATCGTTAACCATTCTAAGATGTCTATGTATTGTGTTACTGAAATATCTATAGAAATTAGCATGCTAACAAGCTAGCCCAGTCTGTCCTGTCATAATACCATTTTGTACCTACATTTACATTTACATTTACGGCATTTAGCAGACGCTCTTATCCAGAGCGACTTACAAAAGTGCTTAGTGTTCAGTCAGAGTATGACCCTCTATCTAGTACAACAGGTTTAAGTCCAAACCACTCTTATACTCAAACACTGCCATAAACACAGGGCCAGTGCTGATACCTAGAAACAAGACAACGCAATACCTAGCAAGACAGGAACATCTATAAGAGAATAAATACAAGACTACATACAGTACAAGTGCAGTACTTAGCCAGAGTTCCTAGAAAGTAAAGTGCAATTACAGTTTGTACAGTACTTTAGTATATAGTGTTTATACAGTACTTTTACAAAGAGATCGGTCTTCAGTCTGCGTTTGAAGACCGCGAGAGGAGTTCGCTGTTCGGACAGCCCGTGGAAGTTCGTTCCCTCCATCTGGGTGCCAGGACAGAGAAGCGTTTTGTTGCATGTCTTCCATGAATCTTGAGAGATGGCGGGTCATGCCGAGCCGTACTTGAAGCGCGAAGGGCTCGAGGTGCGGTTCGACTTTTGACCATTGCCATAAGGTAAGGAGGAGCTGGTCCATTTCTTGGCTTTGTAGGCAAGCATCAGAACTTTAAACTGAATGCGAGCAGCTACAGGAAGCCAGTGAAGGGAGCGCAGCAGTGGAGTGACATGAGTGTACTTGGGGAGATTGAAGACGAGCCGTACTGCTGCATTCTGGATCAGTTGTAGGGGCCTGGATCAGTTGTAGGTACCTAAGAGGTGATCGTCAGTGCGTCAGTGTAGCATCAAATCGAATATGTCCAACATGACAGGATGAAGCAGCACTGCCCAGACAATGTAATTCTAACCTCTTGTCAATCATGTTGAAGGTTAGAATACATTGTCTGGGCAGTGCTACTTCTTCTACTTCTCCTGACAAGGTATTCTAACCTCTTGTCAATCATTCTGAAGGTTCTGCCCCCTGTTACATTATGTAAGGACAGGTGACTAATGAAAAAAAGTTGACTGAAGCTCTTGAGAAGCGATCCTTACCACAACTATCACATCCAAACCTTGGCAAGAAACCACATTCAGTAGCAATGAAAGAAGTGGCATAATTACTGGGTTACACTTTACATATCACTGACATAACAATAACACAAATATGTCATGGTAGATGGCATAAGCTGTTAAGGGTTGCTATAACACATTTTGTTTGTTAATATATATATCAGTGCAATTTTACTATTACAGTTAGTTGTTAAAATAGATGTTGTAATGTTTGATATTATGATTTACATCACAGCACTTCATTGTAGGCCAGTGTTCATAAGGCTACATGACATCTACATAAGCTTCTAACTATATATATATATATATATATATATATATATATATATATATATATATATATATATATATATATAGCCCAAATCTTTACCACAAAACTTTGGTAAAACAATATCTCTGACATCAGACAATATATTTGTACCCATATAATATGTGATGGAGCTCTTTAAACTTTTGAAACATCTGGCTCTCCACCACTGCGAACAATTCTGCAATTCTCTAGAACGAAGTATTTCACAACAAGCCACTCTTCATTTACATCTTAGCTATTTAATTATACAGAGATGTTAAACAATTTATGGAATTCCTTTTTAAGTATATAAATGTGCACTGCACTTTGGGGAAAGGGAACTTTCAAGTAAGCTGTTAACACTCATTAAAGGTCAGCAAGATTCCGGATGGAATTACAGATGGTTTCTGACTGGGCAAAGGCTGTTCAGGTTAGATTCCACATTTGATTGGATTTCAACTTTTTCCAGAAGCACAGGACGCATCTTTACCCTGCCTAGTGGATGGGAGACTATTTTAGAACAAGCTGGGTGATTTTAGGTTAATGTAGCTGGTCCTGTTTCCTTCACGATGGATATGTTATCATAAAAAATGTTAGAGATGAATGGTTCCATAAATTCAGAGTTATCCCCACGACTATGAATTTGTGGGAGTCCTTTGTAACTTCTGTTCCAGAATCGATTTAATAGATTTCTAGTCTCTCTTTTTCCATGTAATTACGAAATAATAACCTTATAATTTTATGATAAAAGAATCTTAAATGGTTAACGTTAAGGTTAAGGGTCAATGCTTTTGTATTGCTATAGGCCTACTATTCAAATGTAATCACATAATTATACAGCAAGTTATGCAGTGAATTACATTTACATTCGATTTACATTTTGTATTGACAGCTTATGCCCTTCTGACACTTTAATGTTTGTTTCAATGTTAAGAAATTGAAAGACTTGGCAAAAGGATTCTTCTTTCTTTCTACATATGAAGACTTTTCATGAAATTCAAATCATAAGAAAATCATGCCTTTGTTATTCAGGCCATAACTTCTAAGAGTAGTTACTCTGAAGAACCAGTGGATTATCGTGGTTCTATGTTGAATGTTAAAGTGAATGTATTAGGATATAGACTTTGCGAGTTAGTGATGATTAGGTCACCATGTTTAGCCAGCTGGTGGTCCTGAGGACACCATTTTGTTACTCCCATCAAGCTCCTGTCACCTCCTTCCTTGATTGCAGACATAGAGATCTGTATTCCCTGGGGTCAGATGCATGTGTGAATAAGTGATATTCATTCTTGTCCAGACTGGCTGTGGTTTGATCTGCATCCAGCTGCTTCAATTTTATTCCAGTCCACAGCATCTCAATCACCAGCCATACATAAATCTGCCTATGCTCTTGTCTTCACTGGCCTTCAGATTGAAAGAGATTTACCATTTCTCTCCTTAAACTCCATTTCTGTCTTAGGAACCAGTGGACACAAGAGGACACTCCTTATTTAGATCTATAGCAGCAAAACCACTATACCACTAACAATAACTAGATTGTGTTCTTATGGTTGAAGCATAAACAACAAAACATGAAATTAAGAACGCATGTTATATTTAGTATATATTTAGTTGGCAGATAATTGTATAAAATTGTAGAGGCCATATTTAACCTTAATGTTGGACATAAACAAGTGCAGATTTGATTGCCTGCAATGACGTACAAACTACTCTGTCTGATTCTAGAGCAATTAATTAACCAGCTTTAGATGCATGACAACAATCAGCATTGAGGTTTAATAGGTTTGCTAAATGTGCTTGATCACATATAATCATATCTAATATCAAAATACATGTTGGGGGGGCCATGTTCGGTCACTTATTTAGCATTAAATTAACCACACATTAACTGAAATATTACACATCTCCTCTGTCTTAGCTGTCTTTGTTTTGGGCATATTGTAATTCACCATTTTCATCTAAAAAAATTGGATGGTCATTGCGAAGTTTTATAGAAGTATTGTGGGTGAACCCATTTATTACAGAGCCACCTTGCAGACCAGGCAGACCAGTGATGCAGCTCTAGTTAAGAAGCTCACTGATTCTGGATGAAGCAGCCAAATAATGACAGCATAACGTCATAATAAGTTTATATTCAGGGACCACCCTCTAAAAGGTCCCTTAGTATTGGCTAGATATTTGGATCTGACTACTAATAAATAACGCATTGTAATTGCATAATGGTCATGCAAACTAGCTTATGTTCCAGATAGACAGTACTCCTGAATCTGTTGTTTAATTTGATATAGTGTTGTATTTACAAGTCAGTGAAATCAGTCCAATGCTGTCAGCACAGACATCATGTACACTATTTAGACAAAAGTTTTGGGACACACCTTAATTGAATTCAAGTGTTTTATTCAGCCCCATTCTGCATGTGTATAATGCAGTCTGCCTTTACAAACATTTATGAAAGAATGGGTCATTCTGAGGAGCTCAGTGAATTTAAGCAGGGTACTCTAATAGAATATCCACCGTTTCAACAAGTGAGTTCATGAAATTTCTTCCCTCCTAGATATTCCACGATCAACTGTGAGTGGTATTATTAGGAAAGTAGAAGCATTTAAGAACCACAGCAAGTCAGTAGCAGAACACCTAAAGTGGGGTTGTGAAATGCTGAGGCGTGTTGTGCGTAGATGACGCAACGCTCTGCTGGCTTAATAACTGCAGAGTTCCAAACCTCCTCTGGCATTAACATCATCACAAAAACTGTGCGCCGGGAGCTCAACGGCATAGGTCTCCTATAAGCAGCTGCATGCAAGCGTTACATCACCAAGCACAATGCCAAGCGTTGAGTGGAGTGGTGCAAAACAGGACATCACTGGACTCTAGAGCAGTGAAAACTCTATTTGGCAAAGTCTGATTGCCTGCAAAGTTTAATGAAGGAGAGATGATGCTATAGGGTTGGCCAAGACCCCTTGGTTCCACTGATAGGAAATAGTAATGCTTCATAAGACCAAAACATTTTGGACAACTTTGTGGGAAAAGATTGGGGAAACCCTTATCTGCTCCAGCATGACTGTGTCACAGTGCACAGAGCAAGCTCTATAAAGGCAAGCTTGGGCTAGTTTGGTGTGTAAAACCCTGACTGGCCCATTATTGGGATGAACTAGAATGGCAAGACGAACTAGAAAGATTGCAAGCTAGGCCTTCCTGTTGAATATCAGTATCTGACCTCACAAATACTCTTCTGGATGAATTCTGCAGACACACTCCAACATCCTGTATAAGACCTTCCCGGAGGAGTGAAAGCTGTTATAGCTGCAAAGGGAGGGCCAACTCCATGTTAATACCCATACATTTAGAGTTGGATGTTATGAAAAGTCCTATAGGTGTAATGTGTAGGTAAACCAATACTTTTGTTCAAATAGTGTATACATAGTGACCCATATATTTCATTTAGCTCACCATGTTGTCATGATTTGATTTTCTAACTCCCAAAATATGCCAACAGTTTCATATAGAGGTGGCTCAATGGCAGTCCTGCCTGTTTAACAGAAGGATTCTGGAGATGTAACACTGACTGCAGCAGTGGACCTGTTATGGCTGCAGCATTTACTATGTTGGAATACTTCTGGACAGCTTTGCCATTCAGGAGGGAGAGAGGGAGAGAGAGAGAGAGAGAGAGAGAGAGAGAAATATTTCCCAGCTGACCATGCAGAGAAATTAATGAGAGGCAGTATTATTATTGCAGCTAATTTCCTCATCCAATCAAAGCTTGCGATAGCGCTCAGGGTTTTCCAGATAAAATAATCCATATTTCACTGGCTTAGTAACACAACGCACCACAGAGTCCACTGACCTGCACTGATTATACTCACTCTGTCCACACAAGAACCACATGAATACAGAACCTGTTTCTTCATCTTTAAACCATACACACCCCTCCGACTGATCAGAGCCACAAGCATTCATTAATGGATTTAACTTTAACCGCATAAGGATGATGTAAACACATTAGAACATGTACTGAACCCATACTAATACCTATGCTGGCAGTCAGATAGTAATGAAATATGTCTAACAGCAGTGAATAATCAAAAAACGTAGGTGGATTATATTACAACCACTTTGCACATAAAACACAACTTTTCAAATGCTACAATATTTTATTTGCCCGTTTAATTTGATGAATTTGCTCGACTCAATCACCGCTCTGTCTGTAGCTGGCAGAGCATCGGCCAAGCTTTAATTTAATTTACTAAAGACTGCAGCTTATGACTCAAACAGCCCCACCTACTGTGGAGGGTTCTAAAGGCTCAGTGAAATAATGGATCCGCCAACAAGCTCAAGAAAAAACAGAAAATGAAAGTCCTGTGTTGAAGATGGTTAATAAACAGCACTGCTAATAAAAGTTTCTTCCCACCACCTTTCTTCTACAGGGGTGTTATGTTGCTCTATAGAGGTTATGAAACAATAACAGGCTGCCTGCACATATTGCGACTGCAACACGGCATATTGTGCACCATGTCTTCTCACAGTCATTACACAAACAGTGTTATTAAGCACTGTTTCTGCATGTATTGTAGCCTAATGACGCCATCTATCTGCTCAAGGAACTCTCTCACTTGCATGTCTTTAGAGATCATAACACAACTTTACACCAAGTTTAAAAAAGTGGAGGAAAATCAAAGCAAAGCCAGCTGTTGCAGTTGCTCCAACTTTAGTCAAATCAAGAGGAATCTGAATTTAGATGTGCATGTAATGTTTCCACCAACTTCTTGTGTGATCCTCCAACATTTTCTATTAAATCCTCTTTTCCACAAGTTAACAGAGTTCCCTAAATGAAATGTTTGTGACCTACTTCGGTGAAAATACCACAAAAATCAAGCACCACAGCTCCCTCCTTAACAGTCCTGTTTAGATTGGTTACTTTGAGGGGCTCTTTATTTAAATAATAATAAACCACCAATCATAAGCCAATCATGAAGCACTTATAAGCACTAATCTACTTAAGTATTGGTATAACCTGTAATTGCGCTTTATCTCTTAGGAACACTGGTTAAGTATTGCACTTATACTGTATGTAGTCTTGTATTTATTCTCTTCTCTGTAGGTATTCCAGTCTTGCTAGGTATTGCACTGTGTCTAATCTTTTATTTTGTTGTCTTCTTTCTAGGTATCAGCACTGGCACTAGTTTATGGCAGTGTTTGAGCTTAAGTAGTTCGAACTTAAACCTGTTTCTACTAGGTAGAGTTACATACCGAACACTAAGCACTTTTGTAAGTCGCTCTGGATAAGAGCGTCTACTAAATGCCAAAAATGTAAATGTAAATGCAATCACCCCACCCCCATCTTCCAAGGTGTGTGCTAACAGCAGTACACATTCTGTTATTTTACTGTCAGGTAACTACGTGTTGATAGGTCAAAGTTTATCTCACAGACGTTCAATTTATAAAATTGTGTGTCCTCTGTTGAGTAATACCAAAAACTTTCCAGAAACTTACATCCCCATTAATATGTTACATCAGCTAGTACTAAAAGGCCTAATAAACACAGAGAATAATTATTTTTTTTAAAAACTTATTTTCACAATTTTCACAGACGGCTGGTACTGATCCCTCCTTTAGGAAAAGTTTTGTTGCCAGTGCTGCATTGTACCAACCCAGGCAGGCGCATGGGCTTAACTGTCAGGTTCTTATTTGCCAGTTTTTATTTGAATTTTCTCTTTCTGCCTTATTAGGGAACATAGAAATTCCAACTACAAGCTGGACAGGCAGACTCACACATTAGACTTTAACTCCTGCACCATTTGAGGTGGAACAGAGAAATTCCAATGAGAAGCTGCCTAATAAGAAATCAGTGAAAGAGACTCCCATCAGCACTGTGCCAAACACAAAATGATCAGCAGCAGAAGTTTTTGCTGACTGTTCCTGGCTGACTGTTCCTGGGACAATAGCTTTTATCTTCCATATCGTCGCTGTCTAATGAAAAACAAGCATCTTCAAACAGGTAACTTTACAGGAGAAGGCAAAAACTGTCCTCACGTTTAATCTAAGTCAATGGAACCTGATTGTTTTCCAAGCTATTCTGAAGAATTTCTATTGGTCCGTTCATCATGAAACTTTTCCACTACGTAAACGGCAGCTGCTGCATTTAACTGATGTAGGAAAACAGAAATTAACAAAAATGGAGATTTTCCATTGGACAGTGACGATATAATACTAGCAGCGCTGGGCTTTACAGAAAAAAATGGCACCTCTTTGGAAAGGTAGCTCTCAAGCCATGGGTGGAGCGGCTCAGATTTTGGGGTGATATTCTAATGAGTCCCCACTTGATGTAGGAAGAGGAGCCAATCCCATGATTTCTGATAAAGGTAGCCCACAAAGACTGACTGGGTTCTTATAATTCGCAGCTGTGGGTTGATAGGCACTCCTGCCACACAAGCATATGTGCACAAGTACTAAAGTGAGCTTTTCATATCCCCTCTAAAGTAACCCTCCCAACACGGTCGGCCCACAGAGCAAGTGATGTATTTGTGTGTGTGTGTACGGACTGTT
The DNA here is from genome assembly GCA_021613375.1 of Megaleporinus macrocephalus. NCBI lineage: Eukaryota > Metazoa > Chordata > Actinopteri > Characiformes > Anostomidae > Megaleporinus > Megaleporinus macrocephalus. The sequence goes on along the minus strand of CM038711.1, from coordinate 30,566,309 downwards.
GCACTGGCTAGGGTCCCATATCTGTGAGAAGTTTATGATGGCACCTATAATAGGATCAGGACAAAAATAGCTTTATCAATTGCATTCACTCTGGCAAAGGACATAAACTGAAAGAGGACACACACACGCAAGCACACACACCCACAGACAGACCAGGAGTGATAATGGAATTGTGGACACACAAAATTCCCCAGAGGCTTGTAGATAAGTAACAAGGTTAAAACGGATTAGAGGATCATTAATAAAATGTGTTTTTTCATAATATACAAAGATACACACACTTTTCAAGGTCAAGATGGGAACACATTAACAAATGTTTCCAGGTGAATTGTGTCTATGTGTAACTTGCTTTCACTCCTCTATTAATTGCTATGACTGTTGCTTATGATTGCTGCACAGATTACAGCCTCTGCACAATGCATCTGCAGGGCTTCATTATAATACACTGTTTACATTACCAAACATCTCCACAAATATGGAAAGACTTGGAGAATCACTGTCATTAGAAAACCTTGGCTCTCAACTTCATAGGAGAAGGAAAAACTATATCTTTGCTGTCTAAATCTATCTAGAGCTCTGAGGGGTGCACTCGCACGCAAAGCCACACCGGAAGAAAGCCGTTAACTACAACACTAATGGCAGGTTCTGTATTTCCCTCTTTGGCTCTGAAAGGAGAAAATACACTAGCACCTGTGTGCTCTCTCTGTGACCATAAAGAGTCACTGACTGAATACATTGACTGCACACTGGCTGAATAAACAAAAGTACTCATGAGTGAAATGGAGATGATGAATGCAGACTAGCTGTTTTTGTTCCATCCACAGTTTTCTTTTCATTTACTGCATCCGTGACTTCAATCATACATATGCTTGTGTGGTGTAAACAGTGCAGCTTCTTTAAATTCCTTGTTGTAAATGTCACCTGTACCTTCAAATCTGTGCTCTTCTTCACAGTACTGTGCAAAAGTCAAAGACCAGCCTTCTCATTGACTTCCTGTCTAAACGGCCATTAAGTACAGGTCATTCATTTTTCAGGAGATACATCTGAGGAGATTGGATATAAGATAATCTATACGGAAGAGAAAAGTCAAAGGAAAATATGTGGCTTTCGCAGCAAATGTTGAAGTAAAGGGTTTAATGAAATCCATGCAGTGTCACATGATCAGAGCTGTTTACTTGGCTGCACCAATCAAGATTATTATTATTATTATTATTATTACTATTATTATTATTATGAGCAGAGGAAGGCTCCACCAAACTCACAAACAAAAGGTCAGCAAAGTATGTTAACATAAAGAGAGGACAGGGATTTTTGGTACAGGTCGTCTTTAAGGTGTCTAAAATCTAGGCTCCCATTCCTTACCAATAACTACACACTCACTGTCTTACACAGTTCTGTGTAAAGGTCAGAGACCACCATTCATACATCTCATTTAATTCAAAACTGCCATTAAGTGCAAGCAATAGATTTTTCAGGTAATTCAATTTTAGAAGATTAGATATCATTTAGGATATAAGGAAGTCAAAGTTTCATTACATTGTACAGCCTTGTATTGTATAATGACAACAAAGTTAAAATGAAGTAAAATTAAATTGAATTGGAAATGACTGGAAAGAACAGGAGTTTCCAAAACTTATAACATCATAATAACCTTGCAAGAGCTGGCAGACCACAAAATGTCACGTCCTGCCCTGTTTCCCTCGTCCTTGCCTGTTTGTTTACGTTTCTGTTTGTAGTCATGTGCTTACGTTTTAGTCTTTTACCATGTGGTTCTGTCTGTTAGTCATGTAATCCTTGTCTCCGCCCTCCACCTGGTTCCCATCCTTGTCACCTTCCATTGTCACCAGCTGTCTCCTGTTTCCTCTCATTATCCAGTGTATTTAGTCTGCCTGTTTTGCCCTCTCCTTTGTGGTTTGTTGTCTATGGTATGTGTGACGTGTGGACCCTGTCAGTTTGCTAAGTGTTTCTGTCTTGATTATAATATTCATGTTTGTTTTCATTAGTGTTTGTTTTGATCATTATTAAAGTATTTTAGTTAAACCTTGCGCCTGTGTCCGCCCCCTTCGTTGTGCCAATTTCCCCTGGCATCTCTTTTGGTCCAGCGTGACACAAAACTGCCACCATCAGATTAAAAGTACCTAAAACAATTCAGGAAAATTTTTCCCCCCATATTTTTTTTAAAACTGAAACTGTATCTCCTAAACAGAAGGAAGGCTATACTAATTGAAATAAATGGATGCACTAAATACAAAAACAAAATGGTATTTTTGTGATATTAAAATGATATACTTAATACTTATTTTTGCTTAATGGCGTATTTGACTAGAAATAAATGAAGAGTGAATAAATGAAGAGTGAATAAATGAAGAGTGGTCTCAGACTTTTCAATAGTACTGTGCTCATTTTTAATGCTCTCCATGTAGTTTCTGAATAATAAACTCTCCCACTTAAAATTCTAGCTGCTGAGGCATCTTATTTTTCAATATTTTTGCCTATTTCCTGACACTAAACTTTTATCTGATAGTGCTTTGGACTGGATATAAAATAAACAAATGTAGTCTCTGACTATTGCATATTACTGTAGTTTAAGATGAGCTTGGTTTGTATTGTTCTCCATGTAGTTTCTGAACAATAAGATTCATGGTTAACCCATAGGGCTGCTATCTTGGCATACAGATTAAATGAAAAGTGTAATTTTTTTTAAGCAAACAAACAATTAAGAGTGGATTACCGCAGAGACGAGAAGCATGTAATATGGCTTTGATCCTGAGGGAGACGGAACACCTTTAGAAACTGAACCAACAACAGTGGCGAAAGGAAAGGCTCTAATTGCATGTGATAGGGAGAGTAGTATCTGAGGTGCAGCATGACAAAGCCATTACGCCAGGCTGTCGATTTAAAGCGTGTTGTTTATACGCAGCCTCTCAAACAAACTTAATTCAACATGCACCGGCTCCCAGAAGAGACCGCCGCTTCCTCAAACAGACCAATAGCAGTGCGGCGTCATGTCCTCGGCCGTGGCCGTAACGATCAATACCCCACAGAGCTCAGCCCAGAACACTCATTTTTCTAACACTCAAGTAATGACCTAACACCCGCCTGGGCCTCCGTGGAGAGGCGGAAGAGAAAAATGAGAAGTTCCCCTTGTTGCAGTCCCACAGGAGAAAATTAAGCGATAAAGCTATAGGATCTGAAATGCTATTGTTACCGGTGTGGCTCTATTTCATAAGAGAGGCTGGAACAAAATAAACTGCTTAATACTTGAAGAGGCACAGAGGGCCCTCGAAAGGAAAGAAACACGTATTCACAAAGCACCAGACAATTATCAGGCTAAAATTAAAAAACATGCACACCCGCTTACAGTGCCTGAGTTTGTTATATGGTAATTACATAGGCTAACCATCTAGAAGGAGGGCTTCACACTAAGAAAGGGCTTATGAATGCTTAGTTCAGTAATACTGATTAATTAATTAGGTTATAACCACCTTAAAATCACTAATTAGCAGTTGTAACACTTACATAAAATGGGTAATGATAAAGCTAACAGGTTTGATGCTGACTAATGAAGAAGAGATCAGTAAGCAACAAGTTTAGAAGTTTTACAGTACAGTGTAATCTAAATTCACTATTTTGTGTGTGTATATATATATATATATATATATATATATATATATATATATATATATATACACACACACACACACACACACACTACTGCTAAAAAGTTTAGGATCATTTTAGAATTTCATTTCATGCTATTTTTTTTTACAATTCACAAACAATATTGTCCATTTCACAATTAATGTAAGTGTATCAGATGATTTTTAACAAATAAAAATGTTTGTATTAAAGCCTATTTTTGTTTAGAGGCTTATTTTGCATATAGTCATATTATCAGCAATTCTCAGTCCTCTGCCTAAATCTCCTGGTACGGCCGCCAATCCAAGTTAAGGATGTTATTAGGCTAACTGGTTGTTAGGACACCCTTGTTCAATTGTGATGCACAGTTGAGAAATATTCCACTAATAAGTGAGTATAAAAGGGAGAACAACATTCTAGGTTAGTTTAGTATCTGAAGCATCAGCAGTTGATGGCTTGCTGACCGACTCATGATGGCCAGAAAGAAACAACTTTCTTTAGAGACCCATCAGTGAAAGGAAATTTCACTGTGATCCTAAACTTTTGAGCAGTAGTGTATATATATATATATATATATATATATATATATATATATATATATATATATATATATATATATATATATATATATATATATATATATATGGGATAAGAATGAAAGAAATGGAGCATATGATCAAGATCATTTCGGCCTTACTCTCTCACCTGAACCTGCCTCTATTTTCTGGAAAAAGAATCAAATATCCACAGCTGACTGGTTGACCACACAAACACACACACAGTTACGTTATAGTATCATCTCTTCATATCTTATCATTCTGTAACATTAATTAACTAATACACATACACACAGCACTACACTAGAACACTGGCTTTAATAACAAACAGGCTAACCAACAGCTCAGCAGCTATAGCTTCTCTCACTCCTTTATAAACAGTAAACAGACCACCTGCAGCATTAGCCTGCTAAATTAAAAAAACTTACTCCTAGCTAACAATAACAGAATAAAGAGTGATTAGAAACATGAACTGCTGATACTGACTGTAATGTGTTGATTAAACCTACTAGACACACGACACCAGCCATATAAAGCAACGTGTGCGCGCGCGCTGCTGCACTAAAGAGAAGCTGGATCATACCATTTTGCGAGGCACGGGGAGGGGGCTGCTGTATATTCGTTGTTAAAATAATTGGTGTAAACATATACTGTCTATGGTTTTAACATTTCCTGTCAGAGACAAACTAACGTTTTAAAAAAAAAGTTTTTTGTTACTATAATTTTTGGGGTGCTGGGGCTCAATTTGAGCACCCCTAAACTATGGCTAGCTACGCCCCTGGTAAGCAGCCAGTAAATGTAGCCCTTTTTATCCATGTATTATTACAGCTTATTAGCACAAACAACATTCATGCTTTACGAATAAGCAGTGTATTATTTGTCCAATGCTTTATTAAAATATATTTTTAATTTTATTATTAAAATAATAATTTTATTATTACAAAATATCCAAGTCAATTTAAATACCCTTTACAAAAGCATCAATTCTCATTTCTCTAAAGAGACACCATTTTTAAAAATCCAAAATGAGTCCCAATCATAGAACATCTTTCATTCTTTTTACAGTTCACTGCTCTCTTTCCCTAAATAGTAACTCTTGAAATGTATCTTGTCAATGTAAAGAGGCTGTGCTGTTTTTTTTTTATGTTTCTGATTGATGCCATAAAGAGAGGGGAAAAAAAATAAAAAATGAATCCCAATCACAGCACATCTTTCAGTAAACTTGTATCTCTAAAGAACAATTGCTGAATTGTAGCTAGTCAACTGTAAAGAGGCTGTGTTGAAACATGTAACTGTAATTTGTATCTGATTACTGCCAAGAATGCAGCCACACAAATCTTGAACACCTCATGGTACTTGTACTTTTGACATGAGTGGACACTTTACTAGTAGATACTGCAGGCCTGAATCATCACATGCTTGCCTTAGTGTCTTAGTGTCATTAGGTAATCTCAAATCGACATCACCTTATATCAGAGAAGAGTGCTGGAAATGAGGCATTTCAGGCAGCTGTGAAACAGGGTTTCTGTAGTTTCTCCCTCTGGCATGTACTTTGGGATTTATAACTTTGCAGACAGTTTACATGTGCAATAACACTCCAAAGGAAAGGGGAGAACAGGAAAAGCATAATAAGTCCTTGTTAATATGTTAGCCTCATAGATCTGGTGCAGTACTCCAAACATGGCTGATCAGATCATTTGGGGTTTATTTTGGAAATGTTCCCTCAATTGTCACTTCATATACTCTTCTCATTCTCTGTACTTGTTAAATATGAGCTAAAGGTGGTGTGGGTTGGTATCTAAAGGTGTAACTGATACATTTGAAGGTTTAAAATGCACAAAAGCACAAACAAAATTCAGACTTTAAGGTTAAGAGTTGTCCAGTGGTGGATAGAAGTCTCTGTTTGGAGTTGAAGTGGTCATACTTTGTTATCTTGAAATATGCAACTGTATTTCTTTCTGATTTGTGCCATTTTGGCCTATTTTTTCAAATATGCAGTCACACAGTAGATACATTTATTTTTACTCAAGTATTAAAAAAACGTTCAATTTATATAGCACCTTTTTCGCTATATAAGGGACGCTTTATCGGGAGGGACCGAGAAAAAACAAAATTCAGTGAACAGCAGAGAGAAAGTAAGAGGTACGTATTAAGTTGAGCTTTGAATGAGGAGAGTGAGCGACAGTCACGAAGAGATTGTAGTAATGTGTTTCAAAGTTTGGGGGCAATGAGGCTGAAAGCTCTCCCCCCAACAGTGACCAGTCTGAATTTTGGAACAGACAACCTGCATCAGAGGACCTAAGAGTTTGGACAGGGCAGTACGGGTGCAGGAGCTCAGCTAAGTAGGCAGGAGCTAAACCATGAAGAGATTTGTATGTTAGCAGAAGGAGTTTAAACTTGAACCGAAGCTTGACAGGTAGCCAGTGTAACTGTAATAGAACTGGGGTGATATGAACTGATTTTTTAGAACGAGTGAGTATTCTAGCTGCTGAGTTTTCCAAGTATTGAAGGAGACTGATAGCTTTGTTTAGATGCCAATAAGAAGAGAGTTACAGTAGTCTAATCACAATGATACTAAAACATAAACCAGAGTTTCAGTATCTTTTATGGAAAGCAAGATGAGAAATGGAAAAAAGCTGATTTTACCAGAGCCTTAAAATGTGAGCACACAGTGTACTTATGTACTTTGGCCAGCAAGTACTTCTACTATCTAAGTCCAATGCAAAAATAAGAGATTTAAATATAAAAATAAAAGCTTTAAAGACCAATTCACCAATCCAGTCTTAAAGATCCCATGCTCTGGCTAGAGCTCCCTTCTGGCACCTGATGCATGAAGGGCTTGAGGACCACCATTTAAACCAAATCCGATGCATTAGATAAGGCTAATCCTCGTGGAGCCCTTTGTGAGCGTCCCCAGAACCTTAGATGTATATTACACTGACACATGGTGACCACCAGTAGCCTTTCATGTTTGTTTGAAGCTTACTGCGTTACAGTGACTCATGCAGCTGCCAGTCATGCAAATGCAGGGAATAAGACGTGGGGTGTCTAAGCCTCTCTGGCACGTTAGGGGCAGCCTTGGGAAAGGCTTTTTAGCATGGCTTGTTAAGGCGGCAGTGAGAGGAGGCATCGCTGCTTGTGTTGATTAGTATGTATTCTCTGTTCAGACAGGCTTAGCTCAGAATCTAACTCTGACCTTGCAGGCACGCTGCTTTAATCAGACATTAATTAGCACATGAGCCCTAACGAGAGCCCACCACTCTCCTCATGTGGGTGCTGCTCCAGCATATTGTTCAGATGAATAGAAAGTAGCGAGGGGGATATCTGTAAACACACAGCAGAGATTAAAGGAGGACCACACAAAAGCACTGACAATACTGATACTTGGAACGTTGATAGTGATGCAGCACTCGCTCTTGTATTATCTAAGCATGGTGGCCCTGATAAGGAGGCCCTCGAACACGTAAGATGTCCACGGACAAACAGAACATCATGCTTCACTCCTTTATCTTAGAGAAGTGTTTTTTTTATTTCATTATTATAAGATGTCATTCAGAGAGATTTAATGTGGAATGTGTTAGAGGTGTGTTTTGAGGTGGTGGTGATGGGAACCAAACGTCTGAAGAGTTGAATGGCTCCAAAAGCTGCCCTAAAAAAATAACTGTTACATATAAGGTTACAAATAACCTGCCTGATGCCTGTATTAAACCAGTTTAAGCTTATTTAGAAAGTCCATTGAGGGTTAAGTGTGACATAAGATGAAATAGTCACCAAAGTGTTTTTTACTATTATCATTATCAACATCTCACCTCCGAAGGTCATAAAGGAAATGGCTATATATTGTCGCTGTCCAATGAAAAACAAGTATCTTCAAAATGACAACTTTACAGGAGAGAACTAAAACATACTTTACTTTCAATGTAAGTCAATGGAACTAGAATTTTTTCAAAGCTGTTTTGGAGCACTTCTTATTGGTCCATTCATCATGAAATTTTCACACAATGTAAACAACAATTGTTGTGTTCAAATGATGTAGAAAACTCAAAATCGAGAAAAATGGAGATATGGAGATAAAAATGGAGATATATGTTTTTCATTGGACAGCAATGATATGAACTATAGAAATGACGACCCCTGCTTCCGAGAAAACCTGGGTCACTAAGTTTCTCTACAACCATTTTGCATCAACTATTTGGCACTTTAGATAACAGTGTTTACACCTCTGTAATTGAAATAAACGTGGAATTCCCCTTTTTATTCTCACACAGTATTAGATAATGAGCCAAATATTATTCAGACTATGTCTTTCATGAATGCAGTACTGTGCAAAAGTCTTCTAGAAAAAAAAAAAAACATTAAAACTGATACAAATACAGAAATCATATACATTGTGATGCTATAGCACATCTCAAAACTAAGAATGCAGCTGAGGAAGGTTAGGATCCTTTAAACGTTGCCAAAAATGCAGCCATCGTTTTTGAGAAATGAAATGACTCACCTGGTGTCTCCTTCAAGACCGTCAGTCGCGCAGCACCAGAGTAATGAAATTTACCTTTTCATTTAATGTTTTCAAATGCATCACATCACTTGTCAATAAGCTGCAGTCTGCTCAGACTGCCTTCAGTGAGTGAGAGAGTGAGTTCACCGAAGAGTAGCTTTCCAATGCCAGTGCTACCAATATCTCTCCTACCTCTGCTGCGGCCCAGGCCCGTGCACAGACATATTGAAGGGCAGGGGCTCAAGGGTAAAAAGGGCAAGATGAATTTGAATTAATTTCATTTACAGCATATTACATCCACTCTTATCAAGAGAGACAGTTTAATCAGAGGAAAGTAGGGTTTGAATTGGGAGAGGGGAGTAAATGGACACCCCCAAAAAAGAAGCCTGAAATCGGAAATGGACCGCCTAACTAAATGTAGGCCCTCACACAAAATGACCATCTTCTGTTAGGTTACATTAACATTAACATGGACATTAACATTAGATTACTGGCCCTGGATAAACTGTAAACTTGAGCATCCTGAATTCAAAACATACAATATAGCGCACCAAGCTGCATCACTTCAATATAAAACTATAGAAGGTTACAGCCTGAGTAGATTTTACACTGCTAATACTTTAGATACATTCAACTTAAAGTCAAAAGCCCTCATTGGCATGTCACTGTCCTAAGAAAAACAAGTTTACAGGAGAGGACAAAAACATTCCTAACTTTTAATGTAGGTTAATGTAAAGCGGTTTTATTCCTAGTAATTTTGGAGCATTTCTGTTGGTCCGTTAACCATGAAACCTTCACAGGATATCAAGGGCAGCTGCCATGTTCAGATATAAACAAATGTAAATGCACAGTGATTAAATGCTGCTAGGCTATAGAAGAATGTGGTGGGTCATGTTCAAGCTTTTGTGCAGCAATAAATATGCAACTGTATTTTTTTTTTTGTTGTTTTTGTCAATACTTCTCATAGGAACAGAGAAACCTCTCTGCTAAGAGCTAAATCAGTTTACTACATAAATAAAACACAGAACATATGGGCTATTACACCTACTTCTCGTGTTTTCTTATCAACATTTTTATTGATACAGGCCAAGAACTGTTATGGCTCTTGGCTAGCAATACTTGTGAAAAAACTACAGGGGTAAACATATAACATGTAGGTTACAGTCAGACCTTCCACCAGGGGTCCACCCAAAATAATCTGACCCTGGAGGAAACCAACATAGCCTTAAGAGCCTAGAGCAGCATTTTGTACCCCAGTCTCCATCATGCTGGACTGTAATGTTACTGATGCCATTGAACTGGTAAAAGCATTGGAGTTGAAGCTAGAACATCATAGAACTTTACATAAATTCTTGTTTTGCTTGGTTGCTTTTTAAAGTAACAGTCACATTGTGCTTTCATAAAGAGATTATTAAACGTTTCTTGAAGCAGATTCGATGCTTGCATCTATTACAGGTTGGAGATACCAGAAAACATATTAACAAGAGAGTTGTAGCTTACCAGAGGGGGCACTGACGAGCAACAAACTGAACCATGAGCTTTATTCTAGAGGTGGTGCTGAGCTGAGACTCACTGACATGGATCTTGGGGAATGACCATATCAAGTATACTCATAAACACATGCAGACAAACAGAGTCAGCTGTACAGTCAGAGGGCAAAAGAGCAGGGGCTCAAGACTGCACTGGGGTCTGCAGCCTTCACTTTAACACATGCCTTACATGTATCAGCGCGTTTATTAAACCATTTCAAAAGTTCTTCTCAAGGACGCATGGCAATTGCATTTATCACCCAATGCCTGCTTCAGCTAATCCGTCCTTCATTAACTTAAATCAGGTGTGCTGGTGATGAAATTGAACAAATTGGCTGGAGTGCACTGAAAAATCAGACACCAAACTTCTAACTGTTCTTCTAACTTAAAGCTCATTATCCAGTTATTACTAAGATAATATAGTGAGTTTGCTGAAAGCAGCATGTAAAGTATTCAGAGTGAGAGAGGGAAGTCTGGCTTTAACAGCTGGTCCCTATGCGTTTACAGGGTTAAATTCCTGTCCATTTTATTTGCATGCTCTTTTATTTTAGAATGAACATCATGCAGCTTTACAGAGATTTGGGCCCTGAGCTTTAATTAGTAAACAAATGGTGACAGTGCAAGGGAAATGGCATGAGGAAAAAAAAGTGCCAAATTACTTCTTCAGTCTGCACAGTTAGTGATAAACAAAAGAAAAAAATTGCTTTGCCATTGTAGTATGTGTCACACAATACGGGGAACACACTAGAAATTTGCACACAAAAGCTACCAACCGAGGGTCTAGAGGCCACCATGTGCTTCCTCTGCAGGAAAGAGATATTTTATCTCCAAGAAAATTTAAACTCCTGAGAGCATTTTACTGGTTGTCTGCAAGCAAAAAAAAAGAAACTAGACTACCAGCATTACATCCCTCTCCTGCTGGACTCATACTTGTTTCACTGGGGTGCTTTATCTGACTCGTGCTTTCTTCTCAAAGGAGATCGTCTAATCTTCACATCAAGAATCTGATGGCATGCATTCAAAGGCCTGGGCACAGGGAGGCTGCCTTTACACAAGGCTGAAAATATCACACACACTTTTTATGTCTGATGTTCACTTTCCCAGATCTACTCATGAAGAAGAAGTGGAGGACACTGTGACAAAGACAGCCATCAAAGTAAGACCAAAAGTCCCTTAGGCTGCTAAAAAGAGAAATAAATAGAAATAAAGAAAAAGACACACTATCTTAAAAAAAGAGAAAAATATCAGAGTTATGTTGTTTATTTAATAGGGAAATGAAATTTGCAGTGAAATGTCTGTGTTTGTCTTAAGTTAGCACCGTGCTAGCGAATTCACCACAGTCACCATACAACTGCTCCATTTTAAATACAATATCAACATAATGTTAATAATGGTGAGGGGTTAAATTTTAGAATCATATGGGAGGTAAAACAAAAAAATATATCCTGATTAAAAATGTTGCTTTGAATTTGCTAGATTTCATGGGAATTGTTAAGGGCTGGGCCTTGTTTTGATGCTGGCCTTGAAAGGTTTATTAAAACACTGTACCTTCCTCTAGCACTATACCATCACCATAATGTCTACACCGCAGCACCAGCAGTATCTGTCATGCCTCTCCTCTGAGACCCCCACCATAATAAGCATGCAGGCAGTGCAAAGAGTTGTTACGTGCTGTTTTTTATAAAAACAGACTAAACAAAGAGGTTGAGGCTGCAGAAGAAGAGTCTCCAATTTCCAGGCAGGACAGAATATATAATTCAGTGGAGAAACATTCACTTTGAATTCAATTTAAGATTTTTTGGCCAGAGTGAATTACAGAACACATCAGTTGGACGTAGTTAGCACTAGTTTCTAAATGTCTTCTCTGTGTGTCCTGGGCCTAAAGATGCACTTATATGTCTAGGAGACAAAAGTTTTAGACACTTGTTTTAGACATTAAGCTAAGCTATTCCAGACAGGAAGCTTTTGCTTGCTCAGCAAAACACTATAAAAATTGTATCAAATAGTATTAATATGGTAGGTAGTGGTTTTACATATGTCACTGTTTATTTAACCCTTTCCAAGCTTTTCCTTGAGGCAACCCAATCTTTTTTAGTTATCATCTGATTCCTGCTTTGACTACTCAGTACTTCACTGGGCTAAATCAAGATTGCTGCTGAAGGAATTTATTAAACTGCAGTGTCTGGGACAGTGAGCTTGTGTACCTAAGAACTCTGCACAGTAGTGTATGTCTAACTAGGGTTGTCAGGTATGGTTCAGAGTTTGTTTCTGCTGATCTAATGTTAAAGCGTCCAGCTGAGTGTCAGATTTGTTTAAGTAGACAGAGTATTGTAGCATTGGTGATTGGTGACAAACAACAGATCAAATGCACTCAGAGCTAAAACAGCAAAAATACTCCATCCACACAATGTCCATTCATGGAAGGCAGTAAACCCACACAATCTACCCTACGGCCCACCACTGTATCACAACCCATTTACAACAAAATTCTCTCCTACTACACACAGCACTTCCCAAGAGCCTCCTCATACAGCGTTCTGCATGGCTATGCCTTCCACTGCAGCGCAAGCCAGTAGCAAGTCACTGTATCGTTCAAATCCTGTCATTGCAGTCTGTCATTAGAACTTTTTAGAACCTTTTTAGAGGCAAAGAGCTTATTGAGATGTTGAATGTGATTAACAGAGCACCATTACAGCACTGAAACATTCATATCTGCTGCTATTTTCATGGTGAATTCTCTCCACAACAGTCTCCCTTCTACCTGAGCCTAATTATGGCAGAGAGAGTAAGCACACACACACACACACACACACACACACACACACACCTACAGGAAGGAACTGATGCTACCTATGAGTAAGAATGCAACAGCTGTGTACCCGTATCCCAGTGGTGCAGAGCAGTGGTTAATTATAGAAAATTATTCGTATACATCTCTCTCTCTCTCTCTCTCTCTCTCTCTCTCTCTCTCTCTCTCTCTCTCTCTCTCAGAGAACACCCACTGATGCACTTTGCTCAATGTTAATCGACTGTCTGACTTTGGACTTTGTAATCACAACCCAACAAACTATGCCAATAATACCTGATGAGAAAGGTCTGGGAGTTGCGCTACACACAACCTCCCCCACAACTCACATACACACACACATACACACACACACAGGTGTTTTCTACAACTACAGGCCCTTTTTTGATCCCAGCAGTGATTTTTACATAAAGGATACAAAAAGTGGAACCTTTACAAAGCATTTGTATGGATATATGACATGAACATAAGCTGTAATGGCGATTGATATAAACATTTACATAGGCTTCATCCAAAAATCAGCAGTTGGAAGATGATTTATCAGTTCTTATGTGGGAATTGCACTTCAGAACATGTTATGGAAACTGTTATGTGCTGAAATAGGTCTTTGTAAATGTCTATGTGAATATGATTAGCAGGTTGAACTTGAAGGAGTAATATGTGAGATTTTTTGTTTAACTCTTTTAACAGTATGCCAAAGAACTCTTGAAACTCTTTTTCAGGACACAACTGTCTAGTCCTGGCTAGTAATAGTGAATCACTGTAGCATTTCCTATAGACTGGTATGAAGTAAGCGGTGCAATTTGTTACATTATTGTTTTTTTATTCATTAAAATCACATTTATGGACGTATGCAGGTATCCAGATCATTACAACAGTTTTACAAACTTTCTCATAACCGTACAGATGTGTATTGACGCCAGGCTTCGTCAAGGTCTGATTCACTAATACAGACTTTTCATTTCCTCCTCTAATTGGACCTCCTCTGCAATGTGAATAAGAACCCGACTAAAAAACAAAGTCAACACTGCTAATAAGCATTCCTCAAGGTTCTGATATATGTATTCTCTACAAGCCAGTTCTGAAGTAGTGACAAGTCATTAAATAGGACATTAAAATAGGTTATTAAAATATACCAAAAATGCAACATACTGTGGAGACAAGGGCAAAACCACTAGACCAACTCAGTATGTGACCATGAAAAAAGACCAGAGCAAGTAGGATTTTTTTAGAAACTTAGTTACAAAAAAAAAGAACCCTCTTTTTCTGATTTAGGTTTTCTTTAGTTGTTAGATCACTGTTTCCAAGAGACACATGTCATTATACAAGTTTATGATTGTTCAAACTGGTCCAAATGTGTTTTCCCATATATATATATATATATATATATATATATATATATATATATATATATATATATATATATATATATATATATATATATATTTTTTTTTTTTTTTTTTTTTTTTTTTTTTTTTTGTCTAGATTTGTCTAAAGCATTTAAACACACCAGTGATTGTTCACATTGTCTGAAAATTTCAAGCTGAATGGACCAATAGAAGGGCTCCAAAATAGCTTGGAAAGAATTCTGGTTCCATTGACTTACATTGAAAGTAAAGTATGTTTTTGGTCTCTCACAAAAGTAGTCAGGTCGAATTTGCAAACATCAAATTTGCGTCTCTACACAGTTCTGAAAACATCATTACAGAAACAAACAAGATTTGTGCCACCTCAGCCTGCAATGTATTTTTATTAATTTTTCTTTGATTTGAAGTCAAAATATTTTAGTTTCATGAATTTAATTTTAAAAACATACATTGCATTTCATAGCAGAAAGTGAGACTGCATTCCGATACATCATGGTCATACAGTGAGCAGGTAGATCCCATTATTTCCCGAGTCAATGTGTTCCAAAGTGTAAAAATCAGTGTGTAACAATCCAAACTGTCCCAACTAAAACCAACATTTTCTGCAGGTAAACATATTTGAATTTAAAGAAATCAGAATTTTGAATTTAAAGAAATCTGATTTTTTATGTCTGTGGTATGTGTTTTTATATGTGTGTACAGCTTTTCAAAGCTGTATTTGCTAGTCATGTAATGGCTAGCGGTTTTAAGTTATGCTCACTCCTGAAAAGGTCCATATTGAAAGAAACATCATGCATTGAATTTACTTGTGTACTTTTCTTCCACGTGAATAAAACACACTATATATCCAACAGTATGCAGACACATCTTCTAAATATTAAACTCAGCTACCTGAAAATAAATCACAGGACAGAGAATAGCATTACCAATAGACTGGGACACACTGGGACAACCACACATGTTCAGTATCTCTCCATGGCAGTGACATTTGTAATCCAACAATTTAGTATTTAGTAGTTGAGTTTTCTACTGATTATTCTTTTAGTATTTGGAGTCATTAAAGAGAAAATGTATAGATACAAAAAATAGGCTCTGAAAATGACTACTAACTAGTTTCCTCTTCATAAAAATCAACAATTTTATAGATTGAATTGGATACAATAATGTTATGTTAGAACTAAACCCTGCAGGTAAGTGCCATATTATGGGTTAATGTTCATTTATTTACTGTGTTGACCTGCTGACCCTGCTCAATACCAAACTGAATTTCTGCTGTATTGGATTGGTGCACTGAATTGCTACTAAAACCACCTGATATTTTACTTTCTGGGGTATTTTATGCATCGCCTGGCTTGTTTTCATATTTTATGCATGTGTGCAGCTGTGTGTGTGTGCATCATAGGGACATCATAACTAGCTACCATTTTGATCTACATTCTTCACTAGCTATTACACCTAGCCATAACTGATGTACATTATTTATTAGCCTTCATCTCGACTACCAATCATATTAATGTACATTCAATGCTAATGTTGTGTCAGGTGTGCTCTGTGGACTGGTTGTGTGGACAGGGAGCTTTCTGCTGGGATGCAGAGGCATTGACGTTGTGCTATTGTGGGAGGCAGGTTCAGTTAATAGACACACTGTACAGAGTTTTTTTTTCTTTAATGAAAAGAATTTGCACTGTTAATTTTTAGTAATTTAATTACTCAAGTTTCTCAGGGAATCTTTTCAGCCCTAGCTAAACTTGCACCAAAGGGGAAAAAACTCTCTATTAATGCCTTCGTTTTAGAAGAGAATGTTAAACGAGTGTCTACAAATTGTTGGACATATAATTATATACACTACAGCTCAAAAGTTTGGGATCACAGTGAAATTGTCTTGTTTTCAATGGTGTATCTTCCTTCCTTAACACAACAATGGACTGACGGGTCTCTAAAGAAAGTTGTTTCTTTCTGGACATTTTGAGTCGGTCAGCAAGCCATCAACTGCTGATGCTTCAGATATTAAACTAACCTAGAATGTTGTTCCCTTTTATACTCACTTATTAGTAGAATGTTTTTCAGCTGGGCATCACAATTGAGCAAGAGTGTCCTAACAACCAATTAACCCAATAACATCCTTAACTTGGATTGGCGGCCGTACCAGGAGATTTAGACAGAGGACTGAGAATTGCTGATAATAGGACTA
Source organism: Megaleporinus macrocephalus (assembly GCA_021613375.1). NCBI lineage: Eukaryota > Metazoa > Chordata > Actinopteri > Characiformes > Anostomidae > Megaleporinus > Megaleporinus macrocephalus. The sequence goes on along the minus strand of CM038711.1, from coordinate 30,549,722 downwards.
TATGCAAAATAAGCCTCTATACAAAAATAGACTTTAATACAAACATTTTTATTCTTTAAAAATCATCTGATACACCTATATTAATTGTGAAATGGACAATATTTGTAAATTGCATCAAATAATTGCATGAATTGCAGGAAAATTGCATGAAATTTAATTCTAAAGTGATCCTAAACTTTTGAGCAGTAGTGTATAGGGTATAGCACATCAGCACAGGTACTTTCAGCTGTAACTAAACTTAAAGACAGTTGTATGCAATATGTATGTAATATATTTTATTATTGTAATCTGTCAAGCAAATCAGCAGAACATGTTTATTATTCAGAAATGTTTGGACTACAACATCTACACGATTGGTGTGAGAAATATGCACCACACCCTTCTGATGTTTTCTGAGACCTGATAGGACTAGTATGTTTTTTGCTAGCCCTTGTGTTGGGGTGTGTGTGTGTGTGTGTGTGTGTGTGTGTGTGTAATAGACTAGGAACATTGTGAAATGTTAAAAGGTGATGAAATCAATCTCTAAGTACTGATAATACTCACAATATCCTGAGAAACGTTTATATATGTACAGTATTTTTATAGCAATATCATGTTGTCATATTGCCTAGTACAAAGCAAATCAATACACTTATTTGCTGTATTAACACAGTTTATGTGCAGTAACACATTAAAATGCTGTATTAATCTGACTCTTCTACAGCTCCTCAATGGAGGCTGGTGGTAATGCGCTGTAGTGGGCTGCCGAATGACCAGGGGCAGAAAAGCTGTCTAAGAGTGCAGGTCGATTTCCTTGGCTCACTCATTGTTCGGGTCAATGAGAACCACTTCAGATACATTAAGCCTCTCGAGCGAGTGCATCTTTCTGACACACGCGCACACACACATGCACACACTGAGGGCATGCTGATTAACTCTCACACCTGACCAGTGTCATTAGTCTCTCACCCTCAGTCTCATTCCACACAGGTGTGCTGCCTAATGTGTCAGATGAGGCATTTACAGTTTAAAGAAAAAGAAAAAGAAGAAAAATTGATTTGGGACTGTTTTGTTTTCAAGCTTTTTTCAAATGTATTTGATCCTGTGAATGGTGGTTTATGGTGGACGTTCAACAGCACTTTAAAGTGATCAGTTATAGTGTGTTATTTTTAAACATAGTCCTGTGGAAGTCAGAGCTGGGATTACCTGGAATGTGAAAAACCTCTGTGAGAAAATATTCCTTGAAAGTAAGCCTCCCAGCCAGATTGTTTATAACAGCAGTAAATATTGAGTAATTAGATGCAACATACCACAGCAATGTCTATATTTTCCATCTTTCTACTGTTGCGCTATAAACTTTCTCCGTTCATTCTTGAAAACAGTAAAACTAGAAAAACAAGAAAACTGGAAAGCTGTAACAGTGTGTCAAATGATTGATCATTATCATAAACGGCTTGGTATAACCAGTTTGTTTAAACATTGGGCATAAACCTCTGTTTCTCTAACTTCAGATGAGCCGCGTTGGAAAGTGGTGAAAAACACACAATTAGTGGAGAAGCGCAGCTCACGGCTCCATTATGCAGAAATGCTAATCCCTCTCCCACTGAGGCAGCAGTGTTGTAACAATTAGTGAGTGGAGGGTGTAATTCCTGTGTTTGATATTGAGATTTGGCAGAGGAAGAGCCTTAATCAAGATCAATCGCTTCAAAGCAATCACACATTTGCATTGTTTTGTCCATACTTTTCCTTCTGCCACTCTCTCAGGACTCTTGCAGGAGAACGTGTAATTATTTTTGCTACAACACTCCAGCCAGTTAAGTCACCTTACAAACCTCTAAAGCTGTACTGTCATTTTAAAGTTGGTGACGTAACTATATAAGGAACTCTGAGAGGCTCTGAGAATTTTTTCCTTATGGGAAAAATAAGCCGCTTTAGATTTTTGTTCAGTGTACATTTGACCTTCAAATATTTTGAGGTTATTAAGGAGTTGAAGAATTTTCTCTTTGCAATAAAGTAACACAGCGTCACTGGTAAAAAACGTATGTACAGCGTAGCTGTGGCCAACAACAGCTGGTAACTAAAGCACCATGACTTGTGTGAAAGCTGTTTCTCTTACAAAGCTGTGAACACTACAATTGGTGGTCAGAGGTAAAAGGTTTGCTGATGGGAGGCATTCAGATGATAGGGGCCGTCATGGCCTGAAGGATAGGGGGCCGGTCTTGTGACCGGAAGGTCGCTGGTTCGATCCCTGGGATCCCCCAGGCCACGACTGAGGTGCCCTTGAGCAAGGCACCTAACCCCCAACTGCTCCCCTAGGCACCGTGAATAGGGCTGCCCACCGCTCCGGGCACGTGTGCTCAATGCCCCCTAGTGTGTGTATATGTGGGTGTTTCATTGTACGGATGGGTTAAATGCGGAGGTCAAATTTCGCTGTGTACAAACATATATGGCTAATTCAAGTTCTGTTTTAAATGATTTGGTTGCTAGAGGACTGCGTTAAGCTTCACACACCTCGGGGCAGGGATGGCAGTAGGGAAGGAAGATGGCGAGTTTGCATCTTCGATAGTGGAACAGCTGTGAGAAAGCTGTGGTGGTGACAGAAGAGCCTATGGTGCCTAAGCTTGGAGACACTAGCTAGCGCTACGAGTTTGCATCTTCACCACCAATGCAAACTCGTAGCGCTAGCCATTGCACACAGTCCGTAATGTCGAATGTAAATCTGTGTTCTGCTCTAAACAGAGATAATGTGCCTAGTTGCCAAATATGGCTGTAAGTTTAAAGACTCCAGCTACTGCCAGCCTTTGCTAGACACTTGCAAGAGACTGGATTATAGGGCATTGTTGGGGAAGATGCATTCAGGTCAGTGTTTCCGACCCAGTTTCTGTGAAACCGCTGAAGACAGGTAGGGCAGCTTTTAAGGGCCTGAGCTAGCAATGTTAAAATTTTAGCTAGATGCCACCTTCTGCACAGAGCAAGACAGCCTGATGACCAGGTCATCATAGCATAATCTCAAACTGAGCTGCACATCCACACACAGTTGGCCCACCCACACAACTTGCCTAAGGCCTTACAGTTAGTGCTGGGGAAGGAGATGGTCTTGTCAGCAACTTCACGGTGCACAGATGTTTAGTGGAGTCAAGTGAGTCACCAAAGCTGGCATTAGTGGAGGAGCCGACAGGAACTGATCTAAGGACTGCCTTGAAGGAGCCATGAAGCCAGTGGTACTCCAACTGGGCGATACTAGGACTGGGACATTGCAGGCCCCTGCATCCACATCCTGCATGTTCCAGATGAATGCTGGTCTAGCCAAAATGAACAGCACCAGTGGTTAAAAACAGTAGCCATGATGGGGTGAAGGTCCATATTAAACTTTCCATCAACACTAAACATGCATTCACAGGGGTCAGTAGTCTCAGTTGCTTGGACAGAAGTGGCACCTGCAGGGCTTAAGCCGGAAGACATAGCCCATAGCATCTCCATACAGTCACCAGTTAGCTAAAACTGATTGGGGAGGGGATGGATGACACTGACAATCAGGGGCAAGACGATGTGCATCCTTGTCTGGATAGCTAAGGTTTAACACATGCATGCATGAGGTGGCCATGTGGTGAAAATGAAACCACCAGATGTCCAGTGTATAACTGAACACTCAGTATCACAGTTGTTTTGAGGTTCTCGGTGAGTAGGGAGAGATGTCACGACCCTGGAGGAGCCAAACACACCATGCCAAGGCCATTGGATGGATCCCAGTGTATCTAGCGTGTATGTGTATCATGACCACCTGCCCACTATGCTGTCTTCTGTGTGCTATCAAAACAGCTCTGACCTGCTTAGGCATATACTTAAGCAGCAGCAGTGAAAGCTGATAAAGCAGGAAATCAAAGTCAGTTAGAGGAACTCTCAGGGCAGGTAGCACTGTCATGTTGAGAGAAGCACGACTTTTCATGGGAGAAGCTGCCAGTTCTGGAAGAGCTGAACAAACTCCCTCCACCAGCTTGCCTTCTTCCCCAGCACATCCTGATGCCCTCACTTCACTAGGTAAACAGCTCGCATGTACCTGGTCGTCCAGGCAATTGTCAGACAAGGGGAACCATTGTAGATGCTTTTGATGGTGTATGCAGTCCCATACTTAGCAGGGTGCGATGTGTTGTGACACATTCCTCCAATAACATCATTAAAAATTTCTTACATGTGTCACAGTTGCCCTTTTGTTGGTTTGGACCAGACAGGATAACCTTTGTTGCTTGCTCGCATGGATGAGACATGGGCGCACGACAACTTGTTGCAACTACATGGTTTATTTCTCTTCTGACTACTGTTGATGGCCCATATGGCTCTTGTAGAAGTAGTTTAGGTCTTCACAGCCACCCATTTTCCCACATCCAACATGCTGACTTTGAAAAGCGACTGTTCATTTACTGTATCCCACACCATGACATGCATCAAAGTTAATTAAAGTTATTCGTTTATTCAGTGAATGGTCATTAAGTATTGGCTCATGTGTGCACATAAACCACTATAATACACATTTTTAGAGCAAGGAGCTGCCAGGGCACTGTCTGTCTGGCCTTCAGCCCAAATAAGATATTAATCTGGGCCATATTCAGCATTGTCAAGTGAGTTCTTTCATATGGAAAACTGGGTTTTTTATTTAAAAATTATGGCCTATATTAACAGTCCTATATTAAGAGTCCATTATAATACCTTTCAATGTTTTTCTTGGACCCTCACAATGACCTTACAATAATTATTTCATTTAGAAGTCAGACATGTTGAGATAAATTTTGGTAAAAACACTAATAATGATTTCAATAATGAAGCGGCATTCAAACAGAACTGAATCTGTGTGTGTGTGTCTACTCAGATCCACTAATGTAGGTTCATTTCGTGAGTTCTGCATGTCCACATGATTTGTACATGCACACACACTAAAATGAGCTGGTCATGAAGCCTTTATGGTATGATTTCACACTGTGTGTGTGAGAGAGAGAGTGAGAGAGAGAGAGAGAGAGAGAGAGAGAAGGGACTGCTGGGATTATTTTGTGTGAAAGGCATTGTGCAGAGAAAATTCTCTCGTGCTCCAGAGAGAGAGAGAAAGAAGGCCAGCAGTGCACAGTCCTCTGATGAGCTTATACAGCCATGCATTCATTAGTGTCTAATACAGTAAAATACCATTCCCAGCTTTAGAGAGGGAGACCCAGGCAAATGATTGTTATTTCATGTAAAGGTATTAATACCAACAATTGGACTCAGCACACAAAGCCATATTCGCTTTGACTAAATCGAACACATACAATAGAGAGAATTATGCAAATTACATGGCTGGTATTAACTCAGAGGTGTTTGATTGTTCAATCAAAATCCATGTACAAGCACTGTTCTTTTAAAAAGAAATAATAATATAAAGTAATTTAGAACAGATTTAGACATTCTATAGCCTTTATTAAAGATGCCATATCTTACTATCTGTTTATTTTACTTTTTTTTTCTTTAAATCCACTTTGTTTTTGTGAGTTTATGTACATTTTTACATGAACATTTTCATGATATGATGTGAAGAGATCTAATGTTACAAAAGAATTGCTTTATGTTAATACAAAATTTCAGTTGTAAATTCAGTTTACTTCAGCTTTCGAACATATAAACACACAACACTTGAAAGTTGTGCCACAAGCTAACTTGCTAATGACACAGTGCAATATGCTCCACTACAATTTAATACACTGTCTTGTTACATCCCTAAAAGGCAGACGTATTTAGTGATTTTCATGACATCACAAAATCAGTTAATTCAAAATGGTTTTATTTGGAATTCATAGAATAGGAGGGTTATATTTTTCATATGTTTACATGTTACAAAAATCTTATAAAAATCTTGGTGTGACAATTGATTCAGATCTGACATTTAATCAACACATAGGTAATATTACAAGGACAGCATTTCTTCACCTCCGAAACATTTCAAAGTTAAGAAATGTGTTATCTATGGTTGATGCTGAAAAGTTGGTACATGCCTTTATAATCTCAAGGTTAGATTACTGTAATGCACTGTTGTCGGGATGCTTCAGCAGAAACCTGAATAAACTCCAGTTAGTTCAGAACGCTGCAGCTAGAGTACTAACTAAAACCAGGAATTTTGATCACATCGGCCCAGTTTTATCAGCGCTACACTGGCTTCCTGTTAAATTCCGTATCAACTAAAAAATTATTTTACTGACGTATAAAGCCCTGCACTGTCTTGCACCTGAGTACCTGCAAGATATTACAAACTGCCACGATTACTTATATCACAGGATACTGTTTTTTTATTAGTTCCTAAAATTCACGAAGACTTCAATGGTTGGGGGCTTTTTCCTACAAAGCCCCCAAATTGTGGAATAATCTCCCAGTTAATGTTCAGGACTCTGACACAGTCTCTATGACTCCTGTAAAGCTGCTTTGTGACCACATCGTTGTAAAAACCGGTATACAAATAAACTTGACTTGAATCGACTTGAAAACTCCTATTATAAAAAGTCAGTTATCCATGTTATTGTCTATTTACCTGTAGTGTAATTGAGATGCTATTTGACTAGGTAAGCAGAGTTCCAAGGTAACGGAGTCCTGACCTCTTTCTGTCCTGTTTCAGATGACCTCTTTTGCAACAAAGTCATGGGTTATGCTATAGATCACATTTACCTGCAGTTATAGTATCACCATAGAGCCAGCCTATTAGTAATTCGTCAGGCCAGGGTGAAACAGCGTTCATGGCCAAAAGCATTCTAGCAGAGCAAAGCTGTCCCGCCCCATTTACTGCCTCCTCTCTCTCCCTAACAGTGATGTATGACAGAAACACACGCCTTAAAGCAAATTATGTAACCTTGAGTGATATCCAATTAGCACACACACACCTTTTTCATCATCATTTACTAATTAATCAATCAAACCACTGAAAGGAGAAACACTGCTTATGACTGTAAAAGATTTCAACAGAATTTAAGTAGATGTTTCAGGATTGTAGACTATCGAAAACAAATGCATGCTTCACGCGTAACACTCAGTGGCATTTGCCAAGGAAACGGTCACTTTTTTTGCCTTACCAACTCTGTTTGACTTAAACAAGCATGTTCCACTCCAGAGGCTCTTCAGAACTCATTTGAGAGATTTTTGTTAGTTTAACCTGCAGGTATAAACCACTTAATATCTTTTAGCCAATCAAGAGACTTGCCATTATGCCAATGGCACAAATCCATAGACTCTTAACCTTATGTGACTTTGGCTCATAGTCTGTGCCTTTATAGCTCCAACAAGTCTTAGGACAGAGAAACCTTTTCTCATACTTTTATCTCAGTGGAACCACACATATATGGTTTTCAAGTGGCATCTCATATCTACTGCAGAAATATGATTGTATAAATGAGCAGTGTGGACAACATCACAGCCACCTTTCAAGCTAACTGGTTCACAGTGCATGATTACTAGTTGAGACATAACACTGTGCCCAATACTACATGGACAAATACATAAATATCTGAAGTGTTTTGACCAACTATAACATATAAATTGCACTGACTACAAGCTCAGAGAACCTCAAATAAAGTATTTACTCAAAACCTTTAAAGAATGTACTTAGGTTAATGTACTTCTTTACTTTCCACCCCTGATTGTTTCTAAACTGATGAAATTCTGTACCCTACAGAGTGTCATCACTGGGGATTAAGCTCCAATCTCCAATATCCAAAATCAGGCCAATACTTGGATGGTTGTGCCAGTCAAGAGTACTTTAATGTAAGAGATTTTATTCCAAATAATTTTGGACCATTTCCATTGGTCCATCCATCATTAAATATTTTCAGTAATACAACAGCCAACTGGCATTTTTTTTAAAATAAATGAATAAATAAACTTTATTTTTAATATGACATTATATAAACATATAAAGACACAACTATATACTACGGTGAAAGACCTTAACCATAATACTGTGCACAACTAAAAGTTAATTGGCAAGAGAAAATGAATATATCTTTTCATCATGCTGCTGGCACATTAAAATGTTACTTTATTTTTTTTAAGTGTGCCAACAGTGTAGAGTCAGAAAGTTCAATTATTCAACTGCGTTGTGTCTTGTGCTTTCTGGCTTGAGGCTGAAGAAGCTGCTATTTATTAATTAATTTGATAAATCACAGTATTTTTGTTCATGTATTATTAATAAAGAAACACAAATGTTTTCATTGCTTTTTGTTGAGGTTCAGGCATGTCCTGAACTGAGACTTCGGACTGGTTTCCGACACTACAGTCAGACAAACTACATTCCTCCTTGTTAACACCATCACATTTCATGGATTCTTTTTGAGGGTAATGGATATATGCCAATGTCACAGAAAGTAATAAAATATGCCAGATTTGCACAGCATAGCACAGCATGTTAACAAAGAAGCAGCTATGAAAATGAGAACAATTACACTAATATTCTTCTCTGACACCCCAGGAAGTTGAACAAGCTTAGCTTCATCTCCAGACTCATTCCAACTATTTTATGCATTTCTGCCTATTTTTAAGTACATTTCATTTTTTTTCTACTCTGTGTGTAAATCTTCTGAATCAGCATTGAACTTTGAAATCTATGCACTCTGGTTATTCTAAGTGCCAGTCTCTGATAAATACCTTCACTTTGATTGACTCCAGACTCCAGACTGGTAATGGGCTGTGATTGGTATTTTGAAATCCAATCACACAGTGGCTCATTCTTTACTGTAGGCAGTTCCACTACAACTGAGGATCTGAGTATTAGATAATAAAACACATATAGTCCATAGACTGTTCTTTGATCCAATGCAGTGATTGAGGCTTAACTATGTATGTTTTAAATTTTGTCTAACAATACATATTTTCATGTTTAATTATTATATTTGATTTTATAGTTTAGAGATTTGACGTTCAATACTTATATTAAAATACTGCATTACATATGGCTTGGTTATGCTACACAGATTGGTTTGGCTCTTAAAAATGCTACTTTTGATTTTAAAACAAAGGATTGCAAATTAGCATCTTGCTGCTGCGGAACAAAATCATTTTTGTATTCATTTTTAGTTTTAGACACGTTTTTAAAAAATGTCCCTGCTGCAACATTGTGTTTATATTTCATGATGAATGAAACAAACTGCCCAAAATGACTTTTTCTTTTACAACCTGGTGACATTGACTTCCAGAAAAGTACTTTTTTTCCTTCTGCTGTAAAGTTATCTTTTTAGAGGTGGATTTGTTCCAACAACAGCATTACTCTTGCGAAAAATGTTGACCTTATAAAACAACTGAGCTATCAACAACATAAAAATAGATAGGATGTACCCAGACTACCAGTGGTTTCCTCAAAAGGGACTTTGAAAGACTTGGAAGAGGCTAAGGCGTATACTGGTTATACAATATTTCTCTATGTTGATTATTTTTTTTAATGTGGTATTATATCATTACACTGCAGTCATTACACCCATTACAATCATTACATCATTACGCATATCTATATGTATTGTTTGTGAATGTCAACAATCAAATAACAATAGTAAACAAAGACGCATGAACGCACATGCACAGTCAAGTCACAGCAACCCAGCTTAGGGCCATCGTCATGGTTGTTGTACAAAGTCGCCAGTAGGTAGAAAAAAAAAGCTGACCATACCTGAATCTCCTTTGCGTATTTCTCTGACGATGTGTAAATTTGGACAGGTGTGTTAAAAAAGTCCAAAAGAGAGATTGTAGGATAATGGAGAGTGAGAATGGCAGAGAAAGAGAGGCTTACAGGTAAGAGCCGCAGAGTGTCCACATGCACTGACTGCATTAATGGAGCTAATAGGATCATGCTCGGCCATCTGTCGCACTCAGCATGATGTACACTATAAATACAGAGAAGCTAGAGAAACTAAAGAGAAGCAGAGGACCGAGGGGCTAGCCCAGGTTCAGGCTTAGTCTACTCCACTACTCCACACCGTGCTGAGGCCAGCAGGAGGTATTAGGGGCTAGCCCAGGTGCAACCCGCCTATTATGTAATTCCAACACGCAGCGTGGAGTTCAGAGAGTCAACTGAGGAGCATAACTAAGCTAGCAGCAACCAGCATGAAGCATAACTGCTAATGCTGTTAGCAGCAAAGCTAGGTGGTTAGCCTTGGCATCCGTTTATCCCTGCAGCACACCATCTGAGGTAATGGCTGATGGGGCTTGTCTGGCTATGGGCAGCTCCTAGCATCACCAAGGATGCCCTAATCATTTTAGCAGCACTGTCCTAACAAAAACCCGAGCTACACTCAATAGGATTCAATTATCTGATAAAAGCAGGAAGATTCATATCAGCATGCAAATTCCACTCAACATTAGACCTTCATTAGACATGATGAGGCAAACAGAGTGAAAAAGTAACATTCTGTGAGAGACAGAGTAAGATTTTTGTGCTTTATTAAATGAGAACGCCGGGTTTTGCACAGTTATTAGAATCACATACAATGGAATCCCCATAACACATATGGTCACACACCCGACTTGACTAAGGCCTTGACTTTTAATGTAAGTTAATGTGACAAGATCTTATTATTGAAATTATTTTGGACCATTTCTGTTGGTGAGTTTATCATTAAATGTTAGGAGTTGATATGACATTGACAACAGGCAAATGCACGTGGTTGCATGCACAGTAGGCTGGCCCTTAGCCCACTGATCAGGATTACCCTGTCAACTGTACACAATTAACAGACAGCTCTAATCAACATCAGAGTGGATTTACTATGCACACAAGATTCCCTCCACCAGTATCCAGGCACCAGTTAAAGTGTGCTAACAGCCCCAACACAACCACCATCATACTGTCAGAAAAGAAGCAAACCTCTACAACACACGGCACATTAAAGCCCCAGTTCAGTATCATAGTTGTTAGTTTAGGAATGCTAGCCAACAAGTACTACAAGGGAAGCAGACAAGACTTCACAGACTTGGAAAACAATATTCCTACATGGGGCTCAACCTGAGTGTACAGTTCTAGGAAATACATTTGATAGGTACAGAATCTTGACATTCACATCTTATTTTCAAAAATGATTGTGACTATGCACAGGAAGAGTCCCTGGGCTATCAAAGGTGGTGGTTTTACAAAGAAATCTTTCTAGCACATTTATCTATTTATTTTCAGGAATGTATATGGAGTTTCGTATATGACTGACTGACAAACAGTTTCTACTCACAGGCCATCAGGCTTGTGAACACCTCACGCACTAGCACTCCAACCTTTCCAACCTTTCCTTTCTGAACTGGTTTTTAATTTGTCTAATTTTAACTGCACCTTACACTCACTGTACTGCTGCTGTCAGAATACTGTTTACATTCACTACACACACACAACAACACTATTGTTTACATTTGTTACTTGCAACTTGCATTTTATGGCTGCTGCTCTTTATACCTGCACATAAAAGCACATGTAACTTTAATTTTTTATTTTTTAACTATAAAAGAAAAAAATATGTTTATTTTTATTTACTTCAACTTATATTATTATACTTGTATATATTTTTATTATTTCTTTTTTGTTATCTTTATCTATTGGTGAATGGAGAAACAGCATATGCTGTGCATATGACAATAGAACAATAGAACTCTTGAATGATGATTGGTGACTGGTGCCAGTAGTTAGTAACACTGGTAGGTGGTATAACAACTATAATAGTTATGTTGTGATGAAATTGAAACCTATAAAGTACCAAAAAATCACAATACACAACACTGTCACATGGTGACAAAAAGTTGCTTCATTTAATTTAATGCTGGAAGAGACTGAAATGTTTAACATCATATCAATCATACACAGCTGTAGTCACCACTGACCACTAGAGGACGTCATAAGGGCAATAAGAGACACACAAAAGGGTGCTTTAAAAGAATAACCAAACTATGTGGAATGGAATTTTCATCATGCTAATTAATGGTTATTTACTTTTATTCATTATCACAATGAATTATAATGAGTTATCACAAGCACCCCCTTTATTATTAACTCCATTAAGATTAGCCACTCTGAGTTCAGTTTACTTAAATAAATCATCCCTATTCTCCTCAAAGCCACCGACATAATATGCTAATGAATTACATCTGTCATTCTGAAACATGGAAGAAATGAGGGGGAATTGATATGGTATAATAATATCAATAATCATAATAACTTTATTTATAGAGCTCTTTTCATTCTGGTGGTGGCTCACAGTTCTTTACAGACAGGCGATTAAGGATATTCATTTTAAATCATATAAGACAATGACACAGATGAAATTAATAAAGACGAATACCAAGGAGCTGTAGAGTCTTAATTTAATACTAAGTTAGACAGATATGTTTTTAAGTGTTTCCTCAAAGTGAGCACTGAGTTTAACTTAATAACAAAAGAAACAACTGCATTACAAGCCTAACTAAAAGTAGTAACAGAACTTCTAAATTAATTCTAATTCTAAAAGATGCATGTAGCCAGTGCCATTGTAAAACAGGCATGATAAAAGTTCTCTGGTATGTTTTTGGTGTAACCCGTGCTGCTGTGTTTGTTGTACGAGTTGTAGCGGATGGATTGTTTCCTTTGGAATTCTGGTATAAAGAACACTACAGTAATCAACTTTACTTTTAAAAAATGCATGAACAAGTTTATCTGTGTTGCTCTGAGAACCTATTTTCACAACTGATAAAAGCTACTTTACTGTGTTTACATGAAGGATAAACTAAAGCTCAGAGTCTTAAGATTACACTCAGGTTTTATGCTTAGGTTTATGTACAAAGCTAAAGAGCATAGATTCTTATAAAGCAGCATTCTCTGAGTTTTAGGACCAAGAATCAGTAGTTCAGGTTTTTTAAATTAGCTTTGTGACGTACACATAGAAATTTCTGACTGTCAAAGGTTTTTTGTCAATATCTGAGTCTTTATTTTCAGAAGCAATTTAATTGCTTAATTGCATGACAGCACAGTTATTAAAATGTATATGATTTCTAGAGGTGACATGTTTAAAGAGAAAAGCAGGAGCCCTAAATCTGAACTTTGTGAGACTCCACAAGAATTTTTTTTTTTTTGACTGCTTTACTTGGGGGGCAATAAAACATAATGCGTGGGCATGTTGATAGTCATTTTTCAAAGCCAGAAATATATTCAGGGCTCGATTTGTTTATGTGATCTAATGATACCGGCTTAAAATAATATATGAGGCAAATGTTGCGTGTGCCTTCAAACTTAAAACCGAATGACTGAAGAGTACACTTTGCTTATGAAAATTAAAAAAAGATCATCTAATTGTGATTAATTTCAATAATCCCCCTTGTGGCGGGGTGAATGTGGCATTACATTGTATGCATAAACCAATTCAGGCAAAAACTCAGTGTAATTTAGCATTACACTGATAGAACAACTTTAGCTTTAGTACAACTTTAAATCAAAGCTGCCAAAAGTAAATAGACACAGGCCAAGACAATAATACTCAGAAGTGGAAATACATATAAGTGAGAATACTAATATGAATAGAAAAGTACAATACAATATCTTCACACTGCACAGCCCCTGCTTGCATTGCAACTGGGCAAAGACAAAACCTGGGGGGGGGATGCCCCCTCAGTGCCCCCCTAGCGCCGACCCTGGATAAAAGGCTTCCTAGTGAAACTAAGCTAAGGTCTAAGGAAATTAACAGTCTATTGGTTAAATGGGATTTAAATCATTCTAAAACTGATGCCCAACCAGTATTCAACATGGTGGACTAGAATGTTATAATCAGTCCAGTGTCCAAACAGGCTCATATGCAGCTGCTGCAGAGCTTTTTTTATGAGATAACACAAGCTGTACATATGCAATTTAGTGTCTCTGTCCATAATTGGTGTCCCTTGAAGCAACTGCATTCACTAATCTGTGACGGGTGTCTGGATAATTTTGGACAGGAAAGTATAGCTCACTAAAAACTTGCAGGCAAACATGAACACCGAGGCACGGAGGAAGCATTCAGTCCTTCGGTACCAGGTTGTTGAACACGGAGGGAAAGTCAATGATAACGGGATGAAAATGTTCGGAGAGAATAATAGAGTGCAGAATAGAGCTAAAGCTTATCTCCACCATCGCATTCTTCTGTGCCTGTGTGCCGGCGTAGTGGTGACAGTTGACGAGTGATTCAGCCATAGCCTGTGATGACAATGTGTCAGCATACACACACACAAACACACACGCATACACACACAGACCCACACTCACTCAGAATACTAAACCACTGATCAAACACAGCGGGAACTGGCAACGAGAGCGGACAAGCGTGACATACTTCCTGTGAGCAGTGAATGACACACATACACACATTTTCTCAATCCACCTCTCTCTCTCTCTCTCTCTCTCTCTCTCTCTCTCTTTTCTTCTTTCTTGAACACACATATATGTACAGACAAACACTAGCTTGCTTTGCTTTGCACAGCTTTAGTATGCAGCGTCAGGTATGCGAGCTGTCTGTGACGTGTCATGGAAATGAGGAGAAATGGCTTTTCCTGATGTGTTTGAAAGCATAAGGCCAACTCAGCTTTGCAGCATCAGACAGCGGCTCCACACAGTCTGAGAACATCACAGACAGACTTGGCACATAAGCACACAGTTCTACGGTCGCATGTCAAGTCCACCCAAGCATATCATTCTAAAGCACCAGCGAACAGTCTTTTCTCATGCTAGCAATTTAGCTGTTTAAAATGTATTCCATGGGTAGCATTTTACTCTAAAGCAGTCTTTATAAGGCTACACGAACACTTACATAAGGCTCTTGTGACAAGTGGCATACAACTATACAGGCCATAACACAAAAGCAGCCCTGATGACTACATATCATTGGAATAAGCTTTTATTGAAAATAAAGTTTTTGTGTCCTAGAGTAGGCCTGGTTTAGCCTGGGCATATCCAGATTGATCTCAGTCTTACCCAGCCAAATGGGATCAGTATACTTATTAAGCCACATTTTAAGATAATAACCTGATTCTGTTTACTGTGAGTGCTGTCACTATATTATGGCCAATCAAAATCACTATGTTGTTGAAAGATGTGGCAGTCTGTAAATCTGCTGCAAAACTAAAACAGGCCGTTTTGAAATGCCAAAGCAAACGACTTTGTTGTTGTTGTCTGAAATCAATACAGTTATGTTACCTTTACTGGACAAAAGTTGTGCCTGTGGTGATTGGACAATGTGGGGTGTTTCAATGTTGGGTTGGGTTTGTGTGAACTAAGCCTCTTAGGGTGGAAGCCCTAGTGTAGGGCACTGATGTCAAGAATAGGCAGTAGCCTGATGTAAAGATGTTTCAGGACATTAGCACGCTTAACAAATTTAACAAATTAGCCTACACACAGGTGTCACCTGTTTCACAGGCCTGTCAAGAAGTGGATTTCTTTCTATGCCACTGGTTTATTTAGGTTTAGTTAGGTGTCATGTAGCCATGTGGATGCTGCCCTTCTGTATCAAGTTCAGCTCTGTGCGGTAAACAATAGTTTATTTCATCTTGTAGCGCTACCTCAGTCCTAGGTTTCTGTTGAAAGAAAATTTTGTAACCCTGCAGTTTACACCACACTGTATAAAAGAGTTGTTGTTTGAACTTAACTGAGAAGTAAGCATTCAGTCGTTTGTTTTGTAGTTGCATGTTAATGGAAATATAATCTGTATTGTACTTATAAATTCCAAATTCAGTGAACACAATTTTTGTTGACTAGTGTAAAAGTGTAATGTTTCAATTAGTGGTGATTGTCATGATGATTTAAATGCTATTAAAAAAAAGTTTCATCTAGTTAGCTGTCCTGAGATCTGATATCTGCCATGACAATTACCATTACTGGTAACATGGTACTGGTCTGTCATGACATCATTTATTATGACACTGACATAAACATGCATATCATTGCTTCATCAAACTCATTCCACTTTGTCTGCTGAATATGCTTTACTCTTATATTTGGTATGTTGGGCTCTCAATACTGTCTACATTCGCCTTTAAGCTTCACTTTGAATGATTTGAAAGTTCTGTGGTTAATGGGTTATTGTGATTTATGAATAAACATCTCTGTGTCACCTGATGTTGGATTATTGCTTATTGGTTATCAACACAAACCCTCAAAAAAGACACATCTATCACAACTATCACAACACATTAACAACATTAGCATGCTGTCATTATTGCTTTTGCTTATGTGGGGCTTGGACCGACATTTTCAGTGTCAATGCCTGTTGTAAAAAGTCTTATATTAATAAATCTTGAATTTTATTAAAAAAGTTTATGTCTATATCTATAGTAAAACAATCCAATATTACATGACACATACTCTTGTTGGATATATAGTAAACTAATGTTTGGGCACCTCTGGTTACATTAAATTACATTCTGATTGTCTAAGTGAAAATAAGATAACACATGCTCTACAGAGAACACACTTAAATGTAACATTGAGTTTAACATACTGGAAAAATAAAGTCTACAATAAACAATAACTTTGCATTTAAATGTTCAGAAGTGTGTGCTATGTAGAGGATGTGTTATTTTCACTTAGGAAATCAAGAAAACATGTAAATTACATCATTGTACCCCAGAGGTCTTGGATTTTGAAGACTGGGTGCATTTACTTACATTTAATAATCCAATACCGACAGAAAATCAGATTTTATTAGTGTCCATTCAATGTGTCTACATGCACATGTAATCAGAGTCAGGCAGTGATTGGATTTGTGCTTTGCCATAGGCCAATAAACTTACAGAAGTAGATGTGAACAGAACACAACATAATGTGACATAAGGGTATCTCATCATGATGCTGCACCTTTTTTAAACATTAAGTCAATTTACCTGAAAATATAAACACATAATGTAGAATATGAACAAATCCCCCATTTCATCAAGCATGTTGTTGGTTTCATCAGTGCTCTTAAAGTCACTGTGTTAAACACTTACCATTCCTGGTAGACCACTCTGATTTGCACATGGACTCATTAAGAAAAATGAAAGAAATCCAAGTAAGAGCCTATTACTGAGCTAAAATCCAGGCCTCTTTGTCTTTCATAATCAGATTTCTAGGCCTAAATACCACCTAAGATATCGGAGTATACTGTTTACCTGAATAAGCAGATATATTTACACATACAAAAATAATTTTATATTTGAATACAAATTGAATGTTGAATTGAAGAGAATTAGGGTGCTGGAGTATATTTACTAATATAGTGGCAGAGACATTAAATGAGCCCTGTGCTGAATTTATAACATACTTTTCAGCAGTACCAACATTTTGTTTGGTACCAAAAATTGTATGTTAATAGTTCATATAACTGTGGAGCTATTCAAGTGTTTCTATGTTTTAATCATGTTGTCATCAGCAGTAAATATCTGACCCAGGCAGGGAACAGAACTTTGATCTTCAGCAAGTGATGATCACTCGACTGACTAAAGTCCAAATGTTGGTTCAGAGCCTTATTCATACTGAAACTATTCATTCCAGAGCCTTCTTCATCTGTTAACTGACTCTTGATATTCATATTACCTGACATACTTCATCTATTAATGAATAAGAGCGCTCCATAATCGCAGTTAGTATATTGTCTGAGCAGGTCACTAAAAGTTGTATACAAAACACAAGCACACACACACACACACACACACACACACACACACACACACACACACACACACACACACACACACACACACACACACACAGAGTCTTTTCAGAGTTCAGCCTTTTCCCTACTGTAAAACCCCACCTTCAGATGCAATGTAGTAGAATATTATCAGACACTTAGATTATACAACCCGTTGCTTTAGGACAGAAGATCTTACAAGGAAGCACAGTCTTACGCACATATATCTGAAGTAAAAAATAATAAAAGGTTTCTGACAATCAAGAACAGCCTCTGGATAAAGAAATGGCGACATCTCTCCCAGAGAAGGCACTCTCCTGTCCTCTTTGCTGTGATATCTATGTGGATCCTGTGCTGCTGTCTTGTCGTCACAGCTTCTGTAGGGATTGCTGGGAGGAATACCGGGAGACGAAGAAAACTCTCAAATGTCCTCTGTGCAGGAGACAATTGCCCAAAGCTTTGCCTCCCCCTAACCTGCAACTAAAAATGCTGTGTGACAACTTTCGGCAGGAGAGAAACACTTCAGCAGTACGAGCGGAGACACTGTGCTGTCTGCATAAAGAGAAACTGAAGCTCTTCTGCCTGGAGGACAAAGAGCCTGTGTGTGTAGTGTGTCGGGACTCTAAAGTGCACAACGAGCACAGTTTCAGACCACTGGATGAGGCAGCACTGGAATACAGGGTGAGTAAACTGCTCGAATGTATATGCCAAAGACAATACTGTATGTCAAATCTTAAATGTATGATCTTCAAGGCCCGCACAGAAGACACCACGCACAACACAAACTATTTTCTCAGAGTGAAACGTATCTTCAATTAGGTCTAACAGCTAAAGCTAAATACTATTGCTGACCAATTATTCCAACAAACCACTGCCAGTCCAATCCAATTCGATTTGTAGTCAGATTTTTACTTTAAAAATTGTCAAAAACATCTCTCAGCACTGTATACTGTGTATCATTATTCATGCTATTTTACCATCCAGTACCATCAGTGGGCAAACTGTGACTATACTAATGGGATGGTGGATTTATCCACAATGACGGTGAGGGGTGGTGATTACACAGCCCTTTTGTCTTTATATAGAACTAACTATAACCTTTCACTTCTATAATAATATTGTATTCATTTTATAACTACTGCCTTATGTACATCTGAGAATACAAGCATATTTCGAATCAAACCATGTCTGTGTCTGTTGGCAAATGCACAGTTCTCTAACGTAGCCAAGATATAGGCTGCTCAGTGCTGCTTACTAGCCTATATGTAGTGCTGGACAATATATTGGAATCAACATGTTTTATCAGCATTTTATTTCCTCTAAAAACTCTCTGCACCAATAACATTTAGAGTGTTAGGCATGTTAACATATATCTCAGTTCATTTTATATTATTTTACCTTCTGTTCACTTAAAGAGATTATAATCTACAGTTTTTAGTTTTATTTTTATTTTTTTTCAGGCATTACTCATTGGTTCACATTGGTTAACATATCTGTTTTTCTTTTGAAACAGTCCATTAATTTTCCTGTAGTTTTAGCATTCCATATGATGGGCTTGGTTGCCAGGTTCTCCAACCCTTTGCTTAAATCTGTCCATCAGAAGCTCTTGGTGAATAATTTTGTCTCATTTTCAAACTAACCCAATTTGACAACTGCAAACTTGGCAACCCTGACTATGGGAGTATGGTCTGTATCGGACTCTCAACAGCATAACTAATGCAAGCAAAAAAACACAATTCTACATAACCATCTTTTCTGAAGGGGCCTGCAACATCTGCCCTGATCTTGTTTGTTTTGCATTAACTCCTGTATTGCGTAAATCTCACATATGCGTGGAATGTAAATACTGATAATAGACTTTTTATCAGATATCACATGAATCCAAAGTAGATCAAAAAAGGTGGCTGGTCATCTTAGAAGGGAAATGGTTTTCCCTTTTGACCTAGGAGGAGATGGCTTTCCCAAACATTGTCCCTCAAATCGAGCCCTGAGTACAATCCAAAATGAGATCAACATTTTTACAGGGCAATTCTATCATTTTTTTCAGTCCTTGTTATGTAAACAGGGTCAATCAGAGTGGTTTGATGTGAAGTGGTTCATTGTAGAGAAATTTACAAACACATACTTCTTTACAGTGGTGGTTATAGGAACCTATTCAAAACCACCAGTGGTCATACACATGTCTTCTTTATGTATATAATTACATTTTATGCAATAATGATGATGGTAAAATAGTCCCCATATTTTTTTTCAGATACCTTCCTTCAGGTACCCCTCTGCCATGAATGAATCAAGATAAGTGGATGAAAGTTAAAATTTCAGAAAATCATAAAACAATATATCAGTCATTAGGTAGTGTATTCATAACCATTTCATGTTACAGCTTTATATTAGTGAGCTTTCTGATTCCTATCACCACCACTGTGAGCAATTTTCTTTAGAATGGAGCATTTTACAACAAACTACTCTAAATGAACATATTTACATCTCAATAATTTCACTGTGTATAAGATTTTTAAAAAAATGTGTGGAGTTCGTCTTTAATAGAAACACTGCTGCACCCATTAATACCCCAAAATGTCTTTTGTTCTTTCCACAATGTGAAATTATTTAATATAATATACTTTTTATCATTCTAGGAAGAGCTTCGGGCTAAACTGAAACCCTTGCAAAAGAAGCTTGCTTTGTTTTTGAAGGCTAAACAGATATGGGACCAGACTGCACAACACATTACGGTGAGAAGAAAAAAACAATTATATTACCAGACAATCAGTATTGCAATGAATCAATTAGCCCATCAAACTGTACAAGTGCATGATAATGTTTTCCACATTAGAGCCAAGCTGAAAAAACAGAGAGACTGATTAAGGAGGAGTTTGAGAAACTTCACCAGTTTCTACGAGAGGAGGAAGAGAACAGTTTATCCATGCTGAGGACCGAAGAGAGGGAGAAAAGCCAGTTCACAAAGAAGACTGCCAGCAACATAAACCATGTGATTCTCAATCTTTCAGAAAGAATCACATCTACACATGAGGAAATAGCATCTGAAGACATCTCTTTTCTTCAGGTAGTATGCGGTTTATGAATTAGGAGTTACAGTGCAGAGCTTTTTTTGGTGTCCACATATCCACACTGAGTGGACCATAAGAATCACAAGTAAATGAACATCTGGTCAGTTGTTTGGCCATGTAGAGAGCTAAAAGGTCTAAGGAACTTCCTTCAATCCATTACAATCATGAATTAGTATTAAAACCTCACCTCAAACACTGCAGTTCCACCTGCTTCTCATTGTTTGTCTTCTATTGTTGTTTTAGGGGTCTCTTGATAAAATATCTTTTGTCAATTTTAATTTTTCTTTATTACCTAAACATGACAGCTGCCCTTAATATGTTGTGAAGGTTTCATGAAGATTGGACCAATAGAAATGAAGTTCCTTAAATGTTGTTATTCTCAAAATAGTTAACCAGAGAAACAGACGCATCAAAATCAAACACAGAATCAAACGAGAACATGTTGGTGAGCTCAGCAGTAGCAAACACATTCAGAGACTATGTACTACCGAAGAACTGTCAATCATAATGGTGAGCTATTTAATTGATTAAGCTCTATTAAAGACTATCATATACGACTTTCAATCATGAAGTAATACTCCAACATGAAACAAAAAGCTGCTGAGCAGATGTAAGTGTTGATGTATCAAAGGCTACCATTAGGGAAACATGCTCTCATAAGGTTTAGCACAAGATGCAAAGCCCTGGTAAGCCTCAAGATCATAAAATCCAGGCAGCAGTTTATCAAAAAAACATTAAAAAAGATTCAACCACCAAAAAAGAGTGGGAGAAAAAGGAATTCCACATCACCCCATCCTAAAGCACCAGCAGAGCAAATGTTGGCCATTCACCTTGCAGTAAGGCTAGAGAGTGGCAACCACTGGCGAACTGAAAACAACTGCATTGTGTTGAGCTACCTGTTCAGAAATGAGGAGCTTTTTGTCTAAAAAATCAAGGTTGCCTCTGCCTAGCATGACCTCAACTGAACTGATGGAGCAGCTGTGCTCCAACAAACAGAACTCTTTCACAAATGCTAAAAGGATCAGAATCTCCAGAAGCAGCTCAAACAGGGCTTCAACTGGACTACGAACTAAAGCCTGTGTCAAACTATACAAATTATAGCCTGTGTGGAAAGAGCCAGAATTGTAGCTTCTGAATGAAGTGATAAAGATCTTCATGCTACTTTCACTTTTCCAGACTGGACAGTAGTCCAGTGTTACTGTTCATGGGAAGAGGGAAAAATTAGCTCTTATTTAGACTTAAAGACATTAGGTCCATCAGGTTGGTGCTTGATTTAGTGAAGCTGTCTCTCCAAAATCAGCTCAAACTCAATCACTGAGATCCCAGTAGTCAGTGAAATCACTCAAAGTTTCAGCTCCTGGAATGAGCAGAGACTGGAAATCCTGCACAGTGTCATTGTTTTCCCATTTCTCCAACAGCAAATACAGTCTTGTTTGTTATATAGATCCAACTGTGAGTTCACAAAGTTTCACAAAGTTTCATCTCCTGAAACTAGAAAGAAGAGAACCTCTTCTCTCTAGTCTTGTGTTTCCACTGTGGAGATCCTGCACCATCACACAGTTTGCAAAGGATTTTATATTTGATTTGTCAGCATGAACAATTTAGCAGAATTCCAAAAAAAGAAGGTATTGCATCTGGTGTGTATAGTTTATTGGGAAAATAACTGCAATGTTGTTTTTTTATGTTGTGTTCACTTTGTAACACCCTTTAGTCTAGTCTAGTGCAGTCATGTAACAGTAGAACTTTAAGCTTAATCTAAAACATTAAGCCATGCCATCACTGCATAATGCTACCAAAATGAATGTCAAACCCAATTTCTAAGTCCTTGTAAGCAAATATGGAATCCTTCCTATTAAAATTGGAATCTTCTTTACTGGCCTTTCCTTTCAGTCCCGCAACTAGAACACTGCAGAACATGCATTTCACTAACTGAAGACAAGATTCAAGCTTTTGAAACAAGCAGACCTAAAGATGACTGCATTACAAGCCTGGTGGAACATCAGGTGATGTCTATGAATGACAAAGATCTGTGATCAGACAATATTACTTAAAGGTGATTTTTGATTTTTTAACCAGATCACTTTTAATAATACCTGTGACAGGTTTGTAATTGTTAAAACACCTGTAATAAAGCATGAACTCAAAGGAAAAAATCTGGGCTATGTTGCTGTCCCAGGATCTGTAAACAGAAGAGTGTAAAAAGGAGAAGTGAAGTGGCCCACGCAACATTCAACCATTCAAGACAAGAAAGCATATACTTTCCCATCTACTAGTCAGGATAAGGAGGCATGTCTACTTGTCTGTTAGTGATGTTGCACATCCAAAGCAGACAGCAGGAAAAGAGTGTAGGAGTGAGTTTGACATTTGGGGGACACATTTGCTACTATCAATTAAAGCCCACCCCATCCCCTAAAATGTCAGCTAGTTTTAAGCTGATTCTACTGCAGCGATGTAAGTAGCAGACTGTATGTCATGGAACAACATTTGTGGAATTACAATAAACAGCAAATAAACAAACACATGCATCAATATCTATGATTTTGCTTGTTATTAGATAAATCGTTCAATCCATTACAATCATGAATTAGTATTAAAACCTCACCTCAAACACTGCAGCTCCACATTGTAATGGTGGTGTATTTTTATTTACTATTTAGTGAGTCAGTATGTAGTTTGGGATGTGGAAAGAGACTAATGAGACTGATGATTCTGAGTGATAATTGATTTATCGCATAGTTAATGCTAAAGTAGCTAATGCAAACCCACTCAGAGTGTAACCGTAACAAGAAGTTATACCTAAAATTTTGGGGCAGCTGTGGCTTGGAGGTTAGGGATTTCAATAAAAGTTATTATTTTATCATTTTGCTTAGTGTCTTAAGCTAACATGTCAAACCCAAACTAATGTCAAAGCCCAAAAAAGTTAACATCAGCTTTCAGGCATTTCTACCTAGTCAGAGCATGAACATGAGTTCTGGAGGGGGCTATGTTTCATGACATAATCCTCTTCTTTCAAATGTATGTGCATTTGTGCACTTACTTTTGTTTCAATAAAATAGAGGCAAAGACAGTGATTCCTTTATGGCTCACCCAAACAATGGCAAATATCCTCAAAAGCTGATTTCTGCACTGTAACTTCAACATCACTGTTTTAAATCCAAAACAGAGCGAAGGCAATACTACTTGTGTCGCTGTTCATCATTTAAAGACAGAGCAATAGTGTTTGGTCCATTGTTCCAACCTCATCCAACTAAACTGAATTACTCATTTGTGAAGGTGCCGAGTATTAACATACTTGTTTTTGTTCTCCTCATATGCAGAACTACAAAGCTACACTGGAAAGGTAAATGAATACCCTTTTTATACTCTGGTACTTTCTAAGACATTTTTTTTTTCTTACTGCAGCACTGATTTCTCAATGTTATTCCAGAACCGAGTGTAAGCTGGAAGATCCAGAGCTCCACTATGGAGCGCTGATAGATGTAGCAAAGCACCTGGGCAACCTGAAGTTCAGAGTGTGGGAGAAGATGAAAGACATAGTCGAGTACAGTAAGTTCTAAAGGAAGGTTATAACTTCAATGTCTTGACTTGGAACTTGGTTTGTTGTCACACCAGCAGTATTACAGATGAAAAGTTTTGATATTTTATGTTTAATAATGATGAAACAATGTTAATTTAATTAATGAGACTGACAATTTATCTTGACACAGCATATACTGTAGCTGTCTATGTTAGTTTTTTTCATATATTAATTAAATTAAACTTAGGCCCTTGATGTGGCCTAGTGTTCTAGTCATTCTGAACAGTAATGTGCAATGGTCAGAGATAAACTTTCACTGACCAGTAATTTAATTTTACAGACCAGAAAAAAGAGCAGAAAATATATAGCAGAAAACTGTTATATATTTAACAGATCTACTCAGAAATGTGTGTTAGACCATGTATGATCATATTGTGGTTGTGATCATATTGTAAGGAGCTGCACTGCAGTCTGTTGTTCAGATTTCCTTTCATTGTAATTAAGGGTAGGATGAGTGTGGCTAAGGTTGTGGTGATGTCGGTGATTGACAGACCAAGAGCGGAGCTTGAGTTTCTCTTCTCTCTCAAAGACGAATGTCTGAAGTACTGTTTTTTTCTAGTTTTAGTGGTCTTGCTCACTGTTATATTTTCAAGAGTCCTATTTTCTTTATATATATATTTGACTTGTCTTTTCTCCTCCTTATTCAAGAAGACTATTATTATTATCTAATTTTCCCCTGCAATATCTCCTAAAAAAATTAATAACTTGTGCCTAATAACTGCTTTGACTCTAAGTTTGATAACTAAATAGTGTTTTTAGTCTTCTTTTTATAGGACTGTATACAAAACTCACATACTGAGCACTGAGAATGAGCATGTTTTAACTGGAGATTTGCATTAAGTGAACAGTGCAGGTCAGAGCAGTCTGAGTGAGAAGACTGTTTAACCACAGTTACTAAATTCATTAACAAAGCTCAGTTTGATTGCTTATAGACTGTTATAGACTGCAAGGTGTTGCAAGCTGTTTATTTGATGGTTTTGATGGACCAGATGATGTTACGCAGTAATTGGGGATCCCATTCAGTTTTAGAAACTAATCTTCTCCTTATGTTCCTTTAATGTTCTGTTTTTATGTAAGTCTTTGAAATATCTCCCACACAGTAACATCTTTAGAAAATTTAGAATATTTACAAAATGTATATATTTACTTGCAATCAGATTTTGAGCATATAGTGCATATCATTGCATCTTGTTTGGTTTTGGTAATGTCCTACTGTCAAAAAAAAGCTAAGAATTATATTCTTCTTATTCTTTGCCCTCCCATCTATCACTCCATTCCTTTTTTTCCAGCTCCTGTGATTTTAGACTCCAACACTGCACACCAAGGTCTCACCCTCTCTGATGACCTGACCAGCTTTGTATGTACAGATGAGCACCAGCAGCTTCCTGAAAACCCAGAGAGATTTGACCATCACCTGTGGGTCCTGGGCTCTGAAGGTTTTCAGTCGGGAACACACTGCTGGGACGTTGATGTTGAAAACTGTGAAGAGTGGGCTCTAGGTGTTATAACAGGGTCTTTGGCAAAGGGTGAAACTTTCTTTAGTGGAGGCATATGGAAATGCAATTACCAGAACATTGTGTATGGAGCCAGTTCCTCTGGAGGTCCCACCATGCCCCTCAAAGTGAACCTGAGGAAAATCCGAGTGCAGCTGGACTGGGATGGAGGACAAATCTCGTTTTTGAATTCCATCAGCGGCCACCATCTACAAACATTTTTATATACGTTTACAGAGCCGGTGCTCCCTTATTTCTGTAATCGGTGTAAAATTCATCCACTGAGGATTTTACCCAAGGAGACCTCTATAGTTACAGAGTACAGAACAAAAGAACTAACTTGTCTGACTACAGACTCTTCTGCTTAATCACATACATTCTTAAAAAAGGGTCCTTAGAGGTTCTTGTATTGTTCCAGGTAATGTCTAATTGGAATTGTAAACATTGAAAAAGATTACTTACAAACCTTATTTACAAATACTATTCTTTAACCCTTTACGTTCTAAGGACATATGTGTGTGTCAAATGCATTCTTAATTAAAATTGTGATAATACAGTACACAAATAAGCAGAGTACACTCTTTCAATTTCATGTTATCATAAAATCAAATGTGACATTTGGAGTTATGAGGCTATGAAGAAGGGCTGAGATACATCATCTGCCTCTCGTGGTCTGCAACTGGTGGATTTGTGTTTCCATTTACTGCTGGTCTAAAACAAGGACAGATTAAGTCTGGGCCCCTAGGCAAAGAATTGCCCTGCTCTTCTCTACGGCCCCCTGGTAGGGGCTCTCTTACCAGGGCTCTCTAAAAGTATGCCCCTCTCTTTCCTAGGACCCTTAATAGCCCGAAGTCGAAGTCAGAGCAGTGCCACAACGCCTCTTCCACTTTCATAAGGGGCCCAAACGAATGGCTAGGGCCCCCAAAAGCATGGCTAGGGCCCACAAAAGCATGACTAGGGGCCCCAAGAGGCCCTTGGGTCAAAGTCCCTAATAGTCAGAGGATCCTTAAAATAGAGGGCCTTCAGGAAAAAAAAATGTAGCATCAATGTTGATAGGCATCACAAAATGTTTTGGGCCAGGGCCCCACCAGGGCCCCCTAACCTCAATGGCCCCTGGGCGCTGGCCCCACTGGCCCGGTCAGTAATTCAGTCAAGGTCTGAAACTGATCCATGAACACTCAAAAAAATCACTAAAGACTACCCATCACATCAGAAACCCTTCATTCTCCATTCATTCAACATCTGCATGAGAAATGGTATACAGAACGTTAACAGCTTATTATAGAGAGAGCTGAGATTTCTAACCTGTTGATATAAAACCTATCATGTTGAACCAGGTGAATGGTTAATTTAAGAAAAGATGTGCAAAAACAAAAAAAATGCCCTTTGATCACAGAGGGTTAAAGCAGCATCCACTGAAAAGTTCTTCTATAACACCTTTATTGTTCAGAGTGTAAATGGAGTAGAATAAGGATTGGTAAATGGTGCCAGTGGTTGTTTACCCAATAATGCAAAATGCTGAAAGGCTGATGTAAAGTCAACCACACGATGTGTTTTGGCATGGAATACAGTGCTGGGGAGGGTCTTTGGGCAACCTATTCTTTTTCTCTTGATGATAGATGTGGGTGGCAGGCAGTAAAACATGAGTTTACTGGTTAATATTGTTTTCCCCACCAGGCTTGTACATGGTAATTTAATCAAATCTCGGATAATAATTTGGAGATGGCAAAAGTGGTTAATGGTTAGAAAGCAACAGTACTGCATTTTATCTTATACAATATCATTGCATAGAAACTTACCAACGCTCTCCCTTTTTTTTCCATCACAAAACCTACAATGCCAATATTGAGGTTTGAAAGTGAAAGAAAAAAAAATAAGACAATACATAAATAAATAAAATGTTTTATGACAATGTGCCCTAACTTTTACATGCGCTGCACATTGTGTTTTAATTTTATTCCCCAGTTTGTAAAATTCAGCAAATCCATCAAAAAAATCACAAGTGCTCAAACTTTTGTATATGACAGTACCTCTCTGTCACTGATAGTTCATTTAAATATGTTTAAAAAAAATCTCATCTTAAATGGGGCAGAGTATTCATAAGCACTGTCTGTAGTCATTTTCTGAGAGGGCACTTTTAAAGGCATTTAACTTTTTGAACATGTGGTTACCATCACAACTACTATGATTCTCTACAACTGTGCTACACTTCCAACCATTCTGAATGTCTTGACACTGTAGTAATTTATTTATCACAGACTATATTTATTTATGCAGAAATTATAAAAAAAAGTCTGTGGAAGTCCTCCAGTAGGATTCAACTAGTTATTCACTTTTATCATTTCATCTGTAAACTTCTATGATCAGGAACAGGAGCACTATATAGTTGTTGGCTATAGTTTGGCATTTTCTGTCAGAGAGTGACCATAAGCTGGTGGTGTTTATCCTCAAATCTGCTTATAGCATAGATGCTGCTGTGTTTTTGCTATACTCACACATGAAAATAGCATTATAGACAGAACGACATGTTTTAGAGATGTTTCTAAATTTTACAGATTGCACACATATGTTTCTAACTTTACTATATATTCAACATATTCAAACTTATATTTAATCAATATATCAAAACTATTCTTGTACTGTCAAGCTCATACTCTCATGTCACTAAGTGACATAGCAGTCTGTCTGGCATGAACGTGAGTGAAATGAAAGCAGCCGTTCTGTAGAGCCTGATGAAAAGGGTACTTAGATCGATCTCCTTTAGATTCAGGACGACCACATGGGGATCTGCATCAGGCCAGACACACTTTAGAGAGACTGTGAGTCCTTTCTGTTCGTTCTTTCACTCACTCATGCACTCTCTTTCTCTGTAGTAGCCAACATAACAACATGAGACAGTTGCACCACGCAGACATAAAACCGGTATAAAGTGTTGCTGCTGTGTTTGAGTTATATAAGCAATGTACTTTACATCCCCACTGACTGTACCCTAATAGCCTGTACAACACAAAAGCATGGTCAGGCGTTATCTTCATTGTAGATTCATTTCCATTTGTTATTCAGCGCAAAGAATCTGAGCTGTGGTGAAACTCGTCAGGGTACGGTTTAGGGTTTACCTGCAAAACACATTTTTTGACTTTAGTCAGTTCATTTTGAATGACACTTCTGACTTTAAGAATGTTTATTCTATTAAGACATATGGCGGGACATTCCCCTTTGTTACTACCAAAACATTCATAACATTATTGAAACCTAAATATCTTTCATTAACTCTTTCATTAGTAACATTTGAGTACATTTTGAACTCTAGCTTGTACATGGCTAGCAAACACAACATTAAACCACTGGAAACACATTAAATCATACTTTTTTTTCATTTAAACACAAACAATACTTAATTGCAGAAAATGTGTGTTTGGTAGTGACAGGTTACACAATGATTTCCAGACTTTGGGACACATGTATTAGGGACACAGTGGAATGTAACTGCTAACATATGGCCATGAAGGACAGTCCTGCAGTCTTACTTTGTACTGTAAAACGCAGGGGTGTGGCTAAAATAATGGGCTTTTATGGGCTAAAACTTTGATTCAGTATGGACAGGCACATTAAGTTAATATATGTTTAAAACATTTTTGAGTGAAGTGCATCACTGTCCTTGCCAATAGATGATAAGACAACTGTTGCTGCATGTCACTAAAACTCAAGCCGGAGTCGTAGGCTAGTACCTGATGTGGTCTAAGATTGTTTTAAAGCTTTTTTCTTTTCTACGAACTTGACATCATGTTCATATATACTGCTTAATATTTCAGCACCCCAAACTTAAAACACCTACCCATATCCCGAGTTTTAGAACCGGGGGGGTTCGGTTGAGGTTAAAGATTGAGCTAGAGTGATGAGGGGTTTGAAAAAAATATGGAGCATACAATAAATATTAGGATATATATTAGGATATATAATATTTATTGTATGGAGCATAAAATAAATATTAGGTTAGGTGCAAGTTTAGCCAAAGCACTGAAATAAAGTGTTTAACAAAAATTGTGTTGTCCAAGAAACAGAGGTCTAAAGCCTTGTTAGAGCTGGATTACATTCACCAGACAAGGTTCAGTCATTTGTAAGAAATTTATCTGAATGTTTCGTACCCCCAGTTACCAAAGATCAAAGGTTCCCAACACTGATCCTGGAGTACCCTGTCCTGCCCATTTTTGTTTCCCTGCTCTAACCCACAAAGGGCTTCTTAATTAGCTGATCCCAGTTAATACCAGACAGAATAGCATTAGGCTAGTTAAAGTGGCCTTATTCAATTTACCAAATGCTGCAGCCCAACCAGGTGGACAACTCAGGAACAGAATGTAGAAGTGTTCCTCAGGATTTTATTACAACTGCTGGTCTGAGCTAATCAGGCTGTTGGAACAAAGTCCAAAAGAGGATTTTAATTTCCTGGAACTGAATTTTCCATCTCTGAGCCTAACAACAAAGAAACTGCATTACCCTGCAAGAGAAACTTTCAAGCTATTTTTTTCTCCTTCTAATTAGGCCATATATTGTAGATTACAGTAGTCGTGTTTTCAACTCAGAGGTACAGTGTCAATCAAGCTCTGTCGCAGTTAGCCTTGTCTTCTGGTCACCAAAAACCACAAAAGATGTTACCAACTATTGAGTTTTATTATAAGATTAATGCAATGGTGATTCAAACATGATGACTTTTACTGAAGGAGCTTCAAGGTTTGACAAATTATTAAAGGAATTTAAAAGGCATTGCTTCTGCACTCACTGTCTATTATATCAGTTCTATTTACCACATATGTGCACTTTGTAGTTCTCTTAATTACAGACTGTAGTTCATTTGTTTCTCTGCATACTCTTTTACCCTGTTCAAATGTCAGGAACCCCTCAGGACCACCACATTCCAGGTATTATAGGGGTGATGTATTATTCTTAGGATTGCAGTTTCATTGACATGGTGGTGTGTTAGTGTGTGTTTTTGAGTTGATCAGACACAACAGTGCTGAAAATAGTCCACCAACAAAAGCTATCCAGCCAGCAGCGTCCAGTAGGTGTCTTGTGACCACTGATGAAAGAACAGAGCAGAACAATTGCAAACTGTGCAGCCACAGACTGATCATCTCTGGCTTTACATGGTACGAGTCTGATTGACTCGCACCAGCACAACACACACTAACACACCACCAGCATGTCAGTGTCATGCAGTGCTGAGAATGACCCACCACTCAAAATATTTACACTGTGGTGATCCAGTGATGGTCCTGACCTCTAGAGAACAGGTTGAAAGGCAGCTAGCATAGTATGTAGGAAACAGGTGGACAATGTTCTGTAATTGTAGAGCTACAAAAAGCATGACTGTGGTGCTGGACAATAAACATTCCTAATAAAGATCTCTGTGAGTGTAGATTAAAATCATGCTTTACCATGTAAAACGAATGCAGCTCAAATAGAGCTTAATGTTACACATGTCTATCTTATGATTTTAAAAAATAATGGCTTAGGTGTGTAAATCATGTGAATAAATAAATTACATCCTTTGGTTCAATGATTCACTTTCTTCAGTGAATGACTTCTATGTGCAGGAGACTTTGAGAATTGGAAAGTTTTAGAATGAGGCTTACTCAGCAGTGCAGGCGGAATGCCAGCAGCACTGAAAGGACAGGTTAAGGTTAAATCCAGTCAACACAAGTCACAAGGAAAGCATACTTGTTCACAGCCAACATCGGATTTGTGAAGCAAATATATTCAATCCCTAACTGTCACCTTGCCCAGTAGCTGGTAAAGGGTCTGGCAACTAGACAAATCAAGATTTTACCTGTAGTCCCTATTCCCAGAACAGGTAACAGATATTCTGCCATCAGGCTATGGTACACGTGGATGCTTAATTTTAGTTCCACATATAGTGCGCTATAATTACGCATCCCATGATTTAAACCTACTGTAATACAAATCCAAGGAAAATATGACAAGTGAAGTGTGTAAGGAGTTTGAAAAACTATGGTACTACTTCAGGAAATACTTCAGTACAGTGAGAATTGACATGGACGTAGATATTTACTGACTAGTGGTGGGACTACAATAACATTTTTCACTGCTGGGAGATTATACAATGTTAAAAAGTGACCTTGGTCATATCAAAACCTTTTCAACTTAAAGCTTTCAATTGCACATAATCCACAAGTAAACACAATCATGAATCTTACTAAAGAAAGGCTTAGGTTTACCAACAAAATATGTTAAATATAACAAAATATATGCAGATGCAAATGCAGATGCCTTTTTCTGTTTCTTCTTCTTATCCCTTTTTCACAGGAGCAATAAAATACAAAATGATGACAATTTGAACGACTGCATTGCGTTGTGCATTGTGATATAAGCACCCAGTGCTAACTAAACAGTGCTAACCGGGATAGCAGCCAGGTCACTGTCCGCCAACTGCAACAACAATGCACCACTACCCCACTAACCAACTCCATAGCCCAGCACAATATAGCACATGCAACACATGTACCCACTATAACTGTTTACATGTTTAAAATCTCTCTTACTGCAAAAATTATGCTTCCCATGAGACTCTGCGCATCTGCAGTTGCACTAACTAGGAGCAATATAGTGTTCAGTTGTTATTTAACAAGTACTGTAAGCTTGAAAATTGCACTCGTGCTGTACACTTTTTTTTTGGCATAGACACCATTGGGGAGATTGCTTTCATAACCCCTCCCAGTTCACCACTCATTGCTCTCTAGCAGCTCAATACAGTCACAACAGCTCAAACTAGGGGCCAACTGTGTTCTAGTTAATCTGACAACACAGTTACAGGAAAACATTTTATTAGATTAATTTAATAACAATATTTGAATTGATTTACATTTCTCTGGGAGAATGGCCAGTAGAGAGCCAATAGAGAGCCAGTAGAAAGAGGCAATCTGCTCTTTGCCTAATAATGATTTCATTTTTTCTAATGTGTAAAGAACAGGAAATAACAAGACAGTTCTTTTTATAAAACAATTAAACAAACATGCTGCATGATAACATACGAATAGGAACATTCAAACTTTCCTACTCTAAATCAATAGTATCCTCTTCTGGAATATGTGCATAACCTTCCTCAGAAACTATCACCATATATCCAGCATTTCTGTATTTAGTTATAGACACAGAGAGCACACAGAGAGCTCTAATAGCACATACCAATTTTACTGTGCCCAAAAAGGTCATGCATGCATCCCTTCTACTCTGAGTTAAAAGGGGCATCACCACTATCTCTGAACGTCTGGTGACATGTTAGGAAAGATAGGTTTAAAACTGCATACCTTTCTCTAATGTGCATCATACCTGTGAACCTCACAGGTGCAATCCATTGTGGGAATTCCTCCATTACTTCCACAAAGGTGTGCATCTTTTGTAAAAGGAGGAATCAAACAATGTGACATTTCCTTATCAAGCTAAGGAATTCCAAAAGCTCTTAATATACAGCAGCTATTCAATACACACCACTTAGCACAAAGAACATGTGAACTCAGTAGCCCATGTACTGCCTCATGCCAGCCTCACAGATCTCGATCATCTCAAACTCATTGTGATTCACTGGTGTTGGCACTTTTTCTGGTTGTTTGGAAACACCATTGCCAGCGAACGCTGAGCAAAAGTCTGTCTGGAAGGTTTCTTCTGAAATCGACTTTCAAATTGATACCTTTCAATAGAAGTTTCAGCCGTCCTCCTCTGATTTGTCTGGCTTATATACTGAAGAAAAAGCAGTGGTCTGGTGCCAACAAAAGCGGCGAGTGATTTCTCACACAAATCCACGTGTGCGCACACACACTTCGAGCACTCCTGTCTGAGAGGAATTAATTAACAGGTTCCATTAGACGGCTGATTGTGTTAGCATGTATTGTACTGATTGTCACAAAGAGAGAGTGAATGTGTATGAGAGAGCAGAGTAAGGCACTAATAAGCTGATTGCCGAGTGCTTCAGTAAATAAAACACGTTCACTGAATTCGGTAGAGTGTGTCAGAGCACAAAGAACAAGAACGGAAGTGTGCGAAAAAAGCAGCGAGAGGAGTCACTATTGATTACATTATAAACAACGCAAACTTCCTATTATTTTCATAACTAATTATAAAAAAAGTCCAAACAACAAAAATGGACTTAAACAAGAACAAAGCAAGCATAGCCTGTCAAAGAGGTCAAAATAATAAACGAGGAAGCCTTTAAAGCTATATAAAAAACTTATGTTAAACAATGCATATAAATGATCTGTCCATCAGGCTCTGTTTAAAATGTGTAAGCTTGGCTTGGGAACACAGTTTACTGAAAAATCATTAATTGGTATACAACCTTTTTAAGTATGGAGTATTAGCATCAATAGATGTCAACAGAAAAAGCTGTATCTGATATAAAAGAGAAAAAGTGAACATCTGATGTAATCTATTCAAAGCAGCGCACAGTCACACTGTATGTGAGGGTGTTAGTTGTGCACTCGTCTGTGGCGTAGTAAAGTGTATAAGGAGTTTATGCATGATGGTCTACCTTTAGATGATCAACTTAAGTAAAATGCTTCAAATAAAACCAATACTTTTTCATAGAAAAAAAACTGTAACAGTATCTATCCTGGCTAATATACATTTCAATATCAGTATCAGCATCAAAAAGTAAAAACGATTCTCATGCCATGCCATGCCAGTCTCACACTGATGTAAGGCTGGGTGCTATGGTAATATTTATTGTTACTGTGATAAATAATGTGACCATATGACACAATAAGCACCAGCAAAACTTTAAAAAGTATAACTTTGTGTAGCACAGTATGTGAAATCAATTTATTCATAATTTTTAAAAGAGGGTGTTAAATGTGGCACTACTTTGTTATTGCCAACTTAGCAGAATGATAAACTATGATATTACAATTTAGCCTTATCGCCCAGCTCTACACTGAAGACACTATTTAGTAAGTGGCTATACTGAAGGACACTAAGAAGGAAAATAAAAAATGATACCAGTTACATCACTATGCCAATGTAAAATTTTAAGAATTTGCCTATTTGCAGATTTACAGATCACTTTTAATTAAATGAATTTAATAAAATTTCTATAAAATCTAAATATCATATTTTCAGATAAGGAATTGTGTGTAATAGATACTGTAAATAGCTGGAGTTCAAATATATGTTATTTTAAACTTTGACTTTCAAACTGTAGATGATTTTACTTATATAATAATAATAATAATAATAATAATAATAATAATAATAATAATAATAATAATAATAATAATAATAACACATCATGGATATTTATACAAGAAATCAACCAAAAACTAATAAAACGGAATGTTTCTGCAATGCAACTTCTTGTACCTGTCTCTCATGAGCAGACAGACGAACTGGCAACTAAGGACCATTCACTGCCCTTCAGTGTGGGCCAAAGGGTTGCCCAGTGGTTAAAACCATGAAATAAGCCCATTTAAAAATAAAAACAGTAGAAGAATATAAAATAAACACTATGATAATATAAACAGCCAACTATTCACTGTAGATCCATTAACTGTCATCGTTTCTCCCCATCTAGTAATTGAGTTTCATTAATTAATCAGCCCTGGAGGAGGCCCAGAGAGAGCCGGGATAGGAGAGTGAGAGAGACAGAGAAAAAGAGACATAGAACAAGAGATGCTAGTTAACGAACAAAGAGAGGAGGAGAGGCAGAGTATGTAACACGTAGCCCAACAAGCATACAAGCACAGACACTATCACAGCTTAGTTCAAAGCAGCAGTAGGAAGATGAGAGGATGTGTGTGTGTATATGAGTGTTTGTATGTGTGTGTGTGTGTGTGTGTGTGTGTGTGTGTGTGTGTGTGTGTGTGTGTGTGTGTGTGTGTGTGCTTTAGGCTACTCACCACTACAGTGGCCAGGCATAATAAAACCACACGGTGGACAGGCCTTCCCGTAACCATGACAACCCCTGTGCATTTCTGAATGGTAGTGAAAAAAGCTTCAACCATTAAGAGACAAGCAGCTCCACTTACCTCTGAGGACACCACCCAACACCACCCCCCACTCCTCACAGACACACTTCTCTAACTCTGTACAACCCGAAGGGGGTGGGCATAGGAGGTCCTGGTAGTTTGAATGGTTACTATGGAAACTACAGAGGAAGAGCCCACCATAGAAAACACAAGACAAGGAAAAAGGGAATAAAAGAAACAACCTTCGTTCACCTCAGGGAAACACTGTCTACCTGCTTAGCGTCCACACAACAGCATTGCTAGTTTTAACTAACATGTAACTAAACACTGCTTTGAAATCTGTTCAGGTACAGAAGCAGCAATCACGCCTGTGACAAGCAACTGTCTTTTCAGTCTACAGTTTGAGCAGAAACAGTGGAGTAGTAAA
Organism: Megaleporinus macrocephalus; assembly: GCA_021613375.1. Classification (NCBI taxonomy): domain Eukaryota; kingdom Metazoa; phylum Chordata; class Actinopteri; order Characiformes; family Anostomidae; genus Megaleporinus; species Megaleporinus macrocephalus. Next base: position 30,513,574 of record CM038711.1, on the reverse strand, counting down.
CAGTCTTCTCTATGAATGAAACAGATGAGTCACTGAGAGAAAGAGTGAGTAATGCTGAGACTGCTCAAACATTGAGAATCTGATTTCTGAATCATAAAGTATTCTACTTCTATTAATGGGATCATATTAACTCGAGTGATTTATAGATTTGCATTTAAATTGATTGATTTATACATAAACATATACATGTACATATAAACAGGCAACATTTATTTAGAATGCATTTCAGTATCTACACAGGAGTCTTTGGCAACTAAGTGCATTGTTTAAAACCCCTTATCCTAGTGTATTTGTAAGTGTATATTGTCCCTGTCCAATAAAAAAAACAACCTTTTTTCTCAGTTTTGAGATTTCTACATCATTTGAACACACCAATGATTGTTTACATTGTGTAAATATTTCATGATAAATGAACCATTAGAAGTGCTCCAAAATAACTTTGGAATAATTCTGGTTCCATTGACTTACATTAAAAGTAAAGTATGTTTTTGGTCTCTCCTGAAAAGTTGCAATTTTGGAAATGATATGTAAGTGCATTTTCATCAGTAGAAATGGCAAATATCATTAGAACACATGTAAATAGCATAAATGTCTTATTTTGAAAGGAGTAGGTAATGTCTTGTAAGTCAGTTTAAAGAAGTTTAGTTTTCATGATTATTTGACTATCAAAATAGTTAGTAGTTACAGCTCTAATGCTGACTGGTACAGAAGAGTGAAGATAAAAATATATATAAAAAAGAACTTTAGTGTGAAGATTTTACCCTTTATTGTAGTCCCATTTAATCCATGTTTTTTGGACCAGAAGTTTAAGCCTAGTCTCAGTACAGCAGTGAGAGTGACGTCTTATGGTAGTGTTGATGGTAGTGAGTGTGATGTTGGTATGAGTGATATCAGGCACAGCAGTATTGTTGTATCAGTGTGCCTGCTAGGTTCAGCAGTCCACCACCTTAACACATCCAACAGATAGCAGCTCTGTGGTCAGAAACTGACCAAAAATGAAGGGTAACAGGATGGATGACACAAAGTGTGCGTCAAAAAAAGAGGCTGTAGACTGTACACCAGCAAGGTAGATCTACAAGAGAGAGTTTTCAAATCAAGTCATCGTCACTGTTATGTCCAAGTGTTGTTGTTGTTTTTTAATTTAAACTTATTAGATTATATTAAAGAAAGTATTTTGAGTGTCCTCTAGTTTGAAGGTTTTGTTATGATAGTAATATTATGTGTTAATGTATCAAATATATCAAGCCCATTAACTGACAAAGCCTGCTCATAGCTAGTCATGATAGCACAAGGAAAAATATCTCTAGGATTTCACACTACACAAATGCATGCTGACAAATGGTCCTCTTGCTTTTAGATCAAAGGACAATAAATGGCTGTGTGAGGATCTGTGTATTCAGTGATAGCACAGAGGCCCTGATGCCTCGCACACTCAACGCAGAATAAAAGTGTCATCACATCCTCCTTTCTTGTCTGGTGTGGCATTAATTGCTCATTATAAGGGCAAACTAAGTCATCAGTTGAGACTTCTCTCATGCTGATGAGCTGCTGCAATTCAGAGTAGAGATCAATAAGAGCCTCTTCGCACTCTTCTCTTATCATCCAGCACCCTACCCAACCACTACCAAACCAGGAATTATACAATTTCACAATGTTTGTGGATTAACAAATACAGGGTTTAGTTTATATCATATGTAATAATCATATGTGTTGTGTTTTAACTTTGCAAATATAGCAGTCTTTGTATTTCATTAAGATTTTGATGGAAACAAAATTAAAAGGTTAAATTCTTAAAACACAGAATGAAAAATCACAGCTCTTTTAAAGACATTAAGGTGCGTACTGTGGTCTGAAATGTCATTAGAAATAGCAGTTAAGAAAAATTGCAGAAAACAAAGTAAGATTTAGGTGACAAAGAAAGCTCTGATATAGAAAAGCTTATATGCTGGCCAGAAAGACAAAACACAGCCCTCAAAAGTCATCAGAAGGAACACTTACCTGTGAGTTTCATCCCGAAAGTCAACATCTAAAGAATGTAATACAACTTCTAGATATACCTGAGCAATTTTAGAAACAACTACTGCTGAAATAAAAATGTCACAATCTCCAGAGAGAAGAATGGAGCAGCATTTGCTGAAAAGAACAATGTGCTATCTGTGAAACATAAGAGTGGATCTATTATACTATACTGCATTATTGGGGTTGCATGACAGTCGTTGACACAGGAGGCATTGCATGGGTGTATTGAAGAATGGACTAAAAATCCACTAAATATCAGCAAATTCCACATACAAATGTGACCCAGTCAGAAACTGAAGCTGAAAAGAGGCTGGCTTTTACAAAAAAGGACAAAACATACTTTAAAGTCGAGACAAACTGGCTTGCCAAAATAGAAAAAAATTTAAAAGTTGTGATCTGTTCCAAAAAGGGCTGCTACTAAGTACTGAGTTGGATTGTGTGCAAGTTTTGTAACTCCAACAGTTACTATAGTTTTTCATTTTCTGTTAATTAAACATAAAGTAACTGTGCATTAACACTTAAAGGCTATTTTAAAGCATTTTGCTGCAGAGGTTGTGTTTGCTTCTTTTCACCTTAAAAATCAACAAAATATTAAGTGTGGCTGGGGTGCCAAAACTGTATGCATCAACATGTCTGTTACTAGCCTTAAATAAGACAAGCAAGATGATTTACAAGTTTCAAATATAATCGACAACAACCCACATATCATGCAAATCACTGTAGACTCTCACATATACCCTTTGGATTTCTCTGTGTTTGCAAAGTGTCTGTGTTATATGAGTTATGAGCATGTTTCTTTGTAATGTTTTCTACTATTTTTGTACTATTTGAATATTTAAAAAATTAAGTGCTTCCAGTGTGTAAAAACAATGTTTTTTAAATATAATGTTTCAAAGTCCCTAAAACTTTTAGTATTCAAATAACTTGTGGTTCCACTGATTGTAGTGTGTGATGTTGGCGTGAGTGATATCAGGCACAGCAGTATTGTTGTATTAGTGGGACTGCTAGGATCAGCGGCCCGAAACATATCCAACCCAGAGCAGCTCTGTGGTCAGAAACTGACCAACAGTTAAGGGTCAGAGGATGAATGACACAAATTGTGCATCAACAGATGGGCTGTAGACTGTACACCAGCAATGTAGATCTACAATGGACAGTTTTGACCATGAGTTTTGACCACTATGACCCCTGGCTTTCTTAGTGGAATTGGACTATAAATATATATATTTGATGTTCACCGCTTGTGTTTTGACCACTGCCTTTGTGACCCCAAAGCCACTTCGATCCTGTAACCAATTTAAAACCTTTGACATTACACAAGTTTTGATGGCCAAAACAGATAACAATAATAGTAATAATAATAATAATAATAATAATAATAATAATAATAATAATAATAATAGAGGTAGTAGTACAGTTTTGTTATATAGAAAGTACTTTTAAAATACATGAAAGCATACAAAACAGAGAGGAAAAAACAAAAAGTTTAATTACAGATTCTAGCCTAATATTTAATTTAAAAAAGTACAGAAGAAAATAATAAAGTAAAAAAAGGCAAAAATACAGATAAATAATAAGAAATCTAAGTAATAAGAGAAACAGTAAAACTGTAATGTAACTGGAAAATAAAATATAAAAGCATAAATATGTGTAATAACTGAGGAAACTGCTCACGTGGGAGAACCTACGCTGCCACAGTGCTTGTCTCTGAATGAGAACATTGAGTATTTACAGTGAGCAGAATCAATAGTTTGATAGGTGGTTATTAAGTCATTATGTTCTTGTCCTAATTGTAAAAGCAGAACAAAGCTGAGACTCTGCAGTAATTACAGCTTGCTGTGGCATGGCAGGTCATACAAAAATCTGAATTAGACAACAATTCGCTGTGTTCTGATGTTGTTGACATTTAGTGCACTTACCGTGCACATATTTATAATTAACTCAGACTTATGTTAGCTATTAGAGCTGGACGGCTCAATGCATGCTTTGAGCATTACAGCAGTAGGAATCCCATTACGTATAATCAGACACCATTTTTTTTCAATGATTTTATGGGTTGCCATAGCAACATTCTTTCAAATGATGCCTAGATGAGTGCAAGAGCTTATTCTCACTTACTTTATTCTTCTGTTTCCTGTGGGAGTTACAGCACTGTGCTCTCATTACAAGTACACACTGCTTTCAGACAGTGCGTAAACAGACTGGTAAAATACCTCCTCCTCACCATCACCAACGTAGGAGTGACCTGAGGAAGGGAGGTGAGAGAGCGTAGCGTGCAGGAGAGAAAACGAGAGCGCGTAAACTGGCGCGTGGGGCTGTCATTAAGTATTTAGATAGCTAGAAGTAAGCAGGCCAGTGGAGGCCTATAAAAGATGTAGAGAGCAGAGAAGAGTCTCAGAACTCATTACAGCTGATCAGATTTCCGCCTCTGCTCGCTGCACTGCCACGGCGCTCTCCGGAAGGAGATCACATTCAGGATCAGGAGCAGACGACCCAGACAAAGAGCCAGCCTTCACACACAGATCACATTCATACTTGGCACTTTGTTAAGGATTTACTGGTTTAAAGCATTGAGGCTAGATTAAAACTAATTTATGATGAGAATGTAAAATTAGCAAAAAGTACTACATACATTTTCTTAAAACTCATGATTTTGCTGACTAACTATTACCAATCTGGGAGTAGCACAGAATCACCAGCAGAGCAGTGCTGCCTGGGGCAGTGAGGGGGGGTTAAGTGCCTTGCCCGAGGGCCCAACAAGGTTTCCCCAGTCAGTCAGAGTACTTGAACCTACAGTCTTCCAGTTTTAGATTCATCTCACAGAAATATTGATTCTGGTTATTCTAAACTTTCACACAAAAATAAATAAAGCCTAAAAAAAACCTGAAAAATAATTAACTCTAAAACTTAACTCTAAACTCTAAACTCTAAACGTAACTCTAAAAGTTTAACTCTAAACTTAACTTTAAACTCAACTCTTAACTTAACTCTAAACTCTTAACTCTAAATTCTAAACGGAACTCTAAAATCTTAACTCTAAACCCTAAACTTCACTCTGAATTCTCAACTCTAAATTTAACTCTAAACTCTTAACTCTAAACTCTAAACATAACTCTTAAAGCTTAACTCCAAACTTAACTCTAAAATCTTAACTCTAAACTCTAAAATTTTTACATTTTAAGATATTTATTTTTGGATTGTAACGAATGGAAGTAGTCTGTTAGGGAGGTCCTCTCTTGGAGAGGTGGATACTTGGTGGTTGGGGTATTTATCTTTTAATGAAGAATTATACAGGAAACATGTCATAAGGGGTTTCAGAGACAGTTTAATAAGTATGAGAGCACCAGCACTTCGTCGTCGCAAGTCGCCAAATAACAGCAGTTGGAGAACCTAGACTAGAACCTAGAACAGTCCACCAATAGCACATCCACTACCACATTACTGCTACTCTGTCCTTCACTTACTCTGGCCCGCACACATGCAGATCAAGACTTAAACTAACCGTTACAGGATGTATAAAGTGAATTAACTCATTTGTAAAGTTTTGAAATATACTTGAATATATATATATATATATATATATATATATATATATATATATATATATATATATATATATATATATATATATATATATTTTGCAGTGCACTCAGTGCCAGTTGGTTATGAATGAAGTCCATGACAGAATTTGCAAATCAGATTAACAGCCATCACATAATCACTAAAGAAACAGCACTAAACACTCATGTAATGTAATGGACTCCGAAACTATTCTGTTAATAACAGTCAAGAAATAACAGTTCTAACTAATTACTATACAATTGGAACTGTATTAAGTGATGACAGTGTGCAGCACTAATACCTGGAATTACCTTTTGAAAGAAGAAATATCACAGTAGAACAATGGAGGGTAGTAATTGATTGCTGTTACATGAGAAATTGGGAGAAAAGCATTTACTTCCAAGCCTGGTTCATTCTTACTTTTTCCTGACTGATTCTCTTTTGAATGTATATTTGGCCCACTTGCGCTTATTCTCCGCTACTTTCAATTCTATTTTATAACAGGCATTGTTCCAGAGCCCTTTTACTGGTGCCTGTTTCCAAGTCCCTAATGGCCAGGCTGAGGGCAACAGTGCCAGACAAAAAGGTCTAGGTCGCACCTAATAGTGGACACGTAGAAAGAATGCAGAAGAGAGATTAAACAGTGTATCATATACAGCAAACATCAATGGGCCAAGCCAGTAAGCAAGCTTAAAAATATATCAGTTCTGAAATGTGTTTGTTTCCTTTTTTCAGGCTATCCATCATTTTCTCTTTCTAATGCGCCATGTAGCAGATGCAGTGTAATTGCCTTTCCTGTCAGGACTACAAACTAGTCAGGCACAAAGCACTGTAAGTGGTCGATATGCTGAAAATAAGAAATATGAAAGGAACAAATTGGGCTTAAAATGCAACTCCAGCACCAGCGTATGGTGGGCTGATTTTAAGCATGGGCTTACCTGGTATGTCATTTTCTACCCATACTAAGCCAAAATTGACAGTTTTCTGCTAATTTGATATTTACAATGTTCTTTCACTTCAAATACCAAAACAGGTTGCATAATAATTTTAAAGCAAATTGATGAAATTATGTCAGTAGGTAGGATATTTTTCATGCCCCATGCGGCAGTGTGTTTTTGATTAAAAGATGAGGTGGAGGTTTTAGATTCAAGATTCAAATTTAAGAGTTTTATTGTCATATGCACAGCAGAGCAGACAGTTACACTGTACAATGAAATTCTTACTTTGCTTTTCCTCCATTCACCAATAGATAAAGATAAAAAGAAAAAATATATATACAAAATATATAAAGTATAATAATATAAGTTGAAGTAAATAAAAGTATTTTTTTCTCTTTATAGTTAAAAAATAAAAAATAAACTTATGTGTGCTTTTATGTGCAAGTATAAAGAGCAGCAGCCATAAAGTGCAAGTTGCAAGTAACAAATGTAAACAATAATGTTTGTGCAAGTAGTGAATATAAACAGTATTGTATGTAAACAGCAGTACAGTGAGTGTAAGGTGCAGTTAAAACCAGACCAGTTAAAACCAGTTCAGATAGAAAAGGTTGGAGAGGTAGTGCGTGCGGTGTTCACAAGCCTGATGGCCTGTGAGTAGAAACTGTTTGTCAGGCTGTGGTCCTGGACTTCACACTCCTGTAACGTCTGCCTGAAGGTAAAAGTGTGAAGAAGTGCTGGGGGTGTGTACTGTCCCTGATTATGTTGTAGGCCCTCCTGGTGACCCTGGTGAGGTAGATGTTCTGTAGTGAGGGGAAGATGGACTGTGCAGTTTTGATCACACGCTGGAGAGCCTTTCTGTCCTGAGCAGTAGAGTTTTCATACCAGACGATGATGAAGCTGGTTTGCTGTGTTTCTTGGTTTTGTACACCTCCGCTGCTTGTTCTTACCATAACTAATTACATAATCTGGGCAGATGTTTCAGTGGAGGCGGACTCAAGCGTAATAGTGAACAGTGCTGCAGTGCATCATATGCAGTGAGTTTATCAAGTTTAGTATACATGGTTGGTATAGTGTAATAGGTTACATCTCTACCCTCACTGGTGTAGACTGAGGTTAGATTCCCCACCTAGAGAACCACCCTACACTATACCAATACAACTCTTCAGGCAAAACTCCTAACTCTACTTTTGCTTTTCTGTGTAAATGTAAACTCGTAGTTAATCTGGATAAGAGAGTCTACAAAATGCTGTAAATGTAAATTATACCAGCTAACAACCTCTTCCCAAACTCACTGTGTTCGAGCTAAAAGTAAGGTTGAAGCTGGGCTCCTATTCACCAGCTTCTCATTAAAATGTTCTGATCCACCTTAAATAGTACTTTAAGCACCGTACTGTAACTTTGGCACCATTTAAGGTGGAATGAAAATTATTTTAGAAGAAAAAACAAAGGTAAATTTGCAATCATGAACAAATAAGTATTTTTAATGGTTTAGTTTTGGGTTTAAATTTATGCAGGAATCGATGGCAGTGCTGGAGACGCTGACTGACAGCAGCAGTGTATGTACCTTTATTAAAAACCTGTTTTATGTTCTGGACACCATGTGGGACTAGACCCATAGCGTCTATGACCACCTGTAGCTCCAGGGCTCATGAACAAGTTGAAGTGCCCCTAAATGTAAGTCAGTGTAAAGACTAGTTTCTGTGTACTGTGTCATGTTTCAGAGAGCGATACACTTAAAAGTAATTTGTGAAGCAAAATAATGTTATATCTAATACATATCAAATATATTTTAGAATATTTTAGATTATCATCACTTATTTCTAGACATTTGTTATCTGTTTTAGACAATTTGCAGTACATATGTATTAATAAATTATACCATTTTGTCACTGTCCAAAGGAAAACAAGTAGCTCTAAAACAGTAACTTTACGGTAGAGGTCAAAAACAGGATTTACTTTCAATGTAAGTTCATTTAAAAAGATTTTATTTCAAGTGATTTGGAGCATTTTTAAATCAAGATTTACAAAAATGTATTTATGTACTAAGCACAATAACCCTTAGAATAAAAAAACTATACCTTATAGTGTCTATGTCTGTAGGGTCTATGCATGATTTAAAATTAGTCACAAAATAAGATGGATATTGATTAGACCATAAACACCTTAAAAATTAATAAACAGCCATAACACTAAACAGGGCAATAGTGAGCTGTTATATCTGATGAGTATGAATATTTCATGAAGCTGGCAAGTTTAATGCTGACTGAAGGATGTCAGAAAAAACATTGGCTCACAGGTCACTGTTGCCCTTTAATGTATGCATAACTGATGAGTAATGAGTTTAAGGTGTTAATGATGTAATTAATAACCATTAATAAACTATTTTAAACTATTCATTGACACCTTATAACAGTAGTCTGGATCAAGCATTTTCTTATAAATGTATAAATCCAGTCAATAAAAAATGGAATTGTTTTAAGTCATTATTTACTCTCACTAATGCATAAGATTTTTCCTAATGCTTAGTTAATCTTTATTAAATAATTAGACCCTATTATACATTTATACAACTTCAAAATGTATTTATAAATATATAATGTATTATTCATTACATTTAAATACAATGAATTTATGAAAAGGCACTTAGTGTTTTAATTATTTGTATGACATGAATGGTTCTTAATTAATAAATGGTTATTAATTTAAGAGTAGCAAGGTAACAATTATATAATTACGTTTACGTCCTGTCATACACATGTGCTATGTTTTTGTCATGTGCTCCATGTCTTCGCCCCAGCCCAGCCTGTCTCACTGGTTCCTTGTTTGTCATCAGTCCTGTTGTTTGTGAGTTTTGTGATCCCTGTGATGTTCCTGGTTCCTGTCTTGTTTGTATTTATTTAGTGTTTTGTGTACTTTTTGGTTTTTTTTATTCCTTTATGCATGAAATATTCTATAAAGCTTGTGTGTGAGTCTGCCCCTTTCTGATTCTCAATAATTCAATTATTTTTCAGCAAATTTTCATTGACATAATCTGGACATCTATGCCCTCTATACTGTTAGGAGTCTGTGCTTATGATGCTCTTTGGTGACCAACTTGGCTTCAGCCGTTATCTCAGTCAGACTCACAAGCATTATCTAAATGAGGGTCTGTAGTGGTCCGAGGGTCCATGCCCAGCATACAGACTCATTCAGCTAATCTATTTTAATCTATCTCTCTGATCCTCAACAATCCATTCCCTCCCAATGGACGAGCTACCGCATGACTCGCCTCTCAAATCAATTAAATAGTTGCATACAGACCCCCTCTGCTCCTCCTGATTGAATTTAGCCCAGTTGAGTATGTCTACATTAAAGAAGATTGCTTTCAGCCTCTACCCTGGACGGCTATGACAGTTTCTGAAGGGTACCCTTCCTCTGGTTAGGACCTTCAAGACGTAGCCCTCATTCAGTGACAAAACACATGAGGCATGGCAGCAAAACAAGCACAGTCTAAACAGGGGTCGCCTTTCGTTTAGCCTGTTTGTCCAGGGTGAGATAAGAAGAGTGTACATAAGCAGATGGTCGCTCACCGCAGCAGGGAAATAACACACCACTGGACCATCAGCTTTACTTTAACACAGCCTTGATTTTTAACAGACAGATCCCACTTGCAGGTTATTGTCCTTTTCACGCCTGTCCAAGGGCAAAGCCCACTGCAGGAAAAAGTTTTATTAACGGACTTATCTGTAGTGTCAGTTTGTGGGAAGTTTGTAATGTGGCCCTGAGAGAGGGCCAGACATTGGTCATACAAGGTAGAGAGATAAACTGAACTGTGTGAAGGGATAAGCTGATGGTACAGAAAGTGCACGGCTAAAGTATACTACAATCTGTGGTCCAGTTAGAACAGCAGATTTCTACTCATGAACCAAATGTAGTCTAACAGCCAAGAGATGTTTGGTGTAAGCTTCTATAAATTTAGGCCTGAGCTTTAAGGCAAAAGCAGCTAACAAGTAATATAAGCTTATGACAACCAGCTCAACCAGCAAATCACTTAAATCCAAAAGGCCCATATCTAACAGTTTTATAGTATTTTATTTCCTCACAAGTGAAAGCTCTGCAAAGTCAAGTCAAGTCAGTGTTTATTTGTATAGCACCTTTTACAACTGATGTTTTCACAAAGCAGCTTTGCAGAAAATCCAGGAACAAGACCCCAGTGAGCAAGCCAGAGGTGACAGTGGCAAGGAAGAGGAACTGGACTCAGAAGGAGAACCCATCTTTCTCTGCTTGATATCAGGTGGATGTAAATGTAGATAAATGTAACATCATTACACTAGTCATAACAAACGTTCACCCCAGAACGTGACCAAGATATTCCTGCTACAGCAGAACAAGCTAGTTTTGCCTGATATTTGAGATGATGCACAAAAGGAGGCACAACATAAACAGTCTCTCTGGAAACACAGAACATACAATGGATGGAGTGTCAGCAAATGCTGTTCACTAGGCTGTTTTTAGGTGGAACAGCAAAACTTTGATTACTGTTAGAGCAGCTATATCTGGCAGTGGGGATATATGTGGAAATGTGGATAGCCATTCAAATGTCTACGTGTGGGTGGAGCATCTGTGACTGAGACTATAATGAACTACGCCGTTTGTCATGGCATAAAACAAAAAAAAAATAAAACAAATAAAACAGACCTTTGGGGCTGTAATAACATTTGGATAGTATTTTTTCTAATTAGGGTGTTGGTGATAAGATTTTAAAGTGAAGATGTTGTTTGTGACCCCTAAAATCATGGGAATTACAGTTCCACTCTTTGTTGCAGTGCTTTTCTGGGAAAGTTTAGGATTAGATGTAGAAAGATTGCTATAAGGAGATGATTGCATTAGGCCAGAAACAGGCTAGATACTCATGTTAGATAATTAGTTCTGGATCACAAACATCACTCTAACTAATCCCAAAGGTACTGGAAGGAGTACCATCACTCATGAGAACACAATTGTTGGAGAATATGGAAGGCCCGTGAGCACAGCAGGTTTGCCTTGAAGTAGTTGAACTGAACACTTAGCTGTTCTAGTATGTGGAATTTTGAAGCATGTTTGATGATTTGTTGTCAACTGTTGACATGATTGACATGAACTGATCTCATGAATCGTTTTGTCAGTTGTTCCCTCCTTTATTCTTTACACACTTTCATGCACCAGTAGTGCAACAATGTAATGCAATTCCAACATAGCCAAAGCACCACTCTTTATAATTTGCTGAATGAAAATGTTAATACAGATTGTAATTACCAATTACTGACTCTAATTACTGGCATATGCGCACAGGTACATCCTCCACAGTGTGCTATGAGGTGCAGCAGTATGTAGGTGGTGAAGGAGCAGGGTAAGGTGCGGGTGACTGCATGGCCTTTAGCTGGCTCGAGCCTCATTAATACAGGCAGTGCTGTATGGGGCTGCTCTGCTGGTAATTGATGTCTCTGGATAAGGCTTTAAACTCTGACTTTAGCCCTGCCAGCCTCAGCCAGCTTAGCTTTGCAGCTCCTTGGATACACCTCACTGCGTCCACAGGCAGAAAGAGAGAGAGAAAGAGAGAGAGAGAGAGAGAGAGAGAGAGAAAGAGAGAGAGAGAGAGAGTTTAGCAACCTTATCTCACATTTAAAGTAAAGGTTCAGCAAACAAAAAGATAAAATTAAATAAATCAAATGCACACAATTTTCCCGTTAGCACAACTCAGCCAACCCATATTTGGTGTCTAAAGTTTGCTTCTTTAGTTTTTTGCTGCAGATTTATGTGAAATTAGGATTTTTTGTATATATAGCAATATTTTTTGATATAAGCAACTATTCCATGAACCAATAGGATATAAATATTAAATTCAAGTCTTTTGCTAAGACATTGCTAGTAATTACGGAATCAAAAACTAAAAATATCATATTTATTTAGTTAATTACATTATAAGCCAAATCACGGTAACTTGACCAGTGAGTCTTTGTGCTTGATGTGTGCCAGAAATAATATAAAATATTATTTTTTTAAAATTAGACTGATAAAATGAATTATTCTTCAAAATAGTCTTTGTAGGACAAGCAATCTTATCAGAAAATGTAATTGCTTCAGTAGAAGTATTTGCTAAGATTTAGTTTTTTGCAGCAAGCCAGTGAGCATCATGCCATCCACATGTCTAAAGGAACATGTCATCATTGAAGGGAGATCATTGAACAATAAATCAATGAAATAACTTGATAACTAACTAAAGACCTAAACTAACTTAACTGACCTTCTGATGCCCCCCAGCATCTACACCAAGCTGACCAGATATCTGTTTCATGTGTTTTGACACTGTAAACTATGATGAAGGCTGACGATGAAATTAGGTACTAAGTAACTCAGAGAATCATACACTAGCCCACCATGGTAAGTGAAGATAGGGTGCAGTATGGAACACTTAATAAAGAAAACAATGACACACACATATCTTTCAGCCTTTTGCTTTCTACAGGGGTCGCCACACAGAGTCAACTCACATGCTGGATTTGGCAAAGTGTTTTACATCAGATGCCCTTCCTGACACATGTACCCGGGCTTGGGACAAGACACACTTACGCACACACTCACACCTACAGGCAATTTAGAGTGAACAATCAACCTAACATGTTTGTCTTAGGACTGTGGGAGGAAACTGGAGCACCCAGAGGAAACCCTCTAAAGCACAGGAAGAACATTGCTAACCACTGCACCACTATGACATCAAAACAATGAAAGACAATAATAAAATATTTATATTTATTGCTTTCCCTGTTTCAAGATTTGTTGCTCATTGCTTTTTAAAATAAAGTCACTATGTAAAGAAGAATCACCATGTCTATCAGCTCAGGCAGAGATAAGGCAGGGATATGATTATCACAAAAGATGTTTGAGCTTATAATTCATTATCATATTAAATATTCTGGCAATAAAAAGAGACACATGGCTACAGAAAAAAAACATGGCTGAACCCCAATAGCTAGACCCTAAACAACTTCCCTGTGCTAGCTTAAGTTCTGGAGAGATGGAGACTGCTTCTAAGAACATATGCTATACATAGATGACCGAATTTTTTTTAAAAATGGTGCACTATTTGTTGATTTCATGGTAGCTACATTTTAGTAGATTGCATACATATACAAACCTACCACCTAGTAGTTAGAAAGCCTTATAAGCCTTATAACCCCAACCCTTACATTTAATCTGCCTTGTGTCTGGAATTGAAGTATGTTGTGATTTTGTGTAATCAATTGACACTTACTAGCTTCTTTCTTACAGTTTTTATAATGTTTTATTAAATCACAGTTAAAAACAGGGACATTTCCAGGGACGGCTCCACCAAGGGGCCACAAAAAATGGGATCTGTCCCCAGAAAACATCTGGTCACCCAACCACAGACAAACCAATGCTTTGAATTAGCAGGATTGAAATGTGCCAATCAGTTGCACATAAATAAAATGCTGTTCAATAATTACAGATAGACGGGCTTATTCTCACACGGTATGATGATGTGAATCCATTCAAATCTTAAGGAGTGTTTTGAACAGAACATTTGGGGTTAGGCAGAAATTGTGAGCAAATTTCACAGATCTATTACTTTAAAAGACGGTAGGTAGCTTGGGGAGGCAGTGTTTGTATGTGTGTGTGTGTGTATGTGTTTACACATCCAAATGCATCTGAGCAGAGCCCAGCCTGCAGCAGCAGCAGCAGGGCCTGAGGCTTAGCCTGATCCCTTCGTCTCTGCACCCATCTGGAACAGGGCAAGAGCCAGGCAGAGACGAGGGAGATAAGACTAGAGCGGGACAAATACTGCCAAAACTTAAAAAAAAGAAAGGAAAAAAAAGAAAACAGGAACGAGAAAAGGGGAAACGCAATAATGAGGCGGCTGAGAGAGGACAGTGAGCGAGACATTCACACATAGAGAAAGACACTGAGCAAAGCAAGGGTGAGAAACAAGGATAAACGAAAGAGAAACTGATTAGATTGAGTGTACGTATGGGGTGCTGACAAGCCTGGGGGTACAGACGAAAGCTCTGATCATGGCTCTCTTGCACTCAGCCTGTGATCTACAAGAGAAGCATCTTTTTCTTTCTTCCCTCACTACTCTTTCCTCTGCTTTCTGTTTCACATTCACACTCTCTACCTTATAAAAATGGAATAGTAATAGGAGACAGGGCACAACTCCAGGACTGGAGAGCACTATAAGGCAAGCATTTACAACTTGTTCTGAAGAGCCAGCACAGTTTGGTAATGTGATTCAAACCTGATTCAACCTGATTGTTTATTACCAGGTGTAATAGGTATGTTTGAGAAGAACCACCAAACTGTGCTGGACACCAATCTTTCAGAACCACTCCTGGTGTAAGATACTTCTGTAATCAGAGGTGGTCCAGTAGCCCAAACCCGTTACAGTACAGTTACTTTAGTGAATGAATAGCAGTTATGAATAATATCAAGTAGAAGGTAACGTGACTTTCCAAAGAACAATTTGAGCACAAAAATATTTAAAAAGTGACATATTACCACTACCACTACAACTACTACAAGGATCAAGCAACACCGCATCTTTCATATTGTGTCTAAACAGGCCTGTTCAGAGAAGCTGGTTTCACTTCGCTCCTGTTTTCTAGGGTGAGCCGACACTAGTACTGCTTCTCGCTATCATAGCAAGAAACATTCTGGAGACTTCTACACCCCTTCTCTCATTGTACTTTCATTTTATTCACCTGTTGATCAGATGAAGCTCATCTTACAGACATTAACAACTAACAACCAATAATGTTAATGTTATAGTGGTTCCTGCAGAAAGAAATGCCAAGACACAAAATTCTGTGTCCTTTAAGTGTCCTCCGGTAACACTTCCGTTGAGTTGTGAACAGTTTTGCAGCATGTTTGTGAACTTGCATTTGTTTTGTGAATCTGCTGCGCGTTTGTTAAATGTAGTGCCCATGTTGTTGTTTTGAAGAAAATGTTTTCTGTTTGCAGCACTTTTGTAAATCTGTAGTGCGCTGGGTCTTCTCATCCACCATATATTCTGATTCTTTCAGGTGTTTTACTTTGTTTCAAACACACAAAATAGCATTTTATTTGCAACTAGTCTTTGACCATTTAGCAGTTTTATACATTGAGGGATTAGCATTTATGCTAGCAGATTTTTTGAATAGCTGGCTGGTAGCTTAGCCAGTAGCTAAACGCATGCTGTGGGCAGGAACAAGCCTTTATGCAGTCTCTCTCTATCTAGAATGTCTCAATAATCTGTCTCATGTGGAGAGATGTCAGACAGAACGCTGCCTACTTAAACAGCTGCCTACATAGTCAGTGCCTACTTAGGCAGCTCACAAGGTTTTTGGAGACAAACCCATAGTGTCCCTTCACAAAGGTAATTCTGAAGCTGTGGGCAGCGATACTCAGATGGGTATTATTCTAATGAGCCCCCACTTGATGTAGGAAGGGGAGACAAATCTGAAGGGCTTGCTGATTGACATGTTTTCTGAACTAGGTAGTCATCTTATTTCACAGTATGTGGGTTGCCACCCACATGATACCTAAATGTAGAAGCACAAGCACTGAAAGGGTGAGTTTTCATAATATGTCCCCTTTAGGTAATGAGTAAACTTCTAGAACTGCAGTGGGATTTCTTAATAACTCCAACTGGCAGCGTCACCACAGACCTATGGACCTTATGTTCTCCACACCACCTCCGACACAAGCATCTTCACAGCACTCACAATCTCAAAAGCACAAATAATCCTATAATTTGGATTTGATGGCATAGCTGAATATGAAATGAATGAGATATAACTGGCCTAGCGATGCTCTTGACCTTCAGCATCAACACTGAAAAAAAAGTGCATGCCAGTCAGTTGCACCTGAATAAAATGTGCTGCATCAACACAGTTCTTGTCGACAGAAGCCAAATGAAAAACTGTGATTGTGCTGATATGCCATATTTTATTCATGTGTAGCCACACAGGCACATATGAACAGTGAACCATCTTCAATCTATCAGTAAAAGCAATTAAATTGTTAAGCACCCTTCGATCTTTTATTGATGCACAAGTATTAGTGTTAAAAAACACTCGGGGAAGGGCTAATCAGTTACTTAAGTACATTTTACTTAAGTATGTGCAGCTGAGTCAATATTAAACACTAGCCATCTCTACCCTCCTCTGCTTGTAATAATGTGTATATCTGTAAAATATGTCTGTAGTGCTGTTCATTGTCTGAATTTACTACATGGTTCTTATAGGTCTCTTGTACAAATCCCTGTAGTATTACTGTAGATCTCCCTCACAAGGGTCTTTCTCCTCCTGTCCTTGTGACACTCATGACAATGACAATTACTCTGCTCTTGAATGTTAAGTGTTAGGCTGTGTTATTTTAGCATCATTGATGTAATCGCACATGAGCTCAAACAAGTCGTATCTGATATATGTCCCATACCTGCTCATCTGCTCAATACCATCAACAAAACATGAATATACACACTTGCAGCCATCTTCACAGGTCACTGTAAAAGGCATGCACTTTGCACAGTGCTGATTGGTGGGGTTCAAAACAGCTTCATTAGCTTCAAAGCTCCAGTACAATACCAAACATGTCCGGGCTGATACATTTGAAGTAAAGGCAAAAGTGTTGTCGTAACTTTGTTTTTGCTGTCAGAATGAAGAGGGAGACCAGTTCAGAGTTTAAGCTTTTCATTCTTGGGATTGGGGTAACAACGTTTCTCTGAACTCTCACACCCTGGTCTGACCTGGTCTCCATGATGTCTCCAACTACATTGTCTTTATAGGCCTGCCTTCCTGCTTTTTTACACCTGGCCACATCGTAATTCTTTTAGGTGGACAGTGGTTCTTGAATAGAAGTCCTAAAGATAACATTGCAACCCTATATGGCGGGGGTCCCAAAAAGCCCTGACCTTCCCGCAAGCTTTCTTGGCCACCTGCCTCTCATATACCGCTATAGTGGTAAAATCCAACAGTGTAAACATTTGATTGTTTGGTAATTTCCACTTTAAAGCATGTTGTTATTTAAAATGTGCATCCAATCCATTAAGACTGACATTTAATAGAATATTGTCACCTTCCAAAGAAAAACATGAACAAAAGCACTTTACAGCATGGAGCAAAACATGTAATAACTTTCAATGTAAGATTTTATTTAAAGGCAATTTTGGAGCATAATGTGAAGGTCAGCTGCTGAGCTTATACTGTGCAGAAAATTAAAAATTGCAAAAGCACTCGTTTATATATGCACATCTGTATTGTTTAGCACCTGGTGTGGTGTAGTAGTTTTTTAGCGAATCCTTGCTCTATTCCTTCTTAAATCAAAACCTGCAGATCTGTTAAGGTTTCTTGTGACATTCTGATTAAAAATAATAGTAACTCAATAAATCTGCTTATGCACTTTAAAAACTAATAAGTGATATTAAAATGCTCATCTAGGTCCAATTCAGGTCTCCTGCATGTAGAACAAGAATGTTACAGCTGGTCAGAAGTGCATTCCTTGCTCAACTGCTAGATAATACCATTATGACAGTTGCTGGTCATGTGGCTTCTTAAGTCAGTGATCTGAAATGAGAAGTAATTCTCATTTGTTGCTTTGTTATTTTCAATTTAATTTAATTCTAATATTAGACCCTGTTTACACCCCATCATCTCACTTGTATCTGATGAGATTTTAACTACAAGCACTTCATAGTCAACTGCATCTCTGGTTAGGCAGACTGAAATCAGTACATAATACTTAAATAATCTCACATAGAACAACCAATCCCCTGCGTTGTTCCTCACTTTTCCTGTTCTATTTAAAAAATGTTTGTCACAGTCACAGTTGCGCATGCAGGTATTCATTTTCTTATATCTTTATATTTTACCAGAAAACAACTGGACTCTTCTATTAGTCTTTACGGCCATGTACCACATACGGGACGTACTGAAGTGATATAGTGAAAAACACTTAGGTGACATAAATATCTGTTTCAGGAATTTCAGTTGCTGAATTTGGTTTGAGGAGATGATTGCATGTCCACTTGACGAAATGCATTAAGAACTTCTTCCTAAAATGGTTTGGGCGATCAGATTTGAATCTTTAAGTGCATTTACACCTGCATTTCTATGTGAATAATCCTAACACTTGGGCCTATGTCTACTCTATGCTGCTGTAATTACATTCCTATGGCTTAATTCTACTTTGGCCTAAGCTGTGTGCTTCGTCAGTTCTCTACAGGTACTTTATATTCTCACCTACAGCCACTTGACATTTCCTCTGTGCTGACATTTAAAGCCAATGAGACAGACACATAGGTCCACATGCCAAATACACTTATCCTGTTTATTTACCATTGAAATAGACCACAAAGCCACCTTAATATATGTCAGCCACACATGAACTTCTGTATTACTGAAACAGATTCATGATGAGAAGATAAAGAAGCCGTTCACTACAAACATTATAGATCACCTCCAAGAATTTCCTTTTTTTTTCCATGTTATACATTTTTGGTGTACGTTGTTGGTTTGGTTTTCAAAAATATTATATGCATAATTGTTACAAACGAATGCGGCCTTAATGAATGGAACTCTTTTATTTACATCAAGGTCAAGCTGAGAAGATTGAATGTACATCTGAAATCTTCAGAAGGAAGATGTTTGTACCTTGGTTTCAAATTCAGCCACGCAGAGGAAAGAATCAGCAGTGTCCTTTTAATCAATATCCAACTGTGGGTAAAAGCTTAAACAGCAGGATAACTGTGCACGCTCACTCATCATCCTGATCAACCTGCATTATAGATGCAACTGTGGAGAAACACACACACACTTGCAGAGGTTAGGGCACAGAGCGCTTGATTGCAGGTGAAGGTTAGAACCAATCACAAAAACTGATCTCACACTGCCACCGCGTCGCACCTCAGGCATTATAACCAATTATCCCAGTGTGAAACGCTCCACTCACAAAGCAGCTTATCACACTTTCATGAAGTCAAAGTGACCTGCAAACTTTCGACCACATCAAAGAACACCAACACACCTTAGCACTGTTGTCTGTACATGAGCTAAATGACAAGAAAATCAACCACTGTCACGACTTCTTATTTGGAGAAGCTTAATAAAATAATACCACTAAGCAAGTACAATTAGTAGGTTTTTACACTCTAAAGTGAATTTTAGGTTTTTCTCCAATCTTCAACAAGAAAGATGAAGCACTTTGCCTCCACAGGCCTGAAAAGTGCCAAAACGCTCTGGCTTTAAATATTAAACCCACGTTCAGATTGTGAACAGGTCATGAAGAATGCAAACGACTCCCAGTAAACTTATGACTCCAAAGACAAATGGAAATGACACTGTAGTCTAAAAGAACTGTTTATATGAGTGCAGGTAACGCGCTGATGGGTAGCAGCTGTTTTTCACAGGATCAGTTAAACAACATGATGGATATTTCAACAGGATCATACAAGATGCTGCACAGGTCCTTAAAGGGCCCATATCATGGAACCTTTTTCATTTAAATAAAACAGCTTGTTGTAATCTGTAAACGAGACACTGTGCACAGTATAATGTGTTGCAAACTCATAGAGATGATGCAGATTCAGAAAACTCTTTCATCAATATGACTACATCTGAAAAGCTTTTTTACAAACATGCTGCAAACTCAGAGCACATGCAACTTCAGAACCGCTGCCAGTCCCAAAGCAACAGAAATGTTCCAGGAAAAGCCAAAGGAGATGGAATGTCTGGGAAGGAAAGTCACTACCAGAAGTTGGCATAACCTTAGAGACTCACATTCCAGTAAGTAACCTGGCAGGTGAGTTAGTAATCAGACATGCCACAGCTGTACTAAAGATTCTCTGCAGTCATGTCTGGTGTTCCTACACTCTACAGCTAATTCCCATCATGATACAGTGATTAGTTATCTGCTCAAATGAAGCTTAACTTACTTTTTCTATTGAATATTTATGCTGCACAGCATTTGAACATTTGAATGGATGGTCCTCTGGAAGCATCTCTGTTGTGTTGTGAGTCTTGTGACTGCTGCGTTTCTGTATTTACATGTGTTTTCTGTATTTGCAGCACGTTTTTGAAATGTAGCACTGGTGTGATAAAGAATTATCTGAGTTTGCGGCTTGTTTTTTTACTTGCAGTTCATTGGCTTGTTTGTTCTTAGCTTCTCTATACCCCTGGTCAAGTTACATAATAAGTAGTACATATACTCTATAGTTATTGTTTATATGCTGAATTTAACATATTGAAAAAAAACAATAAATGTAATCAGAGCCAAGTTTTTTAATGTGTTCTTTTTATGTCATTCTGACTGGGCATGCATATGACTGTACCATTAATTTCCCAGTCTATATAGTCCCTATTTGGAAACTAAAATGCTACTGAATTCTTTTAATCTGTTTTTGTGATGTCATTAAAACCTGTTGCATTTCACATCTATCCAGCTATTCAGATTATTGCGCAGATGCTCTTATCCAGAGAGATATATTAGTCAGTAAAGGTATCATGACAAAACAGTTCAGGATAGGATATAGGGCAGTATGTTATAAAACCTAACGTGACTCTATTCATAATTTTCTATGGTTGTGACAATTGAGCAGGTGAGGGAGGTGGATACATGCAAAGTCTGTTTATTAGAGTTCAACTTAACATTGGCAGGAGTGCCAGTGCAGGAGAGTCTGTAATACAAATACCAAGACCGAGATAACAAAACTGAAGGAGAAAACGGGAGGAGGAAAAACTAAACTGAGAACACAGAGCAAACACAAACTTAGCAGGTCACTTACATACACATGATAACATTCACAATGCACAGAAGCTCAACACCACAATCACAAATGTCAGACGCAGACTAAGTGCAAACAGAGGGGTATAAATACTCAGGGGCAGATGGAGAACACCTGGGATTGTAAGAGCTACAAACTAGGAACAGGTGAGGGGCGTGACAAAAGGGTGGAGACAGAGAGGAACTAGAAACTAAAACAAACAGAAGCACGTGGAAAGAACATGAGGGGCAAAATTAAGGAGCAGGGCAAGGCATGACAGTGGTTTTCTTCCTGATTGGATAAACACATCAAAAACATCACTGCATAACATATGAACATGTGAGCAGTTTTCCGTGTATATGAATTTAGTTTGTCACCAGCTCCTCTTTAAAAAGGCTTCGAGCATATTTCTCATAACATTCAGTTTAGTGTACAGAGATTTCACAGAAATGTCAAGCACATGCAAAATGAGTGTCAAAAAAAAAGGAAGTGCTTATGGATGGTTAAAAGCCTTATCACGCTATTCAGTGATGGCAGTTAAGCCCCGGAAATCAAGCTAATTAAGTACATTGTGTTTGCATTTGCATAAGGTTACCATTGGCAACAGAGTCAGACTTTAGTGCTACGGCCCCGCCACACATAATGCCTCATCGCTGCCCTGAGAAGGGCTCTCACGGAGATCTGGCCGGCTTGGGCTGCTTTTCATGAGCAAAATTTATTTTGCTGCTTCCATCTGGCTCACTGAGAAAGGGTGATAACTGAGTGGAGTGATAGAAGTGATGAGAGGCATTTTACACACACATTTACGCCATCCTTTAGGGCTCTTCACAACTGCGTGCAGACTCCTTAGCTCGCGGCAGACGCTTCCTAGCATGCACGCAGCGCTGTCTTTATCTTGAGGCCAGGGCGAGCAGAGGAGATGAGCAAGTAAGTAAAAGTAATGGCACGCATGCTCTATAAGAGTGCCACTCATGGTAGCTGCTGCCCTGCCTGCAAAAAAGGCAATCTGGCTTCCTTTTATGTGTAGAAGGTGCAGATTATAGGATTCTGAAGATATGCTGTGTACAGATTTTAAGTGTTTCTTATGAATCAACAGGAAATAGTGAATGAAGACCCACATAAAATGTCCACTACTGTAAATTATATATGGATCATTTCAGCTGTATTTGCCATACAGTTTCAAATAGAGGGGTGGAAACTTTTTTGTAAAAGAACTGTATGGACCACCAAGACAATAATTACAAATGAGCCAATGTAAAAGGAAATACAGTAGTTTTACTCTGAAGTTACTAAAACACTCTAATACTGAATAAAGTTGTTCATTTGACCAAAGTGACATATTTTATCATAACCCACCAAAAAATCCACCAAAAATCTCTTGTTTTATGCTGTATATTTTTTCACAGTGCAGTGTAATATAGCACGGTTATTAATTCATGCTCATACATTGCCTCTGCCAAGTACTGTACCTGACTACCTCGGCTGAATTTGGTTACTCTTCTTGTGTGTCAAGCCATTGAGTATACAAAGTCATTAACAATCATCACACGCCCTGTGGAGTCATTGCAGTACAATCCTACTCTGTAGCTAGCCAGACCCTCTTTATAGGACTCTCAAATAAAACTAAAAATGAAGCAGAAGGTAAATCAGTGCTTGAAGCTCTTCCATTGTTGTCACTGTATGAGTCTACTGTTAATGGGAGATTCACTTAAGAAATCCTGTGAACACACAAGCTAGAATTCTCGGGTGATATGACACAATATGAATTTTTGAGATACACAAGGTGAGAGGACATATGTTTCTTTCTGATGATATAGTAGTGCCATATTTTTAAATTACTATCAAAACTTATGAATGCAATTACTTGTGGTTGACATTTCACAAACTGTGATGCAATAAATCTAATTAAACAGGACTAATTATACTCTTAAATACAACATAGAGTTCGGAAGTAATTTTGAAGTGGAGATCATATACACGATTTGCTCAGAATAGCATATTGTGGCATGCTGTCATGTAATTTATCAATAACAATAAATACTCTCATATTGCCCAGCACAGTTTCACAATCCTACAGAGCAGGGGTATTTAATTAGAACTCAGTAGGGTCTAACTTGTGTTCTGATTCAGTGGTGTATCCTGTATACTGAAGTAGCCTAGTATCAGCATCTTATACCATCATCAACTGAAATCCATCATCACATTACAAATATCGTTCAGTATATTTCAGTATATTTACTGTTTAAATGCTGAATTTAATAAATTATTTATAAACTTCTAATAAATGTTTTTCCTCACTTCAAGGGAAAACAAGGGCTCAATTAAAAAAAACAGAATGCTTTTGAAAAAAAGTGCATCTTAAAGTGTTAATTTATAGAAACAGTAAATAAAAAAAAACAGTTTATAGAAACTACTTGTTAACTCAGCTTCACAAATTGTTAGTTGGTTTTATAGAGCGGTATTCTCCAAAACAAGGTTAGCCAGTCCATTCCATAAGCGCTCCTGGTTAAACAGTCAGTTTTCACACACTTTTCTGTTTTTACGTTATTCTTTCTGACTCGCTTCATTCTCCGGCTGCTGCTTCTCTCGCTTCGTACCTCGGCTGTGTGTGCGCCACACCCCCCAATGTGCACAGATTGATTGGCTGAGGAGCCTTCGGTGATCTTACAGCGCATGTGATTGGTCTCCGAGTTCACTGCGCCGTAAAGCCCGCATAGTGTAAAGACGAGAAAAGCTCCGTCTCTTAAAATAAACACAGCCTAAATTAAATCATTCTCAATAGTTTATTGGTTTGGGTTCACATTGGACAACGTCTGTGTCCGAAATCGGACCGTGGTCCGCCTATTAGTGACCCCTGCTATAGGGTAATGGGTAAACAGACAACAGTACACAGGTTTCCACAGAATAGGAATTTTTTAGCTGGCAGCAGTAAAAATATCAATAAGCACTTCAGGACTGCACTGACTGCAACTTCCTGCGTGAGATTGCTCAGGCTGTTTAATGTAAATATAGCAAACTCTGCTGGATTCGCACATCACAGGAAATTGTGTTTTGTATGTCTATATATATTGTGTAAGGACATGTCACATCCAGCTGTAAGTGTTTTTGTAAAAATGCTAAATGTGAGGTACAGGGTGGTCATGTGGCCAGAAATCCATATTCTGCATATCACCACTGTGTTTTCATGTCACTCACAGAATGATGGATTATGATTTGTGATAGCAAAAAAAAAAAAAAAAAAACGAAAAAAAAGTTTAGTTTTTGCTGATATACTTATTGAACTCCAGAAGTGCAGAATGCTCAGGCAACACAAGATTATTGTAGCTTGTACTGTATGTACTGCATCTCTAACTTCTTTTAAATAAGTGTTACATTTCTGTAAAGCTAATGTTACAGCACTGTAGCTACAAGTGTTATATTCACTATATACAGTGTTAAATTAGACAAACATATACAAAACAGCTGCAACAGGATATGTTCTCTTGACTACACATGTGCAACAGCATGAACTGTTTTTATACAACAACAGAAACAATAATTTATCTTCCAATTATTTTTTTTGTGATAATTATCCATATGCTTTGACCAGGTGACCATGTTACAAATATAGCTAGATGCCACTTTTTCATGTCCAATACTGATACTGATACCACAACCCTGAATATTTGCAGACATAGTGATATCAATTAATGTCTTTCTAATCTGTTTAAACTGCAAATAATACATTTAGCTTAATCTAGCTATCTAAATAACATGCTCAAGGTGTCAAATATTCTGCTCCTCTAAAAGAAGACTAGACTAAGATTAAGACTAAGAAGATTAGACTAAGTGATCATATCGAATAATACTTCTCCTCAAATATACTGTTCCTTCAATATCCAATCCAGTGATTTAGGCCAGTATCAGACCAATACCGATAATGGGTGTTGTATCTGCACAGTAATTATGTACACTTTAAAATAAGTGAAATGTGTTGTTGATATGTAGTTACAGTAAAATTACATATTGATAATTCAGGCTTTGCTTTTGGGTATGTATAAAACAACTCAGGTAATATAGTGTAGGCAGATATGTAACTCCCATTACAATCAACAAGGATTTGTTGTAAAAACAGCAGTTCTTATAAATGCAATTACCTGCACGTCATTAAACATTACACAATTATGCACCTGAAGCAAAACAAGAATTATTAACTATAAAACATGCCAGGAATTTCAGATTTGTGTTTTTAGAGAGCTGGGTCTACAGTCTATATGTGCTTCTCAATGTTTTGGTCTGTATTTTGGTGCAGCTGTGCAAAAATATTGTAATAATTTAAATATATATAATAACATGGATGTGTCTTTAATTTTACAGGAAACCCATAACGGGCAATACAACACACGCGTGCACTGCCATGTTCCTCACAAGAACACACCTCACAAGAACACAGTAAATATTCAATTAACTCATACAGAGTTAATGCTACTCCTAGTGAGTCAAATTTGATTTGGCTCAGTTGGAGTTAATTTGGTGCTGGTAATACTCTAAGGGCACTGTGCTTGCCAGAGGTTAAAACAACAAGATGCACTGCAGTAATTGTAATTGACCTGTATTTGCTGTAGTATGTTGCGGTGGCTTTCTTTGGACTAGAGCTCTGCTGGTTTTGCAGGTCATAGATAAATATGTTTGGTATGTCTAGACATTGTCTAGTACATTATATGTAGCTGTTATGTCATGCTGTACATGTTTTTCTAATTGTAATAATGGGAGCCATTATTCTAATACAATTACTGGAAAACATGCAGCCCACACAGAAACCCACACCCTGTAATCAATGCTTTAACATCCATACAATATAGAGCTATAAACAAAGGAATTGATTATAAGGTATTCCCCTGGCCCTCTGCGATTCTCTACCACAGCTGCCAATGCCAATGCATCAATACAGCACTACCAGCAACGCATCTGAGCACTGAGGGGGTAACTAACACTTTATAGAAGTGTGTGTGTAGGATGGCTTAAACCTGACTTTAACATGTCTGCACCATGACCTGGAACCACCCACAATATGATCTGTTTCTAAAGTAGACTTCATAATGCAAATTACTGCAATTCCGTGAAGCAAACTCTAAGAATAACTATATGTTAGTGATATAAAATATAAAAACTTCAGGTACAAAGCAAATGAATAATACTTTTGAGACACAATAACCTCATACTTGGTCACTTTATGTGTCCTGAGTTTCAGAAATAATTTTGATCAGGCCAAGCTCTGTAAAAATGTATAAACACACCCAAGACACATTTAAACCAGATACAAATCTAATCACTGAGGCCATTTAGAAGGTGGTCTGAGATGCATTTGCACAACAACTGAAGACAACTGAAACTCCTCCCAGTACAACCAAAACTCCTCCCCATGCAGTACGACAAAAAACACGTGATCCATGTGTGTAAGGAAGATAACCATAGGCTTCACACCCAGTTGGGGAACGAATAAATGCTTAACAGCAATAGCGACAGACAATACTGTGCAAAACAAACTGCAGACGACAGAAGGTGACTGATTAAACATTTGGTAATTGTATGTTGCATAACGAGAAGATTTGCATATTCCATCCCACACAGCAATAGGATTTCAGTCCAACTAACCAAACATGCATTTGATAACCAAGTGTATAAGCACGTGGCTCAAATATCATCAGGATACAATCCAGATACTAGTCACATGAAATGATCAGGTGTAGATTAGATTAATACTTTGGGATGTTGCTGTTTAACTTTAAATGAACAATATTTAAATTGTGTATTGTTACAGACTACAACATAACCAGAGAGCCAGGGAGATTAAGTAATACTGCATTAACGACGTGTTGAAGAAGTCACGACTACTTCATTCTGAACCCCGTTCAATCAAACTTTGATTCCAAACAGCTTCAGATCTTTCATGTTCTTTCACTCTCTTACCAAATTGGAAAGAAAAAAGGAGAGAAAATTCACTTATTTTTAAAGACTCTTAGAGAAATGCAGTCAGTCTACACAGATCCAGCTTTAACTGTTACAGAGGCAGTTCCCTCAGAAGCAGCTGTCAGATCAACAATAGACAGGTTTGGCATCCCTCTGCCGTCTTGAAGAATCTGCAATATCCGCCTGTCTCAACAGTACACTCCGCTTCAGGTACAGTGAAAGTCACAGCAACCAAAACAACAATGTTCATCATGAGCTTTCTGATGCTGTGTGTGTGTGTGTGTGTGTGTGTGTGTGTGTTGCTATTTGTGGCTGAACAGAGAACCCAGTAAAGTCTGTGACATGCTTGAAAAACCAGAGAGGTTAATTTGGGCAAATGAAGGTTGAAAGCTAGGCAAAACTTCTTGGGTCATACAATTAGCATATAACTAGGGCTACCATCATATACCATATATCATCACTGTCTCAATTTTTATTTTTCTATATCATTGGAACATGACAGCTGCCCTTTATATCATAGGGAATTCTCATCATGACTAGACCAACAGAAATGCTCAAAAATTGCCTGGAATAACACCTGTTTACATTAACTTACATTAAAAGTTAATAATGTTATTTGATCTCTACTATGAAGTTTCTATTTTTTCTTTGGGCAGCAATGATTTATTAACAACCATTATTCCGCTCTGCGTAGTCAACCATGCTTTTCCAACATAAAATATCCTTTCTGCAGAAGACCACCTGTCGTGAAGAGCCAGTGTTGACCTTTCCTTTCTTTTCCAGCGGCATATAGTGAGATATTCATTGGGCGGCAGTGAACATTTTTTTATATGTGACCTGGAAACCTCATAAAACTAGGACTGTCATCTAACTACACTGGAAAACATGCTGGTCACATGCGAACTGGGGACGGTTAGTTGTGTTTACCTCCACTCCACCCACTAAATTTAACCATTTGGCAAAATAATTATTTGAAACATAACCTAACCTTTTGGTCACATAACCTATACTGTCACATTTTGATCACATGATCTATAATGATAACCACCTTCCAAGAAATCTGGCGAAAAGAAATGCGAAGCTTTAAACACAGCAATCAATTTTTTATCAAGTCCTCCCTATTTTTCTATTACAGCCATCAATAAATGTTTCAGGGCAATACAACTAGCAATATGCCTGAGTGATAAAAGCATAAACAATCCATTAGATCAGTTAGCTTGTGTGCTTAGATGTAAAACAACACACACATGACTCAATATGGTCAGTATCTCAATTCACAGTTCACAGAGACATGCTATCAGAAACCTATACATAGTACATACATAGTCAGAGTCAGAACAAAACTCTTTACATTCCTTTAATTATTAATTCACTCCTGCGTCATGTAAACAGCATACTCCGATTTCCGAGATCTGTTTAGGGCCAAGAAATCTGATTATAAAATCCAATCAAGAGAGCTAGATAATCATAGCTCAGTAATCAGTTTTCTCAGTGCATGCATACCCATACTTGGTTCTTTTGGATTTCTCAGTCGGCGAATATGCAAGAACAGAACATGGTAAAGAAATAAGCATGCAAGGTTTAACACAGCAACTATGGGATGGCAGCATCTTGATTCACCCCTAAAGAAACTCACTGTTTTGAAAACGTGTCAAAACAGTGACTTCAATAACATCTTATTTTCAAAGGATTTAGTATCTCAAAATAATGAGTGCTTAAACATTGATTTAGGCTGCTGAAATAAGGATAATGATTTGTTTTGTTAAAACATGGTCTGAGAAACTGAGTATCTCGAAATAATGACCAATATTTAAAGTCATTTTGAGACATTAAGCCAAAAAAAAGTCTGACTTCTACCTGGGCGGGTACTTTTGTCCCAACAGCGACGATATAGCTCAGTTTTCCACAACATCAGAAGAATGTTTACCTAATCAGGTTTAAGTCACAAGTGAACCTAAGAGTAAATTGGCCAGATTTAATTGGCCCAGAATGCATTTTGCTCTTTCTTTCTTTCTTTCTTTCTCTATAACATGAAGCCTTTTTATCCTTTAACTCCTTTCAGGAGGGACAGTGATAGAGACAGACAAAGTGATAGTGACACACCGAGAGAGAGATGGAGGGGGCTTCATTTCAGTCCTTCCACACATCTGTACTTCGTACCTATCTGTGTCTGGCACACACTCGCGCACACACACGCTCGCACATGCCTGCTGTTCTAATCTATCCAATCTACCATATCACACTGAAACAGCACTGTCACATCTCAACACTGTCACAGCTCAGGATATGGCCTCTCTTCTTCACTTTAGACCTCAGCCTGGTCTCCAGACTTCCGTTTGGATACTCTTTTAGCATGCTTGCCAATCCAGATTCATCCACACAGAGAAGAAGTCTGAAGCACAACAAGCATTACAAAATGTACACTCTGCCCACATTACATGCAATTACACGTTTCTACCAGAGATGTCTCCAAATTCCCAAATCTTACATAGTGTAACTTTAACATATTGCAAAACCCAAAAAGTGTGCCATAGCTTATACACATATTTAATATTTTATTTTCATCAATATGTTACATTTATTACATCATGTGAAAGTTTTATCCATCCATTGAAGATCTGTAACACAATAACAAAGGCTAGATTGCATATTGCACAGGTCTAAAATATCAGCACTGTGAAGGTGAATGTCATGGTAACAAATAAAATGTTTGGGCAGTCCTACTGCATACCCAACATTTACAGAGTCGCTGCTTGCTGTACATGCATACCAGCAAGATCACTGTTTGAAGTATGGCACAGCATTAGTATCAGATATCACAGCGGCTTTCTCAGACGGTGCTGGATCTTTGTAGTCAATAATAACAGACTCCTGTCCTCATAATAAACATCAGTCCCAACCCTGGCTTACTAACTGACTTTATGTTTGTATGGATCTGCCATAGCGAAGAGCTACAAGCATGAAATTGCTTTCTCACAACTGCAGCTCAGATAGTTTGTGTTTGGTGTCGTGTCATTTTTCATGGTTCAGACGAAGTGTGTCAGAGCTGAACCAGCATTGCTGCCTGTAGCGTGACCCACAGATGAAAGTGAACCCACCTCCTTCCCTCCCTCCTTCACCCCCATCTTCCCTCCTTCCCTCCCCACTTCCTTCCTCGCATATGCCTCCCAAGTGGTTGGGCATCCTTATCATTGGGTGTAGACACAAACTACACAAGTGTCTGCATTCAGACAAGTTTATCATAGATCCATTTTTTTAAAAACATTTTAATTATAATTACTAGCAGAAATAGTTTGTTTTCAGATGTGAAGCAATGTTGCCAGAGTTGACATGTAATGGAGAACAAGCACTGGGGCTATGTATTCAAAATATATACAGATATAAATAAAACATATAAATCTGTCTTTAGTCAACGTTACATTTTGAAAAAATGATTCATTTCACATTTTTTGAGAGAATACTCACTGAAAATGAAAAACACACAATAAAATAAAAAACACTTCTGTACGAATTCTGTATTCACAATGCTAAATAAACACAATGCAATGCATTATATGGCATGGGTAATACCTTATAATGTATACTATAAACCTATATAATTGCTTATATGTGCTATGATAATATGCATACCATTTTATAAAGCATACCATTTTATAAGCAAGAGAATATGATAGTATAATGTTAGGTGTTATAAGGCATTACAATATCCACTCATCACAACACTGTATTACATCTGAACCCATTACAACTGTGACTACCAGCTTAGCTAAAAATGAACAGCAATTAGACAAAAAAATACCAAGTGTTCTAACAAACACTACAGCTGCTAAAGCCTGAGTAGACTGATACATGCTTGTGATGAGTCAGTTATTTATCTCAGTGTGAGCTGAGCTCTTTAGAGGGATGATTGAACTGAACGCCCTCCTAATAGTGGGCATGTTCATAACTGATAAGCATCAGAAATGGCATGAAATTACACACGTCACTAAACTAAAATAACATTTCTACCCACTTATTATTAACATTTGCATTGGTCCACTGTAAAACAACATATTTAAATACATGAAAAATAAAAAAAACTGAATAAATAACCAGTAGTTAAAGTAAATAAATAAATAATAGCCTCAATAATTTTCAAAATAAATGATTTTCAGTTCAGTTTTCATATTCAGGACTGCATAATCAGAATTCAGCTTCACTTCTTTCTGACTCTAGCCAATGCTTAATTTATGAGGATAAATAACATTATGTCTCTTTTCATTTGTGTCTTCTCAGATCTTTCTCATGCTGATGAATGACTATGGGTGTTTAGCCCGAGTGCAAACAACCAACAGGAGTTATAAAGCTTTAAGAGGCGCTAAAAACTCTTTGGCTTTAAAACATTCTAGGGGTACCAAAAATATAGTGTTTGTTTTGTTGTTTTGGGAGAAAACCTGTTTATTTTCTAAAGATTGATTTACTCTTTGGATTGTTTTGCCTCACTAAAATGTTTTTTTCTAGTAAGAAACAAAAAAGTTATTTTTTTAGCTTATTTTTAACAGTTTGGACAATATACACCAGTTATTCTCACTACTCAATAAACTGTTGTTTTACACTAAAATGATGAAACAACAACATCTTTTAAGTTGTTTCCGCAGCTTTGACTGGAGTTCTCTGATTGATTAGCACCTTAACGCAAGGTCTTCTGACAGGAGTTGAAAGTAAATGTTTGAGTGTTTTTGAGGAAAGCTTTGTCTGATTGGAGAGGTATTCAGAACTCAATTCTGGACAAAGGCTGGACCAACAGCTGGAAATTCCACACCACCTCCATGGTTACTGTATTTGGTGTTCTAGACGGCAGTTTCTCATTTGTATTTGCAAACAGGCTCCCAGGAGAAAATGCCAATGCATGAAAACAACAGCTCACATTGGAAAAAGTGAGCAAGTGTTGATCTGAAGAACTGAATTGTTTTTGAGGTTTGAATTCAAATGTATCACTTCTGTTGATCTAAACAAAGAAATGCTTTTCAATATCTTTCTAGGCATTTATTAGAGTCCAAGTTAAATTGTTCTGTACCACATACATGTAGTAGCATCCAACTACTGCCCAGCGTGGACATAGACACACCGGAGGCATGGTCACACCCACAGACTTCTCGGGAAGAGCCGTCGCTGTGGTAAGAGAGACTTATAAATGTTTAAGTAGTTGTTATGGACTTTGTTAGTGCCACATGTGTTTGTTGTGCTATACTGTGTTGGGTTGTGGGGGACCTGCAGTGCCGTGTTCGTGCCTGTGCCTGTTGAAGTGTGTGGCTGTTGATGATCAGTCTGCTATCTCTGCTGTCAGGGAGCGCTGCTGGCAGTTCTCACTGCGGCGGTGGTTTAATAAAAGAGCTTTTGTCTGAAGTGCTACATTTCCAGTGTCTTCTTACTCTTGCAGAGTTTGCAGGAGAAGGAACATACTTCATGTTTAACGGAAGGCAATGTAACCAGATTCCAAGTAATTTGGGGCCAGTTCATCATGAAACGGACAGACATTGTAAAAATGTACACCATAGCCATAACAGCCATAACAATAAAACCACTTCCTTGTATCTTCACACACCGTCCATTTTATCAGCTCCATTTACAAAACAGGTGCACTTTGTAGTTCTACACTTACAGACTGTAGTTCATCTGTTTCTCTGCATACTTTGTTACCACCTTTTACCCTGTTCTTTAATGATCAGCCCCCCAAAGGACCACCACAGAGCAGATATTATTTGGGTGGTGGGTCATTCTCAGCACTGCAGTGACGCTGACATGATGGTGGTGTGTTAGTGTGTGTTGTGCTGGTACGAGTGGATCAGACACAGCAGTGCTGCTGTAAAGTCCACTTACTGTCCACTCTATTAGATATGCCTACCCTGTGGGTCCAAGGTGTAGATGTAAAGTCAGAGATGATCTG
Organism: Megaleporinus macrocephalus; assembly: GCA_021613375.1. Classification (NCBI taxonomy): domain Eukaryota; kingdom Metazoa; phylum Chordata; class Actinopteri; order Characiformes; family Anostomidae; genus Megaleporinus; species Megaleporinus macrocephalus. The sequence continues at coordinate 30,480,408 of CM038711.1, read as the reverse complement.
TTGCTGCACAGTTTGTGTTGGCCCTTCTCTAGTGCTTCATCAGTGGCCACTGGACCCTGCCCACAGAACTATTCTCAGTGGACTATTCTCAGTCCAGCAGTGACACTGAGGGGTTTAAAAACTGAACCATTCATACCAGCTCAGCACACACTAACACACCACCACCATGTCAGTGTCAGTGCAGTGCTGAGAGTGATCTACCTCTCTGATTGTAACAGCTCTGTGGTGGTCATGACCATTAAAGGACAGGGTAAAAGGGGATAAACAATGTATACAGAGAATCAGATAGACCTACAATCGTGAACAATAAAGTGTTATATATGGTCCTATATGGTAAGTGTAGCTGATAAAACAGGCAATGTGTGCAGATATAAGGAGGTGGTTTTAATGTTCTGACTGATTGATGTATGTTTATGTATATGTATGATTGTTTTTTGTTCCAACAGTCAATAATACCAGCTGCTTTTCATGTGGACTCATGGCAAATGAATCAATAGAAATGGTTAAAAATTACTCCTATAATATAAAAATAATATAAAAATGACTCTTGTAAAATAAAACCTAACCAATATTAAAAGTTAAGCATGCTTTTTCCATCTTAGATGCATTTCCATAAGAGGTATGGCTTTGTTATGACAGCTACAACATAATGTATATATTTGCATAAAGTAAATGTAAAAAACTCAGCGTGGACTATTTTCTAAGGAAGCCGCAACGGAAATTCGGCATGCCGTCTGGAGACCAGCCACTGTGAAATTCCCATGGGATTGAAGCATACAGGAACGAAGGACGCTGAGGCAGAAAGAGTGAGAGTCATATCCAAGCACAGAGGAAGGTCTTTTCACATTCCACAGTTCAGTTTAACTTTCAAACCAACAATGAAGCATTGAACTGCTTCTAAACATGCTGTTTTCAGCTAAATTCAAGGACAAATGAAATATACTCATGAACCAAAAACAGCCAGTCAGAAGTCCTATCAGGATAAGAATACGAGCACAGAACTGACTCGGAATCACTCAAAAAAACAGACAAAGTCTATTTTGTGAAAAGAGTAGGCAAATATCTGCCCATCCCAGGTCCATATGTACGAGCTGATGTTTATGGCAGAGATGATTGCTAAAGCTATGTTAGCATGCTCAGTCTGACAGATGTTGCATAAGTGCTTGAAAATGTCTATGATTGCTGTGTAAAGCGCCGAAATGCAATTAGTCTGCTAATCAAGAAGCCAAAATAGCCGAGGAAGTCATCTACTGCAACGCACTGTGTCCAATTATTTACCTATCCCACATTAACAGTGACAGATAGTATTAATGAACCCAGCAGTGATACAAGCTGCGTGTCTGTGGCTCTGTGTGTGTGTGTGTGTCCATGAGTCTGATGCAGTTGCTATCTAAACACTATTCGGATTTTTAAACATATTTCATCATCAGACTTATTGAAATTCAGACTGCATTACTTAAACATTGAGGGGCATCTTGTGAAATGACTCACAAGTGGAAACACAATAATACTACAGCCGCAGTGCAAATGGAACCTCAGCAAAGCGAGCATTCTGTAGATGGAAAATGAACAAGCAGGTATTGGATTTTTGGACTTGCAGACGTGCATAACAACATTCAGCAGGTTCTCTAGTGAGTTATCTGTCCATTCATATACTAAAGCAATGACAACACATCTTTTACTTGGTAAGTCTAGTTATTCTGGTTCACCCTAGAAAACTTAGACGAAGAAAAACTAGTATCTCCAAATTGGCCTTTACAGGAGAGGCCAGAGGTCTTCACTTTTAATGTAATGTCAATGGAACCAGATTTTTTTTTTTCAAAGCTATTTCTATTGGTCCATCCTTCATAATAATGTTACTCAATGTAAGCAGCAACTGTTGTGTTCAAATGAAAAAAATAAATAAATAAAATGGAAATATATGTTTTTCATTGGACATGGACAATACCACACCTCGTCTCATAGCAGTCTCTTTCAGGTTAATAATGGTAGATACAGATATCGATTTTGGTTTCGTTTGCTTTGTGTTCAGAAACTACATCGCATTTAGATCATTTGAGACAAAGAAGTTTCAAGAGAAAACCTCAAAATCTGGACCATCTTACTACAACTTTCAGCTGTATTGCGTCACTGGGAACTGTTTAGAACATGAATACCTTCTTCAGGCCTTGCGAAGGTGCATGACATCAAAAGATTTGTGTGCATGTGAAAGAGAAAGATTCTGCCATAAGCAGCTTTGAACATAACATAGTGCCATAAGCGTTCTCTGAACTGTCTGTAAATGATCACAGTATGATTCAGTCCATCAGTTCATTCATTATTAAATTTGTAGATGAGCCACAACCTTTTTCCATTCAAATCCTACACCTCATACCACCACCTGCCTTGTTCATGTCAGTCTATAATAACTTACAATAATTATGCAATATAAAATATGCATTATACAATATAGATTGAAATCAGAAATTGTGACTCAAGTCAGTTCAATGTTAACTGACTTACGCAACTTAATCTCCCCTAAACCCCTAACAACCACCATCCCTACTGAATAAACTGAATAAAACCTTTCAATCCAAACTGTAGGTGTGATTTTTGCGTGTGCGGTGTGTTTTACGACAGCAATGTATAGTTGTTACTGAAATATTGTTCTTCAAGCAAGTCTTTCATAACAGCTAATGTAGCTTATCTAGAATTTTTTGCAGCTAATCTCACTGAAGTAAATAAAAGTAAATGGTATATTATATATTTCATTCCTTTAAAACGTACTTCATATAAAGTAGGTTTGCTATGATGATAGCTAGATAGCATACTTACTATACAAACACCTGAGTAACCAACTGTTTCAACTTGTTTTGCCTCTTTACTTAAGGCACTTTATTTACTGGGTGAAGCACTTTCAGATCTGTCCTTCAGACTGAAGGTTCTTCTCTATAATGAAAGGCTTCTAGTTCTGCACAATTCAGTGCCTGCAGCTAATAATGAGCCTAAAAATGAAATTCTCTACAAAAAGCTCCACATTCCACAGACTCAAGACTCGAGAACGTCTCAGATAGAAATGTTACAAACTACCCTTTATTCAACATTTCATGATATTAATAAAAAAAAACAATTTTATAAAAACTGTATTTATGCTTAAGGGTCTCAATGATCACCTCTTTAATCTACATTATAAATAACTATGGGGTTTAACAGAAGAGCTGAGATCGGAATGTCAGGGCTATTAGGACACCCAGCGCTCAGGAACTGTGTGTGTTTTCTTCCAGGTCACTTGGGTTAACTTGAGTCAAACTGGGGTTTAGTGCATGACCTCTGTGGATTGTGTACAGAAAATTATATATATATATATATATATATATATATATATATATATATATATATATATATATATATATATATATATATATATATACACACACACGTATATTAGTCGTACGCTCTGCATGTATGTGCAACAGAACACATGATAGATCATAGAATACAGACATTTCAATTTAATACTATATCTCTACCATATCTACTGTACTTACCATCAATATACAGGTAAAAGCATAACATCACATGCATGCATTAATATTGAGCTCAGCAATGGAGATAACGTAATAGTGTCTAGAGAGAAATGTATAAAAGAAGGCAGCTGATTATATGGTCATTGTTAAACTGACCAGCTAACTAGTGTGGGAAACCACAGCCAGCGTGGGACAATTGAATTATTTTCAGTTACATATTCGCATCACACATTAACAAAGAAGCTGAAGCTTAAATATTAACAGAAAACTAAGTGCAAATATTCAGGCGCAGCTAAGCAAAGAATCCTCAGGTCAACACATTCAGTGAGATAAATGGGACACAGAAAAAACGTGGGAAATATGCCGCTTCTGAAGCATTTGACCGCGTCTAACCCTATCTAATAATAGTCCACAGGCAGGCCATGTTTACTGTAGTTCACTTTAAAATAAATGAAATCAGATATGGGGTATCACCTTATTTGAGCACAAAAAACAGCAAAGTAATCCATCAGCCTCTCTGCACTGAACACACGCTAGAGCAGAGCTTACATATTAACCCAAAACTAAGCACAAATATTTGGCAGCTTCTTGGAGCAGGCAGTCCTCACGTTAACACTTTCAGAGAGTGAGAATAGTGGAATGTAGGAAACATTTTGAAAAAAAAAGAGAAAAACATGCAGCTTTTGCAATTCAGAGCCAGCCATCAGCTAATGTCGACCAACGCATTATCGGTCATCTTTGAGATTCAGTTATCTGTTGGCATCAACGGCGGCAGGAGTCAATAGAGATTGCCATTTGATTCTCTGTACGTGCGTGCGCCATTGTGCTACAGTCTTTAGTTGCGTTCTTTGCATAGTGTGTGAGAGCGCTTTTGGTGTGGTAGTGACATTTAAGCCAGCCAGGCTGTGCTATGAGTCCTGCACTCACTTTAATTGAAACAGATGGAGAGTCTGGGGCATGGCCGCAGGGCCCATATGCAGAGCCTTCACACAGACACTAACACTTCCACTGCGAGCTCTATGACTGCTGCTAAACCGTCACACAAAACACAGGCAAGACTGTTCCTAATGAGCGGAGCAGGCTAATGCAGTGTGCCAATAAAGCAGCAGCACTTCATTCCACAGAAAACGCTTTGATATCGGAACGGTATCAGAAAACTCCATAGCATGAATTAAAGACCAAGGCCAAGTGGAAAGTGAGAAAGTGAGTTTAAGTGGATGACCAAGTGAGTGATGTGCGTTGCTAAAGCGACTGAGAGAGGCAGCTGCATACTCAGTCAATCAGGGCTTATTACCATGCTTTCCAAAGACAGAGTCACACGGTATGAAAGCATACACGACCACTTCCAACACTCAAGTTTCAGTTAATGAAGCCAGAGGTGGGCAAGTAGTTTTACCTCAGTGAAATTATGACCCAGGTGAAAGCAGTTACAAGTAGAAGCAGGTAAAGAAAATAAAAAGTATTGAGTTGCTGAGTAACTTACTGAACTGCAGTAAACAACTCAACATATACAAAGGTGGGGCATTTATGTGATATATAAAGGTGGGCAATATGATGATATTCTATCCCTACCATGATAAAATGTGTTGCAATGCTTTTTTTTCCGAGCATACGAGCATTGACCAACTGTTGCAATACTAAGAGAGAATAATAATAATCTTACTATTAATTAGAGAAATCATTTGTCATACTTATTAATTTAGTCCTACTTATTTACTGCAATGGAGTAAATAAATAATTGCATTCATAAAACATATTGCGCATGTATTGATGCTTATTGTGTACTTTGTGAGTATGTCTTCTTGCGGTGACTGGCTATACTGCCCACCCGTAAATAAGGAAAAATAAGGAATAAATCTTAAAAGCAGTACATAATGAAATTCAGAAGGAAATCGATTTAACAAGCAGTACATTACTTTTCTCACAAATACAGCTCATTAAAACTAGAAGTATTATCATTTCAGAACTATTAGGAAAGTATAAATACATCACAATTATACTTGAGTACATGAATGAATGAATAAAGGAATGAATGAATGATTGAATGTAAGTGATTACTACTCACGTCCAGCACCTCTGTAGATCCATATATTTAGATAGATTTTTATTTAACAACCTATTATACAAACCCTCCAGATTACTCTGGAACCTGTAGCTAACTACCAGTGGGCCTGATCCCCCACTGGAAACTATTCTAATACCAATACCTCATGTTAACAATTTCTAAGTCTGAGAGTAACACAAGTTTACTAGGTCTAAAGCCAATAACCCTATATGTCAATTTCAGAAAACTGAGAGGAGATACAGGGTATTACCTTGTCTGGGTTCAGTAAACAGCAAAGTAATCCAAAACATCAGTGCCTGTATGCTGAAGAGAACGAAAAGATCAAGCGGATGTTCCTCATACAAACTTTGGCTTAAAAATTACTCAGATACCAGCGAGCTGACTCCCATAGCATTTCTGGAACAGCGAGAGAGAGAGAGAGAGAGTGAGTAATAGTGAGCGAGTGAGTGAGAGAGGGGGAGAGAGAGAGAGAGAGAGAGAGAGGGAGAGAGAGAGAGAGAGAGAGTATGATAGCCATTCACCTGTTGAGGAGTTGATCAGATAATAGAAGTTGTCCTGGGTCCTCTGTGCTGATCTGGGAGCAGATGTGCATGACCAAATCATGAGGCATGAAGCAGATAGAGCTGCTCGTTCTGCTCTTTGTGCTGCTCTCAGGTCAGTGGTCAGGCCAGGCTTGCATGGCCCGCCCGTGTGAAGCTGATAGGAGCCAGTGTAAGAAGATCCGCTCTTGGCCAGGCCTGGAAACAATACCTGCTCATTCAGGCACTGGCGCTGTGTGAGGTAGTGGTGGGGGGGATGCTGGGAGGGAGGCTACAGTAAAAAAAAAAAAAAACTGGCACTAAGAGGCAGCAGTCCAGTTATACTCTTTCCTGCGTGGTCTCCAGGCTAAATTGTTCTGTCCTAGCCAAGGACTTCAGAGCGCTTGGGTGAAATAGGACTCATAAGATCAGAAGGTTTTCACACATATATACATACACAAGAAGCACTGTTTTCCACTAATGGTCAGGTAAGAAATATTAAAGATCACGCTCCAAAATAGGAGATTACAAATGGGATTTAGGACTTGGATGTATTGTTCCGGGCAAAAGCTTTAAGGGCTGCCAAATATATGGCCCACAGTCTGGGACCAGCCCGATTTTGGTTTATAGCTGACGTGCCTATTAAATTGAACATTTCAGCTGGGTCTACAGCGAACACCTGGACCACAGTGTGAAAATAATTGCAGGTCTCAATCCACATTCAAGTAACCCTGGTTCAGTTCCCTGCTGGTAGGAACACATTTGTTTTAGGAAACCAGTGATTTCAACATCCAAGCATGCTTTCCTCTTCTTTCAGTTTACTGTTTTACTGTCTGACTCTTGGCAGATGCTCATATTCTCCTATGAGCCTGAACTGCTGATAATAATGGCTGATTAATAATCAGATTATTAGGATAAGCTTAGTGCATTTGCTAACAGACATTTTAACATGACTTCTAAGGATAAATAACTTTGCAGATCAGTCAGATAACTGCACTACCTTATTTAATTAGTCACACTAAACAGAAAGGTTGACTGAATATATTTCTGATTTATGAAACCATAAGCAAACTGGACTTGTAGGTGAGCAGTGTTTCTAATGTGTGTAAATGAATGTGTGTAAATACTGTTTCTTTTATTCTGGCAGCTGTACATGATTTTTTGGTATCAGCTACAGCCATTTCATTGGAAAGAACTATTCTCACAGCTCCTTCTCATTCACTTCTCACTGCTCGCTAGCAGTTCAACACATACCACACACAGAGAGTTCAGAGTGTCTAAATAACAAATAATACTGCATTTGATCATATTAATTTAAAATATCCTAGTCAGTTTCTGCAGTTGATTGCACTTGCATATCTAATTCACAATTGTTTTTAACCTTCTAGATCCCTCAGAGGCCTCTGCCGGCTGCAACAGCCAGATTCAATGAGGTCAATTCTGACAGAAAACAATAATTACACAAAGCTTTCCATATTTTTCAATGATAAATTCCCAAACGAAGACCAAACTTACAGCATTTAAAAGCCTTTATCAGATATGGAGTGTAACGGGGGTGCAGGCAGCTGGTGAGCTGAAACAGGAGCAGACAAAGGCACGGGCAGACACACACGCAAGCTCATAAACATACTAGACTTTTAATAAAGAAATTAAACTAAGGGTAAACAAACGTGATACAAAGACAAATCACTGAGTTACAATAACAGAGAAACAACAGCGATACAACAACAATGACCGACAAACACAGACTGCAAACACAGAGTATAAATAACGCAGGTTAACAAGAGGGAACAGGTGACGGGACTAAACACTAATGGGGCACAGGTGAGCGAGACGGGGCGAGGGCAGAGACACAGGAGCACATGACAAACACAAGAAACATAAACAGAGGTGCATGGGACTGACAGACACATGACACAGGACAGGACGTGACACGGAGACTAATTTTAATCTATTACACTTAGCAGAAGCTTTCATCCACAGGAACTTACATAAGTGTCTTCATAAACATGCAAATGAGATGAGTTCAGCTTGTCCAAGAGCACCAATGACATGGAAATGATGCAAATCATTAGTGATTAGTGTTATTTTAGCTGCTTTATTTACTCAATCCACAATATTCTTATACCCCATCATGCTTTGTGCAAAATATGCACAGAAATTCTGGCAAGCTGTAAACTTATTCAGTACATGCTAACCCATTTCAAGGTGAGGTGATACTGTCTCACCTTCTCCTTTTACTACTGAAGGATTCGAAGAATATATGAAGAAGTGGCCAAAAGTGAGAAGTATATTTACATATTTTCTTGAATTATTAGCAAGTGACAGAAAAGTTTTAAATAACATGAAATGCTCTGAGCCATACCAGCAGACGAATACGCTCACCCAAAATGAGACATGGAGCCTAACCAGAACCTGAAGATCCATACCATCACAGTCACTGCAGGGACAGGAGAGCTTCACCCAGCAGGATGCTTGTGCATCGCAGGACTCTGGAGGTCATGCAGTCATGCCGCTGCTGTTTAGTCGGCAGAGTAGCAAGTTCATTAGAAATTACACTTAGTCACTAGAATAATCATTTCAGTCATGTTAAATAGAGAGTAATTGCGCATCATGTTTGAGGGCAGAGCTGATGAATTTGCAATTAATGGATGTATATATCAGTTGTTTAGTAAATGAACTGAAGTCACAAAATGTGTACTTCAAACTAATAAATGAATGAATGAATGAATGAATGAATGAATTAATTAATGCATGACAACTCTTAGTGGGCTTTTGCACAGATACAGATAGAATAAACTGTCCTGTGGTCTGAGAAATTTCTTTCACTACCCTTTTAACAGTTGACAGTTGGTCGAACCACCGGGGAGCACTGTGATTTCTAGAGCAGTTTGTGATCAAAACATTCTGTTGCCAGCCATAATTTTAGCTCTGCTTGGCTATAGTGACAGCCATGAGTCAAGCATCCCATCCCAGAACTTAAGCTAAAGACAGTAAATCCAGTGTCACCGTTCGTCTGTTCTTCTGGGAGCAAAGAATCCAATCTTATTTACTCAGGATTTGTTTTTGTACTGTTTTAGTGTCTGAATTGAACTGAAACCTGAGTCATGGTTTTATTGTGCATATGTGAACACAGAGCCTTAGTGAAACCCGTTTTTATACCAGGATATTATTCATTACAGTTAATCTTTGTCCTGCTATACACACACACACACACACACACACACACACAATATTGCCTCTGTGTAACATTAAATTTTCTCATATCTGTGCATTTGCATCCTCTTTTCTCTTATTTCTTATTTATTTTTATTTTATTATTATTGACATTTATGCACAATGCTTAACTAAATAAATCCCAGTACCAAGGGTGCAGATTTGCTCTTGACATTGGTGGGAACCTATGAATCTTTTTTTTTGTTTTTTGTTGTTATCTCTTTGCTCCTGGATAAAATATACTACTAATATACTATATATGCTTTTTTTAGGTGTTTTTGAACTATTCTGCATAACAATTTATTATTTAATTAATGAGTAATATAATGTTAAATTAATGTTAAACTAAAAAGTAGTTTAGACTTAAGTTTACTTCAGCCATAGTGCAAATGAACCAGGTCTCATACATACAATAATAAAAGTAAATGGAGCTGCATAATCTCCACAACACCAACAGAGTAACAATTACAGAAAAACAATCTCTCTCAATGTGTCAATGCACGTAGAAGACATATCTTCATCCAGATAGAGTTCCACTTTCAAACCAATAAGCAGAGAGTTTACATCTAAATACTTATTTACTTTACTTCAGCCATAGTGCAACTGTGACAGAGAGAGTTCCCACCGAAGTTAGACATGCTGCTCTGGGAGACTCTAGGAGAACTGACAGTTGTCAGTTTATTGTACAGTTAATTTCCAAACCAGGTTATTCAGAGCTACAGACGATGTTAGCCTGCTGTATGCTGTGCGCCAGAGCCTAGCATCACCATTAACCTTATTATGATGGACTCATTTTATTAGTGAACTAGACTGTAAGTGACTTACACGTTTCTTGGAAAAATAGCTTATATCCACCTTCTTCTTTTCTGCTGCCATCCTCACTCAGTTTTGACACCCATGTGTCACCCACGTTGCATCTGAGTCTTGCACAATGAATCTCGTATATGACTGGAAAATTTTCCTTCCAATTTTGGTGCTGCTAAAAACCAAACATAATTAGAGAGTCTCACGTGACAGCAGGGAAAGCACAGCCAATCACACTGGCCATATAAGTTACGGGCTTAGGGGGAGGTAGAGAACATGATTTAACCCTTTCTGGACCTCTAAGTTAATGAGACGTTGACAGATCAGGGTTTTTTTTTGGAGGGGATCAAATTATTGGTGGGGACAATTTAATTCTACGCCCTTGCCCAGTACACAATGATACTGAAAGGTGGGTTTTAATTCAAAGTAGCAAATAGTCCCCCACCCCATTCTGACCCAATGAGTGAGCGAGGAACGCTCAGTCCTTCACCCTGGCCTAATGAGTGAGTGTGGAAGCATTAATGATGCCTATTACAATTCCAGTGCACATCTCCCTTTCATTTTCAGGCTGACAGCTCTTTGTTGATTTCTGTCCCTTGGTTTGGTTTATACATTAAAAAGGTGGGATTCCTCTTTAAAATCAGCTTGTGATTCTTATTTATACCTGGTTGTACCAAAAACTCTTTTTGTTTAAAGTGTTCAGTAAGTCTCTAACTCTGGAAATAGTTGGGAATTCACAGTGTTCTATAAGTCTGTTGGGGTCTAAAAAGTTAAAGAAACTTCAGTTGAAAGGTTCTTAAGGGAACCAAAAGTGGTTCTTCTACAGCATCACTCCAAATAAACCTGTTCGACAGCCTTTTATATTTAAGAGTGTCTGGAGCTTGGCAAATCTCTCTCCAACTCTGAGTTTGGATATATGGATATATAATATTCTTTTAGTTAAGAAACAGGACAGAGCAACAAAGCAAATCTTAAAAAAAAAACAGCCAAACAAATGCTTTGAGTGCACCACACACACACACACACACACATGTATACACACAGGTACACAAACACAATAAAGGACCAGCTGATCATCAACCTCTGCAGCAGTCTACTCGACAGCAGCGTTACACTGAAGCATGCATGACTTTATGGAATGCCATATACCTCAGAAATATAACTCATAAAACTTTAATTGAATCACTGGAAGGTGAAATGATTCCCTCGACGGGATTTAGGTCACCATGAACACAGAGGAGACCACAAGGTCCCTACAGCATAAACACAAGCACCCAAGCCATCAATAGCATCATTGCTGTACTGCAACAGACAAACACACACACACACACACACACACACACACACACACACACACACACACAAGAATCCCCATCACTGATTGAACTGTTATTCAGGTCAATGTAAATCACATTTAGTTCAACAGGGGGACATTCTACCTGTTATATGAGGCTACTGGTTGGAGCGCATAGATATGAAAAGTGTAAACTGAGATTATGGGCTGGATTAATTTCCCCTGTCTTTAGCCTACAACCCACTCATTCAGATTCATCAACACGGAATGAGACAGCAGCAGAACTGAGGCGTGTAAGAGTGCGTTGGAGTGGGTGAATGAGAGGACATGAATCACTGTGTCTGTCTGTGTGTATCCAGGACATAAGTCTTGACCTTGCAGCGAACACAGAGAAAAACAGAGAATCCTGTAATGTTTCAACCTTCAAAATGTTCCCGTCTTTGTAAAGTACTTTTTTTTACCAGAGCTACTTTTATTATTTTAAAATAAAGCTTTATAACATGTTTAATGATGTGCCCAAATTAGTCTAAAATTCAAAACGTATGTGACACACACTCAAAAACTAGCTAAGCACAAGCTTATCAACTGCTTTTTATTTATTTTAATAAAGAAGAACATTAGATCTTTAGTGTAAAAGAAGAAGTAACCATTTAATCATTTTTAACGATACGTCAAAGACATCTATGTATGTATCGTGTTGCAGACATTTCTACAAAGCTAGCATGGCCAGCTAGCCCTGGCCCCGTCTGTCATAATACCACTTTCCACTTTGTACCTCAAGAGGCAATAGTGAGTCATTGTAGCACTGAGTCAAGCCAATGTGGTATATCCAATGTAATTTGCTCTTGAGAATGTGTGATTTGGACCAAAAGAATGTTACCCTAACCCTAGCCACACCCCCTCGACACAATTATGTTAGTAACAAAAAGTAGTGTAACGTTATGAGCTAAATACATTTACTATCTGCCTATAAGCTTGGAGAGAATGGAAACTGGCGGTCAACACGAACAAGTCTCTCATTGAAGCCACATGCTCTCTTATAGAAAAACTGAGGGAGGTCAAGCATGTCCGCCTTCACATAAGAAAGTAAATGTTTGAAGCAGTTAGAACCTTTTTTTCATGTGTCCTGTGGTTCAGCAGAGTTGGGTTAAATGTTAGCCCTACAAAAAATCTTATATTAAAAACTGAGAGTTGCATACTGTCATAATCATTTTTTGCCATCTGTAATGGTAATCTTAGGACCTACCTAAAACCTTAGCTATATTATATATAATGAATCTTTTGTTACAGTTACCTTTGGGCCATTTATGTAGGTCCATTCATTATGAATTACTTATATAATGTAAAGCCTGACATTTCTGGTGCAAAAAAATGGATGTGAATATAATATGTGTGAGATATGTGAGGATACATGTATGATCCCATGCCCTGACATCCCATAAAACAGACCTGTGTGAGTGTGCATGTTTGAGGGGAATGAGAACGAGCTGTGTCGGAACGGATAGAAAACGGCTGTCAGGCAGCGTGTCAAAGCCCATCTCAGTCAGACACATTTCACTCCAAATGAAGGAGAAAAAAAGAAATGAAATATTTATGAGAAAGAAAAAGAGAGAAGGAAATGGAGGGAGAAACAGGAAAAGAGAGAGAGAGAGAGAGAGAGAGAGAGAGAGAGAGAGAGAGAGGGAGAGAGAAGTAGTTTAGGCTGTTCTCTGAGGTGAGGCCTCGTGTCCTGCTGAAATGTCATGGACACAGACGCTGCTGTCCTGTGAGGCATCAGCCGCATCGCTGGCTGGATACACAGCTGAGCTCCTCCTCACCCAGCGGAACACACTCACATGCCTGTGGAGAACAGCACACCGAGACGGCCATCTGCTCCATGACCTCAACCCTGACCATAACCATTTACTCAAACCACAGTGGGGAGCAACAAGGGCATATAAACAAAGTATCTACGCTTATCTCCATCACTCAGGTGTAGGGGTATAATGAAAAACTGATTCTAATGGGAAAACTGACCCCACAACTTACAGTACAATTGCATCAGTTTAGAGGACGATGTCTGGTTCAAATAGAAACATAATTCTCTTTGAACTCAGTACTTCAGATAAAGCAAACATGACAGTGTAGAGAAATAAAATCTTAAGCTCTTCTGCTGTATGAACAAGGTGCCATTAACATGTTCTTTTTAACTGGTCTGTGTTCTCTATTCTATGTAAGCTAACTGTCTCAGCTGGTTCCTAGAGCGATGTTAAGAGACAAGTTCTACAAGTTCAAATCAACTCTGAAGAGCATCTCTGTTAGAGATCTCAAATATCAGTGCGTATGCTCAAATATTAATGTGCCTCACTGTTAGCGTGGAGCCAACAAAACCCATATCCCATAACGGTGCCAGCAGAAATACAAACCATCATGCTGGTGATAATCAAATGAACAAAGGCTATTTACAACAAGGGTTCTGTATTAAACATTACTACAAACAAAACATACTGAGCAGTTTATGACTGTATCTACACACTGAGGTTTATATACATGTTGTGCACAGATGTCAGAGCCATTCTTTGATGTATTGCTCATAGCTAAGTGTAAGGGATGGGGCAGACTGCATGCACTGAGTGGATTTATTAGGGGTGACCCAAATTTCATTGTCATCACAGAAGATAAAGTGGCCAAAGACAGGAAGGTCACAACAAAAAAAACAAGACTCCGAACAAACAAAGGAAACAGCACTATATTATACACTGTATGCTAACATGCTATATACCGTGGTATAATAACATGTATTTTCATTTTTGTCCACTTTTATTTTTCTGCATCAAATAAATGCAAAAGCTGCCCTTTACATCTCATGATGAATTGACCAATAGAAATGCTTCAAATTAGCTTAGAAAACAATCGGATTCCACTGACTTACACTACCGCTCTAAAGTTTGGGATCACAGTGAAATGTTCTTGTTTTCAATGGAGTATCTTCCTTCCTTAACACAACAATGGACTGACGGGTCTCTAAAGAAAGTTGTTTCTTTCTGGCTATTTTGAGTCTGTCAGCCATCAACTGCTGATGCTTCAGATACTAAACTAACCTAGAATGTTGTTCTCCCTTTTATGCTCACTTATTAGTAGAATGTTTTTCAGCTGTGCAAGAGTGTCCTAACAACCAATAAGCCCAATAACATCCTTAACTTGGATTGGCGGCCGTACCAGGAGATTTAGACAGAGGACTGAGAATTACTGATAATAGGACTATATGCAAAATAAGCCTCTATACAAAAATAGACTTTAATACAAACATTTTTATTCTTTTAAAATCATCTAATACACTTAAATTAATTGTGGAATGGATAATATTGTAAATTGCATAAAAATTGCATGAATTGCATGAAATGAAATTCTAAAGTGATCCTTAACTTTTGAGCAGTAGTGTACATTGAAAGTAAAGAGAGTTTTTGTTGCCATTTTGGATATACTTGTTTTTCATTGGACAATGACTCTTCGTTACTAGTATACTGTACAGTCTTAGGTATACAACAAAAGCTGTGTGCCTCACAGAAATCAATTAAGCAATCAACATTTACTTGTATAGCACTTTATTTTTTACAACCAGTGTTGTCTCAAAGCAGCTTTACAGAAAAGTAGTTTATGAAAGAAAAGAGAAAACAAAGAGAAAGGTGGAAAGAAAAGAGTCCATGCATAAACATAAACGTGAGAAAGGATATTGCTGGGTATAGAAATGGGTTACACACAAAAAGCAAGTGAGCCAAACACATTGTTATATTGCAGTGGTTATAATTTAGCATACTGCTACTGTCTCATGTGGCCTTGGAGGTTTTAAGAAGTTCCTCGTTTGCAGTAGACGAGACTTTTTCTGTTAATACTTTGTTATGATTCACTAGTCTGGTCAGGCAGTAGTTGCCTACAATCAAGAGAAGTTGTAGGGTTAGAAATGTCCTGCCTGTCGTCCGACCATGTCAGCCAGAGCTGCTGTGGTTCTCCCCTGCTGCTGTGTTCAGTGAAAGAGCAGTGCTCTGTTTCCTGAGTGTTAAGCAATTTCAACACTACAAACCTGTGTCTGTGTTCATAATAGATCTTAGTAAATAACCCCTAAATTCTCCACTCCCATCAGTTGGTAGATGGTCAGTAATTAGCACATCCATTAGTAAATCTGCCCCTGTGTGTAATTGCAGTGACGAGAGGAGTGAAAAAGTATGGAAAATTCTGCTCAAACAAAAGTCACTACAAAGGCGATGTACTCATTTGCCTCTTCGAGTACCCCCTTCAAAAACTGACTTGATTATTAACAGTGCTGAATTTTGAAATGCTCTAGGGAAATTAGTTTTATGCTACATTTTTGCTGGTCGACTATGAGGTCGGGCTCCATGCACACAACCCAAATTCAGACTGACTGTGAGGAGACTGCGAAAAGTGATTCTGGGTGCGAAGCTACAAGGCCGTGTGGTGTACAGCGATATGAAATGCCTCGGGAATTGTAACAGCACGCTAAGAAGACCAACTGAAATCTAGCTGCAACTGAACTCACTCTAAGGAAAAGTGGAACCGTATAATAACATACTGTTGAGGATGTACTCTGATAAAATCATATAAACTACTAAACTAAATCATGTGTAATCAGTCACTGAGGTGTAACTAATATTAAAGACTTTCACTATGAGCCTGTTTACCTTTTTATGTCATTTTATAAAGGGTAGATAAGATTTATACACATTTTTTCTACACCCGGCCTTACCTGAGTCTCAAATGCTGGGACAGTATGACTGAAATTTACTTTGATCTGTATTAAACCGAAAGCTGCACAAAACATGATCTTTGATGTTTATACAATAGATTCAGTTTTAAAAGATTTTTTGTACCCTTCTTCTGTTATACAAGTGTTCAGCTGCACACTTTCTTTGCTGTTGTATTTTGCACTTCATGTCATGCCTCACATTTTTAATAGGAGAGAGGACTAAACTGTGGACAGGTCAGTTTAGCACCCACACTCTCTGGTAAGACAGCAATGCTGTTGTAACATGTGGAAGGTGGCTTGATGCTGTTATGGTGAAATAAGCATAGGCATCTCTGAAAAGATGTTATCAAGAAGACAGTATATGATGCTCAGTGTTTGTACACATGTTTCAGTGTTAACTGTTCCAGTGTTAATAGTGCCTATACCATGACAGACACTGGCTTTTGACATTGATAAGGTAAAACTGAAATAGCCTGCTTTTGTTTCACAACAGGTCAGAGTGCTTTTTGTCCTCTGCTGTAAAGTTAGCATTTTGGGGACACTTGTTGTTCTTTGGACTGCAACAATATGTAAAAGGCAACTGGAGCTGTAGGTTTGTCTTTGGTGTGTTTTGTTGCTACTCTATTAAGTTAAACTAAATCAACATCACCCTTTTTATTTGTTTGTTCATGTCAGAAGTCAGGCGGACTTCTCAGCAAGATGATCCGGGCTCGATCCCCGGTCTGGGCCATAGTGTCTGTTTGCATGTTCTCCCCGTCCTCCCCGGGTACTCTGGTTTCCTCCCGCAGTCCAAACACATGCATGTTAGGTTGACTGGCCACTCTAAATTGCCCGTAGATGTGAGTGAATGTTGGTCATGCAATGGACTGGCGAACTGTCCATTGGCTCTAGCCCCCCTGTGACCCTGACTAGCAGGATAAGGCAGCAGATGATGGATGGATGTCAGAAGTCAAAATTCTTGTTCTTCCCTAATCTTCCATCTAAATAATTTAATGCTTGCAGACCTCTAAAACATTTTCTAATAACATCACTCTGCACCAGCAGGTGGCTGGCAAAAAAATAAGGAACAATATGATATTTCCCCTCCCCTCTGCCTCCTCATGATGCAAAACACTTAGCTAGTTCAAAAACCATGTCATGATTTTCCAATTCACATTTACTTGACAGAAGACCCATGCACAATACTAACATAGTTCCTTCTGGAAGGCATAAGGATTAATAGCATCTCAAACCAGGTTCTCAACTGATTTCAGTCATCAGCAAGCGTTTTGACTGTGTTTGCACTTTTTTATCAACAGACATTCAATCAGCCCGAGACATATGAAGTGTTTCTCGCCTCCAGTCTTGGAGCTCTCCCTGCACTGCACAACTTTGTGTTTTCCCTGCTATGACACACCTGTGTCATCTCAGGCTAAATATCATTATCATTAGCTAAATATCAACCTATTCTTGAGCTACATCAGGTGTGTTAGCGCTGGGAAAACACAGCTAATCTACAGAGCACGACCCCTAGCACAGAAAAACAGAAAAGAGATCTCTTTAATATCTCTGTAGTTTCTCCAAGACAACAATGAGATCAGATGGAAAGAGAAAAGAGACTGTTGCTCGGATGCTTCTCCTGAGAAAAACACCTCTTCTTTTCTTCTTGAGTTTGAGTAAAGATCTCAATAAGGTTTAGAGATAACAACACTCATCTACTCATCTATAGCTGCAATTAAATTCTCATCTTTCCTTCATCTCTCCAGAACTGCATGTCTTCTATTAGTCTAATGTTAAAGTGGATTTGGGTCATGCAGTACCCATGCAGATACTAAGCCCTGGTTCTCATATTTCAGGATTCAAAGTGCTCAGCTTCTCAGTATTTCTGCACCTTGGATCACCTGCATGGCAGCTGGGGTCTTTGATTTCTGGGCTCTGGGTATGTCCTTCGTTAAAATATAAACATGTTCAGAGAACCAAGTTTTTTTTCCCTCAGTTACTGAATGAACTTTCACCTGAACTCTACTCTGCACCATTACCATTCCTTACCATTACCAGACTCACTTCCTCAGGCTATGGCTGGACGTGGCACAGGACTTGTAGGTGCTTGACACTACAAAACACTTTAAAGCAAGCTGCAGGTTTTAAATCGAACCAAACTGACCAAATCTCTTATAGGATAGAGTTAAGTTGGCAGGCATGCATTATTGCAATTGCAATTTAAATGCAAGTATTTTTACCTTGAATTAATGTATAGATTTTGGGGGGGCTTAAACACTGAGTGCAGGTTGCCAGACAGCCCATTTATATGGTACATTTCTACATTTATGACTTGCTAACACAACTGCAAATATTGTAGCATATGATGTACATTGCACTTTATCAAATTGTGAGTTTGATATGAAAACCACCAAGAGTTTTTCAGGTGCAGCTAATTCATTCCCCCAAGTATCTACATTTAGTTTCATGCATTTAACTAGATTTAACTATAGTAGGGTTATTGTTGCTTGGGTTAGAGATTCTTGCAGTATCTTTAGGTATTAAGCACCATATTAGATTTCGCTGTACTAATCTGGACTACTAAATGATTTAATGTGACTATAAAGGGTGAAATATTGTACGATGGCTTTTGAGCTAAACACATATTTTCCAAACCAGTATAACTCAGAGAGTTCATGATGACTGCAAACCCTTCAGGCTCACTCTGCAAACCTCAGCAGGCCTCTCCCTCTCTATCCCTATGGCCAGAGTGCCAGTGAGAATGAAACACCACACCCAGACGGATCAAACTGCAATAAACAGGTTTTTACTGTATAACAGCATCCACTGCTGTAGATTTCCCTATGGCCACGCTCGTGTACAAACATATGCACGCTCTGCCGCGTCCTCAAGAGCATGCAGTCTCTAGTCAATAAACACCCTAATCCTCTGGGGCTTTGTTCAGAGACACACTGCTTCATGTCCTTGTGGTGGTAATTTGGATATTATGTCAGGGAAAAAGGACATGGTTCTGTTTCCCCCTTATAATACACCTGGGACAATATGACAGAAGCGTTAGAACACAGTGAGGAAACATTTGATGCGGAGGGATCACAATCTCACTTCCATTCCACTCTTGGCAGTGACTCTAGTCTTTCACTTGCATTCTCAGGAGACACACACTCACACTCCCTTATGTTTTTCTATGAAAGAAATGTCTTACAGGAGACTGTACACAACAGTACAAACAAACGTGTTACAGCACTGTGACTACATTTTTCTGCAATTAAATAGTGTAACAGCTTAGATTCTTGTAGGGACATTGTAGTTTCTGGATTAATGAGAATTATGTTACTTGCATATTAGACTACCACAACATGTTACTGGCTGGTTGCTTTTCTGCCATTCGAAAAGGATCCAATTAGTCTAGAGTGCAGCATTCTGTGTGCACAGCAGGAAAAGAATGTTTGAGCATATTACTCTGATACTGTTCAGTTTACACTGGCTAGTCTGAGTGCAAAGTCTTGCCTATAACATGTAGAGCCCTAAATTGCCTTACTGTTCTAGAAAGGCATTAAAGCCCATCTAGACCACATTACTCAGCAGAGTGTGCAAATATGTTGAAATCACTTACAGCTCAATTGGTGAAAGATCATTTCCTTATAAACCTCCTGATGGCTGCAACTGATAGGTTTAGTTACAATTCTTAAATAAATGAAGAAAAAAATTGTAACACCCTTTAAAATTGTATCACCTTTATAAACTAAAGTCTTTATCAGGAGTATGTGCACAGAGCCAGTTTGTCTTTTACCAATAGGTTACCTAGCAAACGAATGTTAAGAGCAATTTTACCAGACTTTTTTTCTACATTTGTTTTAAGTAGTAAGAATGCCAGGTGAGAAGTTTTTTGACTTAAATCTATTCAGACAAAAAAGGAGCACAGACAAAAGTCTCAGCCAACACAGCAGAGGGCTGGAGAGATCTTAACAAGTGAATTGGAGTTGAAAGAATATAGACCCTTTTAACCTTTAATGGTGCCTCTGTAAGGAAGGAAGAGATTGTAAAAAAGGTTCATAAGTTCCGTCACTGTTGTTTGATTCTGGGATCTGAAGGGGCACTTCAACCCAGAAATGGCTATAACAGTAGACTTAACAAGCAGATTATGTGCGCTGAATTTAAAACATACTTTTCCTGTACCATTTCATGAAGATGCTCAGATGAACATTCAAATAAATATCTGTAAAATACAACTAAACATGACGTTGAGGGTGATATATTCTATTAAATCTAACCCTAAACCTAACACTAATCTTAACTTCAACACAAAGCACAACACTACTCCTAAACTTTACCATCACCAGAGGGTTTGTTAATAATTTAAGTAGATTATCATTCTGTCTTTGTACATAATATACGTTAGTGATTTAATATCCCCATATGGAATTTGCTTTATTGTGTGCTTTGTTGTGCTTTATTGTTCTGGACTGTTGGGTAGTTTGTGTGGGTTTGATATCTACCATGTGAGATTAGAAGTGACCTGCATGCATCTCAACTGTTGCATCTGTCGTGTTAAAGCATTTGCTTACTATTTTCCATTTTCCCATACTTTACATTTCCCATTTCCCACTTCCTCTATGCCAATGCTACATTGGTGTCAGAAGTGAGATACTGCTCCTCACCAGTCTGGAGAAGAATAATGACACAGCAGAGAGGACACAGCCCAGCCAAGAAAGGAGAAGCAGGGAATAGGCAGGTGATTCACCAACAGAGCCTAGCTGGAGGATGGCAAAAGAGATAAGTTAGGACACCCTGATGGTGACCAGCCATGAGGACATACTGATTGAGCAGCATGATGGTTTTCTGGTCCTGACCACAGCCCTTCAGCTAAGGCAGAGCATTAGGGCTTCAGCATGCACATACAACACGCTTACTGGATTGCATGGTGCTGTAGGCAGGAAGGGAATGTTGGACAGTGGAGGAAGCAGAGAGAGGCCGAGGGAGTGCTGCTGCTCTTGCTGCTGCTAATGTAGTGCCAGACGGAATGTGTGGCTAGAAGTGATACGCCTGCATCTTAGATGTTTCAGCCAGTGCTGGCAGTGGATCTCTCAATAAAAGAGCATTTGATCAAAGTGCTGCATTGTCTTCTATGCCACAATCATTTTTATCAAGCAACTAGTGATGTCTTGTTCAAAGGCCGAAAGACAGGCCTTGTGAATGATGCGTACGGTGAATTTCTTTCTAAATAAAATCCTGAAAGGACTATTTGGCCGCATACAGTTAGTACAGATGTCTGACCCCCT
The DNA here is from genome assembly GCA_021613375.1 of Megaleporinus macrocephalus. Taxonomy (NCBI): domain Eukaryota; kingdom Metazoa; phylum Chordata; class Actinopteri; order Characiformes; family Anostomidae; genus Megaleporinus; species Megaleporinus macrocephalus. The sequence continues at coordinate 30,459,006 of CM038711.1, read as the reverse complement.
GCAACCTCCCCTCCCCCGTCCCCAATGTTCTCCCCAAATTGGTCATTTTGCCATTTGCAGCCACTAGCTATGTCTCCTCTTATTGCACAAAGCTTCCAAGCTGGGAGGATGGCAGCTAGAACACGCTCCCTCTGAGCCGCTGCTGTCTGCTGTAGGCCAGTGTGCCTCTGTGTGGTTTTTACATGTCTTTGTGTGTGGTCGTGATGCTAGCCCCCATCGCTAATGCTAACGTTTACAAAAGCCCTCTCATTTCCCTGAAGTACTCACAGCATGGAGAGAGAGAGAGAGTGAGAGAAAAGGACGGAGAGAGGAACGAGAGAGGTGGAGTAAATGAGGAATGACAAGGTGAGGAGTGTGAGATGAAAGAGAGGGTGATTGCTTTTATTGAGCGAGACAGGGAGAAATGGAATCAGCCTTTCTACTAGTGCAGGGTAACTGATTCTCACAACCTTCGAGAGAGAGAGAGAGAGAGAGAGAGAGAGAGAGAGTGAAAAAGGGAGAGGGAGAGAGGGAGGGAGTCTAATGATGGCCTATCAAGTAGTTTAGGGCATTTATTATTCCAACATGGCCATGAAATGCTCTGCCATAATGCTCTAAGTGCATCACATTAGACTGGCAGAGAATCTTCCATATTGTGGCTAATGCAACAAAACCTCCAAAATAGTAACTTTTTAGAAAAAGGATTTTTTTTACTTGACTGTAAATGAATGTAACAAGATTTTATTCCAAGTTATTTTGTCCCCCCCTCTTTGGTTCGTTCATCATTAAACAATCACACAATAGAAAGTGTGGCTGGTATTTTCAGATGGTGAAAATCAGTGGTTCTCCATCCAGGTTTTGAAGCACCACCGCTCCCTGCACAGCTGACGTGACTAATGAGCTAAGTAACAAGCCCTTCTTTTGGTGAACTGGGTGGGTTACTGCAGGGAATCATTTCAGAACATGTTACATACAACTGCCTAAAAAACTAATTAAACCTAAGGCGCTACTGTTATGACCTGGTCTAGGTCAGACCATAGCCTAATTAAAAAAAAGGTGTTTGTGCCCTCCCGGTTCCCACAATAGAACAATCATCCACTTGCAATGATAACAGACATGTTTATTACTTAAGTTCAAATAACAAAAAAAAAGGTAACACTGAAAAGAAAAGGGGAGAAAAGAGAACAAAAATAAAATAGCAAACAAAAAAAAGAGAAAACTAAACTGACCTAACAACAAAAAGAAAATCAAATACAATGTCTAACCTAAACTTCCTAAATAAACAAACCAGGAGAAAACATAAGTCAAAATACCCAAAATACCAAAAAACCCAAAATCTCCCCAAAATATACAAACTTAACTTAAAGTATTGGCTGTTAAGCTGAATCTCAGCTGGACAAAGATAACTCTTTTTTATGATAATCTAAAGCAACACATCTTCAGCCACCACACTATATCACCACAAACAGATAGCTAGAGAGCTTTCACCACACGCTTCCTAAGGGAACCGGAACGCACGGAAGCGTGTCAGAAGCAGAAGTACCACCCCCCCTCTTCCTTCTGGCATGCGTCCCCTTTTATCCACCGTGTCCCCTGGTGGTGGCTCAGCGCATCTGCAACACTACACAAACAAAATTACAAACCTACCCCCCTAGATTCGTAACAGCTACTAAGGTGCACCACTACATGTATCAAATAGATACCCAATCAAATGAGTAAAGAATGATTATTAGGCCCATTTCTGTGAGTGCTGTCATTGTATTATGACCAATCAAAATCTTTTCAACCGCTTTAGCAGCCCTACAATCACAGGCTTGGGAATCATTCCTATCTGCATTGCTTCAAGCCTTCAGTTCATTGTCAGCACCTATGTTTATAACTAGCAAAAGAACACCAAGGTCATCTGTAGTATCGAAAAGGTTTTAGAATATTTAATGTGGAAAAAGTGATTACACAGTGAGCAGTGACTGGTTCTCCGTTGACCTCAGGAATACCATGTTTTGGCCACAGACTGTACTGCCTGTTTTAGTCTAGTTCCAGATGCTCAGTTTATGCTAAAACTCTGTAGTTGGCTTTACCAGCAAGCAGACTAATAGGTTGTCCGCCTCCTCAGTGTAAACTAAGTTTTGTGGATTTTGTGCAGGTTTATATTGTAGAGTACAGCAATTCTGTTTAGCAGGGTTTCATTAATCTCCATTAATGTGGCTCTTCACAAATCAGTCCTCTCTTCTTCATCTCTTCATTCTTAGGAAATGTAATTAAGGAGACTGAGCAGTTCTACAAATTCTGACTCTAGTTAAAGTGTTAGGAGTGGGGTCATGTCAGGTATGGATCCAGTGCACCATCAGGGCACGATTTCAGACCATCCCAAAAAAAATCCTGATCACAATAATGATGAAAAAGAGTTATATTTTATATAACTATATAAACCTCTAAATATCTTTTATACAGACTTTACGTTTCATAAAATACATTTAAAGTGGGCAACTGAAGTCAAATCAGTAGTTTATGGAAAAATGGAGGGAGGAAGAAGAAACAAATGAAGAGAAATGGCGCATAGCAGTTACAGATGGGTAAAAAGGCAAAATGATTTGGTTTAAAAAAGTCTAAAGAAGGAACTGACAGTTCAGCATATCCAGCTGTTGTTTAATTCACTATGAGATCACTTTTCTGCAAAATGGATCTCACTAAAAAAATCTGATTTGTAACTGTTGTGGCCCTGACAGCAGGAGAATTACTCCAACAATACACTGTTTTATTTTGAAACTTCACAGCCCATGAATTTTATCTTGGTCATTACTGAACTCAATTAAGTTGAATCTTAACTGCATGTATTAAGGACACATCCCTAATACATGTATAATAGCTTAATTACATAAAGAGTGCCAACAAGCGTTATTGGGATGTGTGTGTGTGCTGCTGCTAATTTTTGAGTCTGTTTCTCATCCTCATTTGTGTGTGTGTGAGAGAGAGAGCAAGAGAAAGAGTGAGTGAGAGAGAGTGTGTGAGTGTGTGTGTGTGTGTTTACTGCTCATCTTCATACTCCTCTTTGGACTGTGGAGGATCAGCAGAGACATATCCCACAGTTCTGCTCTGCTGAACTTAATGAGCTTAGCACTGTTGCTCACTTCTCTCTCTCTCTCTCTCTCTCTCTCTCTCTCTCTCTCTCTCTCTCTCTCACACACACACACACACACAAACAAGGATGAGAAACAGACTCAAAAATTAGCAGCAGGGGGAGGAGAGCGTCTGTTCATTTGAGAGATTATATGAAAAGCCACATCATTTCCTTTCTGAACTTCTCTCGGCGGTCGCAGTTTTTCCATTCACAGTAAGTGGATTGGAACGTGTACATTCTCCATGCCTGTTAATGGAACCTTACTGAAGGAGGCAGGGGGCTGTAGGGGGGCTAGGGGGCTCATTATGAACTCTAAGGGCCAGTTTTCTATACATACATTATGTCTAATTCTGGACTAAATTCGTCTTTTAATAATGATTACAGCCTTCAAAGTTGAGAAGTACAGCTTGTTTTGGCCAGTTTTTATAATATTAACTCAAATATCGTCCAGTTTTCCAGGTACAGGTCAGATTAAATCTAATCCTGGGATACATTGCACATTTATCAGTGATTAGTCTTCATCATTGAAAGGTTCCAGAAAACTGGTTATACGTATTGTATCATACTGTATATTATGCTCAGTCTGCATAAACACATCCTATTTTTTTTATACAGATTAAATCTGTATTAATGTGTGATACTTAAATGAACCTGGTTTTATAAGATGGTTGTAAACGTTTACTGTATATTGCACTGTTTACATACCAGCAACAATGTCTTTCTTTCTGTGCACAGATTCATCTTAATTCTAGACTAATTTATTTTGCTAATGTTGATTACAGACTGTACAGGACTACAATTAATCTGTGTTTGCATAACTATAAATGTTATGCTGTATATTATTACAAGTTTCTCAACACAAATTTAGTCTAAACCTGGACTAAACTAATCTTTTTAGTGTGAAGCATATATCTAGACCTAGGCAGAATCTGAGTCTGGAAAAGTGGCCTTAGGGGTCAGTTTCCTGGACAGAAATGAAGCTTAGTTCTAACCTATGCTACATTTCGAATTTAGACTCTTTACTAAATGGGAAATGTGACATACACATCCTTAATCGTAGTTGCAGGCTAGTTTTAAAACCTTTTGTTGTTTGTTTAGTTTAAATATAAACATTGCAATGTTGCATAATAATGTTTTGCACCGATATGAGTGTTATCAGCATCTACCTGTTTCAGTGTTTCAGTCTATGTGGTGTTAATACCGATACCGGGTTACTGATTAGAGCTCTACTAATTAAAGCTGGCAGGGTGAAGTAATATCCTCCTATGTAAAATAGCTGACCCTCTGGGTGACACGGCGCTGACCTGGAATGCGGTATGAAGTAGCATTATCGGAGATGCCATCAGCAGTTTTAGCGGAGAGCAGGTAAAGAGGGCGATGAGATTTTTCCTCTAAGCCCCAGCTGCTGCTGATGAATAATGTAAAGGTTGTATGAAGACAAAAGCATCCTTGAAAGAGTAAAGCCCTTCTCTTATCCTCCGCCCCCTGTCCCATACCAATGAGACGTTGCGCTGATAAGCAGACAAACAGATTGAAAATGGAGAGAGAGAAAAAGAAGGAGAGCAGAGGTGAAAACACAGGCTACTCGGTGACACCTCAAATCACAAGAGCTGGCCTTTATACCATTCTAATGCCACACTACGCTAAATCTCCATTAATATCAAAGCCATTTCCATAAATATGGAAATGCAACAAAGCGAATATTTTCTTTGTGATTAGGCTATTGGAATGACAAATAGCTAAAGATAATAGATGCTGGCAGGGTTGTTTACCAGAGAGCGAGAGAGAGAGAGAGAGAGAGAGAGAGAGCAAGAGAAAAAGAAAGAGAGAGAGAGAGAGAGAGAGAGAGAGAGAGAGAGAGAGAGAGAGAGAGAGAGAGAGAGAGAGAGAGAGAGAGAGAGAGTCTCACATCTCCAAGGACACACGGACACTTATAGTTTTGACATGGTGCTGCTGATTACATTCCCTAATAATGGACTGGCAGCTCCCAGATATGTACTTGGACCACCATGAAAAGCACTATAAACTAGAAAAAAAACCTTCAATTCGTTCAGATTGCCATTTGGAATTTTTCAGTAGTATTACCAATAGTAACTCAGCACCAAGTTCTGTATGACTTTTTCCCTTTCTCTGAAAGATTCATACTTCTTCTGGTTGTTCGATTTTTTTAACTACAAACCAAGAGTGACTTATACTAGAAAGGAGCTGCTGAAGTCACTGACTACAATGGATTCCAGACTAATCAAGATGCATGAACGCTATTTACCTGCATACAGAATGAAATATGAACAGTCAATCGTCAGTCTAGAAGAAGTGTGATGGGAACCAGAATGCCTCTAAAAGCTACTTCACAAAAAACTATTATATAAAATGGTTACAAACACACTGCCTCAGATATCGGTTTACGAGAGGTTTACAATAAAAACAAAAGTTTTGGCCTAAAATATATTAAAGTCTATTCATAGGGGATGGGTACATGTAGAAAAAATACGCAAAGCTCAAAGATCTACTACATTTCTAACATTACATACAGTACTGTGTTTAAGGCACTTGGAGACATTATATTTAAAAAGCTTCCTGTTTCCAGAAAGGAAGATTTCATTTTCTCAGCAAAACATTTTATTTTTCTAAATGTTCAAATAGTATTAATACAGTAAGTAGTTGTTCCACATATATCACTGTGTTTATTTACCCCTTCCAAGCTTTTCCTTGTGGCAACCCAGTATTGTTTGCAGTAATCATCTAATACCTGCTTTGCCTGCTCAGTGCTTCATTAAGCTAAATCAAGATGAAGGAATTTAATAATTTTTTGCAATGTCTGGGGTGTCCATGAGCAATCTGGAACTAAACCTTGTTCAAACTGGCTTACAAGCTATTATCTACGTCTTTCATAACAGGATATTCATGTTACTCTGTACTGTATTTATGCTTATAGATGGTTATTATTATATATTATAGTATGTGGCTTATGCTTATCTGTTCAAATGTTCTTAATGATGAAAATACATTTACTGCTATGATTAAGAAAGGTTTAAACAATAAGCATAGGTGCCTAAGACTTGTGTACAGCAGTATATAAAACTCAGAAAACCGAGTCCGGACACCTGGCTATGGCCTGAGAAGGGTTGTTGGGAGGGGGAGGCATGCAGCTGGAAAAAATACAGGACAACAAATCTACAGTAAATCTGTCCAAAGGAGCCAACAGGAGAGCCATATGAGGCTTTTTACACCAGGTGTGTAGAGCAGAGAGCACACAAAGTTTTCTTTCACACTGATTGTTTTTCACTGCTGGCCACAATAAAGGCATGTTGAAAAAAGTGGGTATGATGATTGACTGGTGGGCCACACACTGCCGATCCGACTGAGATGTGTAGGTCCACTGGTTATTTTGAATGAACCCTGGTTCCTATCACCACCACTGTAAGGAAATCTGAACAGATCAGTGATAATCAGTGAAATATCAGTGGAAATTCTTCATTAAGGTTAGCCTTAGTAAATTCATATTACATAAAGATACCTACATTTATAAAAAAACAAACTATTAAGTGTGTCTGTGTTTGTGTGTATAGATTTCATTAGATGCGGTTGAGAAAGTGAAAGTCAGTTCTCCACATGGTAATACTGCATGATTAATAATGTACAAATAGAAAAACAGTGTGGTGTCTTACATGTAAATCATGCACATATTTCAGTGGTAATCTCAGTCAAATAGAACATTTTTAAATATACATGATATTAAAAACACACGATTTCCAAAATTCTACACCAAGTTTCATCATAGACATATTTTGCTTTACTTCTGAAAGTGAAACAGACATTGTTCACTCAACAGTGTCAACACTGTTTGTCTGAGACTACAGGGCTGTAATCCACATTAATGCAACAGCCATCATCCATTAAGTATTACACCACCAAGATCACACAGAATATATAATCAGAGATAGAGAAGCCTAAAACCACCCCAAACAAGCATCTTCTTACCACAATGTAATAATACATCAAGTAGGTCACTTAATATCAAGACCACGCCTAAAGTCTCCTAGAAAACTACAGTGATATAGCATAAATCACAAATCATCTCTTTAGGTGCTATCCTATAGCTGTGTCCTGTTTCAGGGGCTGCATCCTTTGGAGGCTGCATTTGAAGGCTGATTGCGTCAGCACGACTAGGCTGTCCTATTTTGAAGTCTCCTTCATATGTGACAGAGAAATGCATCCTTCTTTTCTATGGCAACGAAAGATCCAACGGTTGGATCCTTTGCCAGCTAACATATCCCGAAGTTCATTGCGTGCCTGTGAGGACTCAGGGCTGTGAGGTGACGGGCAAAGCAATGGCAATGGTGGAATTCCAGCACACCAACTAATTTTGGTTAACAGCGTCCTTCGAAGGATGCCATCTATGAAGGTGTATTCTTCGAAGGATGCAGTCTATGAAGGTGTATTCTTCGAAGGATGCAGTCTATGAAGGTGTATTCTTCGAAGGATGCCATCTATGAAGGTGCATTCTTCGAAGGATGCCGTCTATGAAGGTGTATTCTTCGAAGGATGCCGTCTATGAAGGTGTATTCTTCGAAGGATGCAGTCTATGAAGGTGTATTCTTCGAAGGATGTAGTCTATGAAGGTGTATTCTTCGAAGGATGCCATCTATGAAGGTGTATTCTTCGAAGGATGCAGTCTATGAAGGTGTATTCTTCGAAGGATGCCATCTATGAAGGTGTATTCTTCGAAGGATGCAGTCTTTGAGCTGGGACACAGCTTAAATGCTTGTTTTATTCCACCACCAGATTAAAATCCAAAGCAAGACTAAGGTGAGAAAATTATGGCACTACAGCCAGGTCCATATGTATTTGGACAGTGACTTCTGGACAGGATTTTTGTAATTGTGCCCCTTTACACTGCAATGGATTTGAAATGAAGCAGTATCAAGCAGTCATTATATCAGGACAAATTAAGGAGCTAAAGAGTCTAAAGTTGATTCCAAGTCTGGAATATGCATTTGGTAGCTGTTTATGTAGATTCTGAATATGTAGTTCAAAGAGGCATCTATGTAAGAGGGCATCATTAGGCTGGAAAATAAAATTACAAACCTCTTTTTTAATGCTGAAGAAAACCCTATTGATAACATGTGATCAAGTCAAGCACTTTCTGGGAAATGCACCCAGGGCAGGTATTCAGGTATTAAAATTATTCATTGTATTCATATTTATCACATTTGAGCTGCTTCATTTCAAATTCACTGTAGTGGTGTACAAAGGCAAAATTGTAACAATTGTGTCATGTCCAAAAACTTATGGATCTGTTTGGAGCTAGAAAAGATGACCCGCTGAACTACAAATCTTGAGCTGATGCCTAGTTGTACAAAAAATGACTGAGGAGGGATGGACAGGCTACAGCAACAGGGTTAACGGGGCTACACATTGCTGAAGGCAGATAAGAGTTGTAGGGAAGATGTCCACAGATTGGTTTGTTCATCGCATATATACTCTATAACTCTGATTTGAATGTTACTGGCTCCACAAAGTCTGGAAACAGAATCCTTTGCATGCCGTAAATGTGACACTGCATGGATTTACAGACCATCCCCCACTGCAATAGCACTCTGCCTTAGCTCTTGAGATTAGACCTCCACAGTCATAAATTTCAGAGAAATTTTGAGAAGTTTCCTCCCTAAAACAGCAATCCTGCGAAGGATAAAGATTTAACTTCCAAATTGAACATTAATTCCTGATTCTCACCAGAGGTTTCTGATCAAGTTTCTAGGAGAGAAGCCTAAACTTCCCAAAATGAGCTCTGTAGGATTTTCTGAACCTAAATTAAAACCCACTTTAGAAAGACTTGTCTGGTCAAGGGCGTAGGAGCGGGTTTAACATTGGGGGAGGGACACATTTGCTAATATGAATCGAAGCCCACCTTATCCCCTAAATATTACCTATAAGCTGATTCCACTGTAGGTAAGGTAGTAAATCACTGTATGAATAGTGACATAAAACAAAATTTGTGGAATTACAGTAAATTGCAAATAAATAAACAAAATACAACATTATCTGTACGTCTGTTTATTATTAGATAAATCCAGTTAATGATCACTTTACAAACTAATCAAGATACCCCACATTACATGGTGCTGTTGTCAGAAAACTTTTAAATTATAAATGCAATATCTGGATTATATACATATATAACCAAAACAATTATTTTTTCTTTGGGGCATAATGCTGAAATCAAATGACAAAACAATGTATGTTAAGGTTTTCTGACTCGAAAAGACCAACATTAATGTTAGACAGTAAGGCTGTGTCCCAAACAGCACCCTCTGGAACATTACATACTGCACTACTGAAAGCACTTCTAATGCTGGTGTCTTTTTATTTATCCATTAATTTATTTATTTAATTTATTATATTTTATTTTTTATGTATTTAGTGTAGTAGTTGTCTGCAGCAGGACCAATTGTAGGCAATTGTGTTGGTTCTGAGTGATAAAGTACAAAAACACTCCTTGCAAAACTTACTAGACACAGGACACCAGTCAGATAAACACTGACACCGTGTGTGCGCGCGACGCGAAAAGAGAAGCTGGATCATACCATTTTGCAAGGCGGGGGGGCTGCTGTCTTTTCGTTGTTAAAATAATTGGTTGAACTATATACTTTCTATGTTTTTAACATTTCCAGCTTGTCAGAGACAAATTTACGTAAAAAGACGTTTTTTTTTACTATAATCTAAACTAGGGCTAGCTGCGCCCCTGGTCTGCAGTTTGGGACGTGGACAGAGAGTAATGTAAGTTTCAGAGTGCTTTCTGACTAGTTAATATAATATAAACTAATATAAACTTTAGCTAACCCAAGCCCTCATAGTCTGTTACCATAACAACATATTATACAAAAGGCGTTTTTATTGCAGTATATTTTGCTGCTCTCATCACTGACTTCTTGTTTAAAGCTGGCCGAGCTGACCGGCTCATTTGAGGTAATGTATATTATTAACAGGAACACAGTGGAAAGTAACTAAACTATTGAGATCTAGTCTAAATGATACGTGGCTGGTGGGAACTACTTTTTCTTCCACCTGGGTAAGTGTGTGATGTGGCACGCTGCTCAGTCAGTCAGTCACTCAGTCTGCAGACACAATGGCAGAGCATAAATGGAGTCATGTGTGGAGCTATTTCAGCTCTTTCAGCTCCACAAACAGCCAAGACTAGATCTCTGATGTTTATGGAAAACAGTAAAGAGTTGTAGCAACACCACAAATGAGTATAAACATAAAACAGCACGAAAAAGGAAACTCCAAGCTACAAAAAAAGGAAAGAAGGAGAAGGGAAATCCCTCAGGGAGAGCCTTAGAGTGTCTAGGTAGCTCATATTTTGTTTTAAAGTAACATTACCTTATGTCTCTGGTGTGGCTGAATATAATAAATAAATGTTGTGAAAGAGACGCTATCCACTTCTTAAAGTATGTTAACAAACGTGACGTCGCGGAGCTGCGAGCGCTGCTTAGCAACAGGAGGTTAGCGTTTTCCCATTGGCTCAGCAGCCTAGCGCTAGCAACAGCTATAGTTTAACGCTTATTTCTTCTTAGGCACTTTATAAATGTCCCGCTTATATGTTTTCAAACTTATTATTCATCTGGCAATGAGTTGAAATATTACAGATTTCTATCTAAATCACATCCTTTTATTTATGAAATAGGAAACGGTAAAGTAATAATGTTAATTATTAATATATAAGATTTCTATAATTCTTTGTTCATTCTAAAATATGGCTATTATATATATATATATATATATATATATATATATATATATATATATATATATATATATATATATATATATATATATAAAACAAATAACTCATGTCTGCTACATGTAGGTAGGGTATATAAATAGACTTTATTTCATGTAAGTGATTCCCCATTGGTATCGGTTTTGGTGATACTTGCCCTGCAATTACTTGGTATTGGATCAATAACAAATTTTGCAGTATCGCACACCACTAGAGGCGGGAGCTCCTGTCAGTGAATCTGCTGGCTGCAGGATATTTCTGAACAGACATCTTAACACAAACCTTAAAGTTAAAGACCACCTAACAACCAGAGCCAGTTGCTAACAACAAATGCAGCGCGTGAATTGTGATGGCTGCCAAAACACGCTTTTAAAATAGTGTTTTTAAACAGTTTCCGCTTTTTCTGAATTTCTGTATAGAGAAGTAGTTTTCTAGTCTCCTGACTCGTAGAGAAAGAATTCATCACTAACATTCATTACTATAAAATTGTGTTCTAGTCAAGAAAACTGCTTTTCTCATAGTTACCGTTTTTCAGTGATATCATGTCGATTGAGTCAAGTAAGCTTCATTAAGATGTTTTTACATTCGTTACTTTCCTAACCATATTATTAGTTATTATTATTATAGTAGAACCCATGTTACTGATTTTATAAGAAAGTAGTGCTTAAAACCTTATTACCCAATCATGCCCAAGCAAGTTAACCCGTTTAATTGAAAAATTAAAAAAGTATTCACTAATTGTTAAGTTGGTATTACCCTACAGAGCAGAAAAGGTAATAGTTTGTTTAACCAGACAGTGGAAAGACAGGCACTGGGTGAAATTAACATCACCTTTTAAGATATTTCTTGCATTACTGCTGTTAAGAGGCTCGAAAATAATTGGCAATGTAAATCAGTAGGTTTTCATGTTGGATATGAACAGAAGGCTGCCTCAGATAATGAGCTAATGAGCTAATGCTGCAGCTAACAGGTGCAGGGTGGGATGCTACTGATGAGGACCCGTCCATTACCCAAGATCTTTTCTCCTCAGCGGATGAGTGGCAACATGTTTATTTGTCAGGACAACATCTTTTCATTGTTTCTGGAAGGATAAATCTGTTCTGCTGTTTCAGTCATGCTCTTGGCAACACACTCATGGGCACATGCATGATTATTAAGTATAATATATAAACTTACTGGTAAATACAAGCAAAACAGTCACAGTTAAGAAATTATTTTTTAACTGACTGAATTTTCCTACCTGGATTTCAGGATGGTGTCCTCTGGAAAGTAAATCTTTGATCTCCTTACGTGATCCTTGTGATCAACATCAGTGGCTTAGCAGCAAATTCTGGGCCCTGTACACTCTCAATGTCATTGGGCCCCTATCCTTGCCAGTACACGAGGAACATGAGCAAAAAAAAAAAATATATATATATATATCAGGATATTCATGGGCCCCTCTCCCTACTCGGGCCCTGGGTAGTCAGGTCCACTTCCCCCCCACTACCACGCCCATGATCAACCTACAGTAATAAATGTAAAAAAGTGAGCAACAACAAAGCAGCCGGGATGCTGCCGCCATAACACAAAGAAACTGAACACAAAAAAGTGAATTAGGAACTAAATCTGAAGGAAGTTGAAACATAGTCAAATATAATTTGAAACATTTCTTCACATTCAAAGGAGAAGTAAACGTCCTGTCATTTAAAAGTAAAGTTCAAATCCATTAAAACATGCTGACTCAACCTAACTTGCTCCTCTGCACCACTTTGAGTAATACTCTTTCAAATGTCTTTCATATTAGCTACAGGAGATTCTGAAAGGAGGAGGTGGTCTCTCTCGTAATACTCCATATTCATGGAATCATTTCAATGATAAATTGCACGTGGGTGACCTTGTGGCATTGTCCATTTAAAAGATTAATTACACTTGTATTTTGCATTTCATTATTCCTCTGCACCATTAAACTGTGTGTCAGTTCTGTGTACTGTGTGTAGCTGTACTGTAGAAAGGGCTCACACTTTGGTCTGTCTGAGTTGTTTAATAGAGGATAAGGGCAGTCTAGTACTTTATCTCAGACTTCCAGAAAGTTAAGAACAGCAACACAAACAGGCTCATGTTTGGCTTGTTGTCTATGCTTGGTTGTCACAATACAAGAATGAGAAAATAATCATAACTGAATGTAACAGAATCAAACAGACGGTTTGCACCTTAACGGTTTGAATGATAGCTGTGTTCTGATTAGCTGACCTGTATTATAATGGGCACTGAAATACTACCCATAAGGTTGAGTGGGCAAGGTTAAACTCCTATATTGGGTGGCGGCTATAGTTCTACAATTACACACTGTAGTCCATCTGTAGCGCCTGTGGGCAGCGTTCTTGTCACCATACTACAACAACAGATGAGCTACTGCTACTGATTTCATGTCTGTGTCTACATCTACATCTTAAGGGAGTTAACAAGGTAGGAGTGTCTGATAAAGTGGACAGAGAGTGGACACAATGTTTAAAAAACTCCAGAAGCAGTGCTGTGTCTGATCTGATCAACATGCATATAGCACATCTGTTTCACAATAACAGAGCCATACTGAACAGTATAGTATAGAAGTGATGCAAAACTTTATATAATATGGTGGAAACAATCTTAAAGCAGTATTTACGGATTCTTACTCTGCAGCTGGGATAATCCAAGCTTCTGAGGAACGACTTCTGAAAGACTGACCCTAAGATTATGAGGCCAAACACTCCACAGCAGTCTAGTGCAGAGACCGAGCACCTGCAGGACAACACATATTTGTGTGTGTGTGTGTGTGTGTGTGTGTGTGTGTGTGTGTGTGTGTGTGTGTTTAAGGCTTAAAGGATCTACTGTATCACCAAGAGAGTTTGTGGTGGGATTTAGCTAATGCTATTTTATACTCTTTCATTGTGTTTCCTAATACTGCCTCTCTGCTCTCTGGCAGATTGTGGACCCCATAAAAAGCTTAGACAACAAATATATTAACCCCAGCCCTCTTCTCACCTCTCACCGAATAATACAGAAAATACAGCACAATTAGCTTGCAATTTCTAAAAACACAGCAGGCTCCCGTATCCTTTCATTCGCTTAATGAATTGCTGTATCACTGCATTAAACTGCATCAGTTTAATTTCAGTTTGTTTTTCAATGTCTTTCATGCGTTTCACCCAATCAGTCAAGTGTAACGTTTCCAGTGAAGTGTACTTGTAGGTTAAGCATCATTTAACTTCTGACTTTTCTTGTGGATGAGGTCATGCTCATCCAGCCTTAGTATTGCCACTCATGGTGCATGAGGATAGAATGAAGTGTTCATCTGCTTGGTGATGCAGGGTGTTTGGTAATGGATGAAACATTCTTCTAAAGCAGCGGTGTCCAATCTTATCCACAAAGGGCCAGTGTGGCTGCAGGTTTTCGCACCAAACAAACTGGAGCACACCTGATTCTACTTGTTTAATCAGTTTATCTCGGACTTCCAACTACTGATCAGCTGTATTCCTGCTTTGTTAGAATGAAAACCTGCAGCCACACCGGACACCCCTGTTCTAGAGCAAAGGTTCTTAAAGTGGTTCCTCTGGTACCTTGAGACAGTTCACATTTTGCTGTATCTCTATGAGTTGTAAGTTAGAGCAAAAAATCAGGACTGTATTGGGAGCACAGGGCCTAAAGTACCACTAAAGTCACTGTGTAGTTTGACATTAATAACCCCGATGAGGTCTAGGTGTAAGCCAGTTTTGTCTATTGGTAAAGGAAACAATACCTGATGAGCTGAAAAGCTATTGAACATTATAGATTTAAAATAGAAACATTGTAAGAAACATACTACATTTTACCAGAATACCATACTGCAAAACCAACAATACTAGTTTAGTAGCATTGTGAAGTTTGGTAGTAGTTTAAAGCAGTTTAAAGTTTATATTGCTTGTGTTGTTCTGTAACTGTAGATGTAGTGTATAGTTTTGATAGTACACCTACTTTAAATTAGTCATTTACTTTGTTATTTTTTTTTTAGTTATTTGACATTACACTTAATCAGGAGGTCTAAATCAGGAGTTTCAAACTAAAATGAGTTTAAAACTCTTTTTAGTCTTTAGGCTAAAATTAAAGGGAACCCCAGCTGCTAACACGTGTAAGCCTTAATATGGTGTAATGACTCTAAATTATTAAGACACGTTGTTAAAAGTCACAAAAGTAGCACATTTATTTACAAATTAGCCCTTTTATTCCAAATATTTAACTTGTGGACGCAGCCATTATTCCTGACGCGCAATGCCTGCTGAGTAGATGAAGTCAAATGGTTGCAGCGCGCTAAACTTGACTGCGATTGGAAGGAGTGAATGTTAGTTAGCTAACCTAGCTTATAGAAAACCATACACATTGTGTTGCTGTTGGGTGTTATTTCCAGTGGAAAGACTGATATTAGTCTAAACAGCTTTCCTAAACATGAAAAGGAGAATAGTTAGTGAAGCAGCGTGTGGACGAACACAGCTACCAAAAGACCCACCGCTCTGCTCTCGTCACTTCAGTCTTGATGTGTTTGAGTCATACAGTAGACCACACCTGGTGAGAGACTTGATGGAGGCTGTTGGTTTTAAGCGGAGGCTAAAACATAATGCAGTGCCACAGTTTTCCCACATAGGAAGTCCAAAAGCCCCAGAATATGGAGCGAGAACCGCACAAAGAAACGTGAACGTGTCCTGGCGTCCTGCCAACAACGTTTACCGTTTACGATCCTAAAGTGAAAGTACAGCCTTAGTAGTGGACATACTACTTCACTAATAAACGAGTGTGGAAGCTAAGAGTAACTCCCTTTTAGTGTATGTAGCTGTTTACTGACTGTGAATGCTTCCTGCTAGAAAGCGGAGCTCCTTTAACAGACACTCTCCTTCTCCATCAATACCAACGCACAGTTTCACAACAACTCCAGCACTGTGTCCTACTCTCGCCTCCACGCCTCTCTGTTCATCATCATTGTGACTAATGTGGTGCGTGTTGTCGTCGCTGATGTCAAAGATGTTGCGTTTTAGCTCAAACTGCAAAGGCTGAACAGTAGCCATGTTTAGCTAGCTAGCTGTGCTGAAGCGAGACGGCCGGTTACTGCAACCATTTGACGTCACCACCCGCTGCGCACGTCAGTAGTTACAACAATGGCGACCTACGTGCAGCCAGATTTTATAGAAAATTCAATAAATCTGCTACTTTTAGTGATTTCTAACAACGTGTCTTAATAATTTAGAGTCATTACACCATATTAAGGCTTACTTGTGTTACCAGCTGGGGCTCCCTTTGTATCTGTTCTTATCAGTTTTAAATCTGTTGTGTCCCCTATATGAGGACTACATATTAAATAGATTTTTAGAACAGGGGGACAGAATAGGGGCATGCCTGCATGTCTGCTATATGCATTGATCTGACATTGTAATACCTCCAGGAACAGCACCTCGACTGCTCCTCTTGAGCAGTCGTGGGCTAGAGGTCAGGGAACCAGCCTTATAAGCGGAAGTCACCAGTTTGATCAACTAAACCTACAGGACATGACTGAAACCCCCAGCTGCTCCCTGGGCACTCCCTGGGTTGCCCACTGCTTTGGGCAAATGTGCTCACTGCCCGCTAGTTTGTGTGTGTGTATATTAGTGGGTGTTTCACTGCAATGATGCATTATTCCTATGGGTGCAAACAAAAGTGACAAGGAGTTCTAGGTTTTAAATGATCTAAAATTTATCTAAAATTATAGAAGAAAGATATAAGGAATCAGACATAACATATGTGCCATTATTGATTTTTATTTTTGTTAAAAAAAGTATCATATGGGTATTATTTCTATGTTGTATGCATGTCATCTTGAAGATGTGGTCCACCCATTTTGGGCCACTATCCCAGACATGGATTAAACCTAGACCAGGACTAAGTTGCTGTGCCAGTAAGTAACCATTGGATGTTAATTTTTGGTTTAGTTTTGCTCTGGGAAACTGGCCCTATAGGCTTTCTCCTGATTTAATATACCACCACATCCACCGACTCTGGATGAGCTTGCTGATTAGTTGGAATAGTTGAGAAAAAGCAGAGAAAATTCAAATATGCAGGCCTGAAGGAAGAATCTTATACAGTTAAGTCTTTACCGTTCAGTCCTCAGTTGCCTTATGCGTGTTCATTGTGCAGGCCATCTTCAGCTCAGGCCCAGAGGCCCAGAGAGCGCAGGTCAGAGCCAGATGGAGTGAAGTAGGGCAGAGTGTTCAGCCATACACTGTGCCTATGTCATTTGCAGAGACACCAGAAGGGACTTTGGCTCTGGAGGGGCTTACACATGGCACTAGAAGCATGCAAACATCTCTGCATGTCACCACTGTCATAACAGTCCTTTAACTCTGAAATTGTAACATCTTGGTCAGTTAAATGTATCTAATATGTCTATTTTTTTAATGTCATTAAAAATTCATCATGTTTTTAAGTAATTGTCTTATTTTTGGCAGCTGACCATTTTATATCTTGACAAAAGCAGCATTATCTGTACTATGTCATAAATGTCTTGGAATGAGACAGCATCTGTAGAAAGTAGAACAAAGAAAATAAGCTGAATTTCAAAATATTATAACATAATATTATAACAATACAATAATATAAAGTCTTGGATTGAGAAATATAAGATATGAAGGGCTTTGTTCCAAAACACATTAAGCACATATTAGGATGTCCTTTTTTATAATATACATCGTAGGGAGTGAGCTACACATACAAGAAATATCTATACTACATTATGATTAATAAAAAAAAAAAAAAAAAAAAAAAAAAAAAAAATATATATATATATATATATATATATATATATATATATACACAAGAAACCACACAATGCTTATCTTAGTTTAAAGTGTAATTACAACTATATACAATAAGCCATATCTCCAGGGCTAAATCAGGCCAAAATAACAAACCAAAACACACTCTAACTCCACTCACAAAACTAGCTAACCAAAAATCAAACAAAGGTAACTAACCTAACTCCCTAACACAACTAAAACAGGAGAAAAACATTTACCCCAAAGAAAATGGCACTTACCCCCTTCTGGCATGGACACAATAAATCACAACACTATTTACACCCGGAATAAAACCAGAATGTTAATCCTGAGGCCAACACACCAAACTAAGGTAACAATACAACACAAACACACAAAAACAACAGCTCAACCAAAAGATCTCTCTTTCCTCTTTGCCCTCTGCTCTTTTTCTGGATTTTTGCCACCTCTTTTGGGTAACTTTCTAGATGGGCTTTACTACCAGCCTCCAGAATCTTATATATAAGTTTTTAATTATGTGTCAGCTGTTGTATTCAAAATTGTTATGACCAAATACACAACATTTTAGAATTCGACTCTTCAAACATATATAATAGTTACAAGATGTTTGCCATAAAGTAATTTTGGTCGATTGGTTAAGTCATCATGTATGTAAAAAGCTGACCACTGTTGTAAAAACACAATATAATGTACACTGGCGATATCTTCATCTGACAGTGACAATATGCAGTTAAAGATTTTTGCTCTGTAGTTTTGATAAACGGTATCACAGAAACTGACACTCTGTCTCTGCAATTACGGCTGCTGCGTCAATTAAATGATAGTTTGGAGTGCAATAGAGAAGAAGAGAAAATTGCATTGATGAAAGCCCCAGCGCAAGGCTGTCAGAGAGATTCTGGGGTTGAGAGATTACGCTGATGATGCTGCTTCAGCACGTGTCTCAGCGAGTAATTAAAAACAAAACCGACATTCAGTTACATATGTAATTATTGCTTATTAGCTTATAATTAGTTGATTCTCTAGTTGATTCTGCTGAATGACAAGCAAGTCAAGCACAAAAACATGATGCATAAACAGGCACACACACACAGGCACGTGCTGGAGCGGGTCGGAGGGGGTTGCCTTCCTGTGAATGGCTGTGTTAAGTAGCGAGGCCTGTAGTTGGCTGAAATTGCACTCGTTACCCAAACGACTCTTTAAACATTAACGAGAGTGTGCTGCTGGGCCTAGTTGCATAAGCCTGCTCTGAGTGCTAGAACCAGCCAATTACAGCAGGAGATTAGCCTAATGGATCACAGCCACAATATGAGAATATGTAGTGCTCATCGCACTGTGGGGGGAAAACCATCTCCCCCTACTCATAACTCACGCTGCACTGAGATACGTGAGTCTGTCACTACTAAGTTAGGCTGAGCAAAAAGAATGTCGTTCATAATTGTGCTAAACTGTGCTTCAGTTGAATTTCTTAGTTGTTTGGCATCTCCTCATTTTGCCTGTGTGATATTTTGCATCAGTGATGAAACCAAATATCTTAAGCTGTACTGGCGTGATTGGTATAGTGTAGCCGATAACACCTCTGCCTCTTGTTCTGTAGGGTGGGGTTCAATTCCCTGCCTAAGCAAGGTCCCAACATTATACCAACAAGAGTCCTCTGGCAAGATTCCCAGCACTTCCCTTGACTATCTGGGTAAGAAAATATCAAATATGTAATTTATTTCTGCTTAAAATGATGAATGATGCTGAACTTGTGTAGTAAAAGTTCATCTCACACACCTAATGACTCATGTCTACATAATACATTCTAGATCAGGGGTACTGAATTAGAAATCAGTAAGGTCCACCTTAAGGAGATTTCCACAGGCCAAGGTCCGGACCGTCATCATCATTTCTAGTATCAACATCAGCAACTGAAATACCATACACCATACCATACATCAGTATATTTCAGTATATTTACTGTTTAAATGCTGAACTGAATAAATTATTTTTTCATCACTTGAAGTAAAAACAAGGGCTACATTTAAAATGATTTTTAAAAAAAGGTCACCCTGAAGTGCTTATTTATTATAAAAAAAGGAAATAAAATGTTTAGTCTTCTTAACTGAGTTTCACATCTTAACAGTTTATCTCTCTCTTGTATTTCTCCACACTTTCTCTTGTTCAGTGAGAGAAGTGAGCTCTTGGTTGTCCAGCCAGGACTTTAAATCTGGGCTGAAATTGTGTTAGGACTATTCTCACACACATATGAGATATCCGGAACGTTCTGTGTGGAGTGTGTATGTTCTCCCTGTGTTTGAGTGGGTTTCCTCCGGGTTCTCTGGTTTCCTTCCAGAGTCCAAACACATGTATGTTAGGTTGAGCGGTCACTCTAAATTAGGTGTGAGTGTGTGCGGTTGTGTTGACCATGCAATGGACTGGCAACTTGTCCATGGTGTACCCCGCCCTCGCCCGATGATGCTGGGATTGGCTCCAGCCGCCCATGACCCCGACTAGCGAGATAATGTGGAAAATAATGGATGGATGGATGGATGGATGGATATGAGATACGTGGCTGCTTTTAATTTACAATTTACAATAAACTGTAAACAGTTAATTGAACTTTTCATTAGCGCCACAGTCTCAGAACATATGAGACATGTTGGTTTGGAGCTGTCTGTGGGAAGTATAAACACCTCTTGGACCATTCCTGTTTGAAAAGTCGTTTTTCACCATTGACTTTTCTATTTTCAGAGCACGCTATCTGACTCGCTTAATTCTCCGACTGCTGCTTCTCACCTGTGTGCACGCCATACTCCCGAATCAGCACAGCTCTGATTGGCTGAAGAGTGCATTCGCTGATTTTACTACGCACGTGATTGGTCTGTGAGTTTATTGTGACTCCCGTATACCGGTATACCGCCGCTTAAAAATAAACAAGTCAACATTAAATCCTTCTCAACAGTTTATCGGTCTGGGTCCAGAATGTGGTCCCCTATTAGTGACCTCTGTTTTAGATGTACCAATATGTACATTGGGGTCCAATGCTGAGATTATCCTTACATATTTTCTGATGCCCATACTAATGCAGATACATTTACATATACCTTCCTGAACTGTATCATCCACAAATACGACATTTATTTATATAGAGCACACATATAGAGAATGTGGTCAAATATATTTTGGTGTAGTAGCCCAACCTTGCCTAGCTCTTCAAGAGCACAATAAATAATAATACATTATCAAAATAAATGATCAAATAATCAAATCTAAGCACTTCCTTATTCCTTACCATTATCTATATAAGATTTTATAACTCATATAATATGGGCCTTATGAAGAATTCCATAGACAATAATGTTCTGATGCATTTCTAGGTATGAATTCTACATTTAAAATGCACCAAACCTAAACTATATGGTTAATAAAGCATAATGTCTAGCCTGCACATGCATGTTTAACCCATTAAATGGCCAAATTGCAATTGTTAATTAAACTACTTTTTTCTATGAATTTTCTATGAAAACAGAATGAGTGTTAAGAGGACACTGTAATGACTCTTTAGATGCAGATATTATTATCTCTAATTGATGATTTATAAAGTAGAAAAAAACATGCATTTACCAATATATACTAATATATCATACCATTATTAAAACATCTGCCTCATTAAATCACCACAGTTGTATAATGTATGTTAAAGTTTCTTGATAAATTAACTAATAAAAATGGGCTGGAATGATTTGTAAAATCACCTCATAAGATTATATCATAAGATTATAACATCTCATAAGATTTTTGTTTTGTTGTTGTGGTTGTTTTCTGTTGTTATCTTTTTAGAGTTGTTGTTTTTTTGGATGAATATAGAACTCATAGGACGTGTTACCAGAATACATACACAACAGCAACTACATACATTAACTATTACCTGGCTCACGTGTAACAAAACCTGCATCTGAGCAAGCAGCTCCACCTAGTGACCTACTGTAGATGTGTACTATCTGTAGCGCTACAGGAGCCGACAGCTACAGATGTGCCCATACTGTCTGTCTAAGTAGATGTGATGTGAACTGTGAAGAGACCCTGAGAAAGAGAAAGAGAAAGAGAGAGAGAGAGAGAGAGAGAGAGAGAGAGAGAGAGAGAGAGAGAGAGAGAGAGAGAGAGAGAGAGAGAGAGAGAGAGATCAAATATCAGCGTTTATCAGTTTCTTTTAACAATATCAAAGCTGTCTCCTGTGGGCTGGTGACAAGGGAAATGTTCCCAGATGTTCCTTGAGAGAAAGAAATTTGCGTGTGCCCATGTAAACTCATCCGTTACCATGCCTACAGGGGTAGCACGCTGCAGGGAATGGTGAAAGAGAGGGAGAAAGCCAAGAGGAAGAGAGAGAAAAGCCCCTAAGGGCGGACAGAACAGATTGGGCCCCCCTGGACACACCGCCCTAAAAATGAGTCAGACAGACTAACTGATACACTAAACTGTGATAGTGACACTGTAAGCTTGACTATAGTAATGTACTCATGCTCACTCATGAATTTTAGTATAATGCAGTCTGCAATTCTAGGCATCATTCGTGGCAGTAAGAACAATAAAGACAATTCCAGTCCATCTGATACTCAAAAATTAAAAGTGAAATGCATAGTGAAATGACAAATGCTTGACTTTTTGGATCCCCCACTCTGTTTGAAATGATCAAAGGGTTCCATAATCACAGTGCAGCCCTCTGCAGTGCAGCACTATATAGAGCACTATATGCTGAACAGCATTATTATATAACAGAGAATTTGTTATTTAAATGAACAATTTTATACACTAATGTCATGCAGGATTGCTACTCGCTGGTGCTCACATATGAAGAATTCCATGGACAATAATGTTCTGATGCACCTCTAGGTCTGTATTCTACATTAAAAATGCACCAAACCTAAACTATATGGTTAATAAAGCATAATGTCTAGCCTGTACAGGTGTCTTTAACCCATTAAATGGCCAAATGGAATTATGGCATTAGGATTGCTACTCGCTGGTGCTCACATATGACTGCACTACTCTATATATTCCTTTTTATGGACCTTGTACTGTTGGTGTGACCTGCCAAGCTGGTAAATATTTCTTCATTGCTAAAAATGAATGGTCTGCTCAAATTAAAATTATATAATAACCGATTTCTATATACCTCAACTTGAGGACACAAGAGTTCTAACTTCTTAGTCGAGTCAATAGTTCTCTTCATTTTTCAGTTCTGCTTCTTACTAGCCAGGAGTGGTTCCAACACACAATCCTACATGACATTTCAACCTCTTGGGTCTACACTTCTGGGTGACTATGGCATTACTGCCATTTACAATCTCCTGTTGGGATAATGTCCGTTGCACCACATCAGGGGCACCTGGGGGTATCTTTGTGTCCATAAATGTGTAAAAACTGTAGAAAATAATTATTGATTTTACTTTGAAGCATGGTCACATGTGGTGCAACTGTCTAGTAGTTCACCCCAGCATCAATAGGCTATGAGTCTGAATCGCAGCAATGCCAAAGCTGTACAGATCTGGAAACCCAAGTGGAGTAAATGTGTATGGAAATTTAGTTTTTATGCTGTTTTAGGAAGCATTTATTTGGACTTCAGTCTCTTATATTAAGTGATTTTTTTTTTTGTGGCATCGTTGGCTGTGAGTTCTTACGCCAAAGCTA
This sequence comes from Megaleporinus macrocephalus, assembly GCA_021613375.1. Taxonomy (NCBI): domain Eukaryota; kingdom Metazoa; phylum Chordata; class Actinopteri; order Characiformes; family Anostomidae; genus Megaleporinus; species Megaleporinus macrocephalus. The sequence continues at coordinate 30,435,665 of CM038711.1, read as the reverse complement.
ATAACACACTGTATAACAGATAGACAGTGAGGATAATCTATAATCTAATCCTCACCTAAAACAGTGAGGATAATCTAAATAAATTCAATGTTCTGACACGATTTCTTTTTTGTTTTAGTGTGACCCATCTCTGCATTGTATGGTAAGATGTCTTGTCCCATGCAAACATTACAAACATCCTGTGCATTATCACATAAGCCAATGAAAGACTAATGCCACGCCAACAGAGTGCACTTGATCTTCTACACTATGTTCACAGATGCAACAACAAAATGGTGGGCTTCTAAAATAGTGCACCATACAGTGAATAAGGCACTGTATGGTGCACTCTGACAAAACATTCTTAAAGACAAAATCCAACAGAAGTGTCTTCCCATTTATATACATTTTTCATATTTAAAGTTAATCTAAATTTAATCTGAATGCTTCAGGATGAATGAGCTAAGGAGCAGTGCTAAAGAAAGGAGGGAAGCAGAGAAGTAAACAGTTAATTGAACTTTTCATTAGCGCCACAGTCTCAGAACATATGAGACATGTTGGTTTGGAGCTGTCTGTGGGAAGTATAAACACCTCTTGGTCCATTCCTGTTTAAAAAGTCGTTTTTCACCATTGACTTTTCTTTTTTTGGAGCACGCTATCTGACTCGCTTAATTCTCCGACTGCTGCTTCTCACCTGTGTGCACGCCGTACTCCCGAATCAGCACAGCTCTGATTGGCTGAAGAGTGCATTCGCTGATTTTACTACGCACGTGATTGGTCTGTGAGTTTACTGTGACTCCCGTATACCGTAAAGACTAGAAAAGTCCCGCCACTTAAAATAAACAAGTCAAAATTAAATCCTTCTCAACAGTTTATCGGTCTGGGTCCAGACTGTGGTCCCCTATTAGTGACCTCTGTTTTAGATGTACAAATATGTAAATTGGGGTCCAATGCTGATATTATCTAAAGAAAGGAGGGAAGCAGAGAAGTAGAGAGGAATGCTATGTGAAGAAGACTCAGCTTTCTAGTAATAGTACTATATTCCAATAATTGTGGTGATTTTTTGTTATATATATATATATATATATATATATATATATATATATATATATATATATATATATATATATATATATATATATATCTGACATTTGAGATCACAGTGATATTTAATACGTTTTCAGTGCAGACAGGAAATATCTTAAAGCATTTATTGACTCTATCCAGCGACTGCGCTCATTATTCAAGGTGCCAAACACCCTGCAGGAGACTGTACACTAACCTCACTGAAGCACACTTCATACCTGAGTGTTCAGTGAAGACATTTAATTTAAAGTGCCTGGAGCTGAAGGTCATGGGGACGCTGTCCAAAGTCCTCAGGTAATAGCACACACTGTCCTCAAAAATCTGTCTGCATTTTAATAGCCATTCATTATTTATTTCATATTTCTGCAGAGGTCAGACAGACTTCCCTTAAAGCGATGTTAGAGACTGCTGTGTTCTACTGTTTGTGAATAAAAGTGACAGATTTCTCTTACAGTGTTTGATCTGAGCATATTGTGGATATTGTTAGAGCTTAAAAGAACACTGCCCAACTTTTTCTCATTAAAAAGGGATGGATATACTCAGGGCTGACAGATGTGTGCAGCTGTCTACTGTCAGGATGTTTTGATGCCACAGTTCATGGTTTATAGCAGCAAGGATTTCCTATTAACAAATTAGCGGAGGAGCTTCAACCGTAAATCAAGTTGCCTCCCACCACCCAAGAATAAGTAATGAGGTATATTAATAGATTAAACGAGTAAACAAAGATATGGCCAACCTGGCGATATAACAGTTACTGGTGCCTTGAACAAACACAGACAAACACTGACATAAATACATACAGTCATGGCTAAGTTTTGAGAATGGCACCAATTTTGATTTTCACCTTAGAACCTTTTGTCAGAGGTTTACATGACATAATGAAGTATAATTATAAGCATTCCACACGTGTGTTAACTTTTTATGAACAAACACGTCCAGTTTCATTAAGCAAAGGCTTAATATTTACAGTGTTAACCCTTTTTCTTTAAGTCTTCTGCAATTCACCTCGGCATGCTGGATATCAGCTTCTGGGCAAAATCTTGAATGATGGCAAACCATTCTCACCTAATCAGTGCTTGGAGTTGATCACAGTTTCTGGGTTTTTGTTTGTCCACTCTCTTTTTGAGGATTGACCACAGGTTCTCGTTGGGATTGAGATCCGGGGAGTTTTCTGGCCATGGACCCAAAATTTCAACGTTTTGTTCATTGAGCCACTTAGTTATCACATTTGCCTTGTGACATGGTGCTCCATCATACTGGAAAAAGCATTGTTTATCTCCAAACTGCTCCTGGATCGTTGGGAGAAGTTGCTCTTGGAGGATGTTTTGATATCATGTCCTGTTCATGACAATGTTCAAACCCACTCCCCTGGATGAGAAGCAACCCCACACATGGATGTTCTCAGGATGCTTCACTTTTCCATTTGATGCAATGCAATGATGACTGCATGTATTTCCTTGGAGATAAACATGGTTAACAGAAGAAAACTTTAAAGCACCACTACTCTTTTAAAGCAACCAGTTCTAAAGCTCTTCTAATCAGCATGGCAGACTGATATCAGCTGTCTTGTCCTCATTAACCTTTTCCCCTGAGATAACAAGACCATAATTGAAATGGTGTTTGCAGGCCATTGTGTAGGGCTGAAAAGCAGTGGCTGAAATGTAGTGATTTTTGTGATAAGGTCATTTTTCATGGCAGGGAATGACTTTGCAATTAATAGCAATTAATCTGATCACTCTTCACAATCTAGTGTTAATACAAATTGCCACCCTAAAAACAGAGACAGCAAAATTTTGTAAAAACCAAAATTTGTGCCATTCTCAAAACGTTTGGCCATGACTGTACACTGAAACACTAACAAACATAGACAAACAGTTACATATATACCTGAACTAAAAAATATTAACACACTGTCACTGTCCACAGAACACCATATAGGTGCGTCCGAAATCGCCTACTTGCCCACTACTCAGTAGTGAAATCAGTAGGCAAGCCCAGCTAGTATGTCTGAATACTCAGTTGGCATCGAGTAGTAGGTTAACGGTACCCGAATGACCAACTAAATCGGTAGCCATTTTTATGTAGGCGAACACAGCACACTGCTCTATCCCATGATTCACCTGGAGCCGCGGATGAAATCAAAGTGGAGGGAAATAACGGTGAAAAGCGGAACGTCGGCTGTGTGTATGCAGCTATGGCTAGTGAACAGCCGCTACAGAAATTAGAGCTACTACTGAAGTACACAGTGATTACATTCCTCACGTTTCGTCTTCTCCGAGCTATAGCTCTACACTGTCTGAGTACATATTCAGACAAAAGCACAGATCAGTGTCACAAAAAGCATTTAAATCTGTCAGTAAACGGAGCTTTCAAATGAATAGCAGGACTTTTACGGTGCTGGTCTGACGTCTTGCATCACAGGACGCTGGCAATACGGCGGACGCAGTACGTCCGAGCTTGTGTGGCTACTAAAACTCGCCTACTGAAATTACCTACTAGTCTGCCGCTCGAGCAGTACGTACAGGCTCTAATCTATTTCGGATGCACCGTGTAGCATGTTTAAAGGTTGCCATTTACTAATTACTTCTATCAAACTGCATATTAATCTGTTTACCTCCTGAAAAAAGTGTACCACCCCTCACTGTCCTTCTCAGTTACTCTACAAAACCTTCACAAGGGACAAGGAAAGAGACAGTCAATAACAATACACATCCTTGGAAGGCCTTGTCATTGTCCTTGCTTTTGAACAAGACACAGACAAATAGGCTTGATTATAAATATGAACGGCTAAGGCTATTTAAATATTGAGAAAACAGTCAGTAAGAACAGTATAAAAACAGCTGCCTCAAACTAAAGCCTTCAGGAATAAAACACAGCTGTCCCTGAATCAAGACTGTGGCTGGGATTTTATCATGGACATCTTTATCCATGAACTTCATAGTAGCTGGATTACACACTTCACCAGATCCCTGGTGGCATTTATGGTGATGTAAGTTTCCTGTGCTCACTCTGCAGTGGATATGTTCACAATCAATGCTGTTGCAGGAATCTTTTTTTGATGGGACATATGGTTTTTGCACCTTAAAAAAACATCAATTGTTCCCCCTTTGGAATGAATGGTGGGCAAATGTTTGTGTACCCCACTTATATCATTAGGATACTAGGTAGTACATTAGCAACAGTCTTTTAACCAGGTGTGATAACCACCTTGCAACACCGTAGCAATCACCTGGGATACTACAACAACCACCTGGGATATTACAGCAACCACCTAGCAACTACAATACTGTGCAAAAGTCTTAGGCACCTAAGCTCATTGTTTAAAAGCCTTTATCTTATTAATTAATGTATTTTTACCAGTAAGAACACCATATCAACAGGGGCAAATAAGAATAAATACAAGAAAAAGTAGTATAAATATCCTATTTTGAAAGAAGTACATAATACACACCAGTTTGAAGAACGAAGTTTAATTTCAGATTTCTCCTGGACGCCCCAGGCATTGTATTAATTTATTTGAATCCTACACCAGCAATCTTGATTTAGCTTAATGAAAGTACTAAGTAGTCAAAGGTACTAAATGATAACTGCATAATAATACTGGATTGCCACAAGGCAAATCTAAACTTGGAAAAACAGAAAATAAGATTTTCAAATATAATGTGCACCTGGGATATTACAGCAACCACCTAGTAACACCTTAGAAACCATTCAGGCTACTACACTAACTCCTTAACATGTACTTAACCTTAGCAGCCATCAAAGATACCATAGTAACCGCCTAGCAACCCCACAACAACCACTAGAGATGCAATAGCAACCACCTAGCAACACCTCAGCCACTACCAGAGATACCATACAAACACATAGCAAAACCCTAGAAACCACTTTAGATACGACGACAACATGCAGCAATAGTCTAGCAACCATCATTCCATATCAACCCTTTAGATACCATAGCAACCACCTGAGATACTATACTAACATCATTGGATGTTAGTATAGTATCCCAGCAGCCATCTAGCAAACCACTACAGATACCACCGCCATGACCTAGCAACTGCCAGAAATACCATAGTAACCACTTATCAACAACCAATAACTAACTTATCAAGTGATAATCCAGCAAACACACAACATTGTCCCAATACGGTCTACCTTTTTACAATGTTGCTACAACATTGTCACAACATTACTATTAAATAATGTGATCATGCAATATTGTAACTACTTATTGGCAACTCAGGAGACAAAATTCCATGAAAAGTATGAAGAATTCTAGGAGGTTGTGACAACATTCTGACAACGTAGCTACTACACTGTCACAGCGTTGCTGGATAACGTTGTCACAACTTTCTAAGAAAATCTATTTCAATGTTGTGGACACCAAAACAACACTGTGATACAACATTGCTACATAACTATAAACATGTAAAGCACTGCTTTTTCAACACTGATAAAACATCATGCATCTCCAACACCGATAGTGATATACAGTTATATTTTATAATGTATTAAAGACTACTTTAGCATTCTACTTTAAGATGAATGCTTGCCGATGCAATTTTACCCTTTATTAGCACACTTAGTCAGCCAGCCATTGTCAGCTCAACCATACAGCCAAGACCCTCTGAAGATAAGCTTGTCAGGTATAACTGATCATTCCTCAACTAAGAACTGTATATACCAGCTATTCTCTAGTCTGTGGGGAGCTGTAAGCATTACAGTGAGCACAATGGCATAACAAATATAAAAGGACAGAAAAAAGGCAATCCCTGCCATCCTGATTCGACACACTAACATTTCACAGCACTGAAAGCCTGTAGACTTTAGTTAAGGTGCACAGTAGAGCTCCAGACTGAAAAATGGTGCCGTCGTGCCTCAGACCCCATCACACAGGACCCAGGAACAACTGAAATAGGCTCATTATAGTGCTTGTACTTAAACGAGTTAATATAAATGACCTTGCTCCAAATGCAGATCCAGATCCCTGAGTGTTCCCCTCCAATTAGTTTAACACTGAAGTTAAGCGAGGAGCTGCTTTTTTCCATATATACATCATAAAAAAGGTCATCAAAGGAGACTCACCCAAACAGCTCTAAAGTCTACTGCTGTTGCCCCTTTCATATCTGCTGGAAACAGTGCCTTGAGACTGTCTTATCTCTTCTCTCACACTCATTTTAAAGTCATACTGTGGTGATACTTCATGTCTTGCGTGTAATCTAAGAGTGTTATTTCAGGCCCAGGCACTGGCATTTTAATATGACAAGGCCACCCAGTATCATCCGGTCTCATAGTGAGCACTGCACTGATCAGTTCTGTAGTTGAAATGTCAAAGAAAGTAAGGTCTTCAATTGACCTATTCATGCTCTGCCCCCAAATGCTTTCCTTTGTAGTTACTGGAGCAAAAATCTCGTTCATGCTAATCAGAAACTGTAGCTGTAACCTGTCAAATTATGGAAATTAAGAGTGTCTTATTGTTTCTAAAGATTTACTTTGCATGTATGTGAAAGGTCACTCCCTAACTGATTAACCAATTAACACACAAATTAATAACTGTTCTGCCATTGCTGCTGGATAAAGAAAAAGACCTTCTATTAAAAAGCTGGGTTCATCAGACAAGTCAAGGAATGCTTTTGAATGACATGCAAGAAGGTGCAACAGCAGTTCATTTCACTAAAAAACGAACCATGCAGCTAATAATAGTGGCATGCAGAATCACTTTTTGAGAGGATGATAGCACAACTCCAAGGATTTACCACATAAAAAGCAAGTATCCCAAAGCGATAAACCAGACAGCTAACTTGCCCATGTTCTCAGAAAGAAAAGGGTGATGCAGAGCAGTTTGTGTGCAGAATTTTTAGGGCTGTGTATTGGCAAGAACCTGTCGATACAATATGTATCATGATATAGGGGTCACGATTCAATATATCACAGTATATTGTGATATTGCAAGCAAAGTAATATATTTTCAAATCCTACTATTAAAACACACCACTATATGAACAGGTTTGTCAATGCTTACAATAGCACTGAATGAATAGAATCGATACAGTGTCACAAAAAATAACATCCCAATTTTCTTACATGCCTAAGAATTATAAAGAAGGATGTGGTGGAAAATGGTGGATATTAAGAGCTAATGAAGCACACTGAGCAAAAGCTAAACCAAGACATGGTACTTATGCCTATTTTAACATGGGTTATTAAAGAGGGAATGTAAAATGTTTAGTAGCCCATCAATGTACATTCCAGTCAATTTGTCAAGCTATACTTTTTGATGATATAATAATGAATATCATAGTCATAGTACACTTCTTGTGTAAGGTGCTATGGCATGCAGAGGTCTGGGCAACCCAGTCAAAATGTTTTAGTTTTTTATCCTTGACCGTATAAAATAAAAGCTAAAGTAAAAGCAAAAATAAAATAGAAAAATAATCTGAATATAAATATAAAATAAAAGCATAAACAACTTGCAATGGCTTTAAGAGTGTGTCAGTACTCGCTTTGGGGGATTTTCATTCATTCTTTCTAATTGTGATTTTTATGCACTGCTATTTTCAATTATGTTTAGGTCAGGGGACTGTAGGGTCATGGCAAAACCTTCAGCTTGCACTTCTTGAGGTAGTCCACTATGGATTTTTAAGTGTGTTTAGGATCATTACCCTGCTGTAGAAACCGTCCTCTTTTCATCCTCTGCTTTTTTCAGATGGTGAGATGTTTGTTTTCAGAATCTTCTGCTTTGTGGGCATTAGTCATCTTAATATTCAGAGTGTTTGGCAGTTGCTTAGAGTGGCCTATGACTGCTGACTCTCGGGACAAGGTTTGAGGAGTCTTTGAAATTTGCATCGCCTGGCCTTTTGTAGCACTATGAACAAGCCATAGCCACAACAAACTATTTAAGGTCTGAGATCTTTGTAAAGTATGTGGGTACAAATAAAAAATGATACACTTATCTTTCCTTACATTGTTGAAAAGAATGTTTTATCACCTTCTGCTCAAAAACTATTCACAGTAACAGAAATTATGACCAGGGTGCCAAAACTTATTATATATAGAAACTTATTATATTATTATTAAGCAAATTTAAACTGCATATTAGTATATAACTGGCATGTATTGAGGGTGACAGAAGCACTACAGAAACAGCTTTTTCTCATGTAAATTAGCAAATCAGTTATGATACCCATTATTTTTCTCATTAACTGAATCATGGCTGGATCTTCACATAACAGTTCCTTTTAATAATGAGTTTGCACTCTAATACAAAAACACAATCTACTATGCAGCACTGATTACTACTAATTATCCATATGCACTGACAGTATACAATAAACTGGACTACAGTAGGCAGTATCATCATACAGCACTTACCTAGACAGAGGTCACAAACCGACCGTGAGCCTGAAAAATCTATTAAGTTAGCCTCTTTCCTGAATATCCTGAATGTTCGAAAACAAATAACGGTTAAACTTCTCTAAGAAAGTGATAAGGACAGCAGCTAGACACTATATTCATTCTGCCTCTTAACTGGCAGCATTACAAATACAAATGACATTTACATGACAGTTACAATGTCCAGATCTGTTTACGATGCTTTAATGAAAAAAATGTCACTTACTACTAAACAAAAAGCTGTTAGGAACTTCTGTTTGCTCAGCTATATATATATATATATATATATATATATATATATATATATATATATATATATATCCAAATAGTAATAATACAGTCGGATGTGGTCAGTGTGTTGTTTAAACCTTTCCAAGCTTTTTTTCCAAGCTTGTCCTTGTGAAAACAACCCAGTATTATTTACAGTTCTCATCTAATATCTGCTTTGACTTCTCAGTACCTTATTAAGCTGAATCAAGATTGCTGGTGAAGGAATTTAAGAAATTCACACAATGTCTGGGGCGTCCAGGAGAATTCTGGAACTAAACTTTGCTCTTCAAACTGAGACACAAGACATTTTCTACTTCTTTCAAAATAAGATATAAGTGCTACTTTGTATTGTATTTATGGTTATTTACAACTGTTGAAATAATATGATATACATTCTTACTGGCAAAAATACACTTATTGCTAAGATAAAGGCTTTAAAACAATAATTAGGTGTCTTTCGACTTTTGTACAGTAGTGTATGTCAGGCTACATTTTTTCCCTGACATTAAGTTGTGTCATGACACTATCTACAGTGAACTGACAGACTTTCTAGCTCAGTGTATAACACAGTAACATAATGCTGGTAATATGACATGACAGCTTGCCAGGTGAGGGTAGCTGAACAAAAGAGAGGATTGGCTTTGACCCTTAGGTAAAGTTTAATTTCCTCATTTATAAGATTTAAAAAATATATATTGGCACAACAGAAAATATCATAGGTGTTATATGACCTTGACACCAAAGTTAACAAATCCAGCATTTATGAGAGACAAGACCTGTTTTACTAAGGCTGGTTTATGTCATTTTTTATGTTGGGCTTATGTGTGTCACTGCCATAAAAATGTAACCAAACTTACTTTAAAGACACAGGAAATTCAGACACAGGCAGACTGTAATGAAAGCATGCTAAATTGTAAAACAAGATAAACTCCACAATAGCGTAAAGTGAAACAGTGATTAATTGCTGCCAAGTTGTAACTTCCAGTACAGCTTTTGTTTGATCAATACAATGACTCATGCATCTCATTTCATATTCTGCTCTCACAACCTCAGTAACAGCCTAAAGAAGGTACGACACCCAAACCTGTGGAGTTGATCTTATACAGCATGAGAAGTGTGCAGTAACAGAATTAGCTGTGTGGTGCACTCTTAGAATGTCAATGAATTTCTTTTGGTTTCCTTAAAGAACATTTTATTGGACAATTCTTTAACCCTTTCGCAAGTACGGCCCCACAAGAAGGATTTGCCATAATTGGTCCCTAGATAGTAGAGGGGCTCCACAGGTGGGATTTAAACATGGCATTATAATGTTTAGTTTTGAACCATATATCTGTTGATTTGCCTTCCTACAACACACACAGCACATCACCAAAAACACAGCCAAAACATTATGACCCATTGTGACAATGGATGCGAATCGAACTTCTATTTTAGAAGTCTATTTTAGACTCAGAAATTTAATACATTCCTGTGATATGTTTCAGAAGTATTAGGACAATTTAACGCTTTGTCAGTCATGCCAGACGCATGTGGTATAAACCAGGCTTTCCTGCCGTGTCAATGTTTTATGCTCAGTCGTACGCATCTCATACATATTGTGTAACAGGCTAGCCAAAGTTAGCCTAATGCAGACAGCTATTAAAGCTGCCAACTCAAACTTGGCCTCACAATGAGTTAGTTATGTGAATGTTGACAGGATAATATACCCATCTCACCACCAACAATCTGGTCATCATATCCAGTAATTCTTGATAATGTAATATGCTTACAGTGGGCTTCCTTATAATAGTCTTTCAAAACACTTATCAGTTCCAGTCAGTAACAGAACTGGAAGTCACTTAAAACACATGCAAAAACTAGCTAATAAAAATAACCTCAGCATCCATGATATGATATATAATTTAGCCTGTTGATTCCACTCCAAACTGGCCTCATTCTAGACCTGCAGTTTCACATGTGCTGAAAGAACTCACTATGGGCAGATTGTCAGGCAGTCAAAACTTAGTTTCCATATATGAACTAAGGAAGTCAAATAAGTTAATTTACGTTCACTGGTTTTGTGAGGTCACAAAAACCAAACCCTTACACATATGCATATACTCGCCTGTTCAGCCTACAGCAGCTTAGCTCCATACATACAACTTCAAGGTATAATAAGTGTTTCACTGCAGACTTTTTTATGCACAATAAAGATCAACCAATCAGAGCAGATGTTTATACCGTCATATTCAAAACTGAGTTGATGATCATATTTCCAAGTAAAAACAAGCATAACATTTTCTAAATATTAAATATGATCCGTATAGAGGATGTGTCAACTTTTGTTTTTGCAAGGTATGTTTAAACTTTTGCATGTACCTGTATCAGTTTTTACAATACAGGTGCACACTGTAGTTTTGCACTTACAGACTGTAGTCCATCTGTTTCTCTGCATACTTTGTTAGCACCTTTATCCTGTTCTTTAATGATGAAGACCCCCAAAAGAACCAGTACAGAGCAGATATTTGGGTGGTGTATTTTAAGCTCTGCAGTGCCACTGACATGGTGGTGGTGTGTTAATGTGTGTTGTGCTGGCATGAGTGGATCAGACACAGCAGTGCCCAATTATTGTTCGCTCTATTACACACGCCTACCTTGATGGTCCATCATGTGGAATATAAAGTCAGGGATGGTAGCTCATCTGTTGTTTGTGTTGGTCAAACATAAGTCTTTCATTAGTGGTCTAGGACGATGTTGGCTGGATGTTGATGGTTGGTGGACTATCCTCAGTCCAGCAGTGACACTAAGATGTAGTGGTAGTGTGTTAGTGTGTGGTATGAGTGCATCAGACAAAACTCCAGTGCTGCTTGCTGGAGTTTTGAAATGTGTCTGATGCACTCATACCAGCACAACACACACTAACACACCACCAATGTCACTGCATTTCTGAAAATGATCCATCGAGTGAAAGGGGATGAACAATGTATTTAGCGAATCAGATGGACTACAGTCAGTAATTGTTAAACAGCAAAGTGCTCCTATATGGTAAGTGGAGCTGATAAAATGGAGAATGTGTGTAGATATAAGTAGGTGGTTTTAATGTTATGGCTGATTGGTGTATAAACAGTGGTTGAAATACAAAAAATTAAAAACTAATTGGGACTGTATTAAACCACATGGATGTCATAATTGCACCTCGGGGGAAAAATAAATGACAAAATACAAAGTTTGTTCTCCCCCTAAAACTGATCACTGAAGCCAAGAACTACTTAGAAACCTTCCCAGTTTAAGAGTGTAGATTATCTTTTTGTTTCTCACACAGGAGCGTTTCAAAGCATTTATTGTATGGGTCGCTCCCTTCCTCACGCTTCTCCTCTCTCATCCTTCCAAGCTCCCTCGCTCCATTTATTTAGCACGCAGCGTGGCACAGCCGCTTCCATGCAAAAGAGCAGCAAACAGCCAGACACAGCCAAGAGGAAACACTCAATACAGCGCTTGAATTATTCAACAGCCTTATCTGCCGTCACACAACACACGCACAGCGAGAGAGAGAGAGAGAGAGAGAGAGAGAGAGAGAGAGAGAGAGAGAGAGAGAGAGAGAGAGAGAGAGAGAGAGAGAGAGAGAGAGAGAGAGAGAGAGAGAGAGAGGGAGAGAGAGAGAGAGAGAGAGCTAGTGAGGAGGGAAAGGTGTTCCTAATCTTTCCCACGCCTCCCTTTCTCCCTCACCCACTTGTTCAATTATTCATCCACAGCTGGTTGGACAGAGCACAAGTGTGTTTTTGGTAAACAGTGATTGGGATTGATATTGGTACAACACACTGTACTAGCCACAACATTAAATCACTACTTTCTATTTAAATATCAGTTTTAACCTCACACTGTTGACTGTGTTTTAATATATCGCACTGCTGTGGTGTGCTTCTACCTGAGCACGAGTAAACTCTGCAGACATCCAGCTAGCACTCCAGCACCTCTCTATCTCATCTATTTATCTACAAATCAGTCAACCACAGCAGGACACGAGGTCTGAATACAAAGTGCATGAGGTTACATTTAAGCAGTGTGTCAAATCTTAAACTTCCCCCCTCGTATCTGACATGCAGTCTTTGTGGACACTCAATCACTTCTTTGAAATCCGTGGTTATTTCTCAAGAAAGCTGTCTGTGAAATCCTTAGATGCAATAGCTGTGCAATGTATCAAAATATCAAATATTATAATACTTGAAGAACGTGATATGAAATTATATTTTTTGTTGGAACAGACAAACGAAGCTACAGCAGTGCTGCAAGCTATGTACAATAAAGTGGATTTAATTGCACATGCGCTGAACTAAATCCAATTAACTGGTAGTAATGATGCTCTCAGTGATAAAAACATGCAGTTGGTCAGTGCTCAAGTTATTTATGGTATACATAGAAAAGCATACTCTGGATAATTTATCAAGATAATGATTAATATTTTCATATTGCCCAGGCTTATTGGAAAGAAAGAAAGAAAGAAAGAAAGAAAGAAAGAAAGAAAGAAAGAAAGAAAGAAAGAAAGAAAGAAAGAAAGAAAGAAAGAAAGAAAGAAAGAAAGAAAGAAAGAAAGAAAGAAAGAAATATTTTTGTAACATTACACTTCTTATTGCATTTTTATACATACTATTATATTATTATTTTATTACCTTGTCATTTTGCAATCATGTTCTTTACAGCAATGTCTTATTATGAACTTGTTATTAAGTAATAATTTTGGCATTGCTATTAAAGTGGAATTCTGTATAAAATCAGGTCAATTTAACTCAAACAAACTCATCAGAGTGGTCTGATGGTGTGTTTTTTCTTTTGGGATTATTTTCCTTTTTTACTATTTTGCTATTGGAAACTATTTTACAAGACCTTGCATGCCTCTCTCTGCCTCTTGTGTATTTTGATGATATATGATTCCATCTTTGGAAGCATTTTTTTCAAGCCACAGGCTATAACAGGCTAAAAAATACAACACATGTCGTCAGCAAAGGCCTTTAGATATAACAGTTATTGTTAAAAATAAACCATTAGGGCTGCTGGTTGAATGCATGCACCTTACCTGGGGGTACAAGAACCTGCACAACTTTTTGTGAGGCCACTGAAGCTAAAAGAGGTGTCTAAAGAATCCCTTCAACAAGAAAAATGTTAGGGGTAAAATTTACAATAAAAGATTTGCATATTCACATATGAAAGAATGATGATTTTGATAAAGCAATTGAAATACAGCGCCACTAGTCTTTGGTGAACGTAACACTAAACCCAGAGAGCTCAGAGCCTTAAACCTGTTTGTTGTACAGAGCTTTGTTTATTCTATGAGTGCTCTGAGGAGTCTATGGAGCTCTAGTCTGTGGTCACAGGGTTGGAAATGATCACAGTCATCAGCCAGTCAGCCTGTTGCCTTATAATATGTCCTCTGAGGTTGGATCCAGGTCCAGGAACAGAGACTGTACTTATAGGGTGGTGTATGTGGGCTCTTGTTCCTATTACCATTGTTCCTATAGAATGGCAAAGTTCCCATCAAACCATTCTGTTTACTGAGCAATGATTTAACTATGCTGAAGTTTTGAAAATCAGGTAGAGTTTTAATTTAACTCCTATAAAATATCAAATACATCGAACGGCTTACTGTTGGAAAACTGCAATCTGCATGGACTATTCTCAAATTGTAGGAGTAAAGAATGGAAGTCTGAACTTATCTGGACATCTAAGACATCAAAGAGGAATTCCACCGACTTTTCTAAATTATACCATAATTAAATACTTACAATGTAAGCAAAGTCAATCAGAGTTATTTGATGTGAAAAGGTGCACTGGAGAGAAATGTATAGGAACCAGGGATCACAATGTCTACGATGCAGTAATTTAACCAATTAATTTACTATCCAAAATAACCACGTGTCTTCTGAGTTCTTTGAGTATGATTTTGCCCTACATGTATCTTTCCCTTATAAATAGATATATTTCCATAAAATTTCCAGCCAAATAAAATCACAGGCTTTAGGAACAAAATCGTAGTCGAATAGGTAAAAGCTTTCTTTGTGTTAGCTTTTAGAGGCATGCTTCAGACAACTGGTTCTTATCACCACCACTGTGAACAGTTTTGACACAGAGAGTTTACCTAAAATGGAAATGACTCAAAATGACTTTGTTTTTTAGCTAATAATATAATTATTCAGCACTCTTAAAAATAAAAATGCTGATATTTTTTTCCTGCAAACCTTTGATATAAAAAGACATCATACTAAAACATTGCCAGCCTTCCTTTCCACCCTTATTCAGATTCATTTCAATTAAACTGAATGATCACTGTTTTATAGGGTATCTAAACCCCCAAACCCAATCAGGTGAAGATAAAGAAGTCATTGGATATCAGCATTACATTTGAGCATTCTTTCCCAGGTGCAAAGCTGAAGCATCAAGGTAAACCATGCAATATATTCTGCTGCAGTCTCCCCCTCATTAATGCTGCTGCTGCTGTTGTTTTTTTAGTATCTAAATATCAACACACAGCTACGCTCCAATCACGACTGGCGCTATGGCTCATGATACCCAGCTACAGTTACAGCTACTGCATGTATAAAATGACAGCTAATGGAAGCGCTTTAGACTTATACTATACTTCTAAACTACCCTGTCATACTGAGAGTCTTTCTCTCTGAACATGTCACTCTAATAACTGGAGTGTATGCGTATCTCTGCCACGCTGGGGTTTTTCGAGCTGTCCTCAGGCAACTGGAGCTTTGCCACTCGGCGGCCAGCAGCCCAGTCTGTAATGTGGCCTGATCATCCTGTGACAGTCAGTTAGGCCAGCAGGAGACAGTCCTGTGGTAATAAATGTCACCTCACCCACCCACACTCAAACCTCTCTGCCTGCCTGTCACAGCCACTCAGCGGCACACACCTACTGACTCAGGTCTGATGTGAAACAGTATATCACCATAAGAAATTCACACTTTCAAAGGTTGGAATAACTGTTTTATTTAACCTGTTTTATTTAATGTAGAGCCAATTTTGCCCACAGTGTTTGGCAACATTTGCTTGGATTTGTTTATTTACATAAGCCATGGAAAGCCATAATCTGACTAAGCCACCTGGACCTAAGTCCACACAACCTTAACTGTGCAGCAGTTGGCCCCAATGAATTGCAAATCAACACGACGTAGTCACTCTCTGTGATCTTTTGTATCCCCACTCTTACTCAACATCTACATGTGTCCACTACAACAACATCACTGGCTCTCTTACTGCAGTCCTACAGACTCTTTATGCTAATGCTTAGAGTTGACGAACAACTGGATGTGCTAAAACTTTTCCCAACTTAACAAAACTAAGGCCAAAAATGAAGGAGGAACCTCATCTCCAGTAAGCTGTACTACTATAATGCCCTCTTCACTGCTGCATTGTGGAAGACTCTTCAGACAGCTGCAAAATGCATGCTGCTAGAATGATAACCAGGCCAAGGACAATAGAATATATTATCTCAAATTTCTATACCAGCTTCCAGTCAATTATAGAAGTGACTTTAAGGCACTGCCACTAGTATGTAAATCTCTTAATGGGCTTGGATTTAACTAAATTTCATATCTGCTCAAAGATTACAAACCTAGCATTTACAATCCCAGTTTAGGTCATCTAGTTGTACCTAGAATTAGAACCGAACAAGGTCAAGCAGCCTTCCACTATTACACCACCAACAGCTGGAATAAAATTCCTGAAAACATAAAGTCAGCCATCTTTCAAAATTAAAAACATTACTGTTCTCCATGGCATTCAATGACGTTCACTAAGGTGTACACTTTGTATAAGTCTACAATTTCTAGCAATAATATCTTCTAATTTAAATATGTATTTTACTTTTGTGTTTTTTAATTTTAAAGCACTTTGAATTACATATGATTTATTCACTAATGAAGATGAACATGTTCTGAGAAAATATTTGGGAAAAATTTTAGATGTCCAGTGTTTGTTAGCCTTGTAGTTCCAGTACTAAGATTTTGGACACCAAGCATGTTTTGGATCATCAACTGTAGTTTTTCTAATTGGTATTGAGCTACAAAATATGCCCAAAAGTTGGTGGGATATGCTGCAGTAACAGGTTCTACTCTTTAGACTAGGTCCTGGACTAAATGTAGCAACTCTAGGCTCATGAGAAGCTGCTCTTGAACTTTTCATCCAACACCCATCTATAGAGGAATATAGTACAGATAGTTTGTGCAAAACCTAGATAAAGCATATATTTTGTTGACATTTCAGTCCAAATGATGTGTTTTTATTCTGTGATAATATATGCGGACATCTATAATCACCCTGTAAAACCGCATTAGCCTTTAGCTTTATATTACAGGAGCTAAAACATACAAATTCCAACAATCACACAGCCAATTAACATAATCTCATATGCAGAAAGGGAGATTTTTACTACACCATTTCAATACAACATGATTTAAAAAGTGAATATCTTGTTTGATGGGGATAATCAGTGTTAGTTTAACATCAGCTGCCAAAGTTGTGGTGTGTCCACAGCATGATGGCAGCGACAAGTGTGATGATGTCAACTGAGTACTATCTTTATTAGATATCACTTGATAACTTGCTTCCAAAATAAAATAAAATACTGTAACAGTTATTAATACGATATACACATGACTCCAAACTTTTGAATGGTAGTTTATAGAGATGGCACTGAGCCATCAGCATCCGCAGAAAATGCTAGATGCAGATACAGAACGGGAACAAAATGTATTGTATCCAATCCTGTGACAAATCTATGCTGAAAGAGCCTTGGCATTTCTTCTTGTGAGGCATTTGAGTTGCTTGGGCATGATAGTTTTTTTAGAATGCCCAGGAGCTCCAATTAAAAATAATTTCAAGGTTTAGTTTGTTGTGTTTTTCTTAAACATATCAGATCAGTGTCCTATGATAAGGTTTTAATATTGGCACTGGAACAGAAAATGCACTATTATGCCATCTCTCTATTAGGGTACCTTCAGTCACTTGATGTTACGTGATTAAGAACTGTAAACTTTGTAAGATCACTACCGCCCTCTGTTAGCCGATGGGATTACTGAGTTTAAAGAGTGCTGAGAATACAATGGAAACTAGATCTAGAACAAAAACTGCAGGACAGAAGACTCAGAGCACTGTTAACAGGCAAGAATGATCAGAGAGATTTCTTAGAGTGCTAATAAGCACGACGGTATAGGGATGTTCAAAAGCAGTGCCCATTTAGAATAGCAAAATATCACTTAACGCTGTTCCCGGGCTCGGATTTATTACAGCAAATTAGCATCAGCTGATCTTTGATCTCCACCAGGTCTTGACTTATCATGGTGAGGAAATTCAAAGAAGCGCGCGGCAACTTTCATCTTTCACAACTTCCCTGAGACGTATGAGGACACACACATTGCCCTTGTCAGTGAGAAAGTTAACAACCTAGTTTTCAACAGTCTACAGGAGGCTCGGTGGGAGGCAGTACAATAACCAATATTCAGCACATAATGGCCTTTTTTCCGCATCTTCTCCCTCAGGCGTCCAAACGGACTGTGAGCCGAGGCCAGAATCTAATGCCCCGGCAGTGTCGGAGCTGTGCGCCAAATGTCTGTGTGACCATGCAGACGTGATGTCAAGCCTGCTTCGGCTCATCTCGAGCCAACAGGAGCTCAGTCAGCCACGGCAAAAACCATCTTACATGGCCGCTGGCCACAAGGCCAGAGATAATTGTCTTTTCAAGTCCTGATAAATAAGCTACAGCGAGAAAAACAGCAAGTGGAGAAACAGGACCAGGACAGGACAGCAGGGTGGGTGTGTGTAAGGGGGGGAAAAGGGATGAAATTTAACCAGAGGGCATGAGGGAGACTTTTAGAACATCTTGCTTTTGGTGTTTCATCTTCTGTTCTCTGCCTCTCTTTCGTTCTCTCATTTCCCTCTGCCTCCCTTCATTACTCTTACTACATGCATACACACCCACACACACACACACACACACACACACATGCACAATGAGCTGAATGTAGGTCAGCTCTGTAGAGGGATGTGAAAGTGAATGGTAAATCAAAACAATCTATCGGCTTTCAGATCCCTGCAGCGGAACAACGGAGCCAACCAACTGATGGAGGGAGGGGGGTCTTCCTCCAGAACTTACATGCAGTGCAGACTACACGTGTGGCCAGACTGCATACGTGTATTAAACATGGAAAGACCCAGAAAAGTGTCAATTAAGTCAGTAGGGACATTTATTATAATTAGTATTAATGATTGCCAGACACTGTATCAGAACTGTATTGGCGTTGTGCCATCCAGGCTATTTTGAATGTCTCTTTCGAGGAACCCAATGTCAGTGATCAAATCTAGGCAACAGCATATCCTATTAGAGTAAAGCGGAAAGGCACAAAGAAGGCTGTATGCCCACAAAACAAGGCTTTATTGTTTAAACTACTCATAAATTGTAAAGGTTGGCTAGAGGGGGCTAACTCATTGCTGATACAGCTGGAAAAACAAATCCTCAAAAAATTAAGAAGCTCTATCTGGGACGAACATGCTGCCTATTTGTGAAATATATGATGAGCTTTGTGGTATCATGACATTTCTGAGGGTTTCTGTCTGTTTCTGAGTCACTGACTAGGTGATTGACTGACCTGCCCCTGACTGATAACCATTGTTGGGATGCGCATGCACAAGCAGCAAACAGGCGATATACACATAAATAAAGTGACACCATGAGTGAACTTCTAAAGAGAAGAGGTGCCACTCACTAGTGTCTGCCATGGTGGTGAGACTCCACTTTATGGTGCTCCTGAGCGAGTCCAAAATGAATGTGTTACTATGGAGCTTTTGAGCAAAATGCTTAATCATTTTTATACAGAATGCAGTCAAAATACTGAACACGGAACAACATACACTATTTCAATACTGCTGATATGTTTTTAAAACGCCTTGCAACTATGCCTATAGAACTTTACAACAGTATCCTATGTACACATTCATATGTCTATTCATCACTTTACATAAATGACTGGATATATATTTTGCTGATTAAATCCTGTCTCTCCCTTGTATTATTTATTGTATTATATCAAAAAGCCTGTGTTTTATGAAAGGGAGTGAACGGGATTTAATCAGCAAAATATATTTCCAATCATTAAATCAAGTGATGTATACTCATACGCAAACGTTGGGCTAACATACCAATCTACGCTGTCCAACATCTGCTCCTCATATGCTGTCAAAGTTTTATAATGAACGGACCAATGAAGATGCTACAAAATCAGTTGAAATAAAACGTATAAAAGAGAGAGACCAGTTCAGAGTATAAGCTTTATTCTTGAGGATACCGCAGTACAAACGTTTTGAAGGTGCTCCTATAGGCCTACTTCCATGTTCCATCTGGCCAATGAGATCCGTCTGGCCAAGTTGTTATGTCCTGGGTTTTGGGGCTACCTCTCTGGGGGTTCCTACCATAAACTAAAGGATTTACTGAACCATAAACTTCTTACAACCTCTGTAGCTTTCAGTGTGTCCATCTGCATAAACAAGCTTTTACCAGACGCCATAGTATGTACGAAATATTCACAGCACACTGATAGTAAAGGATATTTTTGTCCTCTCCGGTAAAGTTACTTTTGGAGACACTTGTTTTCCTTTGGATAGCGATGAAATAAAGAAAGCATAAAACAGACTGAGTGAAAGTCACTACTTTGGAAATAGTACGCTAGTGTAACCGTAGCTCACTCTGAATCTTAAATGCTAGCAGCTAGAGAAGGAGTGGTGTTTTAATATTTTTTACCTTCTCAGGTGCAAGTGGTAAAGCTGCTTGACTTGACACATGATTCTGGGTAGAAAAACGTTGGCACAGAAATCTCTTTACAATACTAACAGTCTTAGCATCTGCTAATTAAGAGCTTATCAGAGAACTAGCTAATCAAATAAGTCTGGTTTATTCATAGCGTAACAGATATCTGACTGTTAAGTGTGACATAAATGACCATTTCTAAACCTGTTTTCAGGACGTTGTCACAAACTACTAGAATCCCTCTTAGGTTCTATTATATATTAAATATAACTTAAGAAAATTATCCTTTTATTTTAAAACTTTTTACAAAATAAAAGTTGGAATGATGTGTAAATAATTGACACATTAAACTGAAGAGAGTACAAAGACAACATACCAAATGTTGAAACTGTGAAACTGCATTGTATTATTCTAACATGTGGCAATGTTTTGGAAATACATATAACCAACAGAGAACATCCTTCTGCAAATTTTGTGCTGTTTATTTGCTGAATTTCTTACTGAATTTTTTTACAGTATATAACAACAACTAAAACACACAGAAAATCTTGACCAGGTGTATTCAAACTTTTGCAGACAAATGTATTATTGTTATTAGTATTTATTTTAGCAACATGATAAAGTGTCTCATAGAAAAATCTCTTAGTTGCTTGCGAACCATGAGATTTTTTACCATGTTGCAATAAACTATGGCAATAAAAATGGTTTTAATATCCTATATGGGACACTTAAGTATAGCCAATGGTGGTTCAGGAAGTGAGGTTGGTTGTTAACACAGTATAAAATATCAATAATGCAAATAAAATCTTTACATAAGGATCTATAATTTTACAGAACATTAACTATTTTGTATTGTCACACTTTTATGAACCATCAAACTGAGAAAGTAGAAATGACTCACACTTTACACACACACATGCACAATCTAGGACTGCACCTAAGGATTAATTTAAAAGATTTTTTTTTTTCAGATTGGTTGATTTTTTAATGGAATTAAAGTTATCATTTGTAACCAGTGTATATATATATTATGTATATTATTTACAGTATACACAATAATTATTATTTTGTTAGCTTTTTTGCAATAAGCACAATAAAATTCCACCTCTAAAAAATAGTTTAAAGTTAGATATCGATAATCGATTAGATAATTTTGTAATCGATTAGATAATTTTGTAATCGATTACGTCGGTTGATGCATCACCCCAGCTCTAACACACACAAACACACAAACACACACACACACACACACACACACACACGCACACACTGACAAGAATAAAGTCTGCAGATTGCAATAAGAGGAAAGTAATTAGAATCTGAAGAACCTGTTGTGACATCCTAGCAAAATGTGATGCTGTGCAAACAACCTCTTAACCCTATTTACAGCTATGTAGGATATTATGAGCTATAATTACATATTTTGCCTCAGAAAGGAAGCGGTTTACTCCCACAACAAATTCTTCAAACTCCAGGCCCTCTTTCCAGTCATTAATCTAAAGCTTTATTATTTAATAATGACTATGAAATATTCAGTTAATACTATGGAACTAATATGTAAGTGATGTAGCTGTAAGAGTGAGGAATGAAAGAAATTAGAATTACATGGTTCCTGGGGCTTGAAATGGTTTTTAGATTATAAGATTATTAGCTAGAACTTGATTCAAATTCTTAGTGAATGAATTACTCATTACTCCTCCTACTTTTAGTTTCTTTTTGGGAGAAACTGTTTGGGAGGGGATGTGAAAACTTCCCCATGCTGGCAGATAGGCTCCTGATTCAGCATTCTAATGCCTTTCCCAGTTGTCTAATTGACTGCTTGTCACACTGTACCACCACTAAGCCAAGCCAGGGTAGAGGATATCACAGAGCTGCTGCTGAGGAGCGAGCATTCGTCCTAATGAGATTTTAATGACTGAAACCGAGATCATTCTTGCCATCTGTGACTCCACGTATCAGTCCCCATGGCCCGGACATGCCATTACCAAAGAAACAGTGACCCATAGTGGCTTAGCACGAAAATCTGTCCCTACATTTGTTTGAGTTTGCTTTAAAAAAAAAAAAAAAAAAAAAGCTTTTAAAGAGCAGCAAAGGCCTATTGTCTACAATGTGGGGAACATCAAAGCTATCTTCTGATAAATGTTTAATTAATTCTGTAATTATTATATCAAACGATGACAGCTTTCAGAAGTTGTTACCTGCTTCTGACATTTTTCTTTCACTAAAGATTTATTTATAGGATTTATTTATTTATATCACAGCTCAGTTCAATGACTTTTCTCATATTAGGGCTCAACTGTTGGTCAAATTTGTGATAATAAGATGACAGAGTCATTTACTGGCTACTTAGTCTACTACCTATGACTTACAGTCACGTTACGTGCTGTCACGACATGAAAAGGGGCTAAGTCATCTGAAAGACAAAATTTTCACCAGTGCTTGGGTTCTGTAGACTGAGAGCTCAGATAATGTACCACTAATACATTGATCAGCTCTTACTTCTCCATGTCTGGCTTTAAGAATATCTGCAGGTTGTCAGTCTTCAGCAAGCGTCCTCCTCTTCAGCCAAACTAATGCAAACCTAATTAAACAGAGCCTAGAGAACACAGCGTCTGGAAGGCACAACCGGAATTATCCGCTCCAAATATAATGCAAACAAGTTCACTCAAATATTGGTGGGGACAATTCTTTCAACACAAAATATTGGTTGGGACATGTCCCTACCCTCCATGTGCAAATCTACACCCTTGGTTATGAAACAAAATGTCAAACCGAATTAGATAGATATTGATAATCGATTAGGTAATTTTTCGATTACGCCGATTAGGTCGATGCATCGCCCCAGCCCTAACACAAATACACAGATACACATGCACTCACTGACAAGAATAAGGTCTGCAGATTGCAATAAGAAGAAAGTCATTAGAATCTGAGGAACCTGTTGTGACATCCTAGCAAAACTTTTTATTTTTATTCCAGACCATAACAAGACATTTCAAAATGTAGTTGCTCTGTTTCAGATTGTTATGCTGCTGAAAGTCTGCCTCTATAATGGCTTTGTACATGATATCATCAATGAACACAGGTTCATATATATATCATACATTTATAACACATATACATTTATTTTCTAAAAAAAAATAAGTCAAGGTTTATTTATATAGTGCATTTTACAACAGATATTATCACAAAGCTTTACAGAAAATCTGAGTCCAAGACACCAGTGAGCAAGCCAGGGGCAACAGTAGCAAGAAAAAAACTCCCTTAGAGCAAGAGGAAGGAACCTTAAGAGGAACCAGACTGAAAAGGGGAACTATCTGGTTGACACTGGATAGCAAAACAAGCACAAAAGCAATCAAAGAAGATAAGATTTACAATTAAATGTAATATTGAATGTAAAAAAGTTGTTTGCTGAACTTTCGGAGTTTAACAAATAGTAAAGAACATCAACAACTGCTATTAGTAGCTTGTAATAATAGTGATAATCTATTAGTAAGAATATGAGAAGAGCTTAATGTACTGTGAGGCAGGAGACGAATAAAGGCTGGCTTTCACACAGTTCAGATACATCGAAGCTCCAATGTGGGTTTAGAATTCAAGCAAACAAGAACACCCGGTCAAGCCAGTTAAAGCAAGAGCATCAGACTGCACAGGATGGACAGTGGTTGGGCAGTTGTTCACGCATCAGACCTCAAAGGATGGACAGCTGTTCTGCATCAAACCACGCAGGATAGACAGTTGTGGGGCAGTTGTTCTCGCATCAGATCGCACAAGATAGACTGTTGTTGGGCAGTTGTTTTACGCATCAACCCACAGCAAATAGATATATGGTTAAAGTGTCTAAATATTTTTGTGAAGAGTTCTCCACCAGGTTTTGCAAATGGCAGAAGAATAGCTAAGGGGTGGCCAGTGCCACACTAGATTGAAGCATGACCACCCCTCTGGCCCACTCAGTTATAGAAAAATGAGACCGTCAGCTATCATCCGTCAGCCATTTTATAATTAGCTGTGATAGGCTAATTTACTCAGCAAACAGGCGAGTGAACGTGCACTGCATGCTTCCCCCTCAGCAGTGTGGCTCTGGTATGAAGTAGGATTTTCAGTGGTACGAGGAGTTAAATATTAAACATTAGAAGCTGACGAATGTTTAATATTTAACTCAGCGTACCATTGAAAATCCTACTTCATAATTATTTATCATGCTAACTAAATTTTAGTACAGTTGAATACCGGCTTGTGTTGTAGGTTAAGCATATACAGTGCTGTACTGGCCAGCTTTCTAATCATTATACTTACATAACCTTGACCTCAATGCTTGCAACTTAAACTACTGACCTCTGTAGCTTGTCCTAAATTAAATTTTAATACAGCAATGCTATTTCTTTTCCTTAGCAGTGCCGCCTTTTGGAGTGTCCCAGTCCGAGTCCAGAGCTGAATCTAACAGAGATGCTGTTAAATGACCTAAAGAGAGCTGTTCACACCAGACATCCTAAAAATATGACTGAGCTGAAGCAGGTCTGTAAGGAAGAAAGGTCCAAGAGTCCTCCTGAATGTTGTGCAGGTCTGATCAGCAAGCTACCGGAAACACTTGTTGGAGTTTATTGCTGCCGAAAGAAGGTTTAACCAGTTATTAAATCTAAGGGTTCACTTACTTTTTCCACCAGCACTGTGAATGTTTAATGGATGTGTCCAATACAGACATAAAATATTATAATTGTTTGTGTGGAATTAGTACTTATACTATACTTGGGATTACTATACTTGGGACTTAGATGTAAATCCGATCACATTTTATGATCAAT
Organism: Megaleporinus macrocephalus; assembly: GCA_021613375.1. NCBI lineage: Eukaryota > Metazoa > Chordata > Actinopteri > Characiformes > Anostomidae > Megaleporinus > Megaleporinus macrocephalus. The sequence continues at coordinate 30,410,354 of CM038711.1, read as the reverse complement.
TAATGCAGAAAACCAGGCAATCTAAAGAGTTCACATACTTTTTCTTGCCATATTATATATATATATATAGTAGCATGTGGCATCTGTATTTGGAAGCTGTTGCTGTGAACCCACAGCATGTGGTCAAAGGAGCTCTCAATGGAAGTGAAACATGCCGTCATTAGGCTGAAGAAAAGAATAAAAGGAGATAGCGGAAAATCCAAATAAACAGTTTGGTTCATTCTGGGGAAAAAACTGCGCACTGGTGAGCTCAGGAACTCAAAAAGGCCTGGAGGTCTTTGGAAGACATCAGTGGTGGATGATCGCAGACTCCTTTCCACGGTGAAGAAAAATCCCTTCACAACATCCACCCAAATGAAGAACACTCTCCAGGAAGTAGGTGTATCACTATTTAAGAGCAAATACAGAGGGTTCACCACAAGGCGCAAACCATTAATTAAGCCTCAAAAATAGAAACCCTAGATTAGACTTTGTCAGAACTTCTAAAGAAGCCAGCCCAGTTCTGGAACAGCATTCTATGAACTAAGATCAACCTGCATCAGAATGATGTGAGAAAGAAAGTATGGAGAAGGGTTGGAACGAGCCTTGATCCAAAGTACACCACGTTCTGGCATGGCATGAGCATGCGTGTCTTCTAATGTCACTGGGTGACTGGTGTTTATTAATGATGTGACAGAAGACAGAAGCAGCTGGATGAATTCTGAAGTGTACAGGGATATACTTTCAACAAACGCAGCAAGATTGATTGGACCGCACTTCACAGTACAGATGGACAGTGACTCAAAACATACTGCGAAACCAACCCAGGAGTTTTTTTAAGGCAAAGAAGTAGAATATTCTGCAAAGGCCGAGTCAATCACCAGATCTCAACTCGACTGAGCATGCATTTCACTGCTTTAGACAAAACTTAAGGCAGAAAAACCCGCAAACAAGCAACGACTGAAGACAGCTGCAGTAAAGGCAGCATACTGCATACTGGAAACCCAGCATATGGTGATGTCCATAGGTTCCAGATATCAGCCAGTCAATGTCTGCAAAGGATTCTCAACAAAGTATTTTATTTACAGTAATGTTAATTTGTCCAATTACTTTTAGAGCTCCTAAAAAAAAAGGGGGGGGGGGGGGGGGCTTTGTAGAAAAATGGTTGGAATTCCTAAACTTTTCATAGGATATTTTCTTCAACCCCTTCAATTGAAGTTCAACACTTCAATTGCATTTCATTTGTTTCATTTTAAATCCATAGTGATGGCATGCAGAGCCCAAATCATGAAGATTGTGTCACTGTACAAATATTTCTGGGCCTAACTTTATATAGAAATGCTGAGGGTTAGTCACTGTGACTCATGATATAGTCCCAAATCACATCACATTATACCCAAATCTAAATACTGTCACATGTGAACTGCTTCTCATAAGTTTCATCTCCTCAGCGAAAACAAAGAAACATGTTTTAAGATCAACATTTATTTTAGAACTGTCTCCACGCACTGGATTGAGATTTTGGTTGTTTTATGTTTCAATAGGTTACTAATAATTAATAATACTATTTAACTTATATTTATATTATATTGAATTAATAATACTAATTAATAATCTCAAACAAAACATGCTGACCTTAATAGTGCTGTGATTTTGCATTGTATTCTAGGAAAGTTTCATATTCATAATGCCAGAGCTCTAAAAATTACACCTCACTTTACTTTTAGAGACCCTCTACACATGAAACAACATGAAAGCCTTTGAATAACAAAGCTACTAAACCTTATATACTAAATAACCTACTGTAGTTACTACATTTAGTCTTTTTTATTATTTTAAAGTGAACAGTTTATTTTGTATGAGGTTCTGTATGTGCTCTTCAAATAATTTCTTATGCTTCCATTGAAAGCCATTTAAGAGTGGACTACATTTCCCATTAACCACATCAAAGATACCGTATGGGTCGTGTTTGATCACGTGATTCCTCACGTGACTGCAATGAGGAAGTTACTCAGAATTTTATGGTAGATTGTTGTGAATAATTAGCTACTTTTATTTACGGGGACTTTATCAGTGCAGCGTTTATGTGGAACAGATTACATGATTATAATGAATTAACCTTGGGCTCTCCTTCGAGCAACACCGACAGAAGCAGCAGCAGCAGCAGCAGCAGTACAGACAAAGCAGCAGCGCTACTTCTCGTTTTCAGACACCTTCAGCATGTTTCAGTTGATGAGACGTTAATTAAGGTTCACAGTTTATAACCTGGACATCTGATGCACTTCATCAACTTCAGGAAGCTTCTCTCCCGTCAGATCACGATGTGGGTGACTGCAGCTCTGCTGGCGCTCCTCGTCCCGGACTGTCTGGCTGTGACCCGGCCGAACTTCGTGCTCCTGTTTGCAGATGATTTAGGTTACGGGGACCTGGGCTATAGCGGACACCCCTCCTCACTCACCCCCAATCTGGACCGACTGGCCGCAAACGGGCTGCGCTTCACCGACTTCTACGTCACGAGCCCCGTGTGCAGCCCCTCCAGGTGTGACGTGCAATCTCTGGATGTTGATCTTTTATCTTTATTCGATTTTCTTGCATATCGTCGCTGTACAAGGAAAACGATGTTTCTCCAATTTTATCCATTTTTATTTTCCTACATCATTTGGACGCAGCAGCTGCTGTTTACATTGTGTGAGAGTTTCAAGGTTAATGGACCAATAAAAATGCTCCAACGTGGCTTGGAAAATATTCTGGTTCTATTGACTACCATTGAAAGGAAGGCCAGTTTTTGTCCTCTCCTGTGAAGCTGCTATTTTGGAGATTCTTGTTTTTCTTTGGACAGCGACAAATAAATTCATACAAAGGCTCATCTTGCTGCTACTGTTTTTTTTGTGAGCTGTGATCTCTGTTCAGTCTCGGACTGGCAGGTCAGATAATTGCAGGAAGATTTATTTGCTATGAACTGATGTAATCTGATAAATGGGCTTAAAGGAAGACTTCCCCTTTAGTTTCTCTTCTGGAAGTTTCCCCTTTAACCCAAATGTAGTCCATCAGCCCGATCAGCCAACTGGGTTCGTAGGTTACTTAATTGCTTTGTACTGACTGCATCAAGTTAACCATCAAGTAATAAACTTGCTTATTTGGTTTCTTAAATGGCAAAGATGTGGAGGGGTTTACTTTTAAGTGAAAGGCTACTAAATAGACGATTCAGACAATCCGGAGAAATTTCTGTACGCAGGAGACAAAACTAAAATCAATATTAGATGGTTGTGATCTTTGGGCCCTCAGACAACACTGCATTAAAACAGCACTGCATTACAAACAGACACAGTTCTGTGTCACTACATGATCTCAGGAGCACCTTCAAAAACCATTGTCTGTGAACACAGTTTGTTGCTGTACCCAGGGGCGTAGCAGCAAGTTCTGGGCCCTGTACACGCAGTGGGCCCCTATCCATGCCAGTACATGAGGAACGTGAGCAAAAAATAAATAAATCAGGATTTTCATGGGCCCCTCTCCCTACTCGGGTAGTACCCTAGGTAGTCAGGTCCATTTTTCCCCCACTACCACGCCCTACCATGCAAAGAAGAAACCATATATAAACAGAATCTGCAAACACAGCTGTCTTCTCTAAACCCAGTCATTTAAGATGGACTGAGGTAAAGTGGAAAAGTGGGTTGTTGTCCAACCACAAAAGTTTTTGGTCTATTCATCATCAAATGTACACACAGTATTGAGCATTTTCTAGTTAAGTTATTGTTCAGTAGTGATATTCATATAAAGTGTCAGAGGCCTGTTTTTTGTGTTTGCCGTAAGTGTCTAATGATCACTTCTCATTCTGGACTACTTGCTGTGAGACTATGTTCAGTCAGTCTAACTGCCACAAGGTGGCTCCAAACCTCAAACTGACCAAATTATTCTCCTTTCTTTTGCAGAGCTTCTCTGTTGACGGGTCGTTATCAGACTCGCTCTGGGATTTATCCAGGTGTGCTGTACCCAGGCTCCCGTGGTGGGCTTCCACTAAATGAGACTACCATAGCAGAGGTCCTAAAGCCATTGGGCTATACCACAGCCATGATGGGCAAATGGCACCTGGGCTTGGGGGCAAATGGTACTTACCTGCCCACACGACAAGGCTTTGACCACTATCTTGGCATCCCATACTCTCATGACATGGTAACACATCTGTATATCATGACATGATATTATAGTGTATAAGTATTATCGTGTATAGGTTCTGGTTTGTCCACACTTATGGTACATTGCAATTGATAGGCTTCTCTTGATTTTTTGGTAGGGTCCCTGTCAGAACCTGACATGCTTCCCACCGGATGTGAAGTGTTTTGGCTTGTGTGATCAAGGTGTGGTGACAGTGCCATTGATGCATGGGGAAACCATCTTACAACAGCCTGTAGATTTTGTGAATCTAGAGAACTCTTACAGTGATTTTGCCACTAAGTTCATTCGCACGGCAGCCGAGAAGCAGCAGCCCTTCTTCCTCTATTATCCCTCTCATGTGAGTAGCAGCCTCACCCTCAGCTGTGCATGTGACTTTCTAATAGGGCTGCACAACATGAACAAATACCCAAATCATTGCACTTTTTTTGTTATATACCAAAATTATGAATAACTTTTTCTGATTAATCATAAATGAATTGCACTGTAAATGCAGAAAAGGTTTAGGTTTCACAATGCACACACACAGAGTATAATATTATAAGTATCAAATTTAAAGAGCAAAAATAAACTAATTTAATGTATGAAATGGCTGATTTACATACTGCAGCTTTTTCAGTTTTGTACAATCCAATACTGTTACTAGAAATGATACTATACAGTCTTATGCATGTAATAAATACATTAAACACATGATATGTCACATAATGTTGATAAGATTTTAGAATCATTATTTGGTTGGAAGTCTAGCAAACCGTGCATGTTGCTTTTAGTTGTAATGGAACACAGGATCATGCAGCAAAATTAAAATGCTACTCATCTTAACACAATATGATTCTTCATGTGAATATACCTTTATTTTATATGAGTCACAAAGCTTTAAGTCTGTATATCTTTTCTCTGTCTCGCTCTCTGCCCCTGTAGCACACTCACTACCCACAGTTTGGAGGGTGGAAGACTGTGGGCAGATCGCTCAGAGGGCCGTATGGAGATTCCCTGCTGGAGCTTGATTCTACTATAGGAAATATTCTACAGACTCTGGAGGAGACAGGCGTACTCAGCAACACACTGGTCTTCTTCACGTCCGATAATGGGTAAGAGTGGTAATAACACTTTACATGTATATCAGAACAAAGTCATTGAGGCTCATCTCTCCTGGTGGCTTATGTTTTTTGCTAGCTTTCTCAGAAGTAGTGTTTGGCAGGCTTGTATGATGTGGACAGATCCTCAGATTATATTGTTGATTATTGTATTTGGGTAGTCTTGCATTGCTGTGTCACATTTTAGGGAGTGTCTGGTACAAGCCTGATACTGCCTCAGGAAACACATAAGTTTAGCATGGGCGAAGCTTCTGGGGCTAATACTACTGTTTACTGAACCTAGATGCAACAATCAGACTTATGTGAGAGCAGTGCAGAACCATACACACGGATGTGCACAGCCAATTAAAACTGGCAGAATCCTGACATTGTGGCCAGGTTAGCGTACTAAAGATATATGCCTTATATGTCTTATAAATTACGCTCCTATGGTCAGAGCCACTTGATTATTTATATTTTCAGTGAGGATTTCCATAAAGTATCAAGTATTAATTTTCAGGATAGGGTAAATAAGCATACATTTTAAACATAATCATTAGAAAATTACATGGAAGCCTCAACTAAATATAAAAAAATATCAATATTTAGTGTACCCACTCTGTCATTATTACAGCTACCATTCCCTCAGAAAAATCAGCAGGCATGTTTTTAGCCACCTCCAAAATTTAGACTTAGAAGTTGGTTGTATGGTCTGCCTCTCACAATCCAAATACAAATTTAGATTCATCAGTACATAAAATCTTAAAATCTTATAACCTGCTAAAAATATCTTCTGAAAACTTGTTAAAACCTGAAAGTTCAGTAAATGTAATTGAGTGTCAAAGTACTGTAATCAAAGGAAACAAGAGAATCCTTGAACTGCTGACAGAAACTAATCTGAAATGTCCAAGATGCTTACAACATACAATCAAAATGACTTTGATTTGTTAAAGGACTTGTTTGTTTACTGCGGCCTTTTGCTGTAGAGGTTAATGGGATCATGATAATCAAATATATTGCGCACATTTGTTATGTTAATACCATTTTTTCTTATATACTCCTTTTGTTGTTACATGCATTTCAGTGTGTGTGTGTTTTTTCCCTTTTAGGCCAGAGCTTATGCGAATGTCTCGTGGCGGGAATTCTGGGTCGCTGAAATGCGGCAAAGGCACAACATATGACGGAGGAATGAGAGAACCTGCCATTGCTTACTGGCCTGGAGTCATAGAGCCAGGTACGGATGATTCACTGTACCATGCGTCATACGTCTTCCAGAGTTTCTGTAACCATTTGGATGATGTGTCTGCTCTTATTGTCTAGGTGTCACTCATAGCCTCTCTAGCACTCTGGACATTCTGCCCACTTTTGCCAAACTGGCTGGAGCACCACTGCCCAAGGTTCAGCTGGATGGTGTGGAGATGACTGATATTTTATTTAACCATGGACTTGTAAGGAGACATGACTTTATTATCTAGTTACTGTACTGCCTTGAGTTTTTAGAGCAGGATGCCTCATAATGAGTGATTTATGTACCTGTCCTGGGCGTTTTAGGGAAAACGGGAGACCATGTTTTTCTACCCAACTGATCCTAGTGAGAAGTATAGTGTGTTTGCAGTGAGATGGGGAAAGTACAAAGCTCACTATTACACACGGGGTAAGGTCTTATTTTTTAGTACTTTAATCTAATAATCATGTTTCCTCCTTTAAATTAAGATAATAATTTGGTCCCCTTCGCTTGTCTCCTGTGTTTTACTCTCAGGAGCAGCCCACAGTGGCACCACTCCAGACAAGGACTGTGATTTGTTTGCTTTTCTGAAAAAGCATGACCCTCCTCTGCTGTTTGACCTGGAGTTAGACCCTTCTGAGAACTATAACTTGACACTACAGAGTCGCCCAGAGAGGAACACAGTGCTGCAGAAGATCCAGGAGCTAAAGGACCAGTTTGAGGCCTCAATGGAGTTTGGGGAGAGTGAGATTGGAAAAGGAACAGACCCTACGCTGGAGCCCTGCTGTAGCCCACAATGCTCACCTAAGCCTAAATGCTGCCAGTGTGGGACAATGGGGAACTGGCAGTTTTAGTGTACGGTTGAGAGCATTTCAAAAATGATTTTACTGAATACTGTGAATTTTGTCTGCTTTGGTCTTTGGTCTACTCAGAAGCCATCAACTATCTTTACAAGGGAAACAGACCAGAGACTCCACTATATGTTTTGCAATCACTGCCTCTTACACATATACTGTTTGCAGTCAGCATAATCCCAGCTGATTCAAAGCTCATGGTTTTAGATTTATTCTGATCTAACAGTGCACCGTTTTTTTGAATGAGGGAAACTAATTTATAACACCTCACGTTCAAATTATGTAATAAAATATGATCTCTTTTGGTTGAGAAATATGTGATTTCTTTAGCCTTGGTTTGCTGCTGAAGCTATAGAGTCTAGACTGTCCTTTACAAACAGTATATAGATCAGCTATTCGTCAAGAAAAGGTAATATTTCCTGTGGGGTACCACAAGGGTCAGTTCTAGGGCCTTTGCTTTTCTCAATTTACTTGTTACCTCTAGGTGATGTCATTAGGAAGCAGGATGTAAACTTGCCATGAAATTATACATTTCTATTCCTTCTGATAATTTACATTCAGTAGACAGACTTACAAGCTGTGTGTCAGATGTCTCTCAAAAGCTCTTTTCAGCTTCTTAACTGTGGAACTCAATTCCAGTTGTCATTAGACAGTCAGGATCAGTTCTCACTTTTAAGAAACAATTAAAAATGTATCTCTTAAACTTTTACATCGTAGTACATATAAAATGAACTGATGAAAACTGTCTATAAAGCACATTGAGCTGCCACTGGTATTAAAAGTGCTCTATAAAGATTATTATAATAATAATTATTATTATTATTCATTATCAGGCATACAGAAAATGGCCCTGGAGAGCTACTTTCCAGTAGAGATTAGTTCTAACCTGCATTGCACATGCTGCCTCTCCCCTTACCTCACAATAATGCATCTGAACCAACCAATTAGGAACTTATGAAGAAGTTAATTAATTAAAGCAGGTCTTGTAGATTGGAGTTGGAACAAGATACTGCAGGAAAGTAGCTCTCCAGAACCAGGTTGGAGATCACAGTCCTAACGAACATGTCTACAGTAAAGTAACCGAATGCATCAGCCTGAGTGTAAGTTACTTGGTGTAAACTAAGGGCACTGTTTAAAGGAACAGTTCCTCCACCTGTACACCAAAATATGTGATCAAAATGTTCTGCACACATCGACAGAAATACACAAACACTTTGATGACATCAAGCATATAGTATTTTATTCATAAGACCAAATCCATGACAAGGCAGTGAATTTTTTTGTTTTTTTGATTTTTTGTTTTTACAAGTTTCATTTTTAAAGATACAAGATAGATAAGTTGTCATACTGCTGCTGTTGGTCTTGTTATACAGTGAAGGACTGTATTATGTACTTGAAGTCCAGAGGTTTGTATTTATTGTACTCATTCGGCTACCCAAGCTTATGTAATCCAGTAGTTAGTAGTTGTTCTGCTTCAATACATAAGGGGGTTTATGGCCAATCTATGATTGTAAAATGCTAAAATGTACACAAAACATTTTTTTTTGGAGAAATTCATTTAATCTCTGGACAAACATTGATGAAGCAATGTTTTAATGGAAAACAGTCGCAAGTTTGAATCTGGGATCCTGATGAGTGTCCTGAATAATCTGAACAGCCTATGCTCACCTCAGTGATAGATCAGACCGAGCTGATCACACTGATAATGCCAAGGGTCGAACAGGCACCGTACATGATTGTGTGGGGTGTGGACGTGTGTATGAATGACATTGTACACAGCTGACTCACAGGCATGTGTCTTAGCACTTACATGTTACTCAGCACACTGTGACGACACATCCAACCACAGATGTACAGCGATGTGAAGCGTTTTAAAGAAGATATACAAATGCTAATTTAAATCAATTTACAATTTTCTTTTTTCTTTTTTTTGTAAACCCCTATTACGGTTGCCTTTTTGGTTGTGATAGATTATCATTGTCACCGTTATTATTTTCTTTAAATTTACATATTTATTTCAGTAACATACTCAACAGAAAGGACACAGCATGGTCATCTCAACTCTAGAGTATTTACAGCAACCTAGCTGATGGCAAGTCACACTGAAAGTCTTAAAACTGCAGCCCTCCCCTACATGTATCATCAGCACAAATGAACACGAAACCATGGAATCAGATTGCAGGGGCAGTCATGTGACTGGGGTGAGCAGGACGTGAGTGGCCTCAATGTTTTCATCTACAGCTGTGCCGAAGTCCTGCTTAAAAGGATACATAGTTATTATCTACCAATACTGGGAGAACGAAGCCAGCTTGCTGTAAGCAAATCCTCTGCTGAATAGGAAGCAGGAAAGTAAGTAAGCATCAGCACACTGAGAAGCAGTTTGGCCTATTTGTCCATGTACCATCATCTATGATCATCCATCGGGACACTTCCCATCTGGCCATGCAGGGAATGGAATTCCTCTATAAAGTCTATAGATGGGGCTGTTGTTGTTATATGATTAAATCATGTGGGACATTTACCATGTCAGGCCAGCAGAGGGCTTCCTGCTCTATAACAGACGACTCTGTCGTGTACAGTCTTGTGATACTGGAGTCAAGGTTAGGGCAAGGACTACAGATAATGCCAAGGAGCAAAAAACACATTTGTTGTGTCTGTCAGATAAGACTGACAAGGTGCAAAAGCAAGATAAAGCACTGCGCTGCCGTTGTACTGTGTTTTGTTAGACACACACAGAGTAGCTGAATTGCAACTGCTATTCTTGGTGGATATATGCTCTATGTAGTTTGCGTCATTCTATGGAATTCCTCATCCTTCCTCTTCATGCATGGCACAGGTACTGTTTAACAGAGAATGGAAAAAAGTTTTTTTTTTTTTTTACTTTATTCTTCCTGGTGCATGCCTGCTGTTGCGGCCTACTCTGCTAAGTACACTGAATATAAATGGACGATGACTAGAATAACTAATATAGGCTGTAAAATGTTCTGTTCACTGTTCTGAAGTGACTTATTATCTATGCCTTTAATAGACTGATAGTAGATTTCCACTAGACTTTTGCCATCTGCTGAGTAATCCATCAATAATGCGTGCTGCACCCCACTGGCTGCTTATACATCTGCCTGTTAGCCTTCAATGCATGGAGGGCGGGCCCTAAGAGACTCATCAGCATTAAGCACTGAAGCACAGCCTGAGAACTGGCCTACGTAAGAGTGGTCAGGGCATGACTTGCGAAGCTATTGCCAAGTCGGATGAATTTAGCACAGTTTAGTATCTACAGGACCGTGCATGGCCAACGCTACCTGGCTCTCCATTCTCAGGCTAACACACAGACCTTCCTGGTCACCTGCAATCCTCTCCGATCTTCCGTTTGCTGATGGAGGGTGCTACTTACATACAGTAATGTAACGAAGCATCTGTAGTAGTCACCTACTGTTTCTAAATATACAGTATTTACATGATGGTAGAAGAAGAATGCACAATAAACCTTCTACTACAGCGAGCAGACAGTCATTACATTACTAATCCCTGTTCCGTACCGACGCCTGTCCATTTCAGTACAAACCTAAATCGGCATATTTCGGAATCAAACTAATACATATTTACAAATGAAACCCATCCTTCCAAAATGAATTTCAAAATTTTTACGTATTTCCTGTGTGTGTGCGCATGTATGTGTCTGTGAGCATAACCCTCGAAGCCATGCACTAAAACATGTGAAGTCATAGTTTTCTCGTTTCTAAACCAGGAGAAAGAAACCAAGAATGAAAGGAAGAAAGAAAAAAATAACACAGTGGAAATATCTCAACCAAGCCATGTCCCTAGGAACTACATTATAGAAAAGGTAAATAAACAGGCAATCCATTTCAAGGATGAGAATAAATAAAAGAGTAAACAAACAGATAGGTAAATAAATGGACGCATCACTAAGATCGAGCCTGTGTTCCGCTCAGTTCATGTAGAGACCGAGAGAGAAAGAGACAGAGAGAGATAGAGAGAGAGAGCGAGAGAGAGAAAAGTCGAGGCCTATGGTACATCCAGGAAAGGCCACTAGTCGCCTCCAAGTGGCCAAAAACGGAAACAGACATCTGTCATAATGGACAGCGGTTGCCTGGTAACCTCTCTCCTCCTCTACTCCAAGTAGATATCCTCAGTGGGACAGGCGTACTCCAGATGCTCCTGATAATACTCCTGAAACGCCCGTCTGCAACAGAGGCACAGTGAAGGAACGCAGTGCTGTATTATATGCTATTATATTCAAATGTGTGTGTATTGCATGAGTTTGCTGTGGATGCCAGGACATCATTCAGATCATTCTAGTTTTTCTATGAGGCTGCATCCTGCACACATGTGCTTTGTTGATTCTATTGTTGGCAACTGACCAAATTTGTCAATGGATGGTCTGTCAATGGATTTTTGGGTCAGTCTCTCTGTATGTCTGCGTACAGAACAAATAAAGATTTATGCTACAGACTTTTGGCTCCCTGGGGTCAAACGAAGTTGGATCTGTCAAAATAAATACACAGTCTGGTCCACTACCAATTCTACTTGATCAGTAAACAGGAACTCCAGCTCTTTTTACCCAAATGTATGTATAACTATATGGTTATATGGTTATTCCGAGCGGTTTAAAGCGAAATTCTCTGTACAAGAGAAATTTCCTTCTTTGCAGTGATGGTGATCAGAACCAGACGTCTGAAGTGTTTAACATAAATGGTTAGGGATGGTCTACCTCACGTCTGAAACAACATATTGTAAGATAAGGTAAAAGCATGTATGGCGGAGAATTACACTATGTTAGTATTACAACTAGTAGTGTTAGAAATTATCATTTGAGTATGAAAAGATTATGTTTTGTCATGTTGTGTTAATAATCAAAAACCTAAATCGATTTCAGTTAATAGTTTACATGCAAAGGTTGGTGCCAGACAGTGAATAATTTAGTGTTTTGTTTAAACCCCCAACCGCTTGGTAGCAGAGTTGTGATCTATATTCAGATATTACACTCTTTCTCTACAACAAAACAAGCAGTATAGGTATATATAAAATCTTCAAAGAGACGCGTTTATGGGTGGTTTTACATAGAGAATAAAATTTGTGTTGTAGATGTCATGACCCCTAAATGACTAAATGATGTTTACATCTCAACTGAATTTCCCTCTGAATATTCGGTTTTACCACATAGTCATTTTATAATTTAGTGTTTTTGAAAATCAGGGACTTAACAGAGATAATCAGATATGACAAATGATTGTAATGACTGGTATAGAATGGAAAAGATATTGTAATCAACCTTCATTTTGCGTAATGATCCAGTCAAAGGCACAGGAACCAAAACATTTTCTTAGTAATACAGTATTCGAGTATATAATATAAAATACCTCTTACTAATACCCTACTTTCCTATAGGACAACATTTGTTTCAACTATGTTTCCGTGTGTGTGATGCTACTCAACAGGTGAAACAGTCACTGCTCCTTTCTTTCCCTCTCGATTCTAAGAAGAGTAAGTGATGTCTCTCCTAATGAAGTCATATTAATGTGACAGGACTGGGTGTCTCGCACTGCTGATGAGAGGTCATAACTCATCTTCTGTGCCTATTTCCTATGTTCAGGGATTCAGAGAAAGCTTTAATTATTCACAAAGCAGTCTGCTCCATGGGTTTGTGATGGAGTACAGAGCCACCGGTCTCATTAGCACTCTCTCATTCATCCCTCCTGTCCTAACTCTCCCATCCCTCCATCTCTCCAAATGTCTTACTATCCAAGATTCATTCTACTCTTGTGCTCCTCTTGTCTTCAGCTTGTTAGATTTGTTTTTTTTTAATACCAATTTCAACTAAAACAATGTATTACAATGTATGTGTTTATCTGTAGGCTTCTGATTTTTCAGATCAGATCAGATCAGATCATCATCAGTCCAGTACTCAGTAGCATGGAAATATGGCACTGAACTGCTGGTACGGAAGTTTTGTGGTATGTTTTTGGTATTGAAGTAATTTGGTTTGTGTGAGACTAGCATACTGACACTGTCCAACAAAAAGCATGAATGTCTATTTTTTGTGATTTTAAAAATTATTTTTGCTGCATAATTTGAGTTTATAAACTATGCTTAACTTCATGCATCTCTATACATTAAAACAACTAAAAGTAAATAATGTTCTGTCCTCTGTCCTATACTACCACACTGAACACCCTAGTCCTGTCTCCCTATCTGTGTGATGGGAGTGTTCCAAGAAAACAATACAATAGGAGTGTTCGACTCACCCCACGCACTCAGCCACACGCCTCATAGACTCCTGAGAGACGAACACGTGACAAGCAAACCTGTTCAGCATTGGGTGCTTAGTAATGAAGCCAAAGTAACTGCAGAACAGAGACAAAAAATAAACCAGATCACATATAAACGCTTAGTTGTTAGATACATTTGACGTCAGCTGTAATTTATATTTCCTGTCAAAAGTTTGGGGGCATCCTGTCTTGTTTTGGCATTTATCAAGTACATATTAAAAATCTTTTGAGTGAGATTATTCGAAACACCTAAAAGGTTCGCATGACGACAAGTGTTGACCACAAAGAACAACGTGGGGTTCGGCATCCTTCAATTTTGTAGGTATTGTAAAGAAAAAATATGACGATCGAAACAGTTTTTCTATTTACTGTATTCAGTTAAATGTATTCCGTAACCTGACAAATAAAACCTTCTCACTTATTAACAACATTTTGAAATGATAGGTGTCTCCAAACCAAAGTTTATAAAAGTGTAGATAAGACTTTATTTCTACCAGTTGTTTTTGGGGTGACATCCACAGAAGGAGATGTTCTTCATCTGGAAAAAGTGACTACATCTGTCAAACTGTAATAACAGAGAAAGGAGAGGTATTACATACCATAGAAACATACCAATAAGTATCTTATTCCTATTCCTTCTTCCTTCTTTTTACATTTAATCATTATTTTTTATTTTTCATGTTTACACACACCCCAGGTAACAAACTTATCATCTTCATGCATTCTTATCATCCACCTTGCTTTTTCCATATCTCTCTCTCTCTCTCTTTCTCACCTCCTCCGAGAGGTCATACTCATCATCCAGACTCATGACCAGTTTGACTCCTTGTAAGCTAATCTCTAGTTCACACAGGGATGGGGGACGAAGATGCACCGTCCTCTTCCTCGCCATTGCAATCTGGAGCACAAAGGCACAAAGCATATATTTAGTTCATTTCAGTGTTAACTCTGTTAGATCTAACTGGGGAATAATTCTGTAAAAGAAATGTGTGAACTTTTTCCTATTTACAACACCTTTTGCATGGCGGCACATAGGATGCCATTGCCTTGGTGATAAGGCACCTCCACCGAGCCCAAGAACTGAACAGTGAAACTCTCCATCCAGGCTGGGTTTCTCTTCATTGCTATGGAAACAAAAAAGTCAGGATGCTAAACATTATCAACACAACAAGCAAACAACATTGTACTTTTCTCCTTGTACATTCCAGTAATTACAATACACAGGCAAGCTAGCATGGGCCTTGCTGCATGTGTTAGCCAAAATAAAACATGTAATCAATTCCACTTCTGCTGTATACATGCCTCGTACAGCTGTGCTGTAGTACTTTCTATGGTTTTCTGGTTTAAAGACTAGGAAAACCCTCTTCTGACAATGATACATTTTGAAAGACTTAAAGAGGTTCAAGTGGATAACTGGGGAGTTTTTCCCCCACTAACTAGCTTCTAATGACCAAATGAGGTTAGTGCTTTCACTAGCAATCAGGCTTTATGAAGTGTTGTAATGTTTCCCAGGGATTCTGTGATGTGTTTGTAGAACGTATGTTAGATGTTGTAGTGGAGGGATATTGTTGGATATACAATACCACTCAAAAGTTTAGGATCACTTTAGAATTTCATTTCATGCATTTTTCATGCAATTCACAAACAGTATTGCTCATTTCACAATTAATTTAAGTGTATCAGATGAATTTTAAAGAATAAGAATGTTTGTATTAAAGACTACATTATTTTTGTATAGAGGCTTATTTTGCATATAGTCCTATTATCAGCAATTCTCAGTCCTCTGCCTAAATCTCCTGGTACGGCCGCCAATCCAAGTTAAGGATGTTATTGGGTTAATTGGTTGTTAGGACACTCTTGCTTAATTGTGATGCACAGCTGAAAAACATTCTACTAATAAGTGAGCATAAAAGGGAGAACAACATTCTAGGTTAGTTTAGTATCTGAAGATCAGCAGTTGATGGCTTGCTGACCGACTCAAAATGTCCAGAAAGAAACAACTTTCTTTAGAGACCCGTCAGTCCATTGTTGTGTTAAGGAAGGAAGATACTCCATTGAAAACAAGAACATTTCACTGTGATCCTAAACTTTTGAGCAGTAGTGTTTATGATGCAATGAGGAATTCTATCAAACCAATTAAATACAGAATGCTACATAATCCATTAAATAACAATACAAGCTTTAAGCACGGATGCCCTTTAAAGGCAGACAGTTCTGGCACCCACCCATCAGGTCTTTGGTTTGCCCAATGACTTCATGAGCATAGTAGGCAGGGAAGATGCCTCTAGCCCCTGTGCGCATGTTGTAACCACGGTACCAATAATCATCCTCCTCTTCCTCAACAAAAAGTGGGTCATCAACATCCAGTTCCAGTTCATCTGTATGCCGTGGGATAAACCTGTAGGAGTAAAGGTCAGATTGTGAAAGTGGAGACCAATCAATAAGGACAACCTTCAAGCTGGATACACTAAAAATCAACCCAAATTCTGGCATTTGGTGCTGCTTGGTTTTTAAAAGGCTGTGACAATTCAGTGCAGAATGAGCTGCATACCAGAAGGCTGAACTCACCTGAAGACCGCTCTGTGAGTCTGGTCTCTCTCTTCTCCATTTATGGTGCAGGAGAACAAACCAAAAGACTCTGTGCCTAAACCAGAAACAGAAAGCAAGCTTTTTTTTCAGAGGGTTACTCTGCATGTACACCACAAGCTCTAAAACAAAGAAGCTCTCCTCGACTTTGCTAAAGGAACAAATCTTCACTAGGAAGTCCTGTTTTGAGGGAACGTGAGAACCTGTTTTTTGATTAGTGGGCAAGGCCATGTGTCGCTGCTCATTTGCATAAGGTTAAGCAGAGCTCAACTTAATTGCGTCAATGAACTCCACTTTGCATTGCTCATGATTGCATCACTAAGCTACAGTGATGCTGACTCTTATTGAAAATTAATGTCTTGTTGTGTCAGAACATGAATGATTGTCTGTTAGAAGCAAAATATGCAGTTCCTCATATAGAAACTCAAATGTCCTACTTTCCCATCTTTGAACAAAGCCTCATTATGACTATTATATGTCTAAACATAAATTACGCAATCATTTAACTGCTCAGCAGCTGCACCAAAAAAGGAGACTGCAACAAGTTCTTAGGTATGTGTTATTTAAAAAGGTATCACACATAATGTAGAAAGGTTTGCTGGGTAACTGGTTTTCCTGTTTTCAAACTCTTACATGTCCTATCATTACAACAGTTAAAACTCTGCATTGATATGTGTGGACAGCTCACTCACTGGAGGACCGCGATGTGCTGTTGACAAACACATTGAGGAACTTCTTGGAGAATGGCAAGTCTGCCTCAGGTGAGGAGTCTTCTTCAGAGGAGGAGCTTAATAACAGATCAGACCGCACTCCTCCCATTGTCTGGCTCCTCTCATACACATCTTCTTCCTCATCTGCTGCCTCTTCGTCACAGACTGTGGAGAGTCCATCACTGTCTTCACTAAGCACTGAGGTGCAGCGCTTCAGACTCACCAGTTCCAGTGTTGTATTCTCATCCACCACTAGAGTGTACTTCATCGAGTCATACGCCAAGGAGTCATCTATTGGTTTAGTACCTATTGAGTCAAAGGTGCTTCTCAGGTCCCGAACACTCTCATCGATGGGTGGGGAACTGTCCAGGTAAGTGTCATTTCCATAGGGCGAGGGTGGCTTGTGAAGACCCTCAAGGAAAGGTGAGGCATCCTGATCGTCTTCATCGTTGTCAGTGGAGTAGCTAAGGCTGAAGCAGCGATTGGTCTGCGCTGTGGGGATGTCGAGAGTCAGACTGTTTTTAACTTCAGTGATTTTTTCCAGTGATACAGGGTCCACCCGGGTCTCCCTTCCTTCATCCTTGTCACTAACGATGCTTTCAGTTAAGCTGGGAGAGTCCAGGTCCTTCATTCCCTCCATCGTCAAGTCATTATTTGGTTCCTCTTCTTCCTGATTCCGTTGATTTTTGAGCGATCTCTGGCATGTGAAGTCATCCTCGCTTGTTTTCTTGGGCTGGTACCGCTCCAAGAAAACAGGAGTGATGGTGTCATTTGTAGGGTTGCTCATGTATAGACAGGTGCTAAGTCTCTTGCTATCTTCCTCCTCCTCCTCTGATCCACCACTGGTATTCCTGTCTTCTTTATCTCCTTGCATCTGCACTGAGCCTTTGGGTAGCTGTTCCAGGCAGTCTTCCTCAGCTGTCTGCATTTGCGTCTTATGGCTTTCGCTGTCATTAAAGGTATCTGTTTCCAGGTCAGATGAAGGTGAGATGGTGTCGGAGATGGAGGCAGAACGTTTGAGGCATTCCTCTGGGCAACTGATTGGGTAGGATCCCTCTGAGATCATCTTGTTGACCAGGTTGCTGAGTAGCCACGGTGAATCGGAGTTCTCACTAAGCTCATCCTCTGACTCTGACTCGGAGTCCCCCTCGCTGTTCCCATCATAATCGTCCACCGAGGGCATGAGCCTGGGTCCCACAGGCAGGTAGAAGGATCGTTTAAAGCTCTCCAGGCTGTGATCTGGTTCAATCTTCAGTAACAGTTGTTGGGATGCACTATCCTCGCAGGGTACAGCAGGAGGCAGAGTTTCATCCGGATCTGCTTGGTGTTCATAATCCTGTTCATCATCCACACTTTGCAGTCCCATCAATGCCTGTCCATCATCCAGAGGGTGGATGTCTGGGCTATGATCCACTGTTGGTGAATGGTCCTGTTTAATAGGTTCAGGCTGGCCTAGAAGAAGAGATGCTTTCAGACCCACAATGCCACTGTCCTGCTCAACATCAAGCTCTTGGTCCAGTTCTGGGTCAGAGGTTGGTGAGCTGGCTTCCTCAATGGAGTTGGTCAGATGTGAAGACCTTCCACTGCTAGATTCACTAGTCAAGTCCAGTTCAGTCTCTGAAATGGATGAAATCATATTACTGACCAGTGGACCACCACAAGCAAATGCTGCCTCCAGTTCACCTTCTATATCAGAGTCAGATCCAGGGGAGCTGAGGTCATCACTGTGCCGGTCTGACTCTGCGTAGCGCTTAGCATTCATGTCTGCGATGCCAGGGTCAGAGGAAGGAGACGTTGTGTCGTTTGCCATAGCAGCAGCAGGTTGATTATGAGGCATGTCATCTGCTGTGTTAACATCTGATCGACTGGATGAAGCATGGCTGGAGACTGAGGTTGGGTCTGCAGGTTCAATGCTGGGAAACTCCACATAAGATAAGCCGTCCGGCTCCTTACAGGTCAGATCATAGGTCTCCTTGTTCATGAAGTCGATATCAAACTCTTTATCCAGCTCTTCGTCTGACAGCGGGGTCTCTGCATCATTGCCAAGCGGTGCCGTAGAGGACAAGCACTTACTGGTTCCGTCCAGAGTAAGGTCGTTCTCCAGCTCTGGGTCATCAGCTGTTTCTGTAGTGATAGTATATGTGTCATTAGGTCTGGGGCGGCATAGTCGGTGTTTGGCATGGCCGTTTAGGTCATGGTCAACCTCAGTGTCTGAGCACTGGGAAATGCAGTCGTCACCTGATGGTACATGTTCCTCGAGATGTCCTTCACCGGTGGGTTTTACCTCAGTGACCTCGGGAACACCAGAGGAATTGTGCTGACCAAAGGAACCTTATTAAATACAAGAAAGAGACAGGATAAAACAGAAAAAGAACACAAAATTAGAAAAGTATGTTTGTAGGTAGTGATAAAGAGAATAGGTGTATAAACAAAGAGACATTTACACTGCAAATTATTTCATTTTAAGATAGCAAAATTCTTCAGCTTTGTCAAGGCCTGTTCTATTTGCTTTAAGTGAAATTATCTTATTCTGTTGGCCGATGTTTTGCTCAAGAAATAATGCAAATAATTTGGCTAGTTTCCAGAAATAATACTCAAAATAAGCAAAATAATTTGCTAACTAAATGAGACAACATAGTAAAGTAGAGTAAAGACATCTAGAAACACCTAGAAGTTTAATAATCTAATAATATTCCTTCACTAATCTCAAAATGAGAAATATTAGCTATATCAGCTAGACGAAAGATGACGTAAAATATATCACTTTTGCAGTGTGTAAGTTTTTTTGTAGCTGAATAGCTGAATATTTATGGTCTGTACATTCTACTGTTAGTTAACATTCTACAATATTTTACACACAGAGTGAAGATGGCGGTGACAACACTTAGAAGAGTAAGTTGACAACTTCACATTTACAGTTATGACTGTATGTTCATGTTGATGGGCCTCTAGCAACAGGGTCAGACTTTTTTTACCGTATTCGGGACGCTCGCGTCTGTTGCCCTCAAAGTCGTACAGCAGTGGCCTGCCAGGTGACTGATTGAGACCACAAAGCCCAGGTGGGTTTGGTGGAGTACCTTTGCCAGAGACTTCGGTGCCAGGAGCCCCCGGGCATGTGCCAGTTACATGGGTGCCATCTTCAAGGCAAGTGTGGGTTGGAGATAAACGACCTGCAGAGCAAAATGCCCGTCAAAGACACGTAAAGCAGGAGGACATGGTAATATAACACAGTGATATATTTTGATATATTTTAAATTAGAGCCTATTATCAGCTTACAAAACTTGCTATATCACACAGAGGCTGTAGTTATGTTAGACCAATCAGATCCAACCCAACTTACAAACAGTCTGGCTCACTGGTCAAGGCTCAATCCAGAATATATATATATATATTTAATAATAAATAATAAATAAATAATTTATTGACAATAATTGCAATTTAAATTGCAGACAGAATATAAGTCAGAAAAAATATTAGTCAAAAAAATCACAAAAATAGATATTTCCTAAACATTCAGCTCTAAAGGTGCACTGTCTGAATGCTCTGCTCATTATTTTATGCCTAAAGCTGTCTGAAAAATAGTTACCACCATTTATTTTAAAAAGAGCTGGACTGGAACTGCCCTTAACCTAATTATGTGGCTAAGGACAATAAAGTCAGTCAGCCAGTCGTTATTAGCTGTCAGACTGCAGAAGAAGCGACGCTGAAGTGTAGTGAAAAAGAAATGCCCACAAACAAATGAAGTGTAAATAGCCTGTATTCAGCTCCTGAGATACAGATGGTCAATTCGTCAGCTAAAAGAGTAGCTTAGCAAAGTAAAGCACAAGCGAAAGTCACCCTGCGAAGTGGGATTGCGAAGAGAATCCTGCCAGCTTGACTTTCGTGGAGAGACACTACTGTTGTTGTTCAAAGAGTCCTGAGACATAAAAGAATAACAGAGATTAGTGTCTCCCAAATGCTTATTTCCAGGTAAGTTCACTTCATTGTACTAGTATTTTTTAACATCTTCTACAATCAGATCATATACGGTGGGGGTACCTGTGAAACCGTGGTGGTCAGGTTAAGAGTTGTTGGGCGGCTTTTAAGTGAACCTAGAGTAGGGGAGGGAGGAGGAGATGCAGAGGGAGAAGGCGGAGCATCAGGATCTGCCTCTCCTTCCTCATCATCGTCGTCTTCATCTTCATCATCAATCATCTCGAACTCCTGGAAGTCGTCTTGGAATGAACACACTGGGTGGTGGAAATCATTCTTCTCCAGAATGAGCGAGTCCTGAGGGAGAGACAGAGACATTCATGTTGAAGGTACTCTTAGCAAAGTTTAGTGATGTTGCTCTAAAGCAAACTTTCAGAGAGATTTCTACTGACAGACTGATCAGCCCAACGTTCAGACCCTTGCTGTCAAAATTACATGCCCAGAAAAAAATTCAGGAATAAAGCCAGCATAGACCTAACAGGGTTATAACAAGTTCTCTGTAGAACTCTGTATGTTAAATATGGAGCTCAAAGTATCAATACTGTGCATAGACTGGGTGGGATGTGCAGTTTGGGTGCCCCAGTAAAAGAATATTATTTGTTGAGCAAAATAATAAGTATACATCCTCTACACCGAACAATTTGCAATGCAAGTCTGCACATTTTATCATATAATAACACATAATTACTGTAAATTAACTAAATTCACCACATTGCCACAGCCACGCTCACTTCACATAAAGCCTGTCATAGACTGGCTCAGTCATAGACTGCCTCAGTCAGAGACTGCCTCTACCTGTGCAGCTTTTAAAGCTTTGCTATCCAGATTTCAAACAGAGACTCTTTTCTTTGGTATTTAGTTTATTAAACTGTAAATACTCTGTGTTTATTTTATTTTTAAAATCAGTTAATGTGAACCTAATATTACTGATTTACTGAAAGTAATAAATGTGTTTTGATGATGCTTTATTTGTCTACTCATACAGCTATAACAAAATGAACTCTTGAAAAAAACCCTCTTTTTTAGGGTTAAATTTAAGCAAATACAACTGATTAGTCATGATTTGTTTTACAGCACGATGTGCATGTATTTGTAAAGTACATATCAATGCATATACATACCATAAGTTTAATTTGTGGTGATTTTACCTCAGTTTGATTAGATTATTTCTAGAAATACACCAAATACACACTCGTGACTGGAGGAGCTGTTTACACAGGAATGTAATAGAGGCACTAAAAAGAACAACAGATGACATCATGTTTTTTTTTTGCTATTGTTGTTTTAGCTGTTTTGTTTTTAGGGTGGGTGGATGCTCTTTTAAATTTGAATAAAATTTCTTCCAATATCCAATAGAGTTAAAGCATTATATATATATATATATATATATATATATATATATATGCTTTTGGGTCTCCTTGTGAGTCTTGGTTCCACCCAAGTTTCTTCCTCCAGTCTGAGGGAGTTTTTCCCTGCCACTGTTGCCTCTGGCTTGCTCACTGGGGAATATATGTTGTAACTGTCTGTTTTCAAAACTCTGCTGCTTTAAGACAACATGGTTGTAAAAAGCACTATATAAATAAGCTTGACTTGACGTTCTGCACATTTAGTATTTTATGACTTGTTAAAAAGAGCAAATAAGATAATTGTGCACTAGAATTAGGAGATGCCATGTTTAGGTTCCCTGTAGATGTGTTAACATATTTGAATGTAACATTCCCTTTTATAAATCAGCCACATGTTCTTATTGACACATCTCAACCTGTAAGCTCCAAAAGATGCTGCCTGATCATAGAAAGCATTATAATAGAATTGAGATCTCAGAGCAACAGGAAAACCCACAGCACCAAATCATAAATCAATGGTTCAAGCTTAAACATCAACAACTAGAGCAGGGTGCTGGCAAAGTGGATTATACACCCAGAAACAAAACAGTTGGTTAGTGGTGGACAGCTAAGAAATTACATAAATGAAAGTCCTGCTCAGAAAACATGCTTCTGTACACAATTTACATGATTAGAGGCATTAATCCCTCAGTGCAGCTCAACTGTCTGAGATAGGGGGAGGAGATTTGAGGTCTTGCTCTGTCTGGGCATTAGTGCACCCTGAAACTAGATCATCACATGATTAACCTATCAGACGAGCAGGATGAGAACTGGATAGGAGATTGAAAAAATAACAGTAACACAGAAAAAATAAATGTATTTTACATATTTTACAGACAGAAATCCAGAGACAGTCTAGAAGTGAATTTAATCCAGATGGGACATAAAAAGTAGGCAAGAAAGAGCGAGAGAGAAAGCGGAGGGAGAAAGAGCATGTGTGAGAAAGAGAAATGGAAACAGGAGATGTTAGTGAAATAAAAAATCAATAATGAACCTTCTCAGGTTTCCACTGATAAGATTTCCAGTAAAATGAACAGTGGTTTAAATGAAGCCCTTCTGCCTGTTATTGAAAAATCAATATATATATTTTTTTAATTCATATACGTTAAATAATGTAATCAATTTTTCATGTACTGGAACCACATGGGATGTGGTTGCTGATTTGTTGACAGTTGAAAATGCTAATTTTTGCTTATGCAGGATCGCACTGCAGTTTCATTATGCTGCAACTGAGGGGACAAAATGAGTCGCACAATGCATCAGATGTGCACAGCCCTCCACCAGCAGCACTGCAAAGACCCAAACCCATAATCAATGCAGTTCCATGACCGGATCAATAACTCTAACCACCAGCAATCTAGCAGGCCAATCACCAGCAACTACTCACACATCAGACAGTGAAAAAAACTGATAGCTGCCATATACATTGTGCATCTGTGCAGGACTTGTGAATTCTCATAGGCTTGTGTGTTCTCATATTTCCAAGGACGAGGCCGAGGCCAAAGACCTGCCTTCGCTGCTCTGCTGAGAGACAGAGTCAGCCTTACGCCAGCAGAACTATTCTGCTGACATGGCTGAACTCGCAAGAGAACTCATGAATGAATGCGCCCTCTCAACATGGGCCGCATACAAGACAGAGCGGGAGGCCGAGAGGAGAGCGAGAGAGAGAGAAAAGCAGAAGAGGGGTAAAAATAGATAAATGGATGCATAAAAATGAGAAAAGAGGGGAAAAAAGAAGCATAAGAGACCAAAAAACAGATAGATTGAAAGAAGAAAAAGAAATGTATTGATTTATTTAATATAATGCTTTAACTGCATTAAATATTGTAAGAAATTTTATTCAAATTTAAAAGAGCATTATGGTGTATTTTTAAAAATAATCTAATCAAACTGAGGTAAAATCACCACAATTTAAGCTCACAGTATTTGTATGCATTGATATGTACTTTACAAATAGATGCACATTAATGCTGTAAAACAAATCATGTATGTATAAAAATACTTTATTTACTTTAACTTATATTATTATACTTTGTATATTTTCAATATATTTTTATTATTTCCTTTTTTTGTTATCTTTACCTATTGTTGAATGGAGGAACAGCAAAGTAAGAATTTCATTATACAGTGTAACTGTCTGTTCTGCTGTGCATATGACAATAAAACTCTTTAATCTTGAATGACTGATCAGTTGTATTTGCTCAAATTTAACCCTAAAAAGAGTTTTTTTAGAGTATATTTTGTTATAGCTGTATGCTTAGACAAATAAAGCATCATCAAAACACATTTATTACTTTCAGTAACTCAGTAACATTAGGTTCACATTAACTGTCATACTGTTGTGTATTGTTTTATGTGGAACTGTAGCTGCCCACTTTGCTGTAATAACAATAGCAACATAATACTGCCGTATAGCAGCATACGGCATGTAAGCAGCTGGGCTTCAGGAAATATGAATATTTAAAAGCTCAAACTAGGAGAAGGTGTTAAAAAAATCAGTAATCCCGTTCAAATGTTAACACACTAACAATTTTCACAACAATACTGCACATATGTACTAACATATACGCTCACAAAACTACTATATATTCAGACCTCCCACTCTCTAATATTCTCTCCTACCTGAAAGACAGAACAGGAGCAAAATCTACAAGCTGGTTTAATAAACCCACATAGACACACACACTCATACAGTAGTGTGAGGCAGAATCAGACGACTGTAAAATGCTGCAGTGGAGGCATACAGGGTGTACAGTACTAGCAATCACCAGTACTCCAACACTCAGTCCACACCCAACACTGCTGAATATTAAGAGAAACTATTTAGACACTCCTGATGTTGTACACAGACAAGTTCAAATATTGTCTAGGTGCTGTTTTATGTGCCTAAACTGCAAAATACTACATGAACGGTGTATACAGTGTTTTAGCTACAGACCCAATAAAAAAAGTTGGTAAAATGCTAAGAAATAAGAAAGCAGTGAGTTTTTAGTTAACCTTTTTTCTTTGGCCTGTATTTAGATAAGAGAAAGACACAGAATGGTTCACTTTAACAGCTTTATGTAGAGAAATGCTCATTTTGATATTAATGCCTGCAACATATTACTAAAAAGCTGGGACGGGGCAATTTCAGACTAACTGGTGAAATGTCCAGAAATTAGGTGCTGCATCTTAAACAGGTGATGCAAACACACTTGAATATAAAAGAAGTAGGACTGTACCCGATTTGGCTGTTTAAAAATTTTTCATACAGATTATCAAAGATTAACATAGATTAGCTATCTGAAAATCCACTGGTATGAGCTTCATTGATTCTTTTGACCACATAAAAATAATGGGTATATATATTTTTGAGCCTTTAATAAAATCAATAAAAGAGATGCTGTGCATGATGAAAGGTCTGAAGTGCTGCATATTTTAATTACCGACATATAATGCTGGTCTGTCAAATGAATTTGTGGAATATTGAGACAATACTCATGTATTAAAATAAGCTTTTATAACTCTTTCTATTTTGTAAATAAATTAAGACATGATGACTCATAAATGTATTTTTAGATGGGCTGCTTTATTTCTCTTTAAATATAAATAGCTCTTAAATGAATGAATAAACAAATTAAACACAAATCTAACATTTGAGCAGATCAGTTGTTTGCATGCTTCTTTGGGTCGAGACAGAGTTTATTGGTCTCTAAGTATACCTATTCAGCTGTCTGTTTTATTTTTTGATTATAATTCATGCTGACTGACCAAAAAAGAAGAATCTCAGTCGACTGTTTTTTAGGGGGCAGCCCCACAAAGAAGCATCAAGTCTTTTATTAGTGATGTACAGCAGAGGCTCGCTACTTTAATACACAGAAACATATCAGCAGAAATACAGCAGAATTAAGAACAATAAGCGCTCAGTTCTACAAAGCAAAGTATTATTAAAAAATTCAGGAAATCCACAGAAATGAAAAGGGCAAGAGCAGGAGCTGTAGAGCTGCAGAGCTTAAGCCTTGTATAACAGAAGAATAGCAAAAAAATCCTCTTTCCCTAAACTATTATTAAGCAAAAAGGGAATGTGATGTAATACACTGGCATCAAATACAGAATGAGTGCATATTTACCAAAAAACAACAGCTTACATAAAACATCCAACTGAATTTAGTAATCCCTATTTTCTGTTTATAATAACATTTCAAATAGTCACCCAAAATACCACTCCACAAAAGACAAAGCCTCTTACATGACACTGCGCTGTGTGTGCATGTGTCAATTACTGTCATCTCTTGCGTTAACATGTTTTAAACAAGTAGTCACTACTACTTGTGTCCTAAATGAGGGCAGGTGTTGTCAGGAGCTTAATCAATCATCTGTTTTCCCGTCCACACGTGTTGGCGATTACACAGTTCATACAATTCAGTCTCCACCAGCTGCATAAGCACAAGTGGAGTCATTTTAAAGGAAAGGTTTTGCACAATATCAAATTTGTTTTTACGTCTTTGCACCTCATTGTCTACATTAGAAAACTAATTGTGATTAATTATATCTGGATATCTGCATGGATATCTGGTGGTACCAGATGTTTAAAACAAAAAAAAAAAAGCTTTTTATTTTTTAGCTTTTTCAAACACAGGCAGGTGAAGTGGGTAGGTTTTCTTCATGTATGATGAGTAAAGTTATCTGTCTCACAGTCAAGAAGCTCACACCAACTGATCCCAGACTGGATGGTGAGGTCTTCTACATGAGGTGGTTTGTCCTTACTGAGCTAATATGTATAGTAATTAGAGTAGTCAGCGATAAAGCCACACCAGAGCCAGCTGCGCTATTTCTGCCCTCTCAGTCGCATCCTTAATAATGTGTCCTTTGCAATACGCCCACATTCAGGCACTCGTATTCCTTAATAGCAAAGCATAACATAGTTACTCACAGTCAGTTTACAGTCGGGTTAAAACATAAAAATGTTGGAACTTTTAACTGCAGGATACATGGTGCTAAAGCTCCGTGGTAGATGCCCGGTCAAGTACTGCTAAAAAGCTTGCTGACTTTCTGGGGGAAAAAAATCATTTTTCATTTTATTCAATTTATTATTACATATACATTCTTTTTCTTCTGTTCTGGGTGCCATGTGGGAGAGTGAGGGATACGACGTGGGTGGGTAAATTTATGGAAATATGTCAATTTGGAGAATTTGTGTATGTTGTCCTGAGTATGAGTCCTCCTTTAAAATAAATAAAATTACTTAATCACAAAAAAAAGAAAAAGGCAAAAAAAATGTTAACTGTTCTCTTCTTTATGTTCTGTATTCCCGTGTAGGAATGTTACAAATACCTGAACAGGGATTTCAGGGATCTAATATCTGGCACCTTAAATGGTTAACCGAGTACTCAAGCACCTGAGCACAGCCCCAGTGTCCATATCTTGCTAGCTGCGTTACCTCTAGTGCAAAGCTTAAGGTGCAATTCTATTCAGTAAAAAAATACTTACTTAATACTTACTTAATTACTGTCTCAGCACATCTTTGAGCCTGTGCCTCTTTCTAGCTGCAGTGCCTGCTGCCATTTGTAAAGGACATCAAACACTGTCTCTCAAACACCACCTGTATTTTATGTGTAGATTTAGAAGGCAGAGAAACTCCCATGCAAACTGCCCATATGAAAACCTGATATATGGCTATACATGTATTTCACATAAATAACATATTTGCATGTATTATTATCTACGGGCATGTGACACATATATGGCATTTTATTGGAGTTGGTCATTTTCAGCACATAGCATATATCTCAACTATATTTCAACATATACAAACATATATATGTTAGATATTTAACAATATATGATACACACAATCAGTGTAATAGCTACATAATCACAATTACAATTGCAATCAAGTCACCAAAACATAAACAACACTTTGTGACGTTTAAATAATTCAGTATTAAAATTACAAAGAGATGCAGCTGTATTGTATCAGATTTACATGCATGATCTATAAATAATGTATGTTTGTTCAATATTTGATACTCTTGCATATGTACACACAACTTATATTTACAATTAATACCTGATCCTATATTATATATGTGCATAAGTGGCCATATATCATATCTCTGTCTGGGTGGCCACTGCTAGTTATCTAAACTAATGATGTTTAATTCAATTAAAATATTATATTACAATATCTCCACCCACAACTTGTGTAATTCTCCTCCAATTGCAAATATGTATAACGATAGGAACAAGTTTTGGCTTTTTACATGAATACAAGAACAGAGCTCTGTTCGTTTAGGTTCATACGCCAGTTTCATACATACAGTACTTGCACAAAATGCTTAGTATATCTGGCCCTCTGTCTCAATCTCTCTCTCTCCCCTCTTCTCTCCTTCTCTTACTGTCAGGGCGGAGATTTAGAGGGCTGACAGCTCAGCCCCAGCCTTTGATCTCCTATTATGACTGCATCTTGGATGGACACTAATGCCCCAGCTTACACACCGAAAAGCTTATTCCACACTTTCACACCAAAACACACGCTTAAAACAGATTTACACACTAGCACACCTCATTGCTCTTACAAAGCGGCTTTAACATTACCAACCAAATCATCTGCTCATGGGTTTCAACAACTAGCAACAGATTTCAACCATTAAGTCTAAATTTTCAAAAATTCAAGAGCCGTAATATATCAGACTGAGTGAATGAATAAATCATGAAAGCATTGACGAAGATGAGCAAGGAAGATAGTGAGAAATAAAGAGAGACAGAGAGAGAGAGCGAAGCTTAAAAAGGAAAAAAAAATAATAGCCTCTTGTATTTTTGTCATGAGCCTGCTGCAGAGAGAAGTGAATTACTGACTCTGTGCCAGCTCAGACTAGCGTAACTGTGCTTTAGACATTATTCCAAATCTGTTATTCCTTATAAACTTGCCAGGCCTCTGACTCATTGTACAGCACCACACACAGCACTGGATATGACTATAGCAGCAGACATGAAAGATGAGAAAATCACAAACATGCACACTTCTAGAGGAGTCAAGAACACTGCCTGACACATTACATCAAGCACACTTCCATCCTGCTATTATGTATGGCTCAGGACGAGAGAAGAAAAAAGCAAATGTACTTTCAGAAAGAACACACAAGCATTTGGTTCTGTAGGGATTCTAGAACTAAGGCTGAGGCAATATATATCATGTCATGATAGAAATGATATTACATTAAAGCACAATATGCTGTTCTAAACATATCAGTACCTGTAGAAAACTGCATATTATAATATAAAAACATAACAATTTGTGCAACACAGTTTGCTAAACACTGATTAAAAAACAATGTATTCATAGTTCTTGATAGTATTTAGTTTTTTTTAGTTTAGTATTTCGTTTTCCATTTGTTCCAACTAATCTAACACACACACACACACACACACACACACACACACACACACACACACACACACACACACACACACACATATATATATATATATAATCATATCATGTATAGTAAAAGTATTGTAATATTACTCACATCTACCTACAACATGTTTCTAATTGTCTACAAAGACTATAGGAATAAGCTTTTTGTATACAAGCATTATTCCCATATTTACAATTTTACAAGCATATATGTACATACAGAACTTTGAAAAGTCAGAGACCCTACAGAGATCTTTCCAGAATCTGTTGTCATCCCTTCAATTCCATCCAATCACAAGATTATATGTGACTTACATCAGGAGTTATGAGCTTATGAAGAGGGGTTGAGATGCAGGTCTTTTGCCTCTTACTGTGAGTAACTGGTGGATTTGAGTGTCCATCATATGCCTCTTGTCTGTGACTGGTAGATTTGTGTGTCAGTCTATAGACAATCATAGGTGCTAGATCTAATGAAGTATTTACAGGGCCAATAACCTGCAATATTTTTTTCCTAAAATTCACTTACATTTGTGGTTTATATGTCACCAAGCCAGTCACTATCCAATTTGCTTTACCATTTTTTTATCTTTTCTTATCAAATCAAACAGCCTGTTTTTGTTACTGTGCTGTTCTGATTGGCTGTTTTGTATTGTGCCTCATTCAAAAAGCAGTCCAGGGTGAAACAGGCCTGAAAAGTTTAGCAAGCTGGGATAAACCGCTATAGACTGTTGACTTTCGTGACATCACAAAACAGTCAAATGAGGCAGGCTGCTTTCAGCAAGCAAGTTTCCCAAATGAGAAAATTCCAGTTACGGGCCTTTTAAAGACCGAGCATACAATTCTGCACAACAACTGCTGATTTTTAACTCAACAGCAAAACAATTACACTGGCTGTGGGTAAGCTAACCCCTTTTCATGCTTTTCAACTCCCCGTAAAGCTTAAGTCAGCATTTTTGCGCCTCAGCTTTCTTGTCTAGCTTTTTGTTCAAACCGGCCCGGTGCACCTTAACTGATCCAGCAGTTACATTCCTGTAATAATGGACTTCCAAACAGGGATTACGAATCAAGGGTAGGTTTAATGAGACACAATCGGAAACATAAACTGGCCAGGTCAAAACCGTAAGATCAGTCCAAAGAACCATGCAAACAAGCCAAAACGTCATTCAAAACACAGAAATCAACAAACCAAAACAGGAGGTCTCAACACAAAGCAAGGCAAGAACAAACTGCTAAGAACTGGCAAAGAGAAAACACTAAATAAGACTTCACACTAAGGCCTGCTAGACGAAGGGTTTTAAACATACAAGATGATCGAGACAGGAAACGTGTGACACGTCTTAAAATACAGGCGAGAGCGACCTCTGGTGGTGTGGAGGGCTATGAATTTCTAAATATGCAATAAAAACCTATTGCAGTGTAAGATAAGCTAAGATTGACCGAAACAAATCAAAGCTTTGACAACAAACCATTAATTACGATTAAAAAATTAATTACAGCTCTAAATGTTAACAGCAAGTTTATAGCAGCATAGGAGTCGAATAAGCAAAAATATACTAAAGGAAAATGTTTTTATCAGTGAAATAAATATGACTATGACAGTAGGGGCCAGAGTATGACTGTAACACCATTTAAGGTAAAACAAGAAGATCTGAACAAGAAGCTGGCCAATAAGATTACTTGACTTCATCCTCTTGGAGATTTCTTCACCCTTGAAACGCCTTACTGATGTTAACGCTGCCCTTAGGTCCTTTGCCTGATCTAGAAACTTCTTTTTGAATAATTGTTCTTCAGATTTATTCTATGGCTGCTTTTCTGAAATCTCTAGTTATTGCCCTGCATGTGGAGCACAGAAGGTAGCTCCACACTCTCCCCTCAGTCCTGTGTACAAATGTGAACACCTCCTGTTGCTGATTGGCTGAGTGTTGTGATGTTCAGTCTGAGCCGCTTGGTTTATGCCCCATTTACAGAGGCAGGGCTGTATACGAACCTTGGCAAGGACATAAAAAGGACAGCCAGCTGAATTAGCCCAAAAATTGATTGGATTTTAATTGTATATTAATCTCAATAGCCCATTACACCAAAATTATGATTTAAACAGTTTTCTGCCAATTCCAAAGTCATGCCAGTGTTACTGTGTATGTATATATTTGCCTTGCATTACAGTCCCATTAAAGGTCTCAGCAGACAGGCAGCTGTGTCTGGCTAAGAAGCATGTTAGTGTTCAAGTTGAAGGAAAAAAATGCTGCCTATGATTTTTTACCTTAAAGCACTGCAGTAACTACTGAAAACACAAGGAGTCTGTGTGATGAAAGATGAGGTGAACTGTGAATATAGTTCTGTGTGGCTGCAGTGTTTCCAGGATTTATCCGCTACGCAGCAGAGCTCTGTGTGCACGTGTTTTGTGGTGGGGGGATTAGAGCCTCTGGCTTTAAGGGAATATCAGTTCTGACGCACTGCACAGACCAAAGCAACCAACCAACCAATCAAATAACCAGTCTGCAAACCGACCAATGAACAGACAGAATCAACAAATCTATCAGCCCAAGTGAACAATCACTGGGGTCAAGTCACCACAGTGTGGCTTAAAGCCCACAGCCTGAGCAATCATGAGGAGTAAATTTTCTAGCTGACCAAATAACGGTGCAGTTTTAAGCTGAGCTACTTCACACTTCAGTCGTCTTTTGTCACGTCTCTGAAATAAATAAATGCAGCATCATGCACGTAGTGAAAGAAAATAGAGCATGTGGAAAGCTGCAATTCCACATGCTGATCCTTTTTACTCCTATCGCACTGGAGGCAGATTTTATTAACAGAAACAGAAGACCCCATTTACATTAGTCACTTTAAGCATCTTACATCCTGAATTTTTACTTGCTTTGTTGTTATTCAGTGTTTTGCTATGTTACATTTCAACACATATGGTTCATGTCTGCAATTACTTGTTAGTCTAAACGTGCGTGTTTGTGTAAGTATTGGTTTTGGGAAATGAATAAGCATGAATAATTATGATTTTAAGGTGACTTCAGAAGTAACTTTCAACAAGAACTACCAAGTATATAAATACATGTGAATAAAATCTGGTTAACAAGATGAAAACAGGTTCAAAGCCTCTGAATGTACCGCTCAAGAGGCATGAAGAAAGATATGAAAGATAGTTTTTTGCTAAATCTCTTGTGCATGAAGAGAATACAAAAGAAGAGAAGAAAAGAGAAGATAACAAAACAGAAGAGAAAAAAATGCAACAAAATAAGAGAAGAGAAAAGAAGATAAAATAAGAGAAGAGAAAAAAGAGAAGAAAAAAGAAGAGAAGTAAAAAGATGAGAAGAGAAGAGAAAAGAAGAGAAGATAAAAGAAGATAAAAAGCAGGGAAGAGAAGAAAAAAGAATAGAAAATAAAAGAAGAGAAGAGCAGAGAAAAGAAGAGAAGATAATAGAAGACAAAAAAGAGAAGAGAAGAAAAAAGAATAGAAGATAAAAGAAGAGAAGAGCAGAGAAAAGAAGAGAAGATAAAAGAAGAGACGATAAAATAAGAGAAAAGAAGATAAAAGAGAATAATTAAGAATAAAAGAGAAAAGAAGAGAAGAAAAGATAAAAGAAGAGAAAAAAGAAGAGAAGATAAAATATGAGAAGAAAAAAGAAGAGAAGATAAAAGAAGAGAAGATAAAAAAGAGAAGAGAAGATAAAAGAAGGGAAGAATTAAGAATAGAAGAGAAAAGAAGAGAAGAAAAGATAAAAGAAGAGAAGAAAAGATAAAAGAAGAGAAGAAAAAAGAAGAGAAGAGAGGAAAAAAGGAGTAAAAAGAAGAGAAGAAAAATGGAGGCTGTTCAGAAAAAGGGGAAAGCTGTTCATAGCAGCAGACTTCACTGGGTCACCAGCCCTCCACTGCAGCCATGGCACACAGCCACTGCAATAAAACATTTACAACCCCAACCTACAATCACGCACACACACACACACACACACACACAAACACACACACACACACACACACGGGAGAAACCCTGCACAAGCAAACTATCCTTCTTACACAGACTTAAACAGTCAATGCATACCCACACCCTCAAACACAATGTATAAATGTTGTCTGCATTTGTAAATGCATGGTTCCAAATAAAACGGTCTTTAGCACATTATATGCTCACCCGGCTTTCAAGTAAATGAAAGGGTTTGATAATAATCAGTACGATTCAACCCACCACAGTTAAACAAAACACACACATTCCCTGAGCCTCCTTACATTTCTGCTGTTGTATCTTCACTCCAGGACTGGCACACATATGTGCATATTTTCAAGTCTCATCTGAAGAGGTTATTAAGATGTAAATTACTCTGAGTGTGATGCAAGTGAGCGGTGCAGAGCACAGCAACACACAGTAAACAGAAAAGCATATAAATAGCAGTTATGTGTGCCATCCACGCAAGATTTTAACCCATTATGGTTTAGACCTATTTTCAATTTATGAATCTTAAGGCTTATTCAGTACCTTTTATAAAATTAATATCTTAAGTTATTACAGGAATGAAAAAGAGAAGTATAAGCATCAAAGGGCTTTAACAAAATAGAATCCTATCTCTTGTCTAGAGGCTATAGACTGGAACAATTCAGGTGTAGTGGAGGTGGAGGAAGGACGTTTGCTGGCCAATAATGTGTACGAGACCATTAATTTCCTACAGACTCACAGTAAACAGAGGAGAGTAGAATAGAGTAGAGCTGATGTGGTACCTTTTCATAAGGATCAGAGTCATAGTTGAGGCCAATGCCACAGTCATCCGTGATCTCAGACAAATCTTCATCATCGAACTCCTCCAGACTGATGTCATGAGCTGGCCTGCAGAAAAAATCAAAGCTTTATTGAGCACATTCATTATTACTTATTATTAAGCATTAGTAGGTTACTGAAGCACAATTACAGGTGTGCATAATAGAAATTTAATTATAGGATTTATTTAGCGCTTATTAGGTTATAGAAAAAAAGATGTAAATAATAGGTTAAAAGATTCTGCATATGTAACCACAGATATCAAATACACAGAGGACAGATATAAAAACACTGGTTATGTCTGCTAGGGATGTGCATGGATGGATACTTGAGTTTTGGGTTGGTTAACCAAACAGTTAATAAATAAAAACTCTCGTCTAAAGCACTGTTTCACATGTCTTATTGCTTTATGCCCGTGCCAGAATCTTTTCAGATTTTAGCCAATGCCAGTATTGTTCTCCTAAAAATAAGTCTAGCCCCTATACTAGTAAGTCTAACACTTAATTGATTATCTATGCATCTAAATATAGACTGCTTATTTCAGTATCCATCTGCATCTTTATCTGAACTTCAATGGTTCACCCTTTTGCTCCTAGTATGTATGTAGTTGGGTTGGTGGAAAATTCTGAATTGGGGTTCTTTTTGAGAATCACTGTGATCTCCTATATGCCTAGAGTTTGCTTAAAAGCCACCCACAAGAAACTCTATTATTCTATACTGCAACTGCATTTTTAAACAAGCACCCCACAGTACAATCAATACAAAGTGAAAGTGCAAGATTCTACAGACCAATCATTTCTGTAAGTTTAAGCCCTAATTATAACTTGTTTGACATGAAAAAAAAAACATTTAAATGTCATTTAAGGACAAAATAAAAATATAAATATAATTTTTTTCGGCCCGCCATCACCCCCCTCTTCGCTAATAATTCTTTAGTATTTATTTCTTTACAACAATCATTGTACTGCAACATTTTTTTTCAGATAGGGTTGGAGGGTTCTGAATTGGAGGGACCGGGGAGCAAAATGCAGGAGGAGGTGCAAGGAGTGAAAATGAAGTGGAAAAAAAAGAGAATCAGAAACAAAACATACAAACAAACCAACCAAGCACAAAAAAATATATATGTAAAAACACATATATCCATTTATACCTAAGCAGAAAACAGAAACATGAACATATGTGCATATTTTATTCAATAATGTTCACCTATTTTTTTATGTGTGTGTATTTTTTTTCCTATGGATTATTATATTATTTACTGTAGGGTTTGAACTAGATGTTTCCAAACTGGGTCTGAATCGGTGTGTCTGATTCTGAGAGGTTCTGAGAGTGTTTAATATAAATCAAAATATAAATCTTAATATACATGTATTTTTAAGGCACCCCCTTTCATCTCTCCTCATACTAAGCCCTGTACCAATCAGAGATTAAAATTTCATATCATGATTTTAGTAATTAAAATAATCATGATTTTCAGTATAATCACAGTAATGTTAAAATGTGCTGGACATGTACTGATACATAAACTGAAATAACACCAAGTTTCATACTGAAAACTACAAATAAAATTTACAGAAGGTTAAAGATGGAGCAAAAAAAAAACATCCAGTCGAGTGGTCATACCAAATTTGCGCCTATCATTAGTACAGCACAGTGACTCAGTGCTTTAAAGGTTTTATTGAGTTTTTAATTGTAATTCAATACAAACTCAACATGACATTACTACACACCCCTAATGAGATTTCTTTTTAGTTTAGTTATTCTGTTCAGTAGCCTCTACAGAAACTCCATGCTTAGGTAAACAGACCCAGCCTAGCAGTAAAGAAGTAGCCTATCGAGTCCAGTGATACCCTTAATGTTTGAGTTTTTCATTAAAACACCATGACCTGTTTTTGTTCCTGATAACCACTTTTAAAGCCGGTGACATTTTACAAGGAGAATTGCCAGCTTCTTGTTCACATTGTCCTGTTCCACCTTAAACAGTGAAAAAGCTATAACCTTCTGGAGCCTTCAGGCGCCAGACTACACCTGCTGCACTATATAAGGTGAAATAAGGAAATTAGAAAAGGAATTCCAGCTTCATAGTTTTATCACTAGTATGTTTTGATAAGGTGATCTAAGCTATCAATAAGTCATACCTAGGCTTTTATGTAGGGATCTACCTATAAATAAGTTATATGGTGCACCTGTGTCTGGGAATTTTGGTTAATGCAAGTATTTAACTTGAGTTTTTCAATCAACCATGATTTTAATAATCAAATTTTGCTGTGGTTTACAGTGAAAACAGTAACCGCTTCATCACTAGTACCAATTCTAGCAACTTTTACCCATTAACACAAAGTGCACACTGTTTCACTACTGTCTGTTATTCATCTGAAACACATGAGCTTGTCACATTTAGCAATACAGGGTTACAAATCACAGACTGATTACATTAAGCATATTTTTTCACTCCCCTAATTCATCCTTGACTATAAAACTGGTGTATACCATCAGGTAAAAACTGTTAATCTGAATTTCCTAACTCATTATGAGGTTTGAGTCAACGTTCAACGGACAGGGCAATCCCTAAGACGTTCTGAGAGAGCGTGTGTCTGTGTGTATATCCTGGGCAGGCCGGAGTTGAAATATGAGCTGTCATGGTCTATCAGCTGATGTTCCAGCAGCCTAGCAACATCTTAAGGCCACTGAACCACACGAACACACACATGCGCAGATATTTCAATAGCATACACACCTGCACCTAGTTTAAAACCAAGAGATGCCATGACTAAGACTGACTGACAAGCCCACATCAAGTGACTGGTCTACCCTCGACAGAGTTTATATTCTCCGTCGTCTGATGTCAGATGTTTATTAGTAGCGTTTACAGTAGCCGCAGCTCAGCCTCTGTCCCTGTTAGTTGACAGATATGTGGGTTAGCATGCTGCTAAATGAGGACAACGTCTGTTGTGGCTCAGTGCAGCAGCAGAACACATTACCCTAAGTCTGAGCTACTCTCACTGCTATCACAGAGATGGCACTAGTTCTGCCGTGCCCCACTCGGAAGGACTGCTGCAATGCAGCTTTTCAGAGCCAGAAGAAGTCAGTCACAAATCCCTGCAATCTATAGATGGGGAGAGAGGGGGAGAGAGAGAGAGAGAGAGGGAGGGAGAGACGGAGCGAGAGAGAGATAGAAAGGAGAAAGACAGAGAGAGAGAGAGACTCAGTCTGGCAATGCGCTACCTTAGGAAAAATCTGTGATCTGAAGTATTAACTGTGTTACAGCTAATGCTGTCATTCAAACTATCATCAAGTCACACGGTGGAAACCATTTTCATTAATATCTGCGCATTTGGCTGTATAAACTTAGAATAATTAATATATAATTTGGTTAAATAGATATTTAATTATACAGTGTGTCTTATATAAGTGCATTGTGTCAGACTGAATAGTACATTTCATCATTTAGATTTTTCCTGAAGAGTAGTTAAATCATGATAAATAATTATATTATTAAGGTTTTATTTAGCAAATTATAAGGTATTTTTTCATAACGTGAGCTACAACATAAAACCCTGTCAGATATGAAACAAAACCAGTGTATATTTAAAGTGTAGAATGTACACATGCAGCTGTTATCACTTTTGGTCCACGTGCATTTCCCTTACTTTTCTGATAAGAAGAAAGTATTTATTTTTCCTTTTGCCAAGACATGCAATCACGTTTAAGCAATGATACTGAGATAGCTGTAACCTTGACAAAGCTCTTTTGAAAGAGGCATTATTATGCTGGGATACATAACAGTATGAAAACTGACACTATTTTAGGAACAGCTGTGTTTATGACTGGCTGTACATTGTAGGTTAATGGTTACAATACATTATGATATGGCAAGTAAATTCTCTTACAGACAAAATCAAAAAGACAATCATAGTAACCTCTGTGCTCTGTTTATGTAAAAAAGCTCCAGATCAGTCATATATTTTCTGTTCTCTGTGTTTAAAAAATGCTAGAGAACATCACACCAGTTTCAGGCCCAAAGTGGGACTTGTTTTCAGACCAGTTCACAAAGCATTGCCAGTGTGCAACATCACTTTTTTCTAAAATCTCGCATGTTCATCTCATTTTTTTACTCTTATCTCTTTTTTATTGCTGATACGCTGAAATGAGATACTCCGGGAGAACAGATAACGATAAAATAAGAACTTTTCTTTTCTTTCAGTCAACATGCTACACACTACACTGACGTTAGTTAAGTAACTTAACGTCCTGTCAACACTTCATTGCCCACCTGCTTGGATATCTCATCATCCTCCTTAACTAGTATTTTTAAACCTCGGCTTTCTGCAGTTCTTGCTGCTGCTGTTCATCTTCGGAGAATGTATGAAGGTATGAAAAGTGTAAATACAGTCTTTGAATAAATGCTGGGAAGCTCTGCCTGTTGATAGCCAGTTCTACTGAATTTGATAATCTTTCAAGGTTGATCTTGGCTTCCTAATGGATATTTCCATTCCACCTTAAATAGGGCAATAATCACACAAAGCGTCCAAACATACGTCTGAATGTAGATACTCCACCACTTAAGGTGGAACAGGAAATAAGAATAAGGAGCTAACTTAGGCTTCTTCTAGTCTATATCCACTGCACAAGAAACAACCAGCAACCAGGGGCTGCACCACTTGAGGTGGTGGAGGGTTCCCTGGTATAATTCTTAAATTGATACACACACTACCGCTCAAAAGTTTGGGATCACAGTGAAATTTTCTAGTTTTCAATGGAGTATCTTCCTTCCTTAACACAACAATGAACTGACGGGTCTCTAAAGAAAGTTGTTTCTTTCTGGACATTTTGAGTCGGTCAGCAAGCCATCAACTGCTGATGCTTCAGATACTGAACTAACCTAGAATGTTGTTCTCCCTTTTATACTCACTTATTAGTAGAATGTTTTTCAGCTGTGCATCACAATTGAGCAAGAGTGTCCTAACAACCAGTTAGCCTAATAACATCCTTAACTTGGATTGGCGGCCGTACCAGGAGTTTAAGGCAGAGGACTGAGAATTGCTGATAATAGGAACACTCAACCTACCATTACTAAAAACATTAGTGTTTATATGTTTATATACCGTCATGGTTTCTGAATCCAAAATGTAACCAGACATCTGCTTTTAAGTTCTGGGGCGCCTTCACTTGTGCTCCAGTCATGCTTAACTGATGTGCGCCCCCAGCCCGATCTCGTTGCGGGAAATACAATGGCTGATCATGCGAGACTTGGAATGCTGGAATGCTCATTGTAAAGATCGATCTTGGGTTTATACGAATCGATATTGGATTATTCAAATTAAGATCGTTTTGAATCGAAAAATCGATATTTTAAACACACCCCTAATCTGATACACTTAAATTAATTGTGAAATGGACAATATTGTTTGTGAATTGCATGAAATAAAATTCTCAGGTGATCCTAAACTTTTGAGCGGTAGTGTATTTACATTACCAGCACAGCAGGAACACTCCTGACTCTCACGATTACCCACTCCAGACCTGACATTTCCATTCCACATCACTGAAATTCCATCAGCATCATTAACAAATTACACTCAGACCTCTTTTCTCTTCTGCTTTTTTCTGACATGTTCATCTTCTTTGTGACACCAAGACCACCCAGAATTTACTGAATCTCATCCATTATTTACTGGAACAACCAATAAAGTTCAAGTACTCCAAATATGTCCACCCCTAAGTCCTGAGTTATATTACAGGTTTAGCATTAATATAATGATGGTGTTTTTGTCTAATTAGAATTCTTTCTTTCTTTCTTTCTTTCTTTCTTTCTTTCTTTCTTTCTTTCTTTCTTTCTTTCTTTCTTTCTTTCTTTCTTTCTTTCTTTCTTTCTTTCTTTCTTTCTTTCTTTCTTTCTTTCTTTCTTTCTTTCTTTCTTTCAGGAGTGTGACAAGAGTTCTCATAGGCTTACAGCCGTCAAATAATAAAGCGCTGGCTCAGATAAAGACAAGTGTGTGTTATGTAAGAGAGAAAGAGATATGGGCCACTAGTATGAGTATATAAGGGCCATTCGGTGTGAGGGGCCTGTGTGTTCATTCAGCGAGACGGAGCACAGAAATCACCATGAAGTGTCTGATCGTCCTCGTGGCATGCCTCGTCCTCTCAGAGGCCGCCATCAGGTAACAGTAATACACTTTTCCTTTATCTCTCATCCTCTTTTAATATTTACTCTAAGTTTTATTTAGCGGGCAGCACAGGAAAAGGAACTCATTGCTTCTTTGACGCTTTGGGTTCTGTGGAGCACTGTGCACTTTTTGTGAAAGAACCTCTCAATGCACAGTTTCTCATAAAATCATATTTTGTAAATGAGATGTAAAGATCATTCTACAAGATTCCACAGTATATAATAGTTTTGTACCAATTATACCAATTAACGGCCAATTAGGCACTGGAGCGTAGCATGCTTTGAAAGTGACACTGGTTCACTCACAGCTTAGCTGTTGCCAGCTTCCAAGTTACATATAACGCTTGTGAGGTTGCACTGCTGCCATCAAGTTTGCTGAAAATGAGGCGCTTTAAAAGAAAACCGTCTTATGCCACCTTCCGTAAGGACAGAAATTATCCTGAGAGTACATAAATGCTAATATACGGATATGACATGTTTAATTTTAATAACCGAACATTCTTATTTATTATTATTATTATTATTATTATTATTATTATTTCTGATTTTTTTTGATGATTGCAATAACTGTATTTGAAAAAAAAACAACAACGCTGCTAAATAATTACTTCATAGAAAGTTGTACTACAAGGCTGATCCAACCCAATCTGGCAACCCTAATCTGGCTCTGAACAGTAGTGAACAGGAGCGGAGGGCAGAAACAGACTTTAAAGTGTAGTCAGTCTTTAAAGCAAAAGCTTTACAGTCTTTAAACAGTCTTTTTAACCATCCATCCATCCATCCATCCATCCATTATCTTCCACTTTATCCCTCTATGTCGGGAGCAAATCCCAGCGTTATTAGGCGAAAGCGGGGTAGAACAGCAGTCTGAGCTATTTTTCTGTCTGGACAGCTAGTTTCTAGGCTTGCTCTCATTGGATGTTTCACCCACCCACTCAATTTAGCCTCACAGGCCACTTTCAAAATTCTACCGTTAGCTTAACCGAGTGAGGCGCATTGCATCACTATGACAAGCCACATACTCAATAAGAAGCAGAGGATAATGGAGCTGCCTGCACACAAGTTTCCTGATAGACATAGCGAACTACAGATGCCAGAATTCTTCTTGGAGCAGCAAGCAGCGGTCTCAGCAACTCCTTTTATCAGAAGTACGCAGGAATGAAAGCGATCTCTGACCAAGCTTGATATTAACTGTCGCAGAAGATGTGGTGAAATGAATCGATACCGAATTGAATCACACCAGAAATCGAATTTAAATGGGACCATTGTGAATCAGAATCTCGATTCACAAGGTCCCAATTCAATTCGATTTCCGATTCGATTCGATTCAATATCGATTCGATTCAATATCGGGCTGAAATGCTAATTTTAAAGATCGATCTCGGGTTAATACGAATCGATATCGGATTATTCAAATGAAGATCGTTTTGAATCGAAAAATCTATTTTTTAAACACACCCCTAGTAACCAGCCCTAATTACAGTGCATAATACATCGTGTAATAACAAAACACAACGTAGCTGTTTCTGTTGGTATTGTTCCAGTACCAATACCTGGTAGCAGATCGTCTTGATCATTGATCTGTATCTGTATACAGTGATCTGTATTACGCTTGTTCACTCCAGCCTACTGCTTTATTTATTGTGTTTTTTATTTCTGAGTTCAAGTAACAATTGCAATCATGTTAGAGAAACCTAGCGCTGATGTGTAATATTTTAGCTAAGGCTATGTTCTTTTCTACAGGATTCCCCTGAAAAGGGGTAAGTCCATCAGAGAGGCTTTGAGAGAGAAGGGCATTCACCTGCCCTACAGTGATCCCGCCCTTAAATATCAGCGCCCTGAGGTCCTGGCCAGCGCCAGCATTGAGCCCATGACCAATTATAATGATGTAAGCTCAAAACCTAAAACCTTATTTCTTATAAGTCTCATACTAGAGGTGTACATATCTGAGAACAAATTCAAAGAGAACAAAGAGAATGTTCGAATGCCTGATGAAACCTCAAATTTCCTCAAAACTGATCTCTTTGATCGCCTGTTTCAGGGGACCTATTACGGTGAGATCAGCATTGGAACTCCTCCCCAGTCCTTTGGAGTCCTCTTTGACACGGGCTCCTCCAACCTGTGGGTTGACTCTGTCTATTGCAGCACCCAGGCATGCAGTAAGTCATTCTACATACAAACCCAAACACTGCCTCACATACATTAAAATATTCAACACACTGGAATACCTGGCATGTGTTGAAGTGAGGCCACAAATTCAAACAAGGAAAAGGGATCTTTGCAGTTGAGCAATGAAACTCAACTAATGTGGCATTCCTCTACACAGCCTCCCATACACAGTTCAACCCTGAGGAGTCCTCCACCTTCAGTAATTCCTCCCAAAGCTTCGACCTGGCCTATGGAGCTGGCTCTCTTGAAGGCTTCTTTGGTTATGACACCCTGACAGTAAGTTTGCAATGAAAATCAAAGTGTATTTTGATGTACTGTGCTATGCTATGTATAAAAAGTATAATAAGCTACAAAGGTATAAAAAAGACAGCAGAATAAACAGATTGACATCCTATTATTTTTTACAACTTGAACTTCAGCTTGAACTTGTTGCTTGTTGCCTTGATTAGCTGTCTGGCCTCACCGTCCCCAACCAAGAGGTTGGTTTGAGCACCAATGAGCCTGGTGAGAACTTTGTGGTGGCTCCATTTGATGGAATCCTCGGTCTGGCTTACCCATCCATTGCTGCTGGCAGTCAGACTCCAGTCATGGATACCATGATGCAACAGGGTCTCCTGGAACAAAACCTGTTTGCTGTCTATCTGAGCCCGTAAGCAAGAATATTACAACATATAGATAAAACCACTGAAAACCAATTTCTTATCTGACTTTACACAATATATGTTACATCCAAACAGGTATTCTGATCAAGCACAGTACTCAAACAGTGCCATATACAGTTACATGCAGCTCTGGATAATATACCCTGCCTAGACATACAATTGTTTTGAATGTTGCTGACATACATAACTGTGTATTAATGCTTGTGCAGGAATGAGGAGTCCGGCAGTGAGGTCGCTTTCGGCGAAGTGAACACGAATTTCTATGAGGGTGAGATTTACTGGACCCCCGTGACTGCTCAGACCTACTGGCAGATTGGCATTCAAGAGTGAGTGCATTTTTACTGTTTTACGCTGTTTGAGAGCCTTCTCTCAAACTCAACACAATAAGGAGCTTCTTTATTTTAAAGGCTTTTAGAGATATAAGTAACGTCTTGGCCATTCATTTCTAAAAAGAACTGTTGAGTATTTTTTTCAAAGATTGCATTTTCGCAATAGATCTTCAGGTTCTGAAGCTAAAACATTCACATCCTCTGTACTAGGTTCCTGATTGGAGATGAGCAGTCTGACTGGTGCTCTCAGTACAGCGGCTGCCAGGCCATTGTGGACACTGGTACCTCCATGCTCACTGCCCCTGAGTCATTCCTGAGCAGCCTGATGCAGTCTATTGGTGCCGAGCAGGACAGTTATGGAGGGGTAACGTACAACACTACAGATTCTGAACAGTGATAGATCTGATCAACTCAAACATTTCTGACATTCAATCACTTAGTTCAGCTATTTGTTTAAGTAACAATGGCTGCTAGCTGCCAGTCTCAGCCAGGCAGTATTCTTCCATTCTAATACATTTTCAAGTATAGTCAATACCAGCTTCTGCTTAAACATGCTGTAACAGCTGGTACCTCCTACAGCCAAGTGACCTGAAAGCCTACATAGAATTTCTCTGATCTTTCAACAAATCTCTCTCTTTTACAGTATGTTGTGGACTGTAGCACGATAAGCAGTCTCCCCACGCTGGCCTTCATCATCAACGGAGTGAAATTCCCTCTACCTCCGTCTGCCTACATCCAGGTGATTACATTTGCTAGCTATTGATATACTCTCGACTAGGGGCTTAATGTTAATGTGCAGCCTTTTTATGTAGAAACCCACCAGCTCATGCAGAAACTATAGGCACTACTTTTATGCCCCACTGGCAGTTCCAGTTCCAGTGCACTTACAGACAGTCAATATTACCATTTAAAACTGCAACCCAATGCATATGATGTCCAGTGGTAGCTATCATACAGCACTGCTTCTGGTATAACATGCCCCCCTATATATATATATTAATATCAGTATTCCATCTTTGCGGCTGCTTAAAGATATGTTGAATAAATTTATTATGTCATATTATTATGATGCTGACAAAATAACATTATCAAAGTTGCAACTGCATTGCGGAACTAGTGTCACTTAAGATAATGAAACATTGTAGTGCGGCTTCTGCTTTATGGGCCGGTTGTTGGCCAGTCTGTGTTTTTTTTTGTTGTTAAAAATGATAAATTACATTCAGACCACTGAGAAAATGCCTGGTATGCCAGATTACCAG
Source organism: Megaleporinus macrocephalus (assembly GCA_021613375.1). Classification (NCBI taxonomy): domain Eukaryota; kingdom Metazoa; phylum Chordata; class Actinopteri; order Characiformes; family Anostomidae; genus Megaleporinus; species Megaleporinus macrocephalus. The sequence goes on along the minus strand of CM038711.1, from coordinate 30,365,360 downwards.
TCCAGCCTCATGCACCTCAACTTGACAGCTGACAGCCACTGCATGTAATCTAAAACTTGTTATAATCATGTTTACAGACGACCCAGAGTGGCTGTGTTGTGAACATCACCCCCACCTACCTGCCCTCTCAGAATGGCCAGCCACTCTGGATCTTTGGAGATGTGTTCCTCAGGGTGTACTACTCTGTGTACGACCGTGCCAACAACCAAGTGGGCTTTGCCACTGCTGTCTGAACACCATCGCCAATTCAACACCTTTATAATCCCCTTAGCCGCATCATCAATATTCTTCATTAATTGCATGGAATATGAAAGATTCACTGTTTATTGGTGCATTTTGATTAAAAGTAAATAAGCAAACTGTATCGTCTCCAGTTTTGATTTTGATTTTCATGTCACATTAACAGTCAATCAAACTCCTAGAACACAGATTCTAAGCTTACTCTTTACTCACATCTGGACTTCAAAAGCCAAGTTTCAAATAAGCCACAGAATAACAAAGTTTTTTGCACGTCTAGTGTAAATCTGAAATAAGCATGATAAATTCAGCTAGCTTTTGCTTTCTGGTCCCGTCCTGATTGGTCGACGCATATAAACTGAAGCGAACCAATTCTGATAATGAACATTTAAAGGCAAAAACCTGCCTGGCTAGATTTCAAGGGAAATAAACATTATAATTTACTCAATTTAATTAAAGCATTAAGGTTTAGAGTTGAGTAATCAGTCTTTGTTGACATGCACTGGAAGATAGGGACATTAAAGTCTGTCCTAGAGTTAATTCGTTATGAATATGATTTTGAAGGAAATGGAGAAGAACCTTGGAGACACAGTCATTACTTACCTCCAATGCAAAACATAATCATCTTAGTTTTGCACTCTGAAGGTTTTTTTAAATGGATTCTTTGACAAAAGTTGTCTAATGCTTAAAAGGTTCTTTGCAATTAACTGTCTCTAAATGGACATGCTAATCAGTTATTACAGACTCTACTGCTTAAAATGTTAAAACTTTTATTATTATTGTTATTATTTATTTATTGATTTGTACTACACTTAATTTTATGATATTTCCATGAAAGGCAACGTATATGTGGTTCTTTAGGCCGTAAAATGTGTTCCACTATTATGACAGGCAGAATTATTTTGCTGAGAGTGTAGTTTAAAAAGTTCACTGCCAGAGAGCACCATAAATATTTATACAGCTTTGTGGCTTGGAGTAAATGTTCTTGCTTAAAGGCCTACGGTAAGTCAGTACTGAATGTAGGATATAGACACAGAATGCCAAATGCAAAGTCATTTTTTAGATATTTAGAAATTCGCTAACAGTCTAACAAGAGCATTACTGTGTATATTGGGTTTATACTGTTGGTCTGGATTACAGCATCACAGGATCCTCCATCTTCTCTCCTGATCCGCATACCCATAATATCTAATACAGAGCGCCAAACCATGAAGACAAAAGTCTAATTCATATGTAACCTGCATTTCTTCTGCAAACCCCACACTACAGTGAAGTAACCACTGATATTACACACTGAGGAGCATTAATAATAGATAGGATTCACACTGAGCAGCTTTAGCCACCACAGCTGTGCTGGAAAGTGGTTATATACAAGTAAATTACATTCCTGTAGGCTATATCGGTGTATCCCCCTTTCTAGGACTGCTAAAGACATTCATTTGAAAGCAGCAGGGAAACAAAGATTTAAACATTAAAGTATCCTAATTTACTCATGAAACAATATCCTAGGAGCCGGAACAAAATGGCATCTCAAAGAGCAGTTCTACACCATACTCCTAAAATGACTTTACCCCAGAAATTTCAAGCTTGAATTATAAGCAACAGAAATGTTTAGGCCACCCAACAGAGATTCAATATAGAAATTTAAGGTGACATGGAATGGAAAGCTGAGAGTTCGGTACAAAGAACTGACATACTATGAACCTTAAAGTCTCCTTCATATACAAATCCCACATTTATAAAACAGGGCAGTAATACGAGCCAACTCATTAATATTTACGCATCCAAAATTTACATACAGCAGATCACGTTTTATCCCGGCGAAAAAACAACAGAGCAACAGCAATGAAAATGGTGGTCTATGTGGAAAAATCTGTTATTCCAGGCTGTGAAGGTGATGTCGACACCTTCCATACCTTTTCCAATGAACCAAAATGCCATTAACATAGTTGATGTTCGTCTTTAAACAAGGCTACCTATTTGGCAGCTTCTTGAACCAAAGACTTAAGCATCAAATTATCATATTCTATTTTATTATCATGAAACAATATCCTAGTAGCCAGAACAAAGAGTGGTCTCAAAGCGCAGTTCTACACCATACTCCCAAAATGTATTTTCCCCCAGAAATCTCAAGCTGGAATCATAAGCAACAGCAATATTTAGGCCACCCAACAGAGATTCAATATAGAAATTTAAGGTGTCATACCCTTTTAAATTACCCAAAATTTCAGCAAACATAGTGATGATGTTCATCTTTAAACTAGGTTTCCTATTTGGCAGCTTCTTAACCCAATGTTCCGTTCCTCCTTAAACACTACACCTCATACAGGCTTTAACTCCCACATCTTCAGCAAGCTCCTGGACGAATTCAAATTAATTTAAAGTTATTGGTTTGGCCCGCACATTTCACTTCAAACAGTTTCTTAGCCATGCTGTATGACTTTATCTACTTTTGCTGATTGAAGCAGATCATCTTAACCTGAAGATTCCACAGTGAGTAACAATTTTAATTTACTTTGTGCTGATGTTGTGATAAAAAATAAGTAGCTAATATAGGTGACAATAGCTAGTAGGAAACTCAAAGTAACTAACATTAGCATAGCTAACCAGATAGAATGAGGACTTTTATGTATTATGTTTATAGGATGAGGACTTTACATGGAGGTTCATTTTATGTTTCTGTCTGTGTCTGTTTGGACATGCTGCTTCTGGGTGATCATCAGTGTCACAAAGTAAACCAGCAAATCAGAACAAAGCTCATGAGTGTATATGAGTGTGCACACCTTCTATGTAGACATCAGAGAACGATTTAAAACACTAAACAAGTGCTTTCCGTGGTGCCTTTAAAGTCATACATAAAACAAATCAGCTATGGTGACAATTTAACCCCCTCACACCCAAATTATCCATTTTTGGTGAACACTGAGGGTCCATTTCAGTTGCTGGTTATAAGTCAGGCCATCTATTTTCTCAAGAACTAAATAAAAACAACACAGTAAAGGAAGAGTTTGAGCTTTCTTATCCTCAAGCTGCAAGCAAACCTGTGTTTGTCTCATAAGCCTGACATAATTAGGCCTCTCATCATCATGACATTCTAGTTCATCATCATCATAGAGACAATTTTGCTGTGTTTGATTCATGTAAAAGCTTACTAACTACTTAACAAAGCAAACTGTAAGACAACACATCTCGATAAATTCTTACTCCAAACAAATACGGGGGACATATATCTGTCCACCTCTATTGTAAGAAATCCTCCCTCCTCACTATCAGTCAAGGAGAAACCTCATATGTTTAAGCATCAAACTTCATCCCTTTACCTGCTAAGAGCGTCTCCAGTGGTGGGAAGCAGCACCTATCCTAATTCTTATTTCTTCTATTTGCAGTTTGACTCAACACGACACCCACATATAGCTCTTAGTTTTCAATACAAGTTTGCATTTTTTTCATGTATTTTAAACATGTATTTTTTCCATACATATAAGTGTCTGTGTTTGTAATCGAGGTTGGGGCCTATTTCTTTGTTTGTATTGCATGTCTTGAGATGTGCCTCTGATATTGCCTGCCTGTGTTATTGGAGTATTGGAATGCCTGAATAAAGCCTATTTGCACATGCAGTCTGTCTAAACCCCTGTGATACAACATAAGTTATATATGCTATTCTGTGCTGGTCTGTTGTTTAGTTTGTGTTGGTTTGCTGTCTACCACATATGGAAAATGTGTGGCTAGCAGTGACCTGCCTTGTATCTCGGCCGTCTGAGAAATGCTTGGTTTCAAATGCAGTAAGATGAACAAAAACAGAGACACTTTGGTTCAGTAGCCCTATATAGCCGACACATTCTGTTCTTAGAGTACAATCCATTTATAATCAAATCAGTTCTTTAACCTATTATGTACCACTCACTGTGCATCCCTAATTAAAACAAACATAAGCCGGTGTTTTAAATGCAAGGCAAACGTCCCCTAGACCAAATGAGCTACATATGTGTTCTACATTACTTTAAAAAACAGGGCTAGGCTTTCAGAATTATGAAGAACAGATCATCTTCCAAATTCAATAATCAATCAATCGATCAATAAAGCCCTTCCAGAGAAGATGATGTGGCTTACACATGAGGTCATTGGCCATGAGTCATTGTAGCTGTTCTTCGAGGGTCAATATGTCCAATTACCCACCACTAAGTTCCACACTGAAAAGCATCAGTCAGAAAAAAAGAACTATGTTTCCTCTCTGCGCTGACCTGTTTACAGATATCTGTGGGTGTATTTGTTTACATAAAGACAATATAATAACAGTGCAGAGGGAAGCAGCAGCAGAAATTCACTTCTTAACCCCACCCTGCCACCACAGCAGCCCCGTACCGACTCCTCCCATCCCATCCATCCTTATTACGAAGGGCGGCGTCTGTTCAGAGCTCCGGAGAGATGCATCAGCTGGCAGTCATCTCCTGTTTCCATAGCAGCTGGTGCTGTGTGGGGTGTGATGTCACACCATTAGCAGATTCCCCTACGGGTTTGGCCAGGTTAGACAGGGTGAGGTCACCTTTACCGTCGTCACCATGACAACGCCCCCCCCAATACAGTAGCAGCTAATTTGCTGACTCATGACACTTTTGTTTTAAGATGCTTTTTTTTCTAATCAGCAACTTTATCTGACTCACACACGCAGATCTGCAAAATCAGTTACTAATAATATATTTAATCACTAAATTTCAATAATCTGTTTACAAACAGCCACATACACATCACCCTCTCTAAACTCTCTTCCTTATTCCTGCTCTCCAGAGAGAGAGGGGGGGGGGGTAAGACAGTAAGAAAGACGAGAGAAATAGAGAGATAAAGAGCAAGACAGAGCGACAGAGAAATACAGACAGCATGAAAAACGATTGTAGGAATGAGAACAAAAAAGGAGGGCAACGGGTAAAGAGAGAGAGAAAGGAATAGAGGGAGAGAATCAATGAAAGAAATATAGCAGGAAAGCAAAGAGAGACACAGAAAGGGGGAGTAAGCAAGACAGAAAGAGAGAGAGCGAGAGAGACAGACAGACACAGACAGACAGACAAAAGAAAATAAGAGACAGATTAAGGGGTAAAAAAAAGAAAAAGAGTGACAAAAAAATGCAGAGAACAAGAAAAAGAGATGGTGGGTGAGAGATGGAAAGAAAAAGCAAAAGAGACAGAAAAAAGCAAGAGAGACGGTGAGGGGGTAGAAAGAGAGAGAGCAAGGGAGACAGAGAGAGAGAGAGAGAGAGAGAGAGAGAGAGAAACCTAGAAACAAAACTAAAAAGCAGCTTTTTATAAACGGTGCTGTGAAAATCTCCAGGATTGTTGACAGTTTTCATTTCGTTACGTAGCTGCAAATCTTACAGTGAGTGTAAGAGAGCAGATATAAAGTAAGTGGGCCGGGGCTTCCCCGACCTTCTCCCCCCATTCCTCTTTTACCCCTCGTTCTTAAACGTCTGTGGGTATGTCGGTTACATAAAGATTTCAAGCCAGTGACAGTAATGAAGAAAAGCTGAACATATCTGCTACACACACACACACACACACTCACACACAACCTGCAGACTAGCAGTGCACTGCATGCGTCTGCATAAATCATGAAAAGGTAGGCGAGAAGAGAGGAAGGGAAGATGATGAGAGTGACAGAAAGATGAAAAAAGTAGATTAGATGCAGTGCTGATAAAAAGATACAAAATCTCACCAAATACAGTTATTATGAAGGATCTACATACATCGCTACATAGATACATCACTATACACCAGTTCATCACATACTCACACCTACAGGTAATTTAGAGTGAAACCCAGATCATCTTGCAGAGGCATCATGCTGCCGAAAAATAATATTTAGTCATTTAGTATTTATTTAGTAGTTCTGCATTTCAGACGACAAATATAAGAAAATTTGTATAAAAATTGTACAAAATTTTCAATTGCAGTCTGCTGCTGCTTCTCTGAATTGTGAACGTCCTTTCTAAATCACTTCTAATCTCTTCTTAGCATTCACAAAGAAAAACACTTGCGTTCCAGACTGCATTCCTAAAGTAAACACACGCATAACAAAGCAAAACTCTCCCATCATGAATTTTATGGCCAATTTCTTTACAGCTGATTTCTCAGAGGGTTGATTTTTTTAAGCCTTTTTAAAATTGTGAGCTTAATGAACATGAATCAGAATCAGAATCGGACTTTGTTGGCCAAGTTTGCTCACACATAAAAGGAATTTGTTTTTGGTTACAGTGGCTCACAGTGCACGATAACTGACATTACAGAATTAAACAACACACCCAACCTACATGCACAGACACACCTGTAAACTTAACATGGGCAGAGTTGTATATGTAAAGTAAATGAAAACATGTGCACTGCATTTGCAGTACTTTCTATTAGCCAAAGTCACAATGTAAATTGTTCACTCTTTAATGGGCCAAACTGTCATTTTAAACTCTTAAATGAAATTCGATAATTTGATATTTAATTAATTTCAAATCTTATAATCTAAATTCTCATCAGTACAGCTGCGTGATAGAGCATACAGTAAGTGCCAGAGACGAGCTGGTTTGTGCTGGAAGAACAGCGCTGTAGTCTTCCAGCATCTGAAGGTAGTTTTTCACCAGGCAGTGCAGGTATGGTTATAAATCCATGATCATGCAGTTTGTTGTCATTTCCACTGCCAAGTGAACCTTACAGTACCTGTACTGAATTTGGCTTCTCCTCTCACTGTGCTCCAAGTGATGGGAAACAAATACAGGTATTCAACCAAATAGGCCTGGTTACTGTTCAGCAGTAAAACGTCATTATATAGTCACAGTGGGGTTTACACAGAACTTCTTAGTCTATAAAGAAGCCAGAACTTTCTGCAAACTGGAATGTTTGTTTATGGGGTGCTTTTATTAAAATATGACATAAATAAGACATGAAACTCAAAATATGGAGTATCAAATATCCAGCTAGCTGTTCCTCCACTGGTTTCTTGTACATATACACAGTCAATTTCCTGTAGTATTCTTCCCCTAACACCAGATCTACATGGCTTTCTTACAGACTTCACAGTGTAAACAGGATTTAGTTTTGGTTTAAAGAACTACTAACACTATTTTAACACATTCTGTGGAAATCTTTGGCCCAGTATGAACTGGAAAGCATTTGGTTGCATACAAATTCTGCTTATATATACTACTATAAATGTACATTATTATAAATGAGATTATCACTCAGTTGCATGTAAAGAAGACTCTGTTTCTGTATTCTCTGTATTTTATATTATAGTTATTATAGCATTATAGTAGCTTTGGCTCTACCACATATCCTAAAAATACACAGATGTGCCAAAATAAAATAAAACATGCGTTTCTGCATCTAAAATCTACTAATTCTGATCTCAGCTGAATCTAATCAAGCATCGTGCACTTGAAGACCAGGAACAAGATCTTCTGGAAGCTGCAGAGTAACAAACAACTATTTACTCTCAGGGTTTATGAGCATCTGCAGCAGCTTGCTACTGCACATCAGCAAACTCAGGCCCAGTGAGCAGGCTGTGGATGTTTGTCTTATGTTTGCCATGGATGAAAAGTCTGGTCCACTCTCAGCAGCAAAAAAATCCACCGGACATGCTACCTACTGTACAAATACACTGAATCTGAAGCATCTGTATAAAAATAATATAAAAGTTTGCTTTGAAATAAAACCATACATGATCTGGTGCAGTAATTTAATAAGAAATAAAGTTTGTTATGTACTAAAATGTAAAACACTTTTCTGGCAGTCCAGCAATATTTTTTTGCAGTCCGTCTCTGTCTGAGCTGATGCTGTGTCTCGATTCACAGACGCTGTCAGTTACTAAGTCTGCAGAGTCAGCTACACTTGTCAATGAGAATGACACACAGCATTGCTCGCCTCCTTCAGCTGCCACTAAAATCTGTTCTGATTAGATTTTTTTTTGATTGCATGATTGTCACATGACTGCTCTAAATCCATACGCACAGGGTTTCTGTCTGTGCAGTCAGAGAAGACATCTGCTCTAGCATTGAAGGGGAATTCCACAGATTTATAAAAACATTATTTAATCGTTGAGATATAAACAGCTATTAGGAGAGGTTTGATTGGAGTGATTAATTGTAGACTGACTCCAGTTTCTTCACATTGGTGACCGAGGGTCTGCAATGCCAACATAGTCACTTCATTTGCTACCAGAAAGACCAGATATGAGCCTTATATGTAATGATGATAATGGTAAAATTGTGTTAAATCAAAAAAAAAAAAAAAAAAAAAAAAAAAGTTTCTGTTGGTATATCCTGCATGTACCTGTCTTGCATGGAATTTAAAAATAAATTTCGGGCCAAAAACATAAAGCAAATCTACTGTAAAAAAAACGGCTGAGATGTCAGGTATTTATAAACATTTCATGTGATAACTTTCTGTGAGAGAGTTTTTAGATGCATTAAAGATGCCGCTTCAAATGTCTGGTTCCTATTGTCACAAACAACTGGTAAGTTGCTCTAGAAGGGAGTATTACACATGAAGCCACTCTAAATAACCTTACCAGCTGCCTGACTAGTCTTGTTCGGGTAAGTAATAGGTGCTAATAGGTGGCTATTAGATTCCATTCATGGTTAGCAATGTTAGCATATATGGTTGACTTATCCCGCACCGCTTTATATGGCTAGATATATAGAGCCTATATCATTTTCTCACCGTCTATTAAAATATTAAAAGTTTAATTTTACACAGTGGTAGAGTTTCAGAATGTAACATTCACTCAGTCCATATATGGAAATCTGAAAAAAGAAATATATTCAGTTGTCCAGCCTACAGCAGTGTAGCTCTGTCCAGCCACACTGAAGCCACACACAATGTTTCCACTAAAGGTGTGCCATATCGTATCGTACACAATAATATCGCCAACATTTTAGAATATCGTGAACGATATTATTATATTATTATATTGTTTTTAGCAAAAGAAAAATTCCCATTCCCTTTTCTCATTTCCCATTATACATCTACTACAGACAGATTTTATCTGTTCAGTATCATTCATTTTACTTCAGTCCTGGATATATGGAGATATTTGGAGTGCATTATTTAGTATTGTGACATTCTAGATCATTGACTTCTGTTACAATCTGATAAAAAATTCTTGCATTTTTTAATATCTTAGTTAGGGGTGTGCCATATCATATCGTATGCAATAATAACATTTAATTTTCATTTTGTTGCATGTAGTGTATTCTTGAAATATTTTTTTTTAATTCAATGTTTTGTCATATCGGCAAGAGTATCGTTATCGCAAAAATACCATGAAATATTGTGATATTATTGTAGGGCCATATCTCCCACCCCTAGTTTCCACATTAAATAACATTAGATAACACATGTTATTTGAACAAGGCATGATACAGGTCAGCCAATCAGTGCAAAGTCCATTTACATATAGAAGTCTTTAAGTCCGTAAAACATTAGTTTTTATTCTAACAGATAAGGAGAGATGTAATGTAAAATTTACCAACACTTTTGGAAATCACTTAATCGTCATGAGTGGACCTCAGGGGAAAAAACAAACACAAAACATGTGGGATATATGTGCAAAAAGATGGCACATCTGTAGGAAGTAAGTTGGGCCATTTTAGGTTTTATTGAGTAGGTTAACTGATAGTGTTAATTCACATGTGATTAAAAGATAAATAACCTATAAAAATATCTATTGATTTATATGGATCTCCTGAACACCATTTTATTGGCTCTGTAACTGCATCAGTAATCAACAGGGAATACTCACAGCCTCGCTTGGTTCAGCGAGGGGGCTGGGGTGGCTGAGAAAGTCGTTCTATTTTGTAGTACAGTGGATCGTTTCTCCTTACGCAGCGTCTGGCCCACTCAAGCTAATAGCTGTTTTTTCTCGCAGAGCTCTGTGGTGCTCACGGCTCTGTCCACCAACCTTGGTAGCCTCTCTTAGTGTTGAGCTACGGGATAATGGTGGTGTACACTTACAAGAACCGGGTATGTTTTTAAAGAGAAGAAATGTTTATGCTGGGTTGTTTTAGGTTCATTTGCAAGGGTTTTAATGTCAAAGAGTTACACAGGAGGAATACGGGAGGAGTGGTGGGTTTTCTGGAGTGGAGCCGTTAGCATTGGAGAGGCTATGTTTCTGCGCTGCTTCCAACAAATAAGAAAAAGAAACTGTGTTATAGACTGACTAACCAGTTCAGAGGATAAGCTTTTATTCTTGGGACTGCGGTACCAACATTCTCTGAGCTCTCAAACTCTGGTCTCAATCGTGTCTCAGCTGCATTGTCTTTTATAGGCCCGCCTTCCTGCTCCATCTGGCCCATGTACACCTGGTCAGTCGTTATTCTCTGAGTGGACAGTGGTTCTCGAATAGACGTTCCCAGTCCAGGGTTTGTGTTAAGCCCTATATGCGACTGCCTTAATGGCCAAGGTCACAAAAGGCCTGACCTTACCGTGAGCTCTGCCATATTCTGTAAGCCATCTGTCTAATAACCTTCAAACAAATGCTATGGCATATAAAAAATTCACAACAAGACTGTAATATTGCAGTACTCTGCAGTCCACCTGCATTGACAAATACATTGTGTCACAAGAAAACCTACAAATCTTCACAATAAAAGAATGTCCTAATAATCATGTGTTTTTGTCCAGCCCTACCCTTTTATATCTTTGAGAAACCTAAAGAAGATTCATGCACAATTTTTAAAATAGTAAAAAAAGGTTTAAATGCCCATCCATCCCTGAGCATGGCGGAGCAGGGTCAGTGTGACCACTCAGTTTAAAATCCATCAATCTCCAGGATTATATAATTTGTCATGTGACTAAATGGATGGACATTCTGTGAAGGTGAATCCTTCACTTTTATTCACTGTCACAAGAAACATACCTTAATGAGGAATCAAAATTCCACTAGAAGAAAAGCAGATCACATAAAACACTAGTGGCTACGCCTTTGTGTGAGAAAGAAATGTCCTCATACAGATGTGATTTTATTTCTGTTCCTGCACAGAGGTCAATCCAACACCCCCACATTGCCCCCCAAACACACACACACGTACTATTCACACACATAATACAAGCTAAATTAGAACGTGTTTTTACACAACACCAACACTTCCATCTCTCTCATCCCTTCTAACCTCAGATCTCTCTCATTGCATCACATCAAACAGGCATTAAAATCATAACAAAACATGATATACATACAAAATCAACTTTGGAGGAAAATGAATATCTGTATTTTTATTTAGGCTTCTTATTCTAAAGCGCCTCTGAGGCCAAGAAGTAGCTGCCCTCAAAAAATTCTTATAAAATGCAAAAGGACTGAAAGGAAGTTTACATTACAGACACAGATCTGACAGATGAACAAACTCTTGAATTCATTTCAAAGGAAAAGCCAACTATTGTAGAAATCATAACTCATATTCTTTATTTAATGAAATGACTGCTTTAGACTTAGTGTTCTGGTGACTGAATTTATAGTTGTGAGACAAACACACACACACACACGTCATTATGTAAGGAAGATTATGGTCCAGCCAAAGCTTTCATCTTTTTTCAACATAGTGTGTGCTAATAGTCTACAGCATCATTTATCTATAGCCTGGTTTTAGTCAAATGGTCTCCATGTTCTTGTGGAATGTTAATAAAATTCATATTAGAAAATAGGCTAAAAATATAACATCTCGATCAAGACATTTTCACATTATTCATCATGGCATTTCATTTACACCAGCAGGGCCAGGTTTAAAATACTGCTTGTCGCTTTCAGAATTAAACTTAATATATACAATATAGCAACTATTCAGAAGAATGAAAAACATTATTTTTGTCAGTGAATGTTAAATCTAATTTAGATTTTCTTGGTTATTTCCATTGTTCTAGTTACCATGGGATTCTTACAGAGTGTAAAGGGCAACTGATGGTACCAAATGATGCAAGTAAAATATAACTATAAAAAACAGATTTGCATTGAGTGTACATTGCTGAGTGTACCTTGCCGCGCTAACGAAAAAATGACTCAAGCTGGCAGTGAACGAGGATCCGCTTATCCAGAGGTGGAGACGCAAAAAAAACAAAAAAAACATTTGCTTCAAAAGTTCATAAATGCTGATTTTACACTGTTGAAATGAATACATACTCCTACTTTTATTGGTAGAATATGCTGTAGAAAAACTATACTGTCCAACAGTGTTAGCAGCGCTGCTGTAGCTAAGTTTGCTCAGTACTCTGTACTCAGTGCGCAGCATGCTGTCATAAGTGAAAGCTTTATGGATAACTGTTCATAGATAGAGCAGAGTCTGTGTTTCACATTGCACAGACTAAGCATTTTTATTTAGCGTGTGTACATAAATTACAAGTTTTGTCGGAACACGATATAGTCACCTAAGGCCATGATTTCTAAAACCACATGTCCAGTTTTATGTTAAGGATATGCAACTACAGTTAAACCATCCAAACAAAAGATTCCAACAAGATGTAAACCTCAAACTCCTCAGACGTGACCATTAGCCTCAGAAGAGATTCCTGCTGTCACTGTGCTACCTAGACAGAGTTGTTGAAAAAGACTGTACTCTGCTTTTCTGAGGGGCAACAAAACCCACTCTTATCAACAGCAAAGGCGCTTGATCCGAGGTAAGCAATGCAGCATATATGCAAATCATTTCAAATCGGCCAGATTTGAACAATCTAACTGTGAAGGAACATTGCACTCATTTGCACTAACAACTACTCAGTTCAAAGCAGAATATTTATTATGGTATCAGACTCGGTATTGACAAGGACTAAAACACTTGTACCCGTATTACACGTCAATAGTATTAATGCATCACTAATAAAAAATAAACAATATGCTGTGTCAGTAGAAAAAAGCATACAATGTCCAGAAACTGCAAAGGAAATAAAAGTTTTGGTGAAATTGCAAAAGAAAGGCAGGCTTAGTTTTTTTGCACTTTCTATTTTTATATCCTCAGAGTGCACTTGAGCAACTATTAGACAGTGGCTAAAAGCATGTGTACCATTATACAAAAGGCTGCTCGGAGGAATGGTGAGCTGGGGGCTGTGTTCTGTAAGCCCTTTATTGTGCAAATAACTTGAGAAAGGTGGACGCTCTTGCTGAAAGACTGTGTGCTGAGTCTGTGAATGCCCACGTAAAGAAGTTAAGTAAATGCAGGTCTGATTTAATGAACTTGCTAAGCCTTGCCACAAATATGATGTCATCTTACCACAGACACCTGTCAACTAGTCTACCCCAATGTGGTACTGAGATTAGCACCTCCATGCACCAGTATAGGGCTTAGTATACTGGAAATATAGAGATCAGAAATCATAATACATCATTTTATGAGCAGTTTTACTGTTAATTATATTAGGCATCATGATCTCATTTCTACATGACTTACCTCAGAACAGAATTGTGCTACAGCACTGAGCATAATCACCTTTAGCAATGACATTTTTCAGATATGTGAAATTAATTTTCTTGCAGTATTTTCAAAACCTTGATGCCTCTACCAGGAGGAGTTCACACACCACCTCCTCAACATTTGTGGAAGATTGTGGGATATTTACCAAATATTTAACTCCTTCCTTATGACTGCATAGAAACAGTTCTTACAATTTCATAATTATTCTGTTTGATCCGCCCAATTGTAATATCACTGTACCAAAATAATCTCACATTAGCATAGGCTGTAATGTGTGGCGTTTATTCCATTCATTTATTTATTCTATTCATTTATTATAAAAATAATACAATGCATTTAATGTCTATTAGTAATCAAATTCAAACTTTAAATCAAGTTTCTTGGACTTCATAATAGTAATCATAATAAGTGGCCAATCAGTTGCATTATCATACACTGACAGCTCAATTAAATCCAGAGTATGAAACTGGATTTAGGGTCCAGATTTGAAGTCTTTGCACTGTCAGGGACCTTTTTTGAGAATAGTATGGATATAAAATGACATAATCTTACAAGGAACCAAATAAATACATATTATCCAAGAGATATTATTATTTCAAAGGAACCACAAATGTACGGATTCTTCCTTGTCCTTATTTTCTACTGTTTTTTTTTATTATTATTATTTTACTAAGTCCTTGTTTTGTTTCACCCAGTGTTCCTCATGCCTCGTCCTAAGCCTGGGCCAATAGACCCTGGTTCTGGACCCTTACCACACGCATCAAATAAACCCCGCAGGGCTACATTTAGCCCAAAAACACATCTCAAAATGTGAGGCATTGTATGAGGCAGCACAACACACATATACACACACACACAGTCCCTGTCACACACAAACACACTCCATTATAATACTCATATCCAAAAACATTAGAGAAAGCCGAACAGAGCCCATTATTTCTGCATCCCCAGACAGCGGGCTGATGGAAAGAGTGGATGAGGATATGGATTTAGATTTCCATCATAGAGAAAAAAAGATGACAAAGCAAGAGAGGTCTTTATAAAGTTAAAAACACTGCAATCGGAGAAAATCAACACTACAACTAGAGAAAGATAGAAAGGGAGGGGTGCAGCTGAGTAGCAGGAAATGAATAAGATTTATCACACACAGAGAGCAAAAAATATTAAATTCGGGGGCTGGAGTAGGTGGGTACAAGAGACAAATGAAAGGTGAAAAAAGGGAAAGAATAAATGAGGCAGTGAGAGAGTGTAGTACTATCTTTTAGACCGCTATATTGATTGCCCACCGTTTCCTTTTTAGGGTGGCCTCCTCATCCACGGCCTACTTACTCATGCTGCAGTAATCATTAATGTTTCTCTCTGATTTCCAGACACTGGTCATGTGGTCATGCCTCTTATACTCCAAGTGACTGGCAGACTGTGGCCTGAACATGAAGGTCATAGTGAAAGTTATTAGCTCTGCTATCTGAACGCTGGAGTGGTCCTAAATGTGCACGGTACATTCTAGAAAAGATGCATGTTTCATTTTTTAAAACTCAAGTTCAGAGTTGGGATATTAAGCATTGTTGATGTCCAAGCAGATCCTCAGTCTTTGTCATTTTTCATTCTTCTACATCATTTCAAAAACCCCAGCTGCTCTGGACCTCATTTTATTTAGTATTTTAATTGTTCTCTGAAATCTACATAGAAGGTTTGTGGCTTTGGTTGGGGTGAAAAATGCCCAGATGCAGTTTTACACACCCATTTACACCCTCTGACTGGGTCCTAGAGCGAAGTGAGTTCCCTTCTCTCAAAATTTGCTGATTTGCTGGATTACCGCATGGCACCCCAACGGCTCACAAAGAAGCAACATGTTGAAATAGACACAGACAGGAAATCTAGGTAGCTACTAGGGGTGTGTTTAAAAAATTAATTTTTCGATTCAAATCGATCTTCATTTGAATAATCCGATCTTTAAGATCCAATCGATCTTTAAAATTAGCATTCCAGCGCCCCCTGACTTGGGTTTACACCAGCTTTCAGAAAACTCACCTTCTTTATGTAGGAGTACACGGCCGACCTTCCCACTATGCAGGTACTGATACGCTTCACTACTTGTATAGTTTTTCATTGCTGAACTGTCTACACCTTCCGAGAGTACAAAATAATTAAAAACATCGTCGTAGGTAACCTCAGACCACCTTTTCATATAATCCCACTGTGTTATTAACCTCGGATGAGACAGTGTTGTACCATTCAAAATTCTTATTGCTTCTCTACGCTAAATATAAACATATAAACACTAATGTTTTTAGTAATGGTAGGTTGAGTGTTGAGAATTTACCACATTAGTTCTCTGAAAATCTCTTTTCATATTCAAACAAAACATATTATTGTAACTGAAATATCCCTAAATGAATCGAAGTGAATTGAATCTAATCAAATCGAATCAGATTGAATCGATCCGGGAAATCAGTGGCGATACCCAGCCCTAGAAGCAACACAGTTGGCTAACCTTTCCTATACCAGCTACTTGCTTTCGAGCTTGACAACAACACAAAGTTATTACTTTACTTTTAGTTTAAGATGATCTTACTTCCTCTGTCTAAAAAGTGTATTAATTTACACAACATGGCAGCTGATGCTAATAAAGGTGGAGCTGCTCCTCTCTCTTCAGTCTCTTCAGTCTCTTTAGTCTCTTCAGTCTCTTCAGTCTCTTCAGTGTCTTCAGTGTCAAACGCTGAGTGTAGCTGCTTGATATTGTGTTTTGAGGTTTGAGAAATCACAGAACTACGCAGAACAAACAAACAGCTTTGAATTAAATGTATCTGGAATCTTGGCAAAGATGTAACGTCCTGCCGCAGTTATATTCTGGCAAATGGACAAGCTGTAGCACTTAAGGTGGAGTGGGTGGGGTGGGGTGATTAAGAAGCTGGCAAACACGAAGTCAATTCAGCTTCCTTTGAAGATTAACATCCATCATACCCGTCGACAGTTCTTTAGGAAGCGTATATGTGTCATAGCTGTCACAACCAGGATGATACATTTCTGCACTGTTGGCCGTTTTCGTTCCGGTTGCTCTGTTGTCATTGGTTCACTGGGCTAAAATGTGTTACGTAACAGTCTAGGATTCTGGCCCGCTGTACTGTCCTCTTTTGTGAACGCAGGGTTTGTATTTTAAGGAGGAAACAGCAGTGTTTAAGGCTCATGGTATCGTCAGTTCTACATAACAAACTCTGCTTATTCTCCAGCGTCAGTGTAAACACAGTATATTAATGCCGCTTTTGAAGAATGCGATTTTTTTGGAGATTAATTGGCCTTAATTGTCTAATTACGTGTTTTCTGATTTCCTGAGAAGATTTACAGTGAACACATGTTTGCAAATTTTAATTCACAACTACTGTTTATTTGCTGGATTTAATATTTAGTTGATTGTTGGGGGCAAACAACCAATTATGCCTCTGCAAATATTATATGTGTTATTTCTTATTTTTCCAATACGTTAAAATCAGCAAATCAACAAAAATCACTCACTAACATTTACTAAAAAATGCTGTATTATGATCCCTTCCCTGAAGATGTTGCACAGGAGGTGTTCAAACATTTGTATGCATCTGTACAGAAAATATAAGGGGTGGGAATCAATGAAGGCCCCACTTATATCAATATTACCGGCGTACTAAAAGTCTGGATCTGATATTATTGCAATTTTGCAATTTGCTAAGTATTGTGATAACATTTATTGTGATATATTGTGATTTATTACCTTTTTTTTTATTTTGAATTATGTCCCAAAAAAGAAACCTTTGCACAGCCAAGAGAAATTCACTGCTCTCGACATTCACACACTGCAGGTTAATGCAATCCTTTCTACTGCACTTAAAGCAATTGGTTTGTTTTATCACCAAAAGTTTGTATAGGAATTCATATAACAAAATATCAACCCTTTGCCATCCGTGAATCAACACAATATTACCACAAAAAATATACTGCATCCGTTATACCGCCCACCCCCAGAAAATATGCATTAAGATAAAATGAAAATACAAACTACTAGAGTATGTATTCAAATCAGGCTTTGAAAACAGGCTTCATATCTATAATAGCCATAATATCATAATATCCACACATGGACATACGCAAAAGTGTAGACTAAAACAGGAGCCCCTCCCAACAGGAGAACGAAATCTCACATGCAAGGCCTTCCACACAGTATCAGAGACGGAGAACCTTTGAGAAAATGTAAATGACCTGGACACCACTGCCCACACAGTGCGTTACACCTCCCTAACGAGGAGTGTCCAAACATCTAGTGACGCTCAACTCTTCACAGTGAGGCTGAAGGTAGCAGACTCATGCATTAAATGTATGCAGCCCAGCCTGTGCATCAGACAGAGCTGTAAGGACAGTGATAGCTGAAATATTACGCAGTTAAATCATCTCCACACTCACTGGCGTGGCCCAAAAGTGAAGAAATGTGGCTGTGTGTGAATAAAGAGGATGTGTTTGCAGTGTGCATCACTGCCCTGCAGGGCGTGGGCCTATCCTTCTGGGAACTGACTGAGCCTGCGCCAGGGAACGAAGCAATAGTCACCAAAAAAAAAAAAATCAATCCTCCTTCATCTTCATCTTCACCACCCTGTTACATCCGCCACCGACTTCAACCCACTCAAGGACATTTCCATCGCACAGCAGCAGAGCGAGGACAGCACAACCGCCTGGAGCGGCCTGGAGACTCTGATAAACATGAACGTTACTGAGAAAGCCTTTGCAGCAGAAGCACTACTGACACTTCCATCTGGCTGACCGTCTACAGCAGGCAGCACTGGGTGGGGAGGAGGGGAGCGGGTGAGGGGGGGCGTTCTGCGAGCTGAGGAGAAGGATGGAGCGGTGCAGAAGAGGGATGGAGGGATGGAGAGAGACAGAGGGGGAGAGGGATGCTGGGTGTCTTACCTGCAGCCCGGAGGAGAGAGGGAGTGGAAGGTGGAGAGAGAAAACATCTCCGCTCTGTCCGCCATCTTCTTCCACCGAGGACTCTCTAAGCAGCGACTGCAGGGGCGGACTGAGCGCAGCCCATTCACAGACGGTGGGGAGGTAGATAAACACCAGCAAGTCTCTCTCTCTCTCTCTCTCTCTCTCTCTCTTTCTCTCACTGCAGATGCTTAGTGGCCTCGACCTCGCTGGATCACGCGCACGCGCTCCTTGCCATCAGATGTGATAGGAAAGCCACAAGAGAACGACGAAACGGAGAGAAAGAGAGAGTCGCGGTGATGAGGAGGAGGAGGAGGATGATGATGATGTATCTGTGAGGATCACCTCTCTTTTCTTTCAAGTCCTGCCATCCACACGCGCTCACAGAGCAGGCGATGCTCGGCGCAGGCTGAGCTAATGCCAGCGGTTGTGATGGGAGGGAGGGATGGAGGGATGGAGGGAGGGAGGGGCAGACGTTACGATGCTGTGCGCCGGTTTTTTTTTTCTCTCGCTCTTGTTTCCCCACCCGTATTTAGACCAGCCCCGCCCCCCGCGCACTGGGATTGGCTAGCAGTGTCGCACGTCCTGCTGTAGGATTGGCTGATGGACGGATTGACAGACGGCTTGGGCTACGAACAGAAATGCTATGACTTAGTTTACTCAGATACATGTAGGCTGTCTGTTTTATTGTTCTACATCATCTGAACGCAGTTTACACTGGCTGATGGATGTACCAATTGAAATGCTTTAAAATAACCAATAACTTACATAACGACAGTCCTCTCAAATAAAGTTGGTTTAAGACTGTTTTTTGATTTTGCCTTTCATTTTTGAGCTTTAGAGTTTTATTTTAGATCACGTGTTCCAGAACCGAAGGACAGCTGATGCTGAGAACTCAGCAAAGAGGTTCTACATAATACCATATGTATAAAAAGATGATTCTTCAATGGTTCTTTAGTAAAGACAGTTGAGGAGCTATGAACATTCAAAGAATCATTTGCATGCATGGTGCTTTGCATGGTGAAATGGTTCTTCACGTTGATCAATTATGTGTTTTATAAGGTTCTATATATATTTACATCTATATTTATATCCTTACATTTTTTATCCTTCTCTATATTTATATTTTATGTCTGTCATGCTGTCTAATATGTTTACTGTCTTATGTGTTTGTGTTTTGGGTGGGTTTTTTTGGGGGGGGGGTTTGCACATTGAAGCCTGGAGAAACTCAATTTCATCCAGCTGTGCACTTCTTGCTGTGCTATCTGTATATAAAGTTCACTTTGACTTTGACTATATAGGACCTTTTTAAAATGGGCTCCATTTGGCACTAAATGCATTCTATAATAGTTACAGTGTCAAGCTTGTAACAATACAATAACACTTTTTTTGTTGCTACATAAAACCATTTGAACCTTATCAACATGTTATCCATCAATGTATAGAGCCATTTCACAATGCAAAAAAAATAATAATAATAATAAATTAAGCATGCAAATTGTTCTTTGAGTGTTCATGGCTCTGTCTTCTGTTCTAAAGACAAGGAACCCTCGTTTCAAGTGTGTACTTTAATAGCCACTACTATTCAAGTCCTTTAAAGAACCATATCCAACAGGTTTTCCATCTTAGAGAATAGCAGTTTGCTAAGAATCATTTAAGACTTCAAATAGTTATTTAAATTGCCATTTGACTGTAAATAGATATTGGTATTTATTAACTTATTTATTTTTACCCGCTAACATTTTACTCCAACTTCAATTCTTTTTGGTGGCTACGTTTACTTCTATGTGAGCCATTTCATTGTAGCAACATGATTTTTCTATTAACTTTAAGGTGGTTTTAGGCCAATCTGCCCATCAGACTCCTCTACACCAGCGCAGAAGGCGGGGTTTGTCGGAATACGGGCGGAAAACAAAAAACATAACGCCTTTGGAAAGGCCTGACAGATGGGTCTCCGTCTCCACCGCGGATGCGTAAGATGCTGCTGCGTGTGGGCAGAGCGTGAAAAGCACTGCAGTTTCAGAGGAAGATCTCGCTGCCAATCAGATCACTGACGATGTAATAAGAGTTGTCATCTCCCAGGCTCAATCTCAAATGGCACTACACGCCCTACAAAGCCTAGTGCACTACATAGGCCAAGCAATCATGGCTTCCACACCCAAATAGGACGCTATATGTTCAGTGAGGAGCCGTTTAGGATTCAGCCCAAGACGTTTAACAGGCTGTTTCCCACAGTGAGCAAGAGTCAAACATGCTATAGATGCGGGAATGCTGATGAAGTTCACAGAAGGCGTTAGATTACTGTGGGCTACAAAGTCTCTTCTCTGGATTTGTTTTTTGTCCCTTAAAAGTAAAATCTCCCATAATATAATCTCAGCTGGGCGGCGAAGAGGAGCTGTTCACAGTCTTCGTGGTGCTGAAAGCTCATGGATGGGGACGTACAGGAGTGGAGCCCCCTGCCGTGTGGACGGGTAATGACGACAGGGATTATGATGAGTGAGCGAGGATCAAGGGAACAGGGTGTTCCTCCAAATGAACTGAAGGTCGTCCGAGGCCACAATATTTCCTGTGTGAGTAGCTGCACTGTGCACATGCCCTGTGTGTGTGTGTGTGTGTGTGTGTGTGTGTGTGTGTGTGTGTGTGTGTGTGTGTGTGTGGAATAGCACTCACAAATTCCAGTGTCACCTTGAAGCCCTTGACATCTGCTTGAAAAAAGTGTGTGCACTGCATAAATAAAACATAAATAAAAACATATCAACAACAAGTGTTAAATAACAATATTTATCATTTGTATTCACTATAAAGTGCTATATTTACACCAATGAGATGAATAAGAACAATAATAATAATTAAAAATGTAAAATGTAAAATAATCATAATACAAAATAATACAATGATAATAATAATACAAAACCCTATGTCTGAAAAATGTTGAGGAATTTTTTTAATGCAATGAAATTCTTTAAAAGACAAAAGCACAAAGAATAGACTCCCACATTAATGTCTGACCAACACACTAACCTACTTTGCTGTATTTTGTAGATAAACCAATTTAGAATTTGATGCCTGCAACACACTCACACAAGGTTGGGACAGAGGAATGTTTACCACTGTGTTACATCACCATTTCTTTTAGCTACATTTTTAAATAATTTGGAAACTGAGGATACTGATTGCATTCTTGCTTGATACAAGACTTTAGCTGCTCAGCAGTCCATGGTCAGGACACTGATTCCATATGTTTTCAATAAAAGACAAGTCTGAACTGCAGGGAGGCCAGACAAATACACAACATGTGTCCACGAAGCCTTTCTGTTGTAGCCAATGCAAAATAAGGTCTGTCATTGTCTTACTGAAATAATTATGGACTTCCCGGGAAAAAAAACATCATCATGATGACAGCACATCTTTCTAAAATCCTAATATATGCCTCTTCATCAACAGCACCATCACACATATGCAAGTCGTCCATGCCGTGGGCACTGATGCCTCCATATCATGACAGATATTGGTTTTTGACCTGGATGGTCACTTTTAACTGCTGTAACACTTCCTCCATGTGTTTACAATGGGCTCCCGAGCCCATGTGGTTGTATTTAACAGAATACCGTCCCAGTCACCTTGACCGTCCCAGTCAGTGCCGTTTGAGTGCTTGAAGATCACACTCATTCAACAAAGGTTTTCTGCCTTGCCATATACATACTGAGATTTTCTCCTGATTCCCTAAATCTTTTCAAAATATTATGTGTGGTAGATGTAAAAGACCTAAACTCTTTGTGAAATTGGGTTGAAAAGGTCCTTTTTGACCTGTTTGACAATTTTCTTAGGGACAAAATGGTAAGCCATGAGCCATCACTGCCTGTAAAAACTAAGCCTTTGGTGGACCATCCTTTGATACCCAATAATGATATCTGTCACCAGTTCACCTGCTTATTGTGAAAGGCTTCAATAATAATTCCATTCTATTTTTTAAATTAATATTTTTTTTTTCTGGGTTTGTAATAATAATAATACATTTTCTTCTTCTACTACTACTACCACTACTACTACTACTAATACTAATACTAATACTAATACTAATAATTATTTAATTCTGGGTTTTAGTTCTTCTACAAATAGAATCAAACAGAACAGAAAAGCACGTTCTATCATAGAATAATAATAATAATAATAATAATAATAATAATAATAATAATTATTATTATTATTATTATTATTATTATTATTATTATTATTATTATTATTATTATTATTTTTATTATTATTATTATTATTATTATATGAAAGAACGTGCTTTTCTGTTCTGTTTGATTCTATTTGTAGAAGAACTAAAACCCAGAATTAAATCATTACACTTCAGTTTTTAAAACGTAGTTTAACACAAAGCGCTGCAGCTTTGACAGGCCAATCCTCAGCGATGGTTTTAGGAGGCGGACCTACTCGATATCTCTTATCCAATAAATGGCCGGCATGCTCAGTAGCGTCATCGTGCTTATGTTGTGATTGGCTGACCTGCATGTCCGGTATTACCGTCCGAATCTGATGACATGACAACGAATGACGTGGCCCCAACGCGGAAATGCTGAAAGGGCGTAATGTTAAGGCGTGCAGTTGGAGGAAACCGTCTGTAACAGCTTCGTGTGTTTAGATCGCAGTTCGGGAAGCTGAGAAACAGCGGCGTCCTGCTCGGCGGGAGCGGGAAATGTGTGGCTGTAGGTTGTGAACGTGTCATGTGGCGAATGATCGACTCTTCACTCCTTATCTGCCACATGCCGAGTTGTCCTGCGCGCCGGGCGGACTTTGTCTCCTTGTTGTTTCCACACTAGTCGACTCAGGACCCGTAGATCACTATCAGGGGGGAGTTAGCGAGTGGAGCCTCGTCCCGGTTTCTCGAGACGACTTTAGCCGGAAAGACGCCATGCAGGCGGATCACAGGTTCACTGAGAGCGAGGCAGTTGCGCACGTCCCGGCAGGCGGGATGGAGAGAGCTGTCATGCAGGAGCCGAAGGAGGAGTGTCTGAGAGTACAGGCTCTCCGCGGAGCTAACGGGGACGAGGACTCAGAAGCGGAGTCGTACCGGGATGGACGTACAGGCGAGGTGGACTTAGAGACCAAAGCGCGAGCTTTCGCCTGGTGCCGAGACTTTCTGTCCGGTTCGTGGAAGAGCATCTCTGAGTCGGACTTCCAGATCAGCATCGTGAGGTGAGAACGGAACCGACCGCTGCAGAAATCTGAGAGATTTAGGGGGTCCAGAGTACAACAGGAACCCTGGGCCATTTTTGGGGGGACCTTAAGCAACATTATATTTGGGGGGCCGCGTGCCCTATAATTATATTGCTTTGTATGTAACAATGAGAATGAATCTTTTTTAAAGAAACATAAAATAAATACAAATAAATGATCATGTTTGTTTAAGGTGTGCGTACAGACTTTCTTGGCTTTTTTGAAAGCAAATCATCATCAGTGATGTCAGACCGCTTTGTGCCAGTATCTTGACAGATGCACAACAAAGGGTTTTCTGTTGTAGCTCAGGGCCCTTATACTGTGTCAGCTTGTCTCCAGATTATTGCATTCCTAGCTGTAGCCCTGCTTTGTTCCCTGTGACAGAAATGCATTCTCAAATCAGGTTTCTGTGTGTGGTTTGTTTGCAGTGGAGGACTCAGCAATCTGCTCTACAAGTGCAGCCTGCCTGATCACGTTAAGCCGGTTGGGGTCGAGCCTTCACGGGTGCTGCTCCGCATCTATGGGGCCATCTTACAGGTAGCGTTACACTATTCTGCTTCAGTGGAAGAGGAGTGATGCACAGCTTAGTGAGAGATCACACATAAGATATTCTCATGCATTTTGCTTATATTTGTGTGTGTGCATGTAGGGAGTGGACTCTTTGGTCTTGGAGAGTGTGATGTTTGCCATTCTAGCGGAGAGAGAGCTGGGTCCTCGTCTCTACGGCATCTTCCCAGAGGGCCGTCTGGAGCAATATCTTCCTGTGAGTCTTCCTGCATTCGTGTGCTCATCGGAAAGTTGTATACACCAAATGGTTAACTAGCAAATACGACTTTCACTCCATTCGGGTGTTTTTTCATAGATACACCCACCTCACGAGGAAAAGCATGAAGATCTGGAGAAAACATATCCTATTTTTTATTTGCTAACAGGCCTAACAGATTCAATGCTTGTTTAGGCTTTTTTATTTGTGCCATGAGTTTTTATGTTATACATCTTGTATCAACTATAATCCCCCGAGTAAATAGTCAGTAGTTCAAGTGGGACAGCTGGTATTTCCCAGTTTCTGACAGCATTTGAAGGCAGCAGCCACACAAAGAACAGGAGAACATACTTATATTGCTTCTAAAAACTTACACATCCTCATAAATGTATGTAATTCTGTGTATTGTAAGTACTGAAGACTGCTAAGACAGCTACGGCAACCTGCAATAAAATTGCTTTAACGTTATAGTTGTAAAAAATCAGAACCACTAAGCTCTACCGTAGCACACAGGCGGTGGAAAAATCAACTAAATTAGTGTTTTTGAAAATTAAAAAAAATATATCATGAATGATGCTCCTACTGTGTTGTTATGCAGTCTAAATACAATGATTTTTTTATCACACAAGCAACATGGAATTAATTCATATAAACCTGTTTCTACTGTAGAGCACAGCCGGCTACAGCAGCAGTATCATGTCAGATTTGCATTTGACTGTATGGGTCGTAGCCATTCCTGCAGCCATTGTTGCTTAAAGCCCCTTATGTAATGGTATCATGTGCTTAATGGTGAAATAAAATATCTAAAAATATAAAAAATATATATAAAAAATGTATGTCACGTCATTTCTGGTCTAATCTTATCAGACTGAGTATTAATTCAAGTTCATGTATGTTCTCCAGAGTAAGCGCCTGCACACAGAGCACCTGCAGGATCCAAACATCTCCGCTGAAATAGCCAGTAAGATGGCTCGATTCCACCGTATGGTCATGCCCTTCAATAAGGAGCCTAGTTGGCTGTTCGGGACCATCAACAGGTAAAAGCTGTGCACAAATAAAGCAAGTTCCCTTAAAATTTCTCTCCTTGGTAAAATAAGATAGAAGATATCTGGAATGGTAACTTGTGGGTCCTTTTAACATCATATTTTGCAAAAAACTTTAAACCAGGTTTAGTGATTTTTTTTTCCCCCATGTTTTATCAGTGCATCAATCATTGGTTTGACTTTTGGTACTTTACTATCTACCTCATGCCACATGTTTGTAACGATACACTGACCTAGAACGGAATGTGAAAGGGCTATTTTTATCCTCCCACGCTCTTCAGGTACATGGAACAAATAATGAACATTAAATTTGTACGTGAGGCTCACATCAAGAAGTTCAAGAAGTTGATGAAGTACGACCTTCCTGCTGAACTAGCAAGTCTAAGGTAAGAAAATGAGATAGATAATAAGAGATAACAGAAATTATATAACTTCTTTAATATTAGCAATGATATTGTTTTTTAGTTGTATTGTTTGCAATACAACTTACAAAATCATTGACACTGTCTAGTATCCTGACATCAGATACCTCTGCAATTTATTAAGGAATGTATTAGCAGTAATCCAGATACCAGCCTTACTGTGGCTTCTGTAATATTAATTGTAGAATTGGTTTGAGGGTTAAACAGCATTTTTTGAGGAAAGTGTGTGTGTGTGTGTGTTGTGTTTGCCCATACACGTGTCAATGATAGACAGATTAGGCCAAGTGATCTTATCATCTAGTTTATGTAACCCTTTAGTTCAGGGTCTGTAAACGTGACGGACAGTCGTTTGTATGTGTGAGCAGATGCATTCTGCACATACTCAGCCTTCCCAGTCAATCACTTGTACGTACGCATGGCTGTGTAAGCGCTTCCCTGAAAGGCAGAATGGTGGCCCTGAGTTCAGACGCTTGCCACTGAAAGCTTAACATTTCAAAAAAGAAGTTTGGAATTTAAGAATCTTTGATGAAGTGGATCACTTTTAAAACTTTACTTCTTCTCTCTGGAGATGGTTTTAAATAAAACGTAAAAACACCTGTTTATCTTCTCACTGTGTGGCTTTTCACAATTAAATGTGTTGGGGATATTCAGTATATTGTCATGACAACTAAGATGGCAGCTTTAGTTTTATTGGGAAATTTTAAATTGGGGGGAAATAAACAAAAACATTAATAACCAAATTAACAAATCTCTCTCTCTCTCTCTCTCTCTCTCGCTCTTTCTCTCTCTCTCTCTCTCTCTCGCTCTCTCGCTCTCTCGCTCTCTCTTTCTCTCTCTCTAATTTTAGAGCACTGCTGGCAGCGACTCCTTCACCAGTGGTGTTCTGTCACAATGACGTACAGGAAGGTGAGTGTCCTTCTCACATTCACATGCGCCCACATACATACAGACCAGGTTTATGTTTGCAGTACCATTCAAATCTTACGAGTCAGTATTTTCAGTAAATAAAGCCTTTTTGGTTGTGAATTAATGTGTAAAATAACTCCAATATGCTTCTCCTATGTATCTTCACAGGTTTCAGATTATTTGTATGAATATTAGTATGTGTATCTGGAAAAGAAAATGATAGATGTATCTGGAATGATGAACAGAGTTGCAGATGTGATTACAATGTCCCTCAAACTGTAGAGCATTGAGAATTGAATTATTGTATAATTGATATCTAGTATCAGGCCTCATGTTTTAAAAGATCACATTTCAAACAGATAACTGACCTGAATATGATTTTAAATAGATCATTACATTGTAATATTGTATATTAAAATATTGAGTAAAACATTTAAATATCATTTGCTACATCATTTATAATATCTTAGTGGAATTTAGTCAACTTAGTTCAAAAATGAAGATCAAAGGTTCAGCAGATAACTGGCCAGAATATGATTTTAAATAGATTATTACACTGTAATATTGTATGTTGAAATATTGAGTAAGACATTAAAAAGTGATTTTGGTTATAATATCTTGGTTGAATATGTTATTATTACATGTGAAATAACTTATGGCTTTATAATTCTAACTCAGTAATAATAACTTTTAATGGTAGTGTATACAATCATACATAAGCAAATTACAAGCCACTGACTTAAACAACAGTCCTCATTTATAACTAAAAGCTATGTTTTCTGCATGAATGCTCAAGAGCCGTGGTGTGGTTTCATTTCTTTAGGAAACATCTTGATGTTGGATGGTAGAGACAGGAAATCATCTGATAAGCTGATGCTCATAGACTTTGAGTACAGCAGCTACAATTACAGGTGAATAGAACTAAATGAGCAAAATGTGTGCAGTGTATGTTTCAGTTCAGTTCAACCAGACATATACTTTAACCATCTGATCTATTGACTCCTGCTCTTCTTGTGTCCTTCAGGGGTTTTGACTTTGGGAACCATTTCTGTGAGTGGGTCTATGACTATACTCATGACCAGTGGCCCTTTTTTAAGGCAAACCTAGACAACTACCCAAACAGACAACAGCAGGTGAGTCACCGCCAAATAGGCCATCATTTCCAAAAACCGCTCGAGTCCTAATCTTTTCAGATTAAAACTGCTTTTGGGGGGTTAGCTGCCATGCATGCCATTATAATTCTGCAGTGCATGATGAGTGAAACAGTTCTGTAAAGATGACCTTGGTTGATACGCAGATGAGACCCTGCCGGTGAAGAAGGATTCAGCCTCAAAACATTTTCAGTGTACATAATTGCGCATTTGTACGATAAATATAAAATTCAGAAAACTTGGCAAAGAAATGCAAGCAACCATTATACTGACCAGCATCCCACTCAAGAAACCATTTCCAGCAGCAAACCAAAGAAAATTAGTTTTAGTTTGACTTTTAAGTTACTGTGTATGGTTTGCGAATGCAGTGATGTTCATGTAGTATCCTGTCCCTGAATAATCACGCCATCTAATGGATTGAAGTGGTATAACGACCATGTCACTGGCCAGGTTTTACATCTGTAAAACCACTTCTGAGAAATATGGAAATACTTTACTGGAACATAACAGTGAGCCAAGATTCATTGTGGTGCAGATTAATATGCTGTCATGGCAATTTCTAACAGTGTCCTGTTACCATTAACCAGTCAAGGGTGTCTAAAATCTTTCATATTAAGCCTCTTCTCTTTGCTCTTTTGATCATCGAGACAGATCACATAACCTTTGTTTAAATATGTTTTATTTTTGATTAGATAAATGTAAATTTCAGTACCAGCTGCCTGTGTTTTGTTAGGACTGGGCATAAACCAAAACACCCAATTAGTCAGATTACTTTTTTTTTTTTTGCAGTATGCAATTCAAATAACGATGCATATGATGGAAACCTTACATTGATGGGAACGTTGCGGCTGTTAATACTGCTTTGTATAATGGGAAGCTATCTATATATCATTGCTGTTCAAAGAAAAACATGTCCATTTTTGTTGATTTTTTATTTGTTTTGATTTTATTTTCTGCATAATTCTAACATGACAGCTTCTGCTATCATTGTGTGAAAATGTCATGATCAGTGCTCCAAAATAGCTTGGAAAAAGAAATCCAGTTCCATTGACTTGCATGAAACGTAAAGCTGTGCTTTTAGAGACACTTGTTTTTCTCTGGACAGCAACAAGATGTATAAATGTATATGAACATGGGCTCTCTGTTTGACTTTCAGCTGCACTTCATCAGAAACTACTTGTTAGAAAATGAGAACACTGTACGGGAAAACCAAAGCAAGGTTGAAGAGGAGATGATTATTGAAGCAAACAGGTATGTCTTAGATTTTGGCACAGCCTAAACAATCTAAAACCATCCCTGCAGTTCTCTGTTCACCATCTTCTGATCCTCTCATTCTACTATACTTTTGTTTTAAAATTAAATGTGAAACACGGTTGTTCACTCTGTTTTAATACTATTAAATGGTGTTTGCTATTGATGCACTGATTATGCTAATGATATCTCTCACACTTTCACACTTGCATCACTGATATTAATGTACACAGGTATGCCCTTGCCTCACATTTCTTCTGGGGTCTGTGGTCGATTATTCAAGCCAGGATCTCCAAGATTGAGTTTGGATACATGGTGAGTCATGAGGAGTTTACATTGATGGTGAGATGAAAGCTTTCTTTGGGTACCCTTTTGTCCTTTAAGCCTTATAAAGCCTTGCATGGACCTCTTTGCCCTGAACATGTTTAAAATAAAATAGGTCATAAAACAAAGGCATCAGTCAGTATATTACTATTCAAGTCATGTAATAGCTTTCTAGGAAGTAGCTTATAGAACCATTTAACACTTTGAACATCTGGTTGCTACCACCACCACTGTTAACAGTTCTCATTTCACATCAAATCATTTGAAAAACCAGTGGAATTTCCTTTAAAAGAAATTGTCCATATAGACGAAAAATAAATGTCCATATGTGGTAGCACATAAAACATGTCTGTGGAGAATATGAACGCTAACACATCCCTAAAACCTCTTTCTGTTTGTTTGTCTTCAGGATTACGCCCAGCACAGGTTTGATTCATACTTCAAGCAGAAAAAACTCTTCGCCTAAACCACCTCTCAGAGTACAGCTTTCCAGAAGGACCGTGCTCCAGTGGAGTGCCTCTCATACCTCTCATACCGCTCTGTTCTTTTCCTTTTTTCCCTCTTTCCTTTTAGGCTAAGTGCAGAAAAGGGCGATACAAACATAAGAATGCCACAAACGGTTTCTGTGGCGAATGTGGCTTCAGTCGAACGGATCATTTGCTTTAATCTAAAGCTTTTCTACTGAAATGAGTTACTCAGTTTTACTTGCTTGGAGCACAGATCTCAGTGTACTGCAGCCTGAGAGGTCACTGCAGATATGCTATAATATGACATAACGTACCTTATATGTTTGACCTAAAACTAAGCACTTGCTATTCTGTGTGTATGTAAAATCTATTTCAAATATTTTTGTAATTCACTGTATATTTATTTCAATATTTTTGAGCTCCAAGTTCTTAAGTGTTATGTGTGTTAGTGTTTTTTTTCCATTTAAGTTCCGTCCATACAGTTCATCAATTTAGTATAAACAGAGGGGTCCAACCAGCGTTTTAGTATGTTTATCGCACCGCCATAGACTTGCTTTGCCATAGATTCTCCTCCCTCTCTGAGCTTAGGAAGCACACCTCTGTATTTGGGGGTTTGTATGTAGTAAAACTGAAAACAGTTGAAAATGAGGACCATGCACACCTTTTTTATTGCAGTTAACTTATATCTTACTAGATACCTCAACAAAGCAATACTGCAATAACTTCCTTGTCAAATATTTTGTGTTACCTCGTTTGGCCTTTTTTGCTTTATGTTACTGTTAATGTACCTAATTAGGAAGTTCTGAAACCGTTGTGGGCCTGGTAGTTTACTACTGGTTGGTTTAAATGTCCATATGGTACATCATGGGAACCTTTATGAGTCTTTATAATACAGTAAAGAAAGTCACTGCTGAGATAGAACTAGTAATTGAATTACTGCTGGGCCTGAGAACTATGGAAACTGTCTAAACAGAGCTGCAGTTGGACCAGAGATACTGATTTTACTTCTGAAGATGCATGTATCATGTCAAAAAGTCATGGTTTGCCTAAAACACACAACTGACCATCTGCACAGTAACATATAAAAGACTGAATGAACCTGAAGGCGAACCTTTGTTTACTGTAGAAATTGTTGGAACTTGAAAGATTGGCTAAAATACTTTTTATAAGAAAGTATATACCAGAATGGCCTGTCTGTCTGCCTATGTTTATGTATGAAAAGCATGCTTTGTTGTAATTTTCCAGTGGCAGATTAGGCACTGTCCAGCGTCTTTTTATTCGAGGAGGTCAGCAAGCATTTGAGCATTTTCCTCAATTTTTGTTTGTGTGCTATGTGTTTATTTATTGACCTCTTTTAATTGCCCAAAGTAACGCACTCTGTGAATCCCAAATGTAACTGTCATTGAATAATGAATGTGAATCCAAAAATATCCACTTAAACCATGATTAAAAGATGTTTAGTAGCAATTAAAAAGATTGGCGTCCTTTTAGCATCATGCGCTTGTTTTAATGTTTTTTTTTTAGTAAATGTCAATACAAAGTTTAATGTGGTCATATGTTTGTATATCCCTGGTCTAATTACATGTTTGCGGATTTTTGGAAGTAAGAATAAGTGATCTTCAGAGAACACACTTTTTTACATTTTAATGTACAGTTCCGGTTTATTTGCTTTATTTAACATATTTGGGATGAAATAAGGACAATATTTGGTCAGTGCAAAAATGATCATATTTAATATTGTACCTTATTTTATGTGTTAAACCTAGCAAATAAGTGGAAGTTGTGCAATGACATTTACAGAATGATGGCATATTTAAGTTTGTTATATAAGAATGTGCTAACTTAAGTTCACTTGGAACGTTAACAGACTGGGGGTACTCAAACTTTTGCTACGACTATTAATTGTGTAGCAATTTCATATGGCGTGTATTCAGCTCCCTGGATATTCTTTCAATGAGTCCTTGAGTCCTTTTTTCACTTACTGAATGTTTGCAATCTCTCGATACATGCTATACTGTTTCGATTGCTTTGAATATGTATTTGTGTTCAGTGTCCATGACAAAATGTTTTGCTTTGTTGTCTGGATTTAATTTTTAGTGTCCTCATGTTGTTTCTGTTGTATACACCCTGCATATTCATATAACAGCAGTCTTTTAATTCCTAATAATAAAAAAGGAGCTTAACTGTTTGTCTATGCGATCAAGATAATGTGCAGTCTGAGCTATGCAGTTCTTCAGAATCCAATAACATCCTGGCTCAGTGGTCTGTAAAAAGAGAGTTATCTTTCTTGTCATCGTTAACATTGCAGCAGTCTTGTGTTTGGTGATGCAGCATGGCTGTGCTGTGTCCTGTTTCATTCCAGTGCCATGGTCACTGGACTTCCTAAAATAGCTGCGCTCTTCCTGCTTCTGCTCCACAGCAAACAGACTCCATACTGAACTGCTTGTGCCTAATGGAAAGAAGCCTTCAAAACAAACAGGCCTGCTTTGAGAGAGAGACCCGGGGGGTGGACTGCTCTACTAACCAGAGACTGAATAAGGTGACCTGGGCTCAGAGTAACGGCGAGGCTTAACATTAGCTTTTGGCCAGTGCAGTAGAACAGACGCAGTGCGAGTGAACACTTTTGAACAACATTTTGCATTCATTGTTCTGTTTCTCTGTCAATATACAGTCTAGAAGCAGTTCATCTAGTGCAACCGTGGAGTTTAAGAATGGACACACTCTGGCAGGCTGTATCCACATTGTTACTCTGTCTAGGCTCGTGGGTAAAGTGCAGCGTGGCCTATATTCAGAACAGCTTAGGGTTCGAGTGTGGTTTAGCCTGGGTTAAGTGGAGTTTGGCCAGGTTTGGAATATGGGATCACTATAATAATGATCCAATGAGAAGCGAGCCTAATGGCAGCCAACCGGAGGCATGGAGATCGGACCAGAAGTCCAGGACCTATCATTACCATGGTAATGGACCAATGGTTGCTGTGCAGACCAGCACACACATTTTCTATGTGAGTTTCTTCATATACACTGAAGGTGGACAATATGACAACAATTATCGTTATGCTGTCCTGAGCATATTGTAGATATCATTAGTACTGTAAGAGCACTGACCAACCTTGTTGTTTATTATAGGGAGAGCACAATTTGTCCTGTTGTATTGCACTTAGTTTAATGCATTTAATGCATATGGCATATATATTTTATATCTGTTCCAACTTATCAAACTATAGAATAAAAACTATCCTTAACATTATGAGAAGGTTAATGAAGAACATGCCAAATTTCATAATGAATGTACCAAATTTCTACAGTGCTATTACATTAACATTTATTTTGTTTCACTATAAAGATACTATTGTGGAAGATGCAAGGTTTTGTTAAAGGGGACCTATTTTTCCCATTTTTGCTGTTCAGTAATTTACAGGATTTACATGATTCCGTCAATATATTCACAGTGCGTCTTAAATGCTCTGTTAGAGTTCCTGTGTCTTTAAACCCCACCTCCTAATCTTCACAGTGTGCTCTTATTGGTGCTCTTATTGTGTTACAAGATGATGTCACCTAGTAATAAAGAAAAGGGCTGAAAGTCAAACAAGGCGTTTCAGACAGCTGAGTAAAGTGGTTTCTCCCTTTAGTGTGTACTTTGGGTTTTCTAACTGTGCAGACCATTTGCATGCACAAAAAGCATAATAGGTCCCCTTTAAAACACGGATGAAAAACTTTCTTCTACTAAAATTGAGAGTATTTCATGTTTCTTCCTCTGGCAGGTTGATCTAGAAAGGCTAGCAGACTGTAGTGAGTATTTCAGAGCTTTGTCTCACTCATGCATGAGAGAGACAGAAGAGCACCTTGTGAACTTGGCTCACGTGCCCTCCAGGGTTTTCCACAGTCTCCTGCAGTTCTGCTTTCTACAAAGATTCCACGTACCTGAGAACTTAATTGAGGAGCACTTGCGTGTGAGCACCTATCTGTTGGTCCCAGGCTTTACTGGTCACTTGTTGATGGCCCTTTCTGAAGCCCTCACAGAGCACAACTGCCTGGCTTATCTGCAGCTGGCTGAGGAATTATGCAGTGTTGAACTCCAGAACACTGTGCTGACCTACCTGAGCAAGAACCTTCTGGAGCTTTCCTGCTTTAGCAGAAACCTGGAGCTCGACCTACAGCAGGAGCTTCTCCGGATGCGGTCTCAGAGCACCCCACGTCTGTGCTGCCTGAGGAAAGAAAACCTGATCTCTCGAGACAATCAGGAAACAGACACAGCGAGGAGGCTTTTCAGACTGGAAGAGGAGGATGGGAAATGGAGTTCTGTTACAGATATGCCATTCAGTGCAGATAAATGGTGCTTCACTACAGCTGTCCTGTTCAACTATCTGTACCTCATTGGGGGCTTCCGGCACCGCACAAAGAAGGGGTATGAGTTTAAGATGGCCTCCTTCCGTTATAATCCTTTGGCAGATAAATGGGTGTCAACTGCTCCTCTCATCAAGGTATGGAGTTGTTTATGATCAAAACAGCATTTGTTCTGTAGAAGGTTGGGGGGAGGTTCAGTTCTGGTCCTGGAGGTCTTGTGTCCAGCACAGCAACCCAGCAGGGAAGTCATGAAACTGTGTTGGCCCTCCAGGACCAGAACTAAATAGCACTGCAAGAGAACTATAAAACTATTAAATGCACTGACAATCAAGAAGACGTGTTAACATCAGTGAGGTATTTCAAGAGAGATCTCTGAGAGGTTTTTGAGAAGACTCACATTCTTATTTGCCAGCTTCTTGTTCATATTTTCCCATTCCACCTTAAATGGAATTGCGAAATCTAAATATAACTGGAAAATTCCAACAAGAAGTTGGACAGGTAGTCTGAGGAGCCAGCAGGGAGCTGATACACAATTTAAGGTGGAATTGGAATTTAATGAAAAGGCTGGTAAAAAAATGAATTATTGAGTTGAATTATGATTTATGGACTGTTGAAAGGCATGAAAAAGAACAAGGAGCTCTCTTTCTGCTTTACCGGTGGGTAACAATTCTACAGAACTAGTAGGTTAGTCTTGTTTTGTCCTATCTGCTAATGTTTGTGATAGCAACTTGTTAACATCACAGCAGCAATTGCTAGCCCACAACCAACTAAGGTTAATAAATGTTAGTAATTTTACTGGCTCTGTCAATGTTGGCCCCAATTATATCAGCTGTAACTCATTAGTTTGAGGAGTTAAAGTGGTAGTAGGTACATAATAGTAAAGAGTGGCTAACTTAAATACTGATAGATTGGAGTCAGCTGTAGGGGCTTTTTTGTAATTTTCTGTTAAGTATATGTTTACTTTGTTCTCTGACACTGAAAAGCAAATACTAATTGACCATTTTAACAGCCTTTTAATAAACTAAGGGCGGTCTCCAACTTTTACAACCTCAAATACATTTTAATCAGTCACTTATAAGTGTATCACATGCATTTTCATGCTTCCAGTTCTATTTGGCTACCAGTATATGTTTCTGTGTACGGAAGCTGTCTTACTCTGTATTTACTCCGTGAAGCCTACATGAGCGTTTGTTACTGGCCACATGACAACTGCAGAAACATAACCTTTAGCCCATTTACTGTCATGGTTACCAAATTATGTTTATACTTAAGATTCACTGATAACAAAACACAAGCTAATGTGGAAGAGTGGTCTGGTGTGTTTCAGCACAGACGCCACTTCAGTGCAGCAGTGTGTGAAGGCCATATCTATGCTGTGGGGGGCTGGTACCTGGATTCCCTGGTGACACCAGACTCCACCACAGGAGTGTATACAGCAGTGGAGCAATATGACCCCTGGACAGACTGCTGGACCTTCGTCTCCTCTCTTCCCCTCACAGACTTCCAGTTCTCTCTTTCCCTCTCTCATGACTCCCCCCTAACCACAAGCCTGGGAACCTGCCTCTATGTGCTGGGGAACATCCAGAGAACCGGGGAGAAGCTGGTGCTACGCTATGATACAATCAAAGGTGTTGCAAATTGAAGAATTACTGTTACGTCTTTTAGAGTAAAGTTCCAATTAAAAATTGGGCATACCTTATATATACAGTAACCTTATATATACAGTAACTATATATATATATATATATATATATATATATATATATATATATATATATATATATATATATATATATATATATATAAATTGTAATCTAAATC
Source organism: Megaleporinus macrocephalus (assembly GCA_021613375.1). NCBI lineage: Eukaryota > Metazoa > Chordata > Actinopteri > Characiformes > Anostomidae > Megaleporinus > Megaleporinus macrocephalus. The sequence goes on along the minus strand of CM038711.1, from coordinate 30,329,026 downwards.
ATTTAAATTTATTTTAGTTGTGAAGTTTAATTTAGTTTACTTTGTTTAGTAGTTTACTATTAAAATTTTGACCAGTTCTGTACTTGAAAACCTCTCTCTCTTTTCCAGACTGCTGGAGTGAGTTATATCCTACCCTCACCCGTGCCAGTGCTGATATCCCCATTCTCCACTTCCTGGGATCCTCTGACAGGCTGATAGTGATCGGTGGAAACAATTTTGAAACTGTGGTGACGTCCTTTTGCGTGGACACTCAGAAGTGGGGTCCAATCAGAAGCATGGAGAAGACAGCTTTGATTGGTCAAGGCACGGCGTTTGACAATGAGGTCTACATGTCAGGAAACCAAGAGGACATCATTTTTCGCCTAAACATCCACTCTCTATCACTGTCACTGCTCCCCCCACTCCCCATCCCCACCTGCTATGAGAGCTTCTTTCACCTCTGCTTCTGAATCATGTGCTATATTCCTTTTCAGCACTTTACAAGGACAGCGCATACAGTGTGTACAGCGATTATGAAACGCATAGTTAGGAGTATTGCATTTTTTTCCTGAACTTGACTGGGACACTAAAAACATGCTCAGAAAACACATTCTTTGTAGTAGCACTGCCTCACAAGGTCACTATTGTTTGGGAGAAAACGTGGAATGATTAAGTACTAAAGAAAACTGATTTGCTGATTTAAAAAGAGTTCAGGTTATTTTCAGCTCTTGTATCTACACTCATTGTATTTGTTCAGCTCCAGTTACCTTAAAGGTGCACTTTATAGTTGTACAATTTCAGACTGCGGTTTATCTGTTTCTTTGTATATATTGTAAAGCCCCTTTTGCCTTGTTTTCAGTGGTCAGAACCCCCACAGGACCATCACAAGGCCAACACAGAGCAGGTGTTACACTGGTATGGTAGCAGTTTAGTTGTTCATCAAACTGTGGATATAAAAGTGGGCAGTTGTCTCTGACTTTACATTTACAGAGTGGATCAACAGGGTAGGAGTGTCTTATAGAGTGGACACAGTGTTTAACAATTCTAACAGCACTGCTGTGTCTGATCCACTCATACCAGCACAACATACACTTACATACCAACATCACATCAGTGTCATTGTAGTGCTGAGACATTTGAAACTTTGAAAAGACATAATATGTTTTATTTGAAGCTTGTAACAGACTAATAGTTTTACCTTAGTGACTCTTTCAGGTAAAAGCTCTGAGATAAAGCTACACCAGCTATTTTTCATTCTAACAAATGACTAAACCCTAACGAGGCTACTGCTTGTATGTTATTATTCATTATACTGGTCCCACACATTGTACATTAAAATATAATTAGTTGGTTGTCCCACTTCCTAAGTAATGTGGGGGTTCATATCATAAACCACATGCAGTAATCAAAGAACTACACAATGCATTTCTATGGTAAGTAAAGGTGATACAATTTATAAGGATAGACACAAGGTGTGTGCATGCAATCAAATGCCTGTATCAGTAATAGGTGACCTTTGGAAAAAGCTAAATTCACTCACGAGAACCGATGTCTGGATACTTTTGGACATAACTACTACATAAATCCTATAAACTCAATAATCAAACACATGAAAGCCATACAATACTATTGTCTTACTGAGGAGCTCGACCATAGCTTTCTGTAGTAAATATGTAAACTTCTTCATGTGACAGTGTAATATAACTCTTCATGCCTTTCAGCACTGTGTTCTTCCAACCACACTCAACACAAAGACAATTTCCAGGAATGACCATAGGCGTCACGATGGCAACAGACGCCCATTACATAATGTGCAGGGGAACATGGGAACTCTTCCTAACATGCACGAAGAAGTCGTCGGGCATCTTCCTCCTATTTTAGCTCTTTGCAGCAAGATTGTTGATATTTGGACGACTAGGCTAGCCTGAGCCAGAGAGGTGTCCAGTTACATGCTCACGCATACACACTGAGGGGGAGAGCAAGGAAGAGAGAAACACACAGAGGAAGACAGATAGAGGCAGAGAAAGTGGGAGAGAAGAGAGTGTGAGACTGATTTTCACCCACAGTTTACTTAAGGAAAGTTGTGTGAAGGGCATCAGAGTCACACTCAGCTCCACAGCTGTTTCTGCGCAGGGAGTTCCCACTGACCCACTGGACGTCTCCAGACATTCTGTTTCACTGCATCAGCATATGACCACACTGCTGTAAGAAAAGGTACAGTAACATTATTTGTCATTCATTCATTATTATAACAAATGTTTAGATATGGTGAGTGTGTATTTCTGTCTATGTCTTATAAAGCAGTCATGACCTAACAACAACCTGACTCCTGGCTGCTTGTGATCAAGAGTTCATTACAGTGTAAGTGTTGTGCTATTATCTATACTGACATGCTTGATTATGAATATAATGTGGTATAGTACAGGACTATGTGGTATGAATATGAAGGGTTTCATTCTAAAACAAATTATAGACCCCTTTTATATATGTTGTTAAGAGTGGGTTTTACATAAAGATGTCAATGATATGTTATGATAACAACTTTGTATATCCAAAATGGTTACAATCTAATGTACAGCAACTTATAAAATAAAAGTTTTTTAGTTAATACTTGACACTTTATAACATATATTAAACAGCTAAACAGTCCTGTGGTTAACTTTAACCTGCACTCCTGCAGATTGATGGTGGTCTTAGATTGTTTTTGTACATGGCAATACCTGCCTACTCATGAGTTCAGTACTAATGAGTGATCATATACTATTATTATTATTACTGTAATTCTTATTATTATTATTGAGTGAACAGCTACTGCTTTAGTCTGTGACGTTTCTGGCTTCAACCTTCACGCACTCGCACATGCCTCTCCGGCAGTCCACTCTGCTATTTTCTGCTCGCTCAACTTTGCCCTAGTTGGTGCACCTCCAGTCATATGACATGGAAAAAGAAACTCAAGCTTTACACTGTCACTAGCACAACCTGTGGGGACAACACTACCTGACTGAGTGACCTATAGCCTACAAACCTGACATGAACAAACTGCTCACATAAACTAAATGGAGACACTACCATTATTACCAAGAACAAAGTTATTATTATTTTTTTAATGTGGTGTAGCTTTTTGTATTATGGGCCATCATTTTGGTCTGAGTGGAATAAATATGTTTTATTTGAAGCTTGTAACAGACATTAACATAGTTTTATTAGTGCCATTAGAGCCTTAGAGCCTCTTCCATGTAAAAGCCCTGAGATAAAGCTACTTTTCATTCTAATGTATGACTGAAACCTGGTGAGGCTACTGCTTGTATTTATAATGAGTGATGTATCTAGAAACCTTAAAGTGATGTTATATTGGTCCCACCCATTGTACATTAAAATATGATTAGTTGGTTAGTTGGTATGATTAGTTCCCATCAGCTTTATCTTACATGCTGTCTTGTTCACTTTCAGCGTGCGTGATGGCAGAAGCCCACCAGGCGGTGGCCTTCCAGTTCACCGTCACCCCGGAGGGCATCAAATTGCAGCTGAGCCGTGAGGTGCTCAAACACATCTACCTATCCGGAGTAACGTCATGGAGAAAACGTGTTATTCAGTTCAAAGTAAGTTCCTAATAATCTAAATCAAATGCATTTATAGCACCACTGCTGTAAATGATAGGAGAAAAAATCCAGTAACAAAATACATTTTGCATTTTGTGTATATATATATATATATATATATATATATATATATATATATATATATATATATATATATATATATATATATATATATATATATATATATGTTTCGGAATTTAAAACTGTGGGTAATGGAATGCTGTACTGGCTATATTTGTATAAATACTTTTCTTATTATTTCTTATTGTTTCGAGCAGAACGGCATCCTAACCGAGGTCTATCCTGCAAGTCCCTCCAGCTGGTTATTCATGGTTATCGCAATAATGAGCTCCATTTACGCCCGCGTAGACCCCTCCATGGGAATGATAGACAGCATCAAGCAAGTTTTACCTGTGAGGTCTGTATATCAGTATAGCAAACATAGTAACCAGCACTTTAAAGCCATAATTACCATCTTCAGTATATTCCCACTGATTACCAAAGATTACCCTAGATAATAGGTGTCTTAAAGGATCCTGGTGTTAAGCCCCAGCGCACCAGTAAACATACAAGCAGAAATACATCAATGATAGCTTTTGCGCCAGCTTATGCTGTTAAAATTAAAATTTCAGTGTCTTCTTTTCAGTGTCACATAACATTGTAAAACTTTTTGTGGTTAAATACATATATTAAATAGCATATTATTGCTGTATCTCAGTTTTTTGTTCTTTTCTTCATCACTTGACCATAGCAACTGCTCTTTATAATCTTTATAATCTTATGGTGAACAAGCCAGCATTACTTTACATTAAATTAAATTACAAAATAAATATATTTTAAATTAAAAGTTTGAACTGTTTTTGAATCTCTTGTTTCTAATGTTTTTGCTTCTAAAGTTACAGTATTGTATATACGTTTTTGGGTGGTGAAAGAGTGCTATATTGGAATAGTCTTTAATACAATTCATTTTGCTGGTTTACACTGTAATGTCATGTACAAATCCTTCTTATTTGGCATGCTAATGTAATGAGATAATACAGAGGCTGAAATGAGGCCTACAACATTCTCATTCTAAACCACAGGGTTTGTACATTTAGGCTTAGATGTGCTTTATATTGACATTGTACCAGGTATATATTTCTTAAATTATTTCCTGATATCTGCTTCTCTGTAGTGACTACCTCACAGTTCAGACTCAGACGGTGTTGAGTGCTATCCTGTTTGCCACGGCTCTGTGGCTGTCTGTGATTCTGCTGCTGCGCTACACTCTGAAAGCTCTGCTCTCCTACCATGGCTGGATCTTTGAGCCACATGGCAAAATGAGCACCTCCACCAAGCTCTGGATGGTAGGGTACACCTAGTCAGGGGTCCTAGAAAGGGAGGCCAGCTTCTGAAAAACTGTCTTTCTATTTATTGCTTGAGGTACAGATTGCAGATGCCTGATTCAGAGCATGTTTCTTGTTTCAGAAATTGGTAAAGATGTTTTCAGGACGTCGTCCTTTGCTCTACAGTTTCCAGGCCGCTTTACCCAGACTGCCTGTTCCCAACATTGATGACACCATCAGCAGGGTGAGAGGCTCTTCATGGTCCAGAGAGAATGACACAAAATAATATCCTTACACAGTGCATTTTCAATAGTACAGAGGTTTCCCCTTATTACAAATATACTCAGCCTATCAGGACATTTTTCTTGGTGTCCGAAATTTGCTTCAGCAGGTTTGCTATGAGCTATGACGCTAATGTAGCCAACAAGTAATGTCACCAATTTACAAACACATCACCACATCTTTGTATTTTATATGTTACTCCTTCAGTATCTTGAATCAGTGCGACCCCTACTGGACGATGACCAGTACAAACAGATGGAAACTCTGGCCAACGAGTTCAAAAAGGACCAAGCCCCCAAACTGCAAAAATACCTTTTTCTGAAATCCTGGTGGGCCAACAATTATGTGAGTAAATGTAAATGTAGGATTTCTTTTTTTCAACTTGGCTCATTTTTGAACAGTAAAATGAATGTTTGTGAAGACTGTAGGTGATTAAACTGCACTGTGTCTGTGGAAAGGTAAGCGACTGGTGGGAAGAATATATCTATCTGAGAGGACGAGACCCTATCATGGTGAACAGCAACTTCTACATCATGGTAAGGACAACAAGGGAGACGACACAATCCATATAACTGGTAATAGGGTACATATATATATATATATATATATATATATATATATATATATATATATATATATATAAACGGTGCCATCAAAACATTTCAAATTCTGTGTTCACAAGAACCAACTTACTTACTTATATCTGCCTGTTCAGTCTACAGCAGTTTAGCCCCACCCAGTCACACTAAAAATATGGAATATTTCAGTTCAGAATAATTTTCGAATGAGGCACAAAACAGCCCAGTCAATCAGAGCAAAGCTCTTATATCAGTGTTAAAGGTGCAGTAACTTAGGCTAGATTCACCTTAACTGGCTGAAGTGTCGCAGATCCCTGATGTGATGCAGATCTGATATGCGGACACACAAACATGTTTTGTTTTGTTTTGAATCTGAGTGAATTTCCAATATTGTCCTATATCTGATAGATGTCCGATAGATTGTGTCATTCATACCTGATGTAACCTTAGTGAACACCCTGATCAGAATTCATGTGTTTTATTCACATGACGTTACTGAATAGCATGTGGGTTGTTACAGGATGCCGGTTTGTTTACATTTATGATAGACTGGAGTCACTTACCTACACAAGTGTGAGCCATTATGTGATCGCAGCCTATAACAGTTTGTTTAACTGTACAGGATCAAGAGAGGATTTAAAATGGTCAAATATAATTATTTTGATACATAAAACCACAGTAATAAAATACAAGAAAAATCTAAAATATAGGCCCTTTAAGCAGTAAAGTGAATATCTATCCTTTAATCAAACCAAATGTATCTTGCTGCTGTAAAGAAAAAAGATTGTAGCAACTAAATGTGTAACTATAGTATCAGTGTTATGTGATTTACTTAACATGAACGCAAAGGCATTTAAATGTAATAGTTTTATGTTTTTTTGCACTAAAGAAATCAGTTAGAATGGAATCAGGATGTTGACTTTGGCATTACTCAGTACTGCATAGAAAGAAATGGCATTGTCCATCCCTAATAACTGGTTTTGCTCGTAAGGCCTTATACATGGAAAAATAGCAAAAAGCTAACAAGTCCACCTGTCTTTTTCAGGACCTGCTGTATATGATCCCTACTCACAGACAGGCAGCGCGAGCAGGCAACGTGGTCCACGCCATCCTGCAGTACCGCCGTAAGCTAGAACGAGGAGAGCATGCCCCGGTACCCACAAACACTTACAGCTGCTGCAGCTTACATGCAAAACTAGAGTTTTATATCATGTCGCTATACTTTTTACATTAAACTATGCAGCGTTATTATTGTATGATGTAGTTTGTTGAATAAATATATATAAAATGCAGATACAATTATGTGTAATGAATTACATATAATTAGCTGACATTCTGTAGGTCTAGATATCAACAAGTTTGTGTCTGCACCTCCATGAAAAAACAAAGAAGCCAAACTATTGAGGATGTTCTTTTTCTTTGCAAAACAAGACACATGCGCATACAACATACCAATCATAATAAAAGATCTCCTCTACTGCTTTCAAATACAAATGTGGCATTGACTGAATGTTTACTACCAGTACTTTAGAAAAGTTCTACGATTATTTCAAACTGAAATATAATCAACATCAAATTACAGCATGATTTTGTTATGTACATTATATACATTATTATAATGTATATTTAACTTTTGTCTTTGCTTTGTCTTCATAGCTGAGAGCCCTGGGAGTTGTACCTATGTGCTCCTCTCAGTATGAGAGAATGTTCAACACCACTCGAATCCCTGGCATTGAGACAGGTAATGAACATGAGTGCATCTGTGCACAAGAAGATCAGTAAAATCTGATACTTCAATAAGATGCTTTATTTTGCTATATAATGGATGATCATTAATTTCCTTATTTCCAATATGAAAGTCTAATGCCTGCCATTAAACTACGAGAAAACAACAAAATAGAAATATGATCATTCTAATGTTCAACATGAACAATGCAAGGACAAGAATCACAATATGTTCACTGAATGCAGCAGTAGTAGTTTTGGTCAGTTCCTCATGTCATCAGTCATAATTAGTAAAATGAATAAGGGCAGCATCAGTAGTGTTGTTGAGTTGAATGTTCAGTATTATTGAATGGTCAATGAAATACTGTAATAGCAAAATATAAGTTATATTGCAAACCTTCCCGACATAAGGGGTTAAGACTGATTATCTCTGGGTGAATCAGTGCATAAATCAGTAGCTAAATAATTATTTTGTGTTCAGATTATGTCCAACATCTGAGGAACAGAAAGCACCTTGTTGTGTACCACCGAGGACGCTTCTTTAAAGTGTGGCTGTACTATGGGGGTCGCCATCTCCTGCCTTCAGAACTGGAGCAGCAGTTTCAGCATATCCTCAATGACACTACAGAGCCTCAGCCTGGAGAACTCAAACTGGCCTCACTCACAGCTGGGAACAGGTAAACACAGTACACACAGTCAGTAGCCATGCGTTTGTGAAAGTGTTAAGAATTAAAGGCAAATTTAATGTGAAGTATTATTTTCTCTTCTAATTTGTATTGTAGTCACATCTGATTCTGATTTGCATATTAGCAAATGTCTAGTATCACCTCATGCGAAGGCATTAATGTTCTGCTGAATAATTTTAAGCACCATTGATTTGTTAATTATTGTAAACTATGCCTGCATGCAAATATTATAACTTTCTTTAAAACCACTTACAAAACTAAGGCTCTGTCAAGACTGGGTAGATTCAGAATTCACCAAACGTCTGCTCCACATTGCCAGAGTTCCGTGGGCCATAGCACGTCAGAAGTACTTCTGCGAGGGGGTCAACAAGATGTCTCTAGATGCCATTGAGACAGCTGCCTTTTTCCTGACCCTGGATGATGAGGCACATGGATATGACCCTGAGAGAGCAAGGTCGATGGATCTTTATGCCAAATCCCTACTGCATGGAAAGTGCTACGACAGGTATGGGGGTGTTTTCAGAATTGCTTTTCGTGTATTATTGAAGCTGAGTCATTAAGAACAGAATTACTGTGGTTGTGTAAAGAGACACCTGCAGTCTGTTTTCTGCAACACATCAGGCAAAAACAGAATCTATCTTTAGATGCATGAAATTACTCATGCCTATCTGTACAAACACACCGCCTTACAGCTGACCTCTCTCGCTCTGCTCTTTTATCAGGTGGTTTGATAAATCTTTCAATCTGATTGTCTTCAAAAATGGCAAAATAGGAGTAAATACAGAGCATTCCTGGGCCGATGCCCCGATCATTGGACATATGTGGGAGGTAAGCAAGGACAGTATGACTAGAAACAATCAGATTTATAAAACAGATAGTGTGATACTAAATACTGATTGGCTAAGGCATGTATATGCCCACATATGAACCCAAATGTCATTTGAAGTCCACATTAACGTGCCAAGTTATTAAAATCTACTGTGCTCTTCACATAATAATAATTGTGCTGTTTGGCATTAATTATGGTTGAATATTTATATATTTACTGACCGTAGATTAATCAAGAAGCATATAAATTAATAACATGCATACAGAATGAAGCTTAGACAGCCAATGTGGTCTAGATTTTGGAACAAACATGATTAATGTCTCACTGGTAAGACTGGTTTAGATATTGATGTTTGGTATTGTCATGTTTTCTTTCACTACTCAATAGTAGTTAAATAATTTAATCAGTACCATCAAGGTAGGGCTGCACGATATAATGTTAAAACATTGTCATGTGCGCATGCATAATAGTTGCATGGTAGGATGTGCAATGTTGTGTCACACAAAAAGTTATATGGTTTTAATTTTCCTTGACTAATCTACAAGAGAACAGAACGCCTCCTCAGTTTCAGTTTCAGTTTCAGTTTCCCAAATGCTTTAAGCAGTTCATTCTTTACATTCAATTAAACTCTCTCTGTGAGACTCTTGGTTAGCCTTAGGGCCTGTTCTGCTTTAAAGATTAGGCGGTACTGACACACAGAAACAATCCAAACCCTGAGTGTAATCTGTTGCACCCATAAACATAAACGGTCTCCTCCTTATTCATCACCATCATGATAATATTTAATCTGGCATGTCTTCATCAACAAACAAAACTAATGAGAGGGGACAATGGGAATCGTGTCTGCAGTGAACTAGTGAACTGTGCTGCCTGTCATTGCATAAAACAATAGAAAAAAAACATAAACAGAAGTTGGGACCCTGTGGGACAGTTAGGACATTATTTATTCTGATTAGGATCCTTCTGTAATATACATTTTCTTATCTGGAGTTAATGGAGAAGATTCAAGTAAAAACTGTAGATCTGATAAGAATATTATATGAATATAGTGTAGAGTTAATAGTATAATAGCTATACACAAACACACACACACACACACACACACACACATATATATATATATATATATATATATATATATATATATATATATATATATATATATATATATATATATAGCTATAATTCCTGTATTTCGAAGAACAAAACATAGCAAAAGTCAAATTTTCCAGTGTTGAATTTCTATACTAAACCCTAGCAGCCATATAACATACTGGTGACAAAATACGCTACATGGCCAAAAGTATAGGGACACATGATCATCACACCGTCATGAGCTTGTTGAACATCTGCACATTTGTACTGATGTTAGAAATTAGATGTCCTCCACACCAAATTCAGCGAATCTTACCAAACCAAGTTACACCATGGTGTAAAAGGAAAGACTGTTTCCCAAACTGTAGCTGTGATCTACTGGTTTGTGGCTCTGAGCTCTTCAGTATGACCTATTCTAATGCTAGTTTTTGTCTATGGAGATTATGCGGCTGTAAATATGATTTTATACACCTGAAACACCTGAATTAGGTGTGTCCACATTCTTTTGAGTTTAAGAGAAGACCTTTTTGGCATTATTTTTAATTGTTTTTAATTAGTTTGTTTATTAATGTAAATGTTTATTTAACATTGGTGTATTTGGTGTACCTGCCTCACAACATGAGTAAAATGATTCTATTGGTTACAGTTTCATTAATCTCCAGATTATAACCAGTGAAAGCTGACTAAAAACTTTGCTAAACTGTGTTACGCCCAGGACATTTTGGCTACAGACTTCTTCCGCCTGGGCTACACTGAGGAAGGCCATTGCAAAGGAGACATCAATAAAGCCCTGACTCTCCCTACCAAGCTACAGTGGGATATTCCAAAAGCGGTATGATTTACAAGCTACAGTAGTGAAAGAAAGTGTGTTAAATGTAATGAAGACTTTTGCTTGTACTGCCTGACGTGACCCTTCTCTCTCGATCCCTCAGTGTCAGGAGGTTATTGAAGGCTCTTACTCAATAGCAAAAGAGCTGGCTGATGATGTGGATTTCTGCGGATGTGTGTTTGATGACTTTGGGAAAGGCCTGATCAAGAAATCCAGAACAAGCCCTGATGCCTTCATCCAACTAGCACTACAGCTTGCTCATTTTAGGGTAGGTTAAATACTAACGGACACACATATTCTTTAATAGCCCACCTTTGTGTTATTGGTAATTACTGCTGTTTGGTTTCTCTGCATTGTGTTTGGAGCAGGACAAAGGTGAGTTTTGTCTCACATATGAGTCCTCGATGACACGTATGTTCCGGGAAGGAAGGACAGAGACGGTTCGTTCATGCACCATCGAATCTACAGCCTTCGTGCGAGCCATGGACGATGAGGGCTGTACGGTAAGGGCAGATCTGGAGGTCAAATTTGAGTAACTGAGTAATATTTTGTTGCCTAAATACTAAAAAACAACTGGACAGTCCTGTTTTACATTTATAGAGAAAAGAGAATAGCACTGGCCAAAGCACATGAAAGAGGATTGACTAATACAATTTACAAACGAATGGGTGCTGAATGTGTGCTGTCTGGTCTGTGCTGTTCAATGAGCAGACTGAGCAGCGGCTAGCCTTGTTCCGAAGCGCTGCAGAAAAACACCAGAACATGTATCGTCTAGCAATGACGGGGGCCGGCATTGATCGCCATCTCTTCTGCCTCTACATCATTTCCCAACTACTGGACGTTGAATCCCCCTTCCTCAAACAGGTAGGAGGAATCCAGTGGAAAAAGAAATTTAGCATCACAAGAAAAACACTGTGATATTTCAATGACATCAGACTAAAAGAGCTGCAAGCTAAACATGAGTCTACATCCTCCAGGTTCTTTCAGAGCCTTGGCGTCTCTCCACAAGTCAGACTCCCCAGCATCAACTCAACCTTGTTGATATGCAGAAATTCCCTAAATATGTAGGAGCGGGAGGAGGCTTTGGCCCTGTGAGTGTTTCATTCACCCACTTTGACACTGGACACCACCACACACACTGCTGCTCAGGCAAAACAGGCCATTAACGCTTATAACAATACACAGTACATAAGTATCTAACCTTCAACTGTGGATTTGCTGAAGCTTCACTTGATTGGACCATTCATTTCATCCGGGCTGTTTGCTTGCAGGTTGCTGATGACGGTTATGGAGTTTCTTATATTATTGTTGGGGAGAATCTCATCACATTCCACATCTCCAGCAAGTTCTCCTGTCCAGAAACGGTAAGACCCATACACAGGCCTGATGTGACATCTCTCTATGCTAGCTGCAAGAGCTACACAGCTACCACTGGAACAGAAATGTATATGTTTTATTTATTCCATGATGTGGATAATGCTCAGGGTAAACATCTGGGGTGATACATTTATTTATTTCAACCCTATGTAGGCACACAGAGAAACAAAATATTGCCTTAAGGTGAAACCTACAGTTGTAAGCAAATGTTTGGAGACCTCTGGGTAAATTTGCACTTGCACTTTAAATTGGACTAATACTTTGCACACTGTAACTTACCAGAAATGAATGTGTGTGTGTGTGTGTGTGAGAGAGAGAGAGAGAGAGAGAGAGAGAGAGAGAGAGAGAGAGAGAGAGAAAGAGAGAGAGATAGTGTGTATAATTGACAGTCTGTATGTGTGGTTGGAATTCATGTTGTCAGTACTGTGTATTGCGTGTGAGCTCCAGCAGCCAAACTTTTTTTTTCCACATTTAAATGTTTTAGATCTTCCAACTATTTTTTATATAAGACAAAACAAGCCAACACAGAATGCAGCTTTTTTTGTCTCCCTAAACCTAAAAACTGGTTGTGCCACCCTTGGCAGTATCAACTGCAATCAAACATTTGTGATATCTGTTACATTGCTGTAGAATACATTTGGCCCATGCTTCTACACAGAATTGTTTATATTCAGCTACTTAGGAGGGTTTACATGCATGAAGTGACTGTTTAAGGTCTTGCAACAGCATCTTAATGGGATTCCGGTCAGGACTTTGACTTGGTTGGTCAAAACCTCCATTTTAGTTTCTTTTGAGCCATTCAGAGGTGGACTTACTTCATGGTTCCCTCAATTATGACAAGTCGTCCAAGTCCTGCAGAAGCAAAGCAGTTCCAGAACATGATACGACCACCGCCATGTTTAACTGCTGGTATGATGTTCTTATGGTGGAACGTGGTGCTGGTTTGTGATGCCAACAGGACCCAATTTTCCCAAGAAGTTCTAAATTTGACTCATCAGTCCACATATTATCCCAAAATATTATCCCAAGATCTTCACAATCATCTAGATGTTTTCTTTAGCAAATCCAAGACAATTCCTTGTGTTCCGTTTTGGTCAGCAGTGGTTTGCATCTTTTCTCCCATGGCACTTTAGAACCGTGTACATTTACATTACCCCAGACAAGTAATGCCTGTAGTTTTTTTGCCGTTTGATTGGGTTCTTTTGTGAGTTCTTTTCTGAATTAGCTGTTTATGTACTCTTGAAGTTTTGGTAGACAGCCACTCCTGGTAAGGTTCACTATTGTTCCAAGTTTTCTCCATTTGTGAACAGTGGCTCCCACTGCGGTTCACTGGAGTCCCAGAGCCTTAGCAACAGCTTTGTAACCCTTTCCAGATAGTAGATTTCAGTGACTTTGTTTTACATCTATGTTTGAATCTCCTTATAACATGGCATCATGTGGTGCTTTAAGACGATCTAGCTGCTTCATATTGCCAGACGGGTTCTATTTAAGTGATGTTTACATTCAGCAGGCATGGCAGTAATCATGCCTGGGTGTGGTAGTGAACCTGAACCCAGTTGTCAATTGAATTTGGTTCACTGGTTGATTTAGCTTATGGGCAGTTACTCTTTTGCGTCAGGCCAGGTAGGGTTGGACAGCAATTTTCCTCCAATATATTATATAATATATATATGTTTACTAGTGCAATATTAGTCCAACCTCAAAAGTAGTCTGATGATCGAAAACATTTGAGTGTGATGGTGGGAACTATACATTTTCATAAAAAACCCTCACCTCCCTCTCTCTCTCTCTCTCTCTGACCACAGGATTCACATCGCTTTGGGCAGAACATCAGGCAGGCCATGCTGGACATTCGAGCACTTTTTAACCAGAAGCAGAAGGCAAATTAACTCTCAACAGCGTGAAGCAAAGTCGTCACAACACACAAACCAGACATGGCTGACTAGTTGCACGCTTAAAGGATGGTCACCAAACTCACAGAGCATCAAAAGAACCTGTAAAAATACTGTACAGTTATTATATTTCCTTTTTCTTCTTTCTGATGAACGTTTTAATTTACTGCTCTTTCAATCATGGAACATTAACTGCAGAATATTATTAAAAACAAGACTAATTACAGTAGAACATTACATAAAGAAAATTCTTAAAAGCTCCATAAATGTACACAGTGTAACATACCTGTAGAGAAAACGTGTACAGTGTACAATTGTAAATACTAATTATGTGTTTCAAGCGTGTTGATTTCCTTTTCAAGCGTTTTGGGGTATTGGATAGATGTCCACATAGTGTGTTTATGCTTATTCCACCATTAAATTATTGGACTTTTTTGCTGTCTAATGCCGAAAGCTTTATTTTTTTTTTAACTTCTATAATCAAATCAACAAGTCGTAAACAAGTCATTTAGAGCAGTGTGATGAGAAATGCTCCATTCAACTTATTATGAATTATTCCCATGGTGCTGACCAGCTGTCTCAACTGTTTTAAAGACCTACTTGATATAAAAATATCACAGAAAACATTTACAAATATGATTACAATCTGTTTTGATGTTTTAACTATGTTCAATGTTTTGTAAGGCAAAGTAGCACCCACCACTGTAAAGGAATTTGAATCAGTTCCTTGACAAGTCATTGTTTCATGTCAATACTCTGAATGACTGTTTACTTCTCAACAACTTTAATACAGAAATTTAGAGGTTTTGGTGGAATTCTTGTGTAATTACTTGATTCTGCACCTTCTCTATTGTACCTGTGAGAGGGTCACACTGCGTTTACCTGGAATCACCAGTTCAATGTATTGCTCACTATGAAAGTGGTCAAAAACAGTTTATTATTAGATAAAACCTCTCAATATATTTTAACCGGACATTTTTGTCTTAGAACAAAATGTATCTATAAATAATAATATGGGATAAAAATGAAAAAACATCCCAAAAAAAAAACAATGAATAATGAATGAATTATCTATGACAAGTCAGCCTTTGCTGCTTCAAACCTTAAAGAAAGAGAATGCTGCTTTTCAGCTCTAGTCAAGCACACACTACTATGTGTCTTTTCAACACATGCAAACAAAGGCACCTTTTTCCAAGAAATTAAAAAAAAAAAAGAAGATCAGATTTATTCAGGGGGCATAAAGGCATATGTACCCATTAGTGAATCAGAAAGAAAGAGAGACAGAGAGATAAAGAACGAGAGATAATCATAGGGTCTTCATGGGAGAATATAAAAACTTAACTCTATCACAGAAGAATCTAATGACGTATATATGAAACAGTGAATATTATACAATATATAAACTGCATCCCGGCTGTTTACATTCTCTGACAAATAAACAAACTGCCATTTAAGGTCGACATGGTACACTCGGAAGAATATGGGGGCTTGGTTAATATTAAGAGGTATTACTTTTGATTCATTCAGTCCATTTGAAACCAAGAACGGGTCACTTTATTTGATTGGTCGAGGGGAATATAATACAAAATTCAAAGTTTTAAAAAAGGAAAGAAAAAAAGAAGGAAAACAAAAACTTCCACTTACTCACGTTTCCGTCTTTAGCTATCAACTGAAGGCATCGGTTACAGTCTGAACTACTGCTAGGCTGAGCGGAAGGACCAAAACAATTTGTGTAGCGACAACATATGAACACAGTGAGTCTGTGTACAGGTGGACTTCGGGGGAGACTGGGGGCACAGGTTTCTCTGAAGAGGAACAGAAGATTCACAAAGAATCAACAGTATCAGATTATCATACTCTTCATTTACTGTAGAAGCTGCCTCACAGCTACATGCTTCTGCAGCCTTTTGTAAAACTAGACACAAAAAAGCAATGTTTTTAACTGTTTTCCTTTGTTCTTTTTTTTTTGTTTCCTTTTTTTTTTTTTTAAGATTTCTTTTGAGCATGTCCTTGTGGTGTCTGCCATAAGGCCACAGTGGGCAGGTGGCATGTGTTTCTACTCTTGTGGTGGTGCTAGAGTAAACTAAGTGTTCAGACCAGGAAAGTTGAGTCAGGTTTAGGACGTAGTTCCTGGGGTGGTGTTGACGTTCTGTGTGGCCACTTGTGGAGCGACCTCGATGATGCGGGGTTTATCAATGATGCGAGCCGTGCGGTTGCCTTTCTCTACGATGCCTATGATCCATGCCTGGTGGCCCTCCCCATATTTAGGAGATTTGATCTCTGCGCAAAACCGTGCAGCCTGCTCCCGAGGAAGACAGATCAGCAGGCCTCCTGCAGGAAATACCAGAGAACAACACTGCATGAACATGCACAGCACAAACGTTTACCAATGTATACAGCCAAACACCATACACTCTGTAATAGCATATTTGGTTCATTTGAAAACACCGCAGGGCGTAATATTAGACAACAAAGTTGTTTATGGAAAAGGTCATCTTGTTAATGTCACACACAGGCGGCCATTACACCATTTTGCAAGACACTACAAAAAATGATGGGGGTGATATTGCTTCTGTTTTGCTGCACTAAAAGAACTTTTGCCCTAAATCTAAATCTTAAGAACTCCGGACCCACGGCTTACAGACTATGCTGTACGCCCTGTGGCGAATCTGTAAGGCTGCAGGCTACTAGTGTATAAAATAGAGATGGACTGTTCAGCGTTTTTGAGGCCGATTCCGATAGAGGGCGGGGCTACATATTAGCGCAAGCAAGTCATGAAACATGGTCTAAACTGATTTATTACCATTTTTAACGAGCTCATGTGAAACAGCATAATATTTTTAACTAAATTAGAAGTTGGTCTATGTGGGCGTAAACCGCTTGATACAGCTCCGGAAGAGCAACATCTGAAAAGTATTTCTAGGAACGGCAGAGCGGGGATCCAGGTGGAACATTAAGCGGCAGAATGAACGTCTTCTACAGCCGAGAAGAGCTGCTTATCTGGCACTATAAACTTAATCACTCTGGCTGTGGTTCTTTTAGCTCTCTGGCTGTTTCTGCTGCTGTACTGTTCGTACCGGTCAGATCTGGTCTGCACGGTTCTCTGGGCTGCGCGCGCTAGCTCTGCTGTTTGCTGATACTTACTGTATTCAGCTGTGTGGTGTACGCGCTGTATCAGATTAGTAGTGTTAAATGTCTTTGTCCTGGTTCCCCGTGAGAGATGCTGATTTTACTAATTTTACAGATGTTATAAACTGCCCTGGATGAGTCTGGGTCACATACGGTAACAAACTGCCAGACAGACGATGTTTTCTTTCCACATGTGCGGTGAACGCTTAAACTGTTCGCCCAATCATCAAATCATCAATATCATCAAAAAAAGCGTCCAGAAGGTTAAGTTTAATGCTTGACTCTGCATGTGACATAAGCAAGGGCAGGCAGAAAACTTGCTGTAGAAATGTGTGTAACCTTACTCTAATTATTATTTTATAATAATTGATTTGTTTGATTTGTTCGCAAAATAGCATAAAATCACAATATACAGTTAAAGAAACTGAAATCGAAATAACTGTTCTACGGCAGTCGCTCAAAAATTCCTAGATGCCATCTCGTTTTCTACTCAACCATGTTCCAAATTCACTGTCCAAACAAACCCACCCTGCACACATGGACTATTCCAAACACAAATTCACAGCTGCGTACAAAACATGTCATGGACATGCTGCCCCATAAACAGCCCACATGCAGCTCACATGACCACAACGCAGAGCCCATGTGACCACAACGTACAGCCCATGTGACCACAATGTAGCCCCTACGTCAGCAAGGGGTGGGTATATTGGCGACAACCAATAGTATGGAAGTCCCTCATCGTCTAAATGTCTTAAAAGGTGCTGTGTTAACAGAGAATTTTCTCTCGTCTTAAGACTTTTGAACAAAAGTTACCTGTTAACACGGTACGACCAAGCAATGAACTGAATTCCAGTGTATAGACCAATTGATCACAATAATAACTGTTAACTGCAGGCTTTTTATCTACAAATGTTACACAAGTTACGTTATATTGTCTCTCTCCTAAGCAGGCAATGACCTGACTGGCAGGAAACTGTATGTCATTCCAAAGAAAAGCTGAGTTTCTCTCACCTGAAGTCTCCGGGCAGGTGCCGTGCATGAGGCCGAACATGTTCCCGCAGGCTTTGCTCACTGCAGCCATCTTAGCAAGGACAGGCAGGTTGTGAATGACAAAGGAGACCTCACTGCGCTGCTGCCGAGCGAGATTCTGAGCGTGCCCCAAAATCCCAAAGCCTGTGATGTCAGTGGCTGCATGTGCATTGAACGTGTGCATCAGGCCGGCCGCTAGAGACAGAGAGAGAGAGAGAGAGACACCAGGAGGTAGATGAGTGTGGAGAGCTGTGCGTGGACATAAGATACCATGTGCCTATATTGTTATTGGTGAGTGTTCAGTGCTAACCTGTTCTGTTGAGTCTGGCCATATTCAACATGGCCTCCTGATAGGCTAGCTCCACATCCTCCTGAGTCACTACTAACTTTATCTTGTTCCATTTCTCTGGCTGAGAGGAAGAGAGACAATATAAGAAAAGTAAACATTCATTAGACGATAAATTACACACAATGTGAGTATGTGCTAATTCATCCTAGATTTTCTAACATGAACACACATTTATTATTTATCTACAAATAAACTTTACAGTGATCTGGAATGTTAATCCAGTTGGACTTGGGCCCAGATTCTACATAACATAAGCATACACCAACAGATATGTATATAAAAAAAATTGAGATGTCCGCCCAGAGAACTGCATACTTGCATCCTTATGTAAAATACAATGTGTAATGCTGACCCTGAACACTAATTGGCGCTATATAATCTCTTTTCTAAGACCATCAAGTACAATCACAGAACCTCCATCAAAATAAAGGGGACAGACTCACGATGTCCAACCACTGATGTACTGCTACTGCCACCTGAGTACCCAAAGGTTTGGTAAGAACCAGCACATCCCCTGGCACGGCATTATCTGGCCTTAAACACAAAGACAAAGACAAAGACGGTCACTTACAGACACAGAAAACAAATAAATAATATTCAGTGCACAAAGCATAAACAGCAACATACATGAGATCAGCAAACATGCTTACATGATGAACTCATTAGGCTGGCACACTGTTGTGGCCACGCCCCCCAAGACTATCCAGGGGTTCACAACAGTCTGACCACCAGTCACCGAGGTGCCAGCCTCTTCTGATGCATCCTTAAAACCCTGGATTATCAGAGGCATCACCTTGTCCCGCTCCTACAAGCACGTTAACACCAACACAAGCGTACAAATTGAAACAATCATCTCTCAAGGCAAATACAAATATTCTCTTTCTTTTTCAGACAATACAGAGTAACGTGGCCTCGTATTTACGGTAGACAGCTCAGCTTTCATTTTCACACATTCACCGTTTTCAGCAGGCTCACCTTTTCTGAAAGTTTGTTACTAACACCCAACAGCATCAACATGTTATCACACTCTGTCACTCCCATGGCATACAGGTCACTCAGGACATTGGCACACGCAATTCTGCCCTAGAAGGGAAAATAGAGGCTGAATTAATTATACAGTTATTATTAACCAGTCAAAACTAAAATGTTTACCTAATGTTTCACCAACAACTTATATATATATAATTGCCTTACTTTAAATTTGTACAATCTCTGCAAGTACATATTCTATCAGTGTCTTGAGTCATATTTACCATCATGTATGGGTCATCCACTATAGGGTAGATGTAATCAGTGGTCTGCACTAGTGAAAGGCCACCATGTCTCAGGGGAATCACACATGTGTCCATGCCGATGCCTGTAAAACACACAACTTGAATTACATTTTAACGCCAAATACTTCATCCATGTACATTTTTCTCCATAACAGAGAAGACCGTGTAGTGGAAAAGAATGTAGTTTGTGTTACGACAGTCACAGAAGACAGTAAACATCCTAACGTGAATAAATTGTATAGCTACAAACCCAGTCTGGGCATAACTGCCCCAAGGAACTGTTCATCCTCCTGATAATGGTTTTCCTGCAAAGACTCTAAAAGTTTCTGAAGGACATCCTGAGGGACTTTGCAGCCGGTGCCTTTGAGCTCTGTGAACCGTGTTAGCCTGAAGTTCTTATCCAAGTCGTAACTCTCCGGGTTAAAAGCCTCCCGCACTGACATGGTTCAGAAATTGCCGGACCCCGCACCAGTCAACACACTGAGAGACAAAAAGAGAAATTACAAAAACACACAAAACAGTAACAAAAGGATAAAACAAATAATTCAAAGTAGAAAAATTACAAGTAAATTTCAAGTGATTATATACTGGCCTGCACAATCAATTAATACAAAAAAATATCACATACTTCTTATAGAAGGGTCAATTAATTAATTGTTTTATCAAAAATGCAATCAGAGAAAGTACCATTTTTAAACTGCCATAAATCAATAACTAATTATATCCTTCTACATTACTGGAAATGTTTTATAAGTGGGTCAATTCGACCCAATAACTCAGAGCTCATGAGAAGACAGTCACTTCAATTCGAATTTAAGTCTCGAGCCAAACAAAACATTTCCAATCTAATATAATAACATTATAACATTCAAATTACAATCTCAACACATGCAGCATTTTATAATTTTTTTTTCCCCCAAGAGCTAATGTCCACCAGAGTTCAGCCATATATATATATATATATATATATATATATATATATATATATATATATATATATATATATATATATATATATATATATATATATACACACACACACACAATTATATACACAGAGCTAAAAGAGTAATCATTTTATTTCAAAGCTGCAATTCCAGGAGTGTGTTTATTCAATCAAGAGCTGAAATTTGTTCATATCTATTCTAGATTATCAACAACATTTTAAAAACACAGAGATGCGTGTGAACTGCCTGTAGATGAGTTAGACCAGATCAGACGCAACCAAACCTCTATGTGTCGTTACATCACAACCACAACACCCTAGCTGTCTGGCACAATACAGTCAAGCCTTAAGCCAAAAACTTAATTATACTTGTCTTATAAAAGCCTAAACTAATATGAAATAAAACACATGCACTAATGTTGAATTATTCATTTATGTTTAACATGTTATTAAAGTAAAAAAATTAACCATAAATATACCAGAGAAAAACACTGCATGAACATGCACAGGACAAACATTTACCAATGTATACAGCCAAACACCATACACTCTGCAATAGTATATTTGGTTTATTTGACAACACCACAGGGCTGTAATATTAGCCAACAAAGTTGTTTATGAAAAAAGTCTAAATCTTGTTAATGTCACACTCATGCGGCCATTACACCATTTTGCAAGACACTACAAAAAATGATGGGGGTGATATTATTTCTGTTGTGCTGCAGAAAAAAAGAACTTACATCTTAAAGAATCTAAATATAAGAACTCCAGACCCACGGCTTACTGTCTCACAGACTAGGCTGTCTGGCACAATACAGTCAAGAGTTCAATCCTCGAGCCAAAATACTAGATATCCTGGTCTTATAAAAGCCTAAATTAATATGAATTAAAACACATACACGTGTTGAATTATTCATTCATGTTTAACATGATATTAAAGTTAAAAAATTAACTATAAAAGTTTATATATTCCGATATGTAAACAACACGTTCATGTGAGTTGACTTTAGAGGAGTAGCCCACATCAGATCTCCTCCCCTTTAAAACGGCGCGTTTAGTTCGCGCGGCAGATCGCGCTCCTCAGCCACGGGCTCATACACTCCCAGTAGGTTTAACCAGATCACAGTTCATACACAAAACCATGCAGGTGCACAAGTAGCCTTCAGCAAGGACCAACAACAAAGGCAACGGAACTATTCGCTTCACTTTGTGTACAACGACGGAAAGCTCTGTGAACGTGGCCGCACGGTAGCCTCCTGCTGCGGCTAGGCCTGCGTTACCCTTAGTCCCGAGCAGCCCGGCGGGCCGTCCGTTTCTTCACGAAAGCGCCTCTAAAAAGTTACTAAGCCTGGTTTACTGTGTCTTTCAACCTGGGCATCGCACATGTACAGACACGCTGCGGTGCAGAAGTGAGCTGAGACGGGATAAAAACGTGAGAGAGTGGGCGGTGTTGGTCAGGTAGCTGCAGCTGTTTGCTGCTGCATGGACCCGTTATTGAGCGAAAGAAAGCTTCTTATTCGAGTTCCCCCGTTCCACCTTAAATTGTACAGCACTAACGTTACCGCTGCACCGTTTAAGGTGGAACGAGGAATTTGAATAAGAAGCCAACTTTGGAAAGCAAGCAGTTGGCTCCCAGCAAACTGATAGCGAGTTTTACGGTAACCCCTCACAGTCCATCCAAACACTAACTAGTGCGCTTACGTTAAAACACTACAGGAGAGACTAACACTCTCTACTGCACCGCGCCACTAACATGCGGGGTGAAACATGCGCGCAGCCGCCAGGAGTGAAATATGTATTCGTTATTTTTGTGCATGCTGCTTGAAGTGTTTATAAAATGTCGGCGGTGGAAAAAATTAACCCTTTCAGCGCCCCGCGCCATGAGAGGTGTGCTGCAACTAGTCGTAAAAAAACAGCACAAAGACACCACTGTGCGCCTTTAGCGCTCACTCGACCCGCTAAGACTTATGAAGGAACGGGTAAAGGAGCTCTCTTCGCACTTTAAGCTCTGTGGCAGAGTTGTATTCCCGCACCATTTCCCCTTTAACTGAGCAGCTCTTCTTCTCCTTACCGGTTTCGCTTTAGCGGCGCCTCCCGATACAAGAGCAGCTACAGGCCCACAATCCACAGCGAGCTCCGCGGCTGCCCTCGCAGCGCGCCTGGTTAAAAACACAGCACCGCGCAGCGCCACTTTCTCTCCGAAACACAGCATAATCAGCTAACGGGGAGCCACGTTTAGTAGAGGAATAGAAACGTACCTTCTAAAAAGTCGGACTGATTAGGGTCTCGGCGGCAGGGAGCTGGATTTGCCAACAAATGGTGTCGATCACAAAGGGTCCTGATTTGGCGCTGTGCTGCGATTACCTCCCCTTTAAAGAAGCTCCACAGAACGCAGGGATAGACGATACGATTCATTCACTAATATATCAAACCTCGATACTGAGTACTACTTACTAAATCTGCTCCTAAAAAGCTTTTCTACTCTAAATTTGTTATTTCAAATAGTTCAGTGATCTGCCAGACTGTTTAATGGAGTTAAATGGGAACTCTGATTTAATAAAAAGTCATTAAGATGTAAATAAAGTCGCTCAGAGTGGTTTGATGTGAAATACACAGAAAAACATCAGAATTTTTCACAGTGTTGCTGATAAGAATCAGACATTTGAAGTAGTTTTAAAATCCCATTAGAAGAAATTATTACATGCCTGAGACAATGTCTTACAACAATTTTGAGAAACATTTTGGCCTGAAATGTATCTTGTAAGCCATACATGGTGGCGAGGTACAAGTATTATAAGTCGAATAGTACTGGTAAAACACTGGTAAACACCTCCCCTTTAAAGAAGCTCAACAGAAAGTAGGGATAGACGATACGATTAATTTACTGATTTTAAACCTTGATACTAAATAGTATGAAAAGTTTTCATCTGCTCCCAAAAAGTTTTTTACTGTGAATTTGTTATTTCAAATTAGTTCAATGATCTGTCAGATTGTTTAATGGAGTTAAAGGGGAACTCTGATTTAATAAAAAGTCATTAAGATGTAAATAAAGTCGCTCAGAGAGGTTTGATGTGTTACAACACTTTCTAGGGATACATATCAGAATTGTTTACAGTGGTGCTGATAAGAATCAGACGTTTGTAATAGTTTCTAATGCCTCTAAAAGTCCCACTAGAGAAAATTATTACATGCCTAAGACATTGTCTTACAACTTTTTTGAATTTTTTTTTGTTCCTGTAATGTACCTTGTAAAAGCTATACATGGTGGTAAGGTATGTGTGATATAAGGGAAATAGTGTACAATAGAAAACATATTTTTCTCCTAGTGTTTCTCTACAGTGAAAACACTGGTAAACACCTCCCCTTTAAAGAAGCTTCACATAAAGTAGGGATGGAAGTATATCTAATTTACTGGTAGCAAAGCCCAATACTAGGTTACATTTGAAAGTCTTAATGTGCTCATAAAACCTTTTCTATTGTGAATTTGCTATTTCAGATTAGTATTAAATTTATATAAAATAGACTGTTTAGTTAAAGGGGAACTCCAATTACAAGAATCTGCCCAATTAAGTAAAAAAAATGGTTTGTTTTGATATGAAATACTAGTTCTAAAGAAATGAGTGAGTGTTGCTCACAAAGGTGTTGATAGGAACCAGACATCTGAAACAGGTAATGCCTCCCATAAGAAAAAGTATTACATGCCTGAGACGTTATTTGGCCTTAAATAATTTTAAATCCTTTAAATGCTGTTTGTGGTGGCAAGGTAGATGCATTATAAAGCAAAATAGTGGCCAGTAGAAAACATATCATTGCAGTACAAAGATTTTCATTTTTCTAAATCATTCGAATGTGACAGCCCATCGCGACTGTGAAAGTTTAATGATAAATGTAGAAATGCTCTAAATAAACTAATCTGATAATCTGACTAATCCTTTTTGGGGATTCTTGTATTTTGATATGTAATACCTACTAATATGTAGTACTTACTGTTTCACATGCAGTATCTAATTATACCTGACATATTTGTCTTTTAACTGCAGTTTTTAACACTTACAGTGGCAGATGAATTAACAGTAAATGTGAAATGTTTGGTAATATGGCTTGGCCTGTTCTAACTGTAGCATTATAAATAAAAGCACTAATTTGGCATTTTGTTTGACTCAAAAATCTGTATCGTTGTTTAATATTTTTCAATGACAACAGAAAAACAACACTGCAGTTTACAACTCGGTTCCAAAGTTCGTTCAGTAGACAAAATGCTACTAAAAACAGAAAGCAATGACTTTTAACCTGTCTTTTACATGTATTTAATTAAAAACAGCACACATTTTATTTAATGTTTTAAGTTTTGTTAATATTTCAAAATTTGCCTGCATCACATTCCAGTAAAGGTGGGACAGGGGACGTGTAAGACTTGGAGGTTTGTGGAAAGATCCAAAACACCTAAAACTAGGATACTGGAAAACAGCTGAATAGGCAACAGAGGATGCCAATGTGTGTAGCTGTCAGACAGGTACACCTTCAGAGCTTTTTGGGAAATAATAGACATTAAGTTCAAAATCCAGTATCTGTCATACTACGAGGATGTGTCAGTGGGTAAATTGCACATCTGTGAAGACACCATTAATGCTGAGGGGTACACACACATTTCAAATATATATATATATATATATATATATATATATATATATATATATATATATATATATATATATATATATATGTCTAGAATAATAACTTTACAGGAGAGACCAAAAACGTTCTTAACTCTTAATGTTATTTAATATAAAGAGATTTTATTCCAAGTGATTTTGGAGCATTTCTATTGGACCATTCAACATGAAACTTTTGCACTTTAGGAGTACAAGTCTGTCAGTTGGTGTCCTAAATTCCCAAATGATTGCTGACAGTTTTTAAAAGACAAAATGATGTAAACCAGTGGTAGACACACCCTTTTTGGGGAAAAAAAGATATTTGCAAATCATCGACTGTTTTTGTTTACATTTATTCCTACTATCCCAACTTCAAATCAGGTTTGTGTTTATGCTATAATAAGACACGCAGTGAAAGGATAGTTTGGATAGTTTTTAGTTTAAACAATCAACATAGACAGTCTGTGCATACGGTACAATAAACAGTCAAGAATTATAAGCCAGTGAGGTAAAAATCCATGTGACTAAGACGTAGGACTTAATTCACTTGGTTGTGCACATTACACAGACATATCCTCTTATACTCAGAGAAATTTAGCACATATTATAATCAGCTCATACGGTTACAGTACTGATACATTGATTACTATGTAAGGAGAATAACATTAAGTACTCCTGATGTGGAAAATGGCACTATATATTACGTTAAACTTTGGAGTAAATGACCATCGGAATGCTGTTAGAGAAGACCCTCTTGGTATGGCAGGACAATTAAAAGGCACACAGTCATTTTTTTAACATCAGAGCTTCACTTTGTCTTATGAAGCACTTGGAATGAGGTTAAAGATGTACAAACACACATCACTTAATGTATTTAGCTATCAAACAACAACAATCCATGTCATTCACGCAAGTTTTAAACCACCGAACGCAACAGGAAGCGTCTGTAACGAAACATAAAAATACCTTTTCTTCAACAGTGTATATAGAGCAGTCAGAGAGGAAGGGAGGTTTGTGTTGTTAAGTGAGCAAGCTCATTCAGTTCTTACTGATCAACCATTTTCGTCTGTGAATTGTCCAGCCCTTGCATGAAGACAGTCAAAATACTGTAGACCTTACTGACTCATGGAACAATACGAACTGCTTGAACTCCATGAGGAAAAAAGACTTCTTCTGAAGCAGAGTGGAGAATTTTAAGCATGTTACTCAGCAGCTTTACAACCTTCTTGTACATAATCAGCACCTACAGCAAACAAAAAAAGGATATATGTATGTGAACATTGTGAACATTATTTGGACACTGGCTATATGACTATATATATATATATATTACTTACATACACTACCCATCAAAGGTTTAAGAACACTACCAACCAAACGTTTTAGTACACTACCTGTCAAAAGTTTTAGTACAGAGTTGATCTAAAACATTTGACTGGTAGTGTACTAAAATGTTTGACTGGTAGTGTACTAAAACATTTGACTGGTAGTGTATCTAAAACGTTTGACTGGTAGTGATCTAAAACGTCTAACTGGTAGTGTACTAAAACATTTGGTTGGTAGTGTACTAGAACGTTTGGTAGTAATCTAAAACGTTTGGCTGGTAGTGTATCTAAAACGTTTGACTGGTAGTGTACTAAAACGTTTGACAGGTAGTGTACTAAAACATTTGACTGGTAGTGATCTAAAACGTTTGGCTGGTAGTGATCTAAAACGTTTGACAGGTAGTGTACTAAAACATTTGGCTGGTAGTGTATCTAAAACGTTTGGCTGGTAGTGATCTAAAACGTTTGGCTGGTAGTGATCTTAAAGGTTTGGCTGGTAGTGATCTAAAACGTCTGACTGGTAGTGATGTAATATGTTTGACTGGTAGTGATGTAAAACGTTTGTCTGGTAGTGTACTAAAACGTCTAACTGGTAATGTACTAAAACATTTGGTTGGTAGTGTACTAGAACGTTTGTCTGGTAGTGATCTAAAACGTTTGACTGGTAGTGTACTAAAACGTTTGACTGGTAGTGTACTAGAACGTTTGTCTGGTAGTGTACTAAAACGTTTGACAGGTAGTGTATCTAAAACATTTGGTTGGTAGTGTACTAGTACGTTTGACTGGTAGTGTACTAAAACATTTGGTTGGTAGTGTACTAGAACGTTTGACTGGTAGTGTACTAGAACATTTGGTTGGTAGTGTACTAGTACGTTTGTCTGGTAGTGTATCTAAAACGTTTGACTGGTAGTGTACTAAAACGTTTGACTGGTAGTGTACTAAAACGTTTGACTGGTAGTGTACTAGAACGTTTGACTGGTAGTGTACTAAAACGTTTGGCTGGTAGTGTACTAAAACGTTTGACTGGTAGTGTACTAAAACATTTGGTTGGTAGTGTACTAAAACGTTTGACTGGTAGTGTACTAGAACGTTTGACTGGTAGTGTACTAAAACGTTTGACTGGTAGTGTACTAGAACGTTTGACTGGTAGTGTACTAGAACGTTTGACTGGTAGTGATCTAAAACGTTTGGCTGGTAGTGTACTAAAACGTTTGGTGTGTACATATATATATATATATATATATATATATATATATATATATATATATATATATATATATATATATGTTTACAGTCATACATAAACACACATTACAGCTTCATTACCGTTTAAAATCATCCCACTTTTTCCATGCTCAGGAGTCGATGCTTCTGCCATAAAAAAGATAAAAAACATTATAAATGATAGAAAAGAGAGGTGTGCAAACTGTCCACAATGGGCCGCTGTGGCAGCACACGTTCAATCAAAAACAAAAAACTGACACCAACTAATTAAACAAGCAGAATCAGATGTGCTTCATCATGCAGCCTTTGTAGAAAAGACTGGGTATCCTTGTTTAGCTAGATGGCACTGTGTCCCTTAAATGTTCCATTTACTCTTAACTCCTCCTCCTATGCGTTCTCTCTGAAAACCTTATGCAGAAATTTTGAAATAACCTGGTGGAATACATGCTTAAGATTCTAATCTTTTTTACCTACATCATTTTCACCTCATCATTATTTCACTTATGTCTTGCTCCCTTATTTTCACTGATGTCATAAAGACTATCACTGAAACATTAACTACAATGTTAAAGGTGGTTGAGCAGTAGTGAACGCTGCATTCAGACACAAACATTTGTAACAGCTGTTGTATGTAAATGTCAGTCTAAATAAAACTCATTAATGCACCTACAGGTTCACACAAAATGTTTCATTCATATTCAAGTATTTTAATTACAATCATTTTTGCATCAACATGACACAGAAGCAGCAGCTTTCTAATTGCATGACTCATGTATTTATGTGTCATTGATTATTCCGCTATCATACATTACATCTAAAAATTACAAGGTAAATGTTCTCTGATCAGATTGGATGATAAATAAAATGTCTACATTTGTGTTGTAAACATTGAGAGCCCTGGTGCATATCGCTACCATCATAAAGAAAATTGTTGTTAAGCTTCTCTATAATACATCTGGTTTCGTTAAAGTGCTTTAAATGAATATATTTTCACCTCAGCCATTAAATTATACAGAACTGTCCTAAATGTCTCTCCACCCTTCATACTGTTCTTTGCAGCTTGCATGCTCTGTTTAGTCTGTCTCCTGGTTCTTCTGGTGGTAGAACCAATTTTAAAACTACACATTCTAAAGTCTGTAAAATAAATAAACAGGTAGTAATGAAACTAATGTGGGCTGAGGCTAACTGAAGAAACCCAAGAGCTCGTAATCAGGGGGATACTGACTGTGTGCTTTTGTACCTGTTGTATCTGTTTGTGTCCTGTTGAGGATCTCGTCACTGTCTGTACTTGTCTCTGCTGTACGACCATAAACAAAACAACAAGTGCAAATGTAATACAGTGTAATAAACATTCCACTATTTACTTTGCTTTATAGTACTTAGTCATTTTATGTACTAAACATATGGCCAGAGTAAAAACGACAACAACAACAACATGGGTACACTTCCACCAACCCCTTTTTAAGCGTCGCCGAGCCAGTTTGATCTGGTCTTGGAGGATCTGGACCCAGTCTCGGGGACCAGGAAGCTTCTCAATTCTGTTAGCAGTGCAGTACTTTTCTGTGAACACTGCATTCAGATACAAAGAGTTTATATGAAAACTCATATTAAACCAATACACAAAATAAATTATCTACAGGTTCATATCATTAATCTGTTCACAAGTAAAACTTAATACTTAAAATATCCTGAGAAAATAATAATACTGATCAAGATGAAGTAATAGCTGATTTAATTAAAATTTAATGCTGGCACCAAAAAGAACAAACCCTCAAAGACTCAAATAATAAGACATATTTTCAATTTTTATATACCAACAGTCAGAATTCTCTTCTACACAATCATTTTCAAATCTCTTTTTATTTTTCAGAGCAGAGTTCAGAGTTTCTGTTACTGTGCCATTAAAACTGATTTATGAAAATTAGCTCTGTTTTGATTGGCTGACCTCATTTCAAATGCTGCCTGGGTTAAAACACTCCTTATAGCTTCAGAATGAATTAGTGTGCGTATAGACTGCAGACTGAATCGGTGGATATAGATCAAACTGGTTTTCTTGACATAACAAAACAAAATAGATCATTTTTGCAGCTTGGTTTCCAAATTGTCTTCTATTCTTTTTTAGTTCTGCCTTTAAACTGTTTTATCAGCTCCATTTACCTTTGTTGTTTAACAATTACAGACGGTAGTCCATCTGATTCGCTGCATGCATCGTTTATCCCCATTCACCCTGTTCTTTAATGGTCAGGAATCCCACAGAGCCAGTATTATCAGAGAGGTGGATCATTCTTAGCCCTGCACTGACACTGACTGTGACGGTGTTGTGTTAAGTGTGTGTGTTGTGCTGGTATGAGTGGATGAGTAGTCCACTGAAGGACTAGAGGACAACCAATACAAACTGTCCAGCGACAGATGAGCTATCTTCTCTGACTTTACGTCTTCAAGGTGGACCCGCAAAGTAGGCGTGTCTAATAAAGTGGATAGTGAGTGGACACAGTGTTTATAAACTCTAGCAGCACTGCTGTGTCTGATCCACTTGTATGAGCACAACACACACTAACACACCACCATAACGTCAGCGTCACTGTAGTGCTGGGAATGACCACCATCCAAATAATATCTGGGGGTCCTGATCATTTAAGAACAGGATGAAAGGGGACTAACATAGTCTTGCAAGATAAGGCTTTGCAGTGACTGTTGGGATCTTGGTTACGCTAATAACTCTTTGGTTTAATACTGTTGCTCAGTTACACGTCATATGCACAGTTCTGGTACTGCCAGACAGTTTCAGAAGTTATGTACACTGAGCTTCTCTTCATACAAGCTACCTTTTCAGTTGATGCCCACTCACCTTTGATAGCACCCACTATGTTCTGGTCCAGTCCTTTTCTGTGGTCATTCAGACCTCTCTTCCTCTTGCCATTGGGCAGAGAGTTAGCCAGCGTGGCATCGTCGAAGAAGGCACACACCAGCTTCCTGAACAGCAGACTGCCAGAGCGTGTGTAGTTCAGCAGGATGGAGTCCAACTGTGCCTTTGGGATGAACACCTCATAATCCTCCGCCAACTGCACCTCTGGCTGAGAGAGACAGACGGCTGAGATATATACTTCAGCCTAACACTCATACACACAGACACATCTTAAAATGAACACTCACACACATACAAATACATCATAATCCTCAGCCTTTCCCCTCTGACTGAGAGAGACAGGTGGAGAGAACAAGATCTTAATGATTATTCAGTAAAGGCAATGGTCATATGTATAGAACTGTGAATACATAGATGGTTCTGTGCATGACTAACTGGTTCTTTTTTATGATTAAGTTTGTACATAGCTGGTAAAATGATAAGTTACTCCATCATCTGCAGGGAGCACACTTCTTTTTGGATGAACTATTTATATTTATCAGCATTTTTTTCTAATACTAGTCTGAAGTGGGTTAAGTTACCTGTTAAAGTTCAAATTCAATCAATGGGTACTAATAAACATTTTGTAAGACATTATTATGATCAATATATATTAAAGTCATTGTATGTACTTTGTATTTAAAAGCTATTTTTTATTATTATTATTATTATTATTATTATTATTAATATTATATAAAAAATGATTATGAAAATTATTGCATATTTTAGGAGGTGTTCATACAGAAGTTCAGGCAGTTCCAGAGTTCAGAAACCTTTTTTATGCCTCTGTACATTTAGTATGTTTTTAAAGTGTCCAGTCTTGGAACTGTGGAGGTAAAAGGTCATTTTGAAATCTCAAAAAAGGTCATTTTGAAATTTAGCCTATAAGTCTCCTAAGCTGTTTGGGTCCGTGTTTTAGTTACGACAGTTATGTTATTAAATTTGATCTGGTTTAAATTTTTAGTATATTTGTAGATTGGTGCCATAATCCCTGCCAACCACATTTTTATCCAATCATTATTTTTACCAATTATTTAAGTATCCCTATGTGTGACATTATAACACCCATAAACTGCCCAGTACTCTTCTTTAAATCTTCCCAGTTCCAAGATTTTATTTCATGCTTTGATTTTTTTATTTGATTTGATTTATTTGATTTTTTTGTTTGATTCCACAACTTCATAAATCTGGTAGGCCTTTGTTGGAAATTTTGTACCAAATACAATACAATACGAGGAGATGTGCCATTTTTAAACCCCTTGTAAAGGAGGTGTTAGAGGACATGTAAACTTGCAATTAGCGTCATCAACCATCCATTATCTTCCGCTTTATCCTGCTAGTCGGGGTCAGGGGGGTGTGGGGGGATGGGAGCCAGTTCCAGCATCATCAGGTGAAGGCAGGGTACACCATGGACAGTTCACCAATCCATCACATGGCCAACATTCACTCATGGGCAATTTAGAGTGACCAATCAACCTAACATGCATGCATCTTCGGACGTGTGGGAGGAAACGGGAATACCGGAGGAAACCCACTCAAGCACGGGAAGAACATACACAGAACAGTCCGGACCAGGAATCAAACCCGGCTCATCTTAATGTGAGGCAACAGTGCTAACCAGTGCAAACACACACACACACACATTTGTTCTATACCTCTGTGCAGTTCTGTCCTCTGTTCAGACTGTAGTGAGCTGACGGTGTGGGGTTAGGGAAGGGCGTGTTAGGTGTAGTAGGGGATGAAGGCACGGCCCTCTCACTCAATGCCATTCCTTTTTGACAAGTCTCCTTCAGGGAATCCGCCACGTGGGGGGAGTATGTGGGAATGACAGTTTTTGTGGGTGGAGCTAAAGTCGTCACTCTAAGGATTGCTCTCCTCTTACGCGGCCTCTTCCTCGGGAGGGAGGAATATGTGGAGCAGGTGTTGCCCACTGAGCACTGTTTCTCCTGGTTCCCTGAGGGTGAGAAAACACAGATAACAGTTGTTTGGATCTGCAGTTGTGTAGACTGAAATACCGAAACTCAGACACCAGAAGATGTTTTAGATGTTTTATTCAATATTTTACTACAATGGGTCATTACGAGACAAATAACATAAAAGGCCATTCTTACTTCCAAAGTCTTTATCTCAGAGTGCTTCAATGGACTTTAACAAACACACATTGCTATTAAGACTATTAAAAATGATTAATTTTAGTCAGGACAAAGAACAGAACATATGATAGGTTACAAGTTAACCCCATTTTACATAAACCCAGTTATGTTTCTGGGCTATATGTGGGTTTAGCCTAAACTTACATGAGCTATATTTTCTGCATTCCATCTAGGTTGTGTTTAACAAAAGCACAAGCACCTCTACAGCATTGTGCATTCCAAAATCTATATGGGAACATCCATACTCCATATCCATATTGATTTATGCTTTCACTCCCATAGTCTTGTCCTTACACCTGTTTCCTATCTTGCATTCCTCACACACTCAAACATATAATTTGATTGGACCTTCCAGTTTAAACACTACATAATTAAAAACTCATTTCGCACATTTCTTCATAAATGATCTGTCTGTGACGATCACTGCATTTAAAATGTGAGGCATTCTAGACATTATATTTAGTATACATTTATTATTTTAAAGCTCTCTCATTAAAGAGTCATCTACAGTGAGGGCTGTCAAAATGGTCCACTTCAAGGCCCTCTTATTTATCACGAGAAAGCATGAACGCCCACCGGCCTTGCTTTAAAAATTATCTTTTATTTCTACTGTGCTGACAAAGATTACTTGAGACTTATGAACTGAACAACAGTTTAAAAATCATATGGTCCATTTAAGTCCAATCACAGAAAACAAAATTATTATATAATGAACAAATAATATGTTAAAGGCGATGCTAACCTAGCAACTGTTCATTCTAAGTCCTGGAAGCAGATAAAAGTAGGGTCTGTCTCTTCTTGATCTTATGGATGCTGACTAAGATGTGCATAGCACATTTATTTTTTTACATTGGTTTTGTAGTTGATTGGATGGTTGTTATTAGAGAAATTTGGAATTAAGCACATCAGGCAAGTAACACTGAATGTAATACATTTTCAAATAAGGCTTATTTTATACCAGAGATCAAGCGAGATGGTGGCAAATTAGGCCGACTGTTTCTGCAGCCCATCTTTTACACCAGCAAAATGGTGGATTAGTAAAATGTTGACCTCTTGGGAGTGCATTAATTAATTCTGCATTAATATTGTTTACTATTTAATAATAATAATAATAATAATAATAATAATAATAATAATAATCTTTATTTATAGGGCACTTTTCATAAAGGTGGTAGCTCAAAGTGGTTTACAGTCATCAGTAATATAGATGAGTTTTAAAAGGGCAAACAGAAATGTATAAGTACCGAGAAGATGTTAAAGAGATGCATTTTAAATGGCTCTAAAAAAGTGAGTACTGAGCTTAAACATCTCTGAGCTCACTGGGCGGAAGCCAGGAAACTCCCTGGACAGGCCGCTAGGGCAAACACAAAGACATGTATACCAGACATGCACACACATACACTCATACCTAGGGCCAATCTAGCATCTCTGATTGACTGCATGTCTTTAGATGGTGGGAGGAAACTGGATCTCATGGAAGAAACCCATGCAAACATATGCACACATAATGAAACCCAGGACCCTCTTACTGTGCAGCACTGTTTAAAAGCATTTATTGCCTTAAGTCAATTATTTTTTCATTTTTATTTTTATTTGCTAGTGCATGTCTGCAGCAATAGTGTATAAGTAACTGAGTCTTCATTGGTTTTGCGTTTTTATTTGTTCACTCTTGGTTGCACTGTATTTCTAATAATCTGACTCTCACATTCAGATGTGTTGAATTATGAGTTTGCAATTAAGTAAAAACTGCTCAATGTAAGGAATGCATTAAGAGGGCTATAATTAAAGTTAGATTAACATTGATATCACTGCAACCAGTACAGCATTCAAGCAAAATATCTTTGATTGCTTCCTTCCATTGTTTTGGAACCCTTTTTTAAAGAGGTGGGCATGCTGGGTAAAACAGAATGTTCTGATGCACACATCATTTAAACCATATATTAACTGATACTAGTACAAAGAATACTTTTATGTATTTTTTATATATATGTTAATTTAAAATTTGATGCTATTTAAAAAATGAGCAGCCCAGAGTCTATCAGAAGAAAACAGGGGGAGGGGTTCACCACCCTGTGCAAACGGCTGCATCTGAAAACTACCATGCAAACCATATATAAGAAACCAGGTATAAACAGAAGATGGAAACACAACCACCTTCTCTGGCCTGAGCTCATTTAATAAATTCCAAAACATTCCTTCTGGAAATCATGGGCCCAGCGTCCTGCAGGCTAAAGAGAAGAGGGGCCATCCGGTTCGTTATTAGCACAGTTTAGAAGCCACCCTCTGTGATGGTAGAGAATTGCATTAGTGCGCATGGGATGGGTGATTTCCACTTCAGTGAAGGCACCATTAATGCTGAACGATAAATACAGGTTTTGAAATAACATCTATAACCTTCCAGACAACGTCTTTTTCAGAAAAGCTCTAAAGACTAATAAGACTAATGCAAAACACATTCTGCATGTATTATAATAGCATGGCTCTGTAATAAAAGAGGTCAATGCTAACTGGCCTGTTTGCAGGTCACCCACTTAAAAACATTGCACAAATTATAAAAGAATACACAGAACAAAGGAGACCCTAAATGGTTGAGCAGCTAAAAAACTACATCAAGCACAACTGGAAAAATTTAATATCACCACAGCAGTCAGCAATCAGCGTTTCCTCCTTGGTTTACCCTCAGTGATGCAGCACAGAAGCAAAAATTAATATGGGGATATATTTTCCAGAAAAAAATCATGTTTCTCAGTTTAAACATGTAATAAGTCATATTTGCACTATTATTAATTAAATATATGGGTTGAACAGTTTACAACTACTTTACTTTCTGTTTTTGCTAACATACCAGTTTTTTAAAGGGGTTGCATGAATAAGACTTCATGTGCAATGCATTAAGAGTGTATGTGTGTTTGGTGGGTGGAGGGTTGTGTTCTACCTCGCTGAGTCTGCATCAGTTTTCTCATTGTGCGTAACTCCAGCAGAATGGCCTGCAGGGTGCTCTTGCAGTTGCACATGCAGCAACTGGATTCGTTTGGGGTGGCTGTAGGCACAGGGGGCCGAGCCAAGTCTGAAACAAGATAGAGATGCACCATTATAACACATGCACTTGTGATGAGGTCATAGTCTCATGAGCCCTATGGCTACTAGACAATGGGTTCTTTACTTGTGTGTTTGTGTGTGCGGTGTGTGAGAAAGACAGTGATTGTGTTGTTTATGTTTCATTATCTCAAGGACTGTCTAGACAGCACAGACAATGTTTTTAAGTTGACCATCTGCAGTGCCAGACATAAGATCCCTCTCTCTTTCTCTTGCTCTCTCTCTCTCTCTCTCTCTAAAATGTCATATTTTGGTGTAGTTCCTTTGCCTCTGGCGTGCGTCGTGCTGGATGTAAAATGTAAAATCTCCTCCCTTCATCTTTATGCAATAACATCACAAGTGCTGAAGGGTCCATATCAAGGAAACTGAATTGTTCCGGCTTTCTAAATGAAAAAAGATGCACCATGAAAAAACTGTTCAATTCCAAATGGAAGTTTACTTTCCAGCATATATGCTGCATCATCCTGTCCGTGTCCATGACTGTCCATGCTGTCTACAGCAATTCAGCCTACCTATTTATGTAGAAGTTATAAAGAAGGTTGATACTACAAACACTGTTGTTTGGTTAAGCCTGGACTTTAGGGGGGAAATTATTAAATAGAGGAAAAATAAGGAATGTGGACCTACTTTTATAAAAATGTATCCGAACTTAGTGTTACCACACATAGGAAATGTACACTATTGTGTGGTACAAATGAAACACCAGACTACAAAGACTCACTTTTGCTTTTGAAGCTGTTAAGCATCTTCTGGGTTTTGGAGCGGGTGTCATACTGGCTGTGGGACATGGGTGCTCCAGTGCTCCAGCAGTGCTCGGGCTCTTCAGGAGTTTGGTTCTGAGGTAAAACCCAGCTCAGAGCCTCCTCTTGGGGTTCCTCTTTGACGGCTTCACCCTCTCTCTCCACTCGCTGGTACGCTCGCCCGGCCTTGTCATTCAACAGCCGCATCATGCCTGTGATCTGCCTTTTAATTTCCATCCCCTCCTCGCCTAGCCAGGCTGATGAAAGAGACAGGAAGAACACTGCAGAGCTGTGCAGACAGTTCTATGAAGTAATTACTCAAAGAGAGGTAAAAGTAGACACCACAAAGCGCCTTGAGCAGAAGTACAAATAGAGAAAGTCAGTCCTGAGTTCCCTACAGAGCAGCAAGGAACTTATTAGTACATCTATAGGACTTGAAGTTTGTTAGGTGCTCTTCATCTCGTTTTGGGTACATATATAAATAGCTTCTCAATTCTTAAAGGACTATGTGGGAAGATGTATCCTGCAATCAGGGAAAAGAGTCTACTAGGGAGATTACTGTCTAACACAGATAGAGGTGAACTGTTACAGAACAAATGTGGTCTGAAAAAAATTCTGAATGTCTGTCATTGAAGATCCAAATGCCTAGTATACCTGGCCCAATATTCCCAGGTATTGTAGCTGTAGCTCTATAGAAGTAGGTACATCACCACATTTATGTGTTTCTATAGAACACAGTCTTTCTATTGATCATTAAATAAAATGTTTTCTTTTTATCTTTACATAATAAAAAAAAAAAAACTAAGCAGCTGGCGAGACAGACCCTCAGCTCCTCCGTGACCAAAGCGGGCACTTGGTATGAAAGATCATTTGTTTATTTTATAAATGTTTTTGTATGTATGTCCTATTCGAAGGTCCTTACTGTGAAAAAAGAAAAAAATTTAGATATTTATTTTTACACACACATTAATGTTTAATGTCCTGTAATATGGATGTTTGGCTTCAGTGTAGTAAATGATGCCTTGTAGTGATAGGAGTGTATTTGGGAATAAACTACTTTTTTACTTATTTCAGTGGATATTGCTGTCCAATGTAAAGGACATTAGAACTTGGCTATTGATTTTTTTAAAGAAATGAACATATTTATTAAATTTAGGATAAAGCCCCCTAATATATTACAGGTTGTAAAATCAGTACCTTCATTCTCAGAGATGTCCAGTGGCTCACTGTCTGTGTCGTTGTGGTCTGCACTGTCAAAGTCTGGCCCATAATCTGTGAGAGAAAAAGCAAAAAACGTTTCTTATTAAAAATATTGACGTAAAAAGTAAAAAGCTTTATAAAAAACTATTTAATGTCTAAACGTGTTATCTCTGCGCTAGGCTTGTGTAGAAAACAACATTAAATTTGTACTATTGAACAGACGAGTTTACAGAAGCTAAACTGATCGATTACGGCCGCGGCGTCACAAGTTCGAGTCAGTTCACTGAACCGACTCTTTTTCCTATTCAATTGATTCATTAATTCCTTGAATCACAAGCAAAATTTTATTAAGCTTACATCATTTTCACACATAAAACGACTTTAGTTCAGGGGCTCTGTGACAATAAAACGAGTGGAACAAACAATAAAAATCTTTGTCTACAGTAAGACTCGATTCTTGCTTTAATTTTTTCAAGTGAGTCTGCTGCTGGTGCTGCTCCGCATACTCGTAGCTGCAGTGATTAGATAAGTATAGACAGTGAAAGATTAGCTAATCGCTAATATTACGCTACAGTATTTTATTAGACGTTTATAGACCTCATCCGACAAAAATCGATTCATTTGTGATTCACTAGAAAGAACCGATTCCAGAAAACGACTCGTTCGCTCGCGCGCACCTGTAGACAGCCGTGAGGCGAGACGACGGCGAGGTTTAAACGGCACCTTCGGGAGAATCAAACAATCTCAATCACACACCACCGTGTCTGCAGTTCTTTATTAATCCGAGCTCAACTAAACGTGGGCAACCAGCTAAAGACGCTTCGGCTGATTAGAATGAAAACGAGACGAGAGCGCGCAGCAGTCTACAGTACTGATGTGCAGGGGGTGGGCTGAGGGGGGCACCAACCATGCCGTTGCGCTTGTGCGTGTCTGAGTCTCAGCCTCGTCTCTCTGTCTCTTTGATGAGGCTGAAGTTGGCATGCTATTCGGGGTTTTTTTTCGTTCCTCCTTAAATGCTCCAGTATAACTGCTGCAGCGTTTAAGGTGGAACGGGAAAATTCGAACAACAGGCTGGCGAATAGGAAGCTTCGTATTGTCTGCTTGTTGCTGCCTGGCTGCCCGATTGACCGTGCCCCTGCTGGGCTTCTAAAAAGCCTTACCTTGTTCACTGATCAGTTTAAAGCTCTGTGATTTCCTGCTCCGTCTCCTCTCTCCAAACTCCATTTTACCAGAGAGAGAGGGAGAGAGAGAGAGAGAGAGCTGGCTGTGCTGGAGTCGCCCCGCTCAGCAGCAGCAGCAGCCCTGCAGGGACCGAGCTTGGTCCGTCTCTTTAATCAGTAAAAACTCATCGTGTCTTCAGTCCTCCAGCGGCCAGAGCTTCTCCTCTCCGTCTCCTGTCCGAGTGCAGCTGCAGCTCCGCAGCCCGGTAGAAAGGCGTTAGCGGAGCCCGGACGACGCGCTGGCGTCCATTCAGGGCCGCTCGTTTGTGATGTAAATAAATAAATCAGTTAATTCTTTAAAAAAATCGTCACATCTAGTCCTTTGCGCCACCTGATGGTAGCTAATATTTTGTGGGGCTCGAATATGAATGTCCAGGTCGACGCTGGAGGACAGGGTTGAGGCTGGATGAAGCGCCACTTCACTCACTTGTTACTGCGATAAACTTTCTCTTAAGTCTGTCTGTGATTCATATAAACTCTCACATGTCGATATTACCTCAGTTCATAACTCACTTAGTCAGGGCCGGCAGAACAGGAACAGCAGAGCGTACAGATTAAGTGGAAAGCGAGTAAAAGCAGCAGCAGTTTTAGGTTATGCACTCAATAAAGAATATTTCAGAAAGTCTTTAAAACAAATTACTTTTAAAAACAGAGCTAAGCATAAATATAACTAGTCCAACTTAGCTGACCCCCGCCCCGTCCCGGCTGTGCTACTATCTATTTGGACGAATTATAAGCTACTAACACCGAAGAGACGATCAGTCAACCTGTTTTAACTCAGTTTGTACCATGTGACGTAATACATTTGGTATGCAATTACAGACTGAACCGATAGAGGGCGACAAAGTGCGCTCTGCGGTATTGAGCGCCTCTAACCGTAGACTGTATGAGTCATGATGAGCAAATACATTTTTTACCCAAAAAATACTTAATTAGAATGTAATTTTGGTCACTCCGCTGATAACCCCCACGCCCCGTGCCAAATAAATAATTTGCCAACGTTTTCAGTTTCCTGTTACCTATAAGGAATTCACAGTGGGATTTGATTCTATCCCTTTAGGAGCTATAGCTTTACCAGAGTGTATATAAAATAGGCTCTCCCCTCGGCTGCCATGTTTGCGACGCCACTGAGCAGTTATTTCCAGTGATACAACACCACACCTCTTCTGTTTGAAAAGAAACCAAAATACTCAAACCTGCAGGTGCAAGATTGTTTTCTCAAAGAGGGGGCTTTCTCAGCTAGTGCCTCAGTTTCCTTGTCCCGTCCCTGTGTGACCTGTAAGCTGATTGGCTGTTTTTCCTGAAGGGCGGGACTTTCTTTGTAAGTAGACGCCATGTTGAACGTTAGGAGCTTCCCATTTATATTTCAAGCAGTGACTGATCTCCTCATATATAACATCTCTGGCTTTACTCAGGAATTATCACTCTGTATCACAAGTCTTACTTACCACAGCTGCAACCGTGGGTGTAGGAATAGGGCATAGGGGAAAAGGAATGGGGGATTAGGGGAAAAGGAATAGGAAATATAGAACATGGAATAGGCAATATGGGATATAGATTAAGAAATAGGGAATAGAGAACAGGTAACAGGGAATTGGGGATATAATCTTGGGAATATATTGAATAGGGAATAGGAGATATAAAATAGGGATTGGAAATAGGGGATATAGAATATGGAATAGAGGATATAGTATAGGGAATGTGGTATATAGAATAGGGAATAGGGGATATAAAATAGGAAATAGGGGATATGGGATAGGGGATGGGAAAAAGCAATAGAGATTAGGGTATATACACAGGGGATATGAAATAGGGACAAAGAATAGGGAATAGGGGATGTAGAATAGGGAATATGGGTTATAGAATAGGGGATATAGTATAGGGAATAGGGGATATAGAATAGAGAAATATGAGATAGGGAATAGTGGATATGGAATATAGAACAGCGGATAAGGAATACAGGATATAGAATAGGGGATATTGGATATATGAAAAGTGAATATGGGATATAGAATAGGGAATTTTGTATATAGTATAGGGAATATGGGATATAGGATAGGAAATAAAGAACAGGGAAAAAGGAATATGGGATATAGAACAGGCAATGGGGGATATAAAATAGGGAATGGGGGATATAGAATAGAGAATATAAAATAGGGGATGAACAATAGAGGACATAGAATAAGGAATAGAGGATGAGAAGAGAGGATGTAGAATAGGGAATATGGGATATAGAATAAGGATTTGGGTATAGAGAATAGAGGATAGAGAATGTATGATGTGGAATATGAAATAGGGTATATAGCATAGGGGATAAAGGATATGAATAGGGTTTGTAGAAAAGAGAATAAGTAATAACTTGGATTTTTTATTGTTACTGTTAAAGAGTCGTGTTTTAGTACACTGTAATAGTAAAGAAATCACACATCGGCACAGTGAACATATCTTAGTTTGACGATCCTTTAGGCATTTTTTAAAAAACGTTGCTTTAATAGATAAAATATAACCTAAAAATCCCAGCCAGAACAGTTTCAGCGTGCTGCCCTGTAGAGGGCGCTACTCTTTATGGTTTCCACCTCAGAAGAAGAAACCTGGCGGAAATCTCCAATAACAACTTCCCGTGTGCCGCGTTGGGTGGGATTTCTTGTGTTTAGCTTATAACTTTTGAGAAAACCAGCGATGGATATTCTGAAAGCGGAGATCGCGAGGAAGAGAAAGCTGATAGAAGAGAAAGAACTTGTGGATGTGAGTGTTAAATAAGTCTGAAGTGTCTTTCTCATGTTGGTGGTGTAGTGTGGTGGTCGGTCGGCGGCTGCGCTCCAGTCCGACTCTAACAACAACACGGCTGTTTAAGACTTGTTATTCAGTGCAAACCTGAAGAAAGACGTGGCTGAAGTTAGCTTTTTATTCGAGGCGCCAGAATGTAACTCCAGCACCATTTAAGGTGGATCAGAGATTTGGAATAGGGACCAGGTATTGAGCGTAAACCTGAAGTTGAAGGCGGCTGAAGTTAGCTTCTAATTCGAATTGATGGTTCCACCTTAAATGTAATGTAAATATAACTGCTGCACCATTGGTGGAACGAGCAATTCGAATAAGAAGCTAACTTTAAAAAGCAAACAGTTGAGAGTTTCCAGCAAACTGATAGCAAGTCTGAGTTTTACTGTAACCCCGACTGTTTGTTACCATTGTATATCTTCTCTGATGTTCCTGATGAGCTCCAGGTCGCCAAAGCGTGTCAGAAGATGATACTTGTAACGGCCCCTGAGAAGTTCCTGGTGGATAAAGTGTCCTAGTTTATGACTACGAATCTCAAATGATGTGTTGTTGATCTTAAGCTGGAAAAGTTGGTAGTGGCTAGCAAGCTCCCCAACGACCAGAGTGGCTTACATCAGTGTTTCCAAAATCTGGTACTACACTCACATCATTATGACCACTTCCTACCTTCGACAGCGGCAGCGTATAGCTGGCAGCTTTATAGTCTGGGGAATGTTTTGGTGGCATTCTCTGGTCCCACTCATCCATGTGGAACACACTTCCAACCTATCTGGGTAGGAATCTATCCTTGCAGATCATGTATATGTTAGGAATCTTCCTGCAAGACTAGAAATGTCCCACATTGGTTGGAAAAGCCGACCAAGACTTCCTAGTACTACCCCGTACCCCGAATTCCCCAGACTTGAACTCAATTGAGCCACTGTGGGACATTTCTAGTCGTGTGATGTGTCGCACTGTCTTGCTGGAAGATGTATGTGTATGTGATCTGCAAGGATGGATTTCTACCCAGATTTGTTGGGAGTGCCTTCCACATGGACGAGCTCTATGGATCCTCCCCAACATGCCCAGCAGCAGCTGTGAGATGCACTGCAGTCAGCATGGCTCCAGATACTTATGACAACTTACCAGGACCTTATTGAGTCTCCCAGTCCATGTAGCTACTGTCTGTGTGGCACACAGTGGTTACTCTGGATATTTGCTGGTGGTCATAGTAATGTGATTTGGCTGTCTAGGTGCACACTGTCCTGCATGTCTTGGTGCATTGCCTGCGTCAACACTCCCACTTCATCTCAGTAAGGGTTGTTATTGAGTTTCCCCAAAGCATCTGAATGTTAAAATCGCCTTGGCCGGTAGAGGCTCTATCTCACTTTTACTTACTATCGGTTTGGGTTTTAAGGCCTCTCACTCTGACTCTCCACTTAAAGGGAAAATACTGGAAGTAGTAGCTTTATTAAGGTCCTGCTGGGGAGATATAACAATAAGGCCCAGCATATCCAATTAATCATGTAATGACATTAACTATCATTACATTTCCAGGGTTCAAAGAAGTACTTCAAGCGAGCTGAGCTTGCTCGAAAGGAGGAAGAAGACTACTTCAAAAGATGTGGCTACAAGGTTAGTTGGCATTCTGCTTTCGTACTAATCTCTCTCCAGTAATAACTAATTACTGTTTACTAGATGTGAAGTCCGTCTCTGGCTCACGGTATGGCCGGGCATCCTGACCTGTGGACACAGATTTGAATGACTCTGTGTGCTCACTTACTTATCTTTGTCTTTTACAATTCTTCCTCTATCATGCAGCATGTATTCCCCTTTCTCTTTTAAACACTTTTCTCTTTATCTACATGAGTGTCTCCTGTGTGTCTGAGCTCGTCTTTCTTCTCCCACTCTCTCCTGTGTGTGAGTGTGCAGGTTGCTCATGAACAG
This sequence comes from Megaleporinus macrocephalus, assembly GCA_021613375.1. NCBI lineage: Eukaryota > Metazoa > Chordata > Actinopteri > Characiformes > Anostomidae > Megaleporinus > Megaleporinus macrocephalus. The sequence continues at coordinate 30,284,881 of CM038711.1, read as the reverse complement.
CCTGTGACTCAGGTAGGGTGCAGATAGGCAGCAGCTGCTCCTGTATGCAGCAGAATGCATGCCTCCACTCTAGTGTCATTTTTGAACTTGAGCATGAAGAAAGCCTAGTCTTTGTTTGATTTGTTTATATTTGCTTTTTCTTTTTAGTTAGCTTTGCTTTCAGTGTTGCACAAAACCGATGGCAGCCCTTTTTTGAAACTGGCGGCTGCATTCGCCTTTTTGAGTAAAACGAGGACGTCTGTGCTTCAGAGTGTTCTCAAACAAAGTTACCTATCCACATATGGGGAAGATAAGACTGCTGTCTGGTTTGTGCTGTTCATTTTGTTTCAATTGGCTATTATCAATGAAGTTTTAGGCGAGCGGTGCATGTGCTGAGGACATGCATGATACGTCAGACGTGTGCTATCCAATAGCAATAGGCCAATAGGAATCTGCACCAGCCATAGCATCACAGAGTGGCTGACATCAGTACTCACATTTTAGCCGATATGGCTCTGCCTTGTTAATGAAAGGTTTGATACAAAGTGTGTTGTTCCCCTGTGACAATCACTGTTCCTAATTTGAATAGATTATATTATCTTATTGTGTGAGTGTGCATGGTCATGAAAAAGCCAGCATCTTTTACCGTAGCTACTTCTGTCAGCCTGGACCAATTGCTGCTCTTGTGTCTTCTGAGATGCCCAACATTCTGAGGTTGTAACTGTATTCTGCACTGTGACAATAGCATGAAAAGAAGTTAAAGCATTAGTCAAATGAGCCGTTTGTCTGACTTTTTTTTCTGTTCTGCATCCAAAGATAGACAAGAAGGAGGAGGAGGTTACCCCATCCACTTCATCCAATCCTGTGTTAGAATTGGAGCTCACAGAGGAGAAGTTACCAATGACTTTGTCTCGGCAGGAAGTAAGTACAGCCAGTCACTCTCCTGTCTTGGCCAGCTCCGTGTATCATGAGTTACAGGGGTTGTGCCCAGCTTTTTCCAGCATAAGTTTGCACAAAGACTACAGAGGCCAAGGAAACCAGTACTGCAGCATTTGTACCATCCAGAATATCATGTTATATGAAAGATACCATCAGTTGGAAAGCAAAACAAAACATCACCATTAATCACTGGAAAAACCTGTTACCTGACTACATATCAGTGGAGAAACTTTCAGAAAATTTTTGATGGTGTACATACAAGTTTGTTTTAGTTTTTTATATTTTTTTCTTCTGTTCCCTCTCTGTTGTATTCCATCAACATTTTTTATTTATTTATTTATTTATTTATTTATTTATTTATTTATTTATTTACTTACTACTTTATTTATTTAGTTTTAGTTTTTGCTTTTTGATTGGTTTCACTATTGATAGTAATGTACATAAGTATTTATTATTTTCTGTTTATTAGTGTTATTTTATTTTTACCAAAATAAATAATAAGATAGTAATAGTCCTCTGAAGAGGGGATGAGGTTGGTGGGAACAAAAAAAAATATATATACCATCAGTTATACATGTGTTCAAGTTAATTTATTGTTAGCCAGATGAATTGCACTTAATGATCCTACTTGGCTTTCTGCCTATTTTGCTAAGTTGCTTGCCAATAGCCTAATAACCTCAAAATCCACTTAATCATTTTATATATATATATATATATATATATATATATATATATATATGAACATTCTTTTGTTCTTAAACGTTTGCTCTTAAATTGCTTTATAAATTACTTGTTTATTGTAGGTTTATGTTCTTAATGAAATGTTTCTGTAAATGATGCTGACTGTTATTATGTTTAACATATTTTAAGTTTTACTGTTTAAAAACTACATATTTATGCTGCTGCCTAGCAGCTGTCAAACTTTAATAACTGACCCTGATGCTGACTCAAGCAATATCAACATCTTTTTTACCTAAAAAGGGTAAATTATATATATAACAGAACCAGTGTGTGTCCTGAATTTCAGTTTCAATCGAGAATGTTTCCTTTCGGTGCTTCGTTACCTGATACAAATTGTGCAGCAGCAAATGGGCTTCAGTCAGTAATTAAAACCTAAAAATACCTGTATGCTAACTGTGCCAGATTAAAATAGCCTATTAGTGTTTCATGTGGTGTTATACACCCCGGTATGTTTTTTTATTATTAAAATTGATTTGATGATAAAGTATAAGTCTATAGAAAACAGTAGAGTAGATTACAGTAGCTTCTACAAAATGAATGTTAGCTGCCCTCGATTAAAAGCTACTTCCCTCTTTGTTGATCCTGTATAACCCTTGGCTGTGTACAGGTAATTCGGCGTCTGAGGGAGCGTGGGGAGCCGATCCGTCTGTTTGGAGAGACTGATTACGATGCCTTTCAGAGACTCCGTAAGATTGAGATCCTTGCTCCAGAAGTGAACAAGGCAAGATATCACGGTTTAACATGAACACCTCCTTTCAGGCGTAGCGTTGGTGCTAAAATTGAAATTGTCGTACGACTGACTGTTTTTGTGTATAGGGCTTGAGGAATGATTTGAAGGCTGCTATGGATAAGATTGATCAGCAGTACCTGAATGAGATTGTGGGTGGACAGGAGGCAGGGGATGTGGACACACAGCATGATCTGAAAGTGCATGAAGAAAACACCACCATTGAGGAGTTGGAGGTAAACACAGCCGGGTTTTCTCTATTTCAGCAGCGAAGTCGTTTTTTAACATGGTGAACTGGAAGATGGAGTGTTACTTACATTGTAACCAGCAGATGGTGCTGTGGTGTAACTCCTGAAATTGACAGTATTTTATAGCAGTCACAATTCCCTATAAAACTGGATTCCAGTGTCAGTTCTGAACAGGAGTAGGATCTTGCAATATCATGCTATATTTTAATTTCTTTTTAAATATTGTTAGATTTCAAAGTATATCTCCTTGTCACTCTTGCAGGCTCTGGGGGCATCTCTGGGCACTGGAGATGACGTAAGGGATATGGACATCATAGACAAAGTGCTACGGGTATGGTGCACTGCACAAGTGGTGGAAGAAACCAGCACATTTCTGTTATGGAAGTTTGTTAGATGTAAATTCTGGAAGTTTATTTCTCTTCGTGTGTGCAGTTCTTACTGGGTGTGTGGGCCAAAGACCTAAACGGCAGAGAGGACCACGTTAAGCGCAGTGTGCAGGGAAAGTTGGCCAGTGCCACACAAAAGCAGACAGAATCTTACCTCAAGCCACTCTTCAGAAAACTACGCAAGAAGGTACACAAAGATCCATTCTCTAGGATTATAGGATGTGGAATTCACAGAACTTAATTTTGACTCTCCTGTTTTTTTCTTTTAGAACTTGCCTGCAGATATTAAGGAATCCATCACGGACATCATCAAGTTTATGCTGGAGCGGGAATATGTGAAGGTAGGTGTGGTATTGTTCGCCTGTGTTGGATTTATCTCGCATAGTTCTGGAGGAAGAGCTTTGTGTAAGATGAAGCAGTTTTTAAAATCTATTCAGATAACAATAAAAACTAATAACATATATTCTTTGTGGGTAGGCAAATGATGCATACCTGCAGATGGCGATAGGGAATGCTCCATGGCCTATCGGTGTAACCATGGTGGGCATTCACGCTCGTACTGGCCGAGAGAAGATCTTCTCCAAACACGTTGCTCATGTTCTCAACGATGAAACCCAGAGAAAGTACATCCAGGTTAGTACTTGATGACCTGTAATAGATATCCAAGTTTGTTTTGATGGTGTACATATGTCATGTTGAAATCTCTCTCTCTCTCTTCTCCAGGGTCTGAAGAGGTTAATGACAATCTGTCAAAAGCATTTCCCCACGGACCCTTCAAAATGTGTGGAATACAATGCCCTCTAAATACCCCCACCTTCCTATTTTGTAAATAATGTGTCTGTTGTAAATATTAGGATGTTACTACAGTCTGAATAAAAGCTTTTTAAAGTCGGTTTGTCTTGTATGTACGGTGGATGGAGATCAAACAGAATATGAAGTGAAATTTGGTACTTTGTGATTATGTGTGGGCAGTCGTGGCCTGAAGGATAGGGATCCGGTCTTGTGACCGGAAGGTCGCCGGTTCGATCCCTGGCATCCTCCAGGCCACGACTGAGGTGCCCTTGAGCAAGGCACCTAACCCCAACTGTTCCCCGGGCGCCATGGATAGGGCTGCCCACCGCTCCGGGCACGTGTGCTCACTGCCCCCTAGTGTGTGTTCGCCAGTGTGTGTAAATGTGGGTGTTTCACTGCACGGATGGGTTAAATGCAGAGGTAAAATTCCGCTGTGTACCAAAAAAAACCCCAAAAAAAACATGTGGCTAATTTGAGTGTCTAAATTCTAATTCTAAAAATTCAATACGATCAAAGGAATATTGGCACTGAGGACCCCAAAAACTAACAAACCTGTTATTGTCAGATAAACAGTACTTTCATCTTTGAAAGAAAATTAAGCTCCACTCTTGCTTTAGAACTGATAAACACAGGTGTTTTTATCTGCTTTCCTCAACAATATGGTTCTGCAAGGATGTGTAGCTGTCAAGAAGCCGTAACTGATAAAAATAAATAAACAAAAAGAACATTTGCAGATCAGTGTTGCTAGTGCTCCCAGAACAATGTGCTGGAATGTGTCACCTTGAGAAAAACAGAAAATGCAACCAACTTCTAAGACTGAACTTTGGAGGTGTAGAAAAACATTTCTGAAGATTTCTTTAAAAAAACTGAAAGCAAATGTTCTGCAAAGAAACCAAAGGCAGATGTTGGACATAACTACAAAACAAATGAATTCTGTTTTTGTGATGCTGAAAAATGAGTAAATTGTTCGTAATGTTCAGACTGAGTTCAGAAGAGTACTGCGTATCCAGTGATAATACCTCTGTTTGGCAGTCTTAGTAGTAGCTTTTCCCACTTAGTTGCACCTTAGTTTACCTTGTTAGAATTCAGTGGGGTTGAGAGGTGAATCCTGAGTTAGGACAGAGAAATGTGATACAGTCCATTTATGGGCGAAAGCCTTTAAGAAGCACTGACCCCTGCTGACTCATTCTCACAGTCTGAATTCTTTAAAATTTCTGTCATTCCTGAGCAGTTTTCCCACAATGGAACAGGAAGTTCCGACTCACAGGAAGAGTGAGTGTCTTCCTGCTCTTGGGACAATAGAGTTAAGTGATAAACAGCAGGAGCCCAATGAAATTTCTCTGCTGAATTTGGTCAGGTCAGCAGATCGTACAGTCTACACATTAGCACCACATACAGACGGCATTTTTATTAATAGTTTCTCAGCCAGCTTATATTAAACTGAATCTTTAGAGCTGTGTTCCTCCAGTGTTTCCCTGGTTCACACAGCAGGATTTCTTGCCTAGCCTGCTCATTTCAAGCTTAGTTCATTCTACCTCTGTGATTTTAGCCTCTCGACAGGCTGTGGTAATGTAATGCTGTACAACTAACCTGCTCTAGGTCAGGTCGAATTTAGGATTGCAGATCTGATCGACAGCTCTTGGACCAATCAGGGGCCTGCAGAGGTGAACCCCTCTGGTCACTTTTTCTTTTTGTCTTTATGATGTTTGTGGCTTCAGTCACAAAATTTATATATATAGAAAAAAAGGAAGTCAAGGAAGCACGTCTAGCTGGATAATAAGGCTATGAAGCAACTATTGCTCCAATAAGTAGAAATGCCATGGCAGTGCTGACCGTGCCAAATAATAAACTGCACTTACATGCAATTAGCTGTTTGTCAGAAACATCAGGATAAAACCCTGTTAACCTGCGGGTTTATGATTCAGCTATTAAGAGGATTATAGGATCACATTGGCCGCTGCTGCTTGAGAGGTTTAAATCATAGTTATTTTAATATTTGCATATATGCTTAAATATAGTAAACAGTATCAGACCCTAGGACATAAACGAGCACTTAAGACCATGTGGAAGCATAATTTTCTCCTTACGCCTAAAAAACATGATCTTTATTTCAAATCTGTTGTACCCACTGGTGGACTTTAATTTCTTTTGATAACTGTGGTGTAGAAAAACATTTCTGTAAAAGATTAGATTGATGTAATTGCGATTAGTCTATATATGTCTGTAAGCTTCATTTAAATCACAATTATGTTACATGGTTTCTTGTTAATCAGCATGTAAACACTGTCAATTAATGAGGTCATTTTTGAATATTTTTGAATATTTTTGAATAAACGATGCAACAATTATCATAACAGTATTTTTTATACCCTGATGTAAAGATGTGTGGCGAGACTCACTGTGTAAGACTCAGGTGCAGCGTGGGCGACACATGGGTGTGAAAAGCGAGTAAGGATGGCAGCAAAAAAGGTGTTTTTCAAAGAAACGTGTAAGTCATTTAAAGTCTAGTTCTGTAATGAAATGAGTCCCTCATATTAATTAACTAACGTTAACAGCTTTGGCGCACAGCATACAGCAGGCCAACATCGTCTGTAGCTCTGAACAAAGCAGTGTTCCTACTTTTAATAATGTTATAAGCTGTATAAGATATGGCTGAAGTAATGTTGATAAGTCTTTAGATGTAAACTATGAGTCTATGTCCTGTAGTTTAACTAAGACAAATATTAAATTGTGTTCTTGTTACTTTGTTTTGTGTACAACAGTACCAGGTTATGCAGCTCCATGTATTAACATTGATGTATGAGACCTGTTTCACGGAAGTCCTCGGGACATGTTTTTGTTAGCTGGGCGTACATTGACAAATCAAGAGAGATTTTTTTATTTATTTCTGTGGTTACGTTGTTGGTTTTGTGGAGATTATGCAGCTTCATCTTCTTTTGTTACTGCTGATGTATGAAACCTGGTTCATTTGCACTGAAGTCTAAACTACTTTTTTTGTCAGTCCTTAGTTTAACATGAATTTAACATTATATAATTAATTAATTAAATTCTAACTTGTTATACTGATTAGGTGAAAAGCATGTATCATGTAGCAAAGATACAAAAAAATATATATCTTTTTTGGAATATATGTCAATATGTTTATTATTAACAATAATTTTAAAATTGTTTCGACATCAAAACCAGAGCTAGCAGAGAAAGTTTGTAACCACTAAAAGGAGTTTACTGCAGATCTATATATAAGGACTGGTGAAGCTGAAACTAGTAAAAAGATAAGTAACACCTGATCCATCCAATCACTTCACTGACAACCTCTACTGAGCAGCAGTGGGCGTGGTAGAGCTGAGGGAACATCAACATGTGCAGAGCAAAGGGGTCTCCAGATCCAGGGCTGTCTTAGAGAACAAAAGTTTCACCATCGGGTCCAACATTAAGTCTTCTCTATAGGCGTCCACCTTCCAGCCAGATGCTCTTAAATTATTAACAGTCCTGCGTCTCTGTCATTTCATGCACACATCCAGAGGCCCAGATGTCATGACCTTCCTCCTGGCTGAGCTTCAGCAGATCTCTCAGAGGGTCAGAGAGAAAGCCCAGACTTCAGCTCCCAGCAGCCCTTGCTGGAGTTTCCATGGTGATCAGAGGCCTGAGCCTCTAAACACTGTGCTCTGAAACTCACATTGAAGCAGGAAAAAAAACTTCGCTCTCACACACACCAACACATCCACACGTTCCCTGAGAAAGCATCCTTACACACTTACACTGCATTCTCACGGCATGTGGGAGCAACACACACTTTCACTGAATGAGGGAATAACAGCTTCCAGCTGCTGTCGAAGGCCGTAACGAAACACTGTGCAGCGCCCCAGACCCCGCAGGGTTGCTACAGTAACGTTGTTCAGGAAGAACTAGGCTTTATTACTAAGGAGAAAAGTGTGCGTGCAAAAAGCAGCTATCAGTGACTGGATGAGCAGAGTTCAGGAAACTAACCATGTGTCATGCAGGCTGATTATTATTTGGCTGTGAGTCTTTCTGACTTTTAGCCCCTGGAAAAAAAACATTGATCTAAAGGTAACCTCATTTATTAAAGAGAGACCTTCACATTTTGCCCAAAAGACGCGGTGGGCATGGAAAAATAAAAGTTTGAACATGACCAGTTCGCAAACTTTCTCTAGCTCCTCTTTGAGCCACGTCCTGGGGTTTGTCCTGGCCCAGCATATGGCTGAGTTCTCAACCCAGATCGGACACACTTACTGTAAAGTAAGTGAGTAGAGCTAATGATGAAGCCCAAATATGGCCCAACTACATTGTTGGTTCACAACATTTACGACAGGACAGGACAGGACAAATATAGACAAGAGGCAAAACTGTCATGTTTTGTTGATTTTCACAGTGAAAATAAGTTATAAGCAAACTTAAATACATTTTAATGCACAGTTTCTATTTATTTGCTGTGTTTAACATGTTAGAGAAAAGAAAAACAAAATATCAAAAAGGCATCATAACTTGTGCACAGGCCACATTTTGTGTTTGTTTTTCCCTCAATATGTTAAAATCAGTAAATAAACAGTAAATGTACACTACTGGTCAAAAGTTTTAGTACATTCTAAAACACTACCAGCCAAACATTCTAGAACACATTCTAGAACACTACCTATCAAACATTTTAGAACACTACCAGCCAAACATTCTAAAACACATTCTAGGACACTACCTATCAAACATTTTAGAACACTACCAGCCAAACATTCTAAAACACATTCTAGAACACTACCTATCAAACATTTTAGAACATTACCAGCCAAACATTCTAGAACACTACCTATCAAACATTTTAGAACACTCCCAGCCAAACATTCTAGAACACTACCTATCAAACGTTTTAGAACACTCCCAGCCAAACATTCTAAAACACATTTTAGAACACTACCTATCAAACATTTTAGAACACTACCAGCCAAACATTCTAAAACACATTCTAGAACACTACCTATCAAACATTTTAGAACACTACCAGCCAAACATTCTAAAACACATTCTAGAACACTACCTATCAAACATTTTAGAACACTACCTATCAAACATTTTAGAACACTACCAGCCAAACATTCTAAAACACATTTTAGAACACTACCTATTAAACATTTTAGAACACTACCAGCCAAACATTCTAAAACACATTCTAGAACACTACCTATCAAACATTTTAGAACACTACCAGCCAAACATTCTAAAACACATTCTAGGACACTACCTATCAAACATTTTAGAACACTACCAGCCAAACATTCTAAAACACATTCTAGGACACTACCTATCAAACATTTTAGAACACTACCAGCCAAACATTCTAAAACACATTCTAGAACACTACCTATCAAACATTTTAGAACACTCCCAGCCAAACATTCTAGAACACTACCTATTAAACGTTTTAGAACACTCCAAGCCAAACATTCTAAAACACATTTTAGAACACTACCTATCAAACATTTTAGAACACTACCAGCCAAACATTCTAAAACACATTCTAGAACACTACCTATCAAACATTTTAGAACACTACCTATCAAACATTTTAGAACACTACCAGCCAAACATTCTAAAACACATTCTAGAACACTACCTATCAAACATTTTAGAACACTACCAGCCAAACATTCTAAAACACATTCTAGAACACTACCTATCAAACATTTTAGAACACTACCAGCCAAACATTCTAGAACACTACCTATCAAACATTTTAGAACACTACCAGCCAAACATTTTAGAACACTACCAGCCAAACATTCTAAAACACATTCTAGAACACTACCAGTCAAACATTTTAGAACACTACCAGCCAAACATTCTAAAACACATTCTAGAACACTACCTATCAAACATTTTAGAACACTCCCAGCCAAACATTCTAGAACACTACCTATCAAACGTTTTAGAACACTCCCAGCCAAACATTCTAAAACACATTTTAGAACACTACCTATCAAACATTTTAGAACACTACCAGCCAAACATTCTAAAACACATTCTAGAACACTACCTATCAAACATTTTAGAACACTACCAGCCAAACATTCTAAAACACATTCTAGAACACTATCTATCAAACATTTTAGAACACTACCTATCAAACATTTTAGAACACTACCTATCAAACATTCTAAAACACATTTTAGAACACTACCTATTAAACATTTTAGAACACTACCAGCCAAACATTCTAAAACACATTCTAGAACACTACCTATCAAACATTTTAGAACACTACCAGCCAAACATTCTAAAACACATTCTAGGACACTACCTATCAAACATTTTAGAACACTACCAGCCAAACATTCTAAAACACATTCTAGAACACTACCTATCAAACATTTTAGAACACTACCAGCCAAACATTCTAAAACACATTCTAGAACACTACCTATCAAACATTTTAGAACACTCCCAGCCAAACATTCTAGAACACTACCTATCAAACGTTTTAGAACACTCCAAGCCAAACATTCTAAAACACATTTTAGAACACTACCTATCAAACATTTTAGAACACTACCAGCCAAACATTCTAAAACACATTCTAGAACACTACCTATCAAACATTTTAGAACACTACCTATCAAACATTTTAGAACACTACCAGCCAAACATTCTAAAACACATTCTAGAACACTACCTATCAAACATTTTAGAACACTACCAGCCAAACATTCTAAAACACATTCTAGAACACTACCTATCAAACATTTTAGAACACTCCCAGCCAAACATTCTAGAACACTACCTAGCAAACGTTTTAGAACACTCCCAGCCAAACATTCTAGAACACTACCTATCAAACATTTTAGAACACTACCAGCCAAACATTCTAAAACACATTCTAGAACACTACCTATCAAACATTTTAGAACACTCCCAGCCAAACATTCTAGAACACTACCTATCAAACGTTTTAGAACACTACCAGCCAAACATTCTAGAACACTACCTGTCAAACATTTTAGAACACTCCCAGCCAAACATTCTAGAACACTACCTATCAAACGTTTTAGAACACTACCAGCCAAACATTCTAGAACACTACCTATCAAACGTTTTAGAACACTACCAGCCAAACATTCTAAAACACATTTTAGGACACTACCAGCCAAACATTCTAAAACACATTTTAGAACACTACATATCAAACATTTTAGAACACTACCTATCAAACATTCTAAAACACATTTTAGAACACTACCTATCAAACATTGTGGAACACTACCTATCAAATATTTTAGAACACTACCAGCCAAACATTCTAAAACACATTTTAGAACACTACATATGAAACGTTTTAGAACACTACCAGCCAAACATTCTAAAACACATTTTAGAACACTACCTATCAAACATTTTAGAACACTACCACCCAAATATTCTAAAACACATTCTAGAACACTACCTATCAAACGTTTTAGAACACTACCAGCCAAACATTCTAAAACACATTTTAGAACACTACCTATCAAACATTTTAGAACACTACCACCCAAACATTCTAAAACACATTCTAGAACACTACCTATCAAACATTTTAGAACACTCCCAGCCAAACATTCTAGAACACATTTTAGAACACTACCTATCAAACATTTTAGAACACTCCCAGCCAAACATTCTAGAACACTACCTATCAAACGTTTTAGAACAATACCTATCAAACATTCTAGTACACTACCTATCAAACATTGTGGAACACTACCTATCAAACATTTTAGAACACTACCAGCCAAACATTCTAAAACACATTCTAGAACACTACCTATCAAACATTTTAGAACACTCCCAGCCAAACATTCTAGAACACTACCTATCAAACGTTTTAGAACACTACCAATCAAACATTCTAGTACACTACCTATCAAACATTGTGGAACACTACCTATCAAACATTTTAGAACACTCCCAGCCAAACATTCTAAAACACATTCTAGAACACTACCAATCAAACATTTTAGAACACTCCCAGCCAAACATTCTAGAACACTACCTATCAAACGTTTTGGAACACTACCAGCCAAACATTCTAAAACACATTTTAGAACACTACCTATCAAACATTTTAGAACACTACCACCCAAACATTCTAAAACACATTCTAGAACACTACCAATCAAACATTTTAGAACACTCACAACCAAACATTCTAGAACACTACCTATCAAACGTTTTAGAACACTACCTATCAAACATTTTAGAACACTACCAGCCAAACATTCTAAAACACATTTTAGAACACTACCTATCAAACATTTTAGAACACTCCCAGCCAAACATTCTAGAACACTACCTATCAAACGTTTTAGAACACTACCTATCAAACATTCTAGTACACTACCTATCAAACATTGTGGAACACTACCTATCAAACATTTTAGAACACTCCCAGCCAAACATTCTAAAACACATTCTAGAGCACTACCTATCAAACATTTTAGAAAACTCCCAGCCAAACATTCTAGAACACTACCTATCAAACGTTTTAGAACACTACCAGCCAAATATTCTAAAACACATTCTAGAACACTACCTATCAAACGTTTTAGAACACTACCAGCCAAACATTCTAAAACACATTTTAGAACACTACATATGAAACGTTTTAGAACACTACCAGCCAAACATTCTAAAACACATTTTAGAACACTACCTATCAAACATTTTAGAACACTACCACCCAAATATTCTAAAACACATTCTAGAACACTACCTATCAAACGTTTTAGAACACTACCAGCCAAACATTCTAAAACACATTTTAGAACACTACCTATCAAACATTTTAGAACACTACCACCCAAACATTCTAAAACACATTCTAGAACACTACCTATCAAACATTTAGAACACTCCCAGCCAAACATTCTAGAACACATTTTAGAACACTACCTATCAAACATTTTAGAACACTCCCAGCCAAACATTCTAGAACACTACCTATCAAACGTTTTAGAACAATACCTATCAAACATTCTAGTACACTACCTATCAAACATTGTGGAACACTACCTATCAAACATTTTAGAACACTACCAGCCAAACATTCTAAAACACATTCTAGAACACTACCTATCAAACATTTTAGAACACTCCCAGCCAAACATTCTAGAACACTACCTATCAAACGTTTTAGAACACTACCAATCAAACATTCTAGTACACTACCTATCAAACATTGTGGAACACTACCTATCAAACATTTTAGAACACTCCCAGCCAAACATTCTAAAACACATTCTAGAACACTACCAATCAAACATTTTAGAACACTTCCAGCCAAACATTCTAGAACACTACCTATCAAACGTTTTGGAACACTACCAGCCAAACATTCTAAAACACATTTTAGAACACTACCTATCAAACATTTTAGAACACTACCACCCAAACATTCTAAAACACATTCTAGAACACTACCAATCAAACATTTTAGAACACTCACAACCAAACATTCTAGAACACTACCTATCAAACGTTTTAGAACACTACCTATCAAACATTTTAGAACACTACCAGCCAAACATTCTAAAACACATTTTAGAACACTACCTATCAAACATTTTAGAACACTCCCAGCCAAACATTCTAGAACACTACCTATCAAACGTTTTAGAACACTACCAGCCAAACATTCTAGTACACTACCTATCAAACATTGTGGAACACTACCTATCAAACATTTTAGAACACTACCTATCAAACGTTTTAGAACACTACCAGCCAAACATTCTAAAACACATTTTAGAACACTACCTATCAAACATTTTAGAACACTACCTATCAAACATTCTAAAACACATTTTAGAACACTCCCAGCCAAACATTCTAGAACACTACCTATCAAACGTTTTAGAACACTACCAGCCAAACATTCTAAAATACATTTTAGAACACTACCTCTCAAACATTTTAGAACACTCCCAGCCAAACATTCTAGAACACTACCTATCAAACGCTTTAGAAGACTACCAGTCAAACATTCTAGAACACTACCTATCAAACATTGTGGAACACTACCTATCAAATGTTTTAAAACACTACTAGTCAAACATTTTAAAACACTACCTATCAAACATTTTAAAACACTACCAGTCAAACATTCTAGAACACTTTCTATCAAACATTTTAGAACACTCTCAGCCAAACATTGTAGAACACTACCTAACAAACGTTTTAGAACACTACCAGCAAAACATTCTTGGACAATTCCTATCAAATATTTTAGTACACTACAAGTCAAATGTTTTCGAAGTGTTCTAAAACGCTTGACTGGTAGTGATCTAAAACGTTTGGCTGGTAGTGTATCTAAAACGTTTGGCTGGTAGTGTACTAAAACGTTTGGCTGGTAGTGTATCTAAAACGTTTAGCTGGTAGTGTACTAAAACGTTTGGCTGGTAGTGATCTAAAACGTTTGGCTGGTAGTGTACTAAAATGTTTGGCTGGTAGTGTTCTAAAACGTTTGGCTGGTAGTGTACTAAAACGTTTGGCTGGTAGTGTACTAAAACGTTTGACTGGTAGTGTACTAAAACGTTTGGCTGGTAGTGTACTAAAACGTTTGGCTGGTAGTGAACTAAAACGTTTGACTGGTAGTGTACTAAAATGTTTGGCTGGTAGTGTACTAAAACGTTTGACTGGTAGTGTACTAAAACGTTTGGCTGGTAGTGTACTAAAACGTTTGGCTGGTAGTGAACTAAAACGTTTGACTGGTAGTGTACTAAAATGTTTGGCTGGTAGTGATCTAAAACGTTTGGTTGGTAGTGTACTAAAACGTTTGACTGGTAGTGTACTAAAACGTTTGGCTGGTAGTGTACTAAAACGTTTGACTGGTAGTGTACTAAAACGTTTGACTGGTAGTGTACTAAAACGTTTGGCTGGTAGTGAACTAAAACGTTTGGCTGGTAGTGAACTAAAACGTTTGACTGGTAGTGATGTACATGTGCAGAAGTTCCCTATAATAGACATGAACTTATTCCCCTGAAGAAAATGTAATTTGAGTAAACTTTTGCATGTTACTGTTAGAAGCGCAAACATCACACTTCAGTTAATATCCAAACCAGCAGTGGTCAGATGTTCAGTGTTTACTCTTCCATGTTTTCCTGATGTCAAGGGAAACTGTGAGCCATTGTCTGAGATGCACACTTCCTTCTGGAAGTCTAGCACACACAGACATTTAACAGAGGATGGTGAGAAATCTGTTGCACCGAAGTGAGAAGGAAAGAAGAGGGTCATAGAAGGCTTATTGCGTAATTGACTGAAACAGGAAGTGGTGTCAGGTTGAGTGGAATCCCACTGAGTCATTGGAGCCAGGGACCACCATTGTCCTCATAATGACACTCACACCTGCAGGGATGACAAAGGCGCAGTGAATGCACATATATGTTAACTATAATTATTGTCGGGGAGGATTTGAGAGGAAACTAGAATCTGCTGAGGAGTAACTAAGAGTATATGTCAGTGTTTCATACTGTTCTTTCCCTGTCACTACAAAATGGTCAGTGTCTTCCCCTTCATGCTCTCAATAAATGTAAATGTTTTGTTGATTTTGAAAATAACACGTCCTGTAACAGAAACAGTATAATTTGTATCATAACTCTTTTGCAGGCCATATTTTATGTTTTATTGTTTCCCAGTATGTTTAGTAATTAAATAAACGGTGATAAATTAAGCATTAAACTGTATAGAAGTAAGTTTTCAGTAGACATGTACCTACTTTCACTTTAATAAAGGTTCTGATTTGACCAGAGGCACCCAAACTTTTCCATAGATGTATATTTAACCGATTTTTTAGGTGTGATTTGTAGGATTTTTGTTTTAAACATTCAAAATGAACCACAATTGTCAACAGAACGTGTAGAAGTTATTGTTTTGATCTATTTTTGTTATCATGTTTTAGAAATATCTACTGAAGTAGCGCTGAGTCTGCCCACAGTTCAGTGTGAGAGGATGAACCGATGGCGTTATTTAACCTCTTGTCAATCATGTTGAATGGTCTGCTTCCTGTTACATCATTTAAGAACAGGCAACCAAAGAAAGGATCAATAAACGCAACCAAGACTAAAGATCTTAGCAAGCAACCATAAAATTGACCATGTTCATTAACTGACAAAAGAAGTGATATAAATAGGAGTAAAACAAGAGTTAACATGAATGCTGCTTTCCACAGTTGGAGACACTCTTGGCAAGCAAAGGGATGAAGTTTGATGTTGAACTTGCAACGTCTCCTCAGCTGTTAATGATACTGTTAAAGAGGAGGGACTGTGCGTTTCTTATGATGAGGTAGACCCTACAGTGATGTGGACATCCGGTGATGTGTTGGAGTATGAATTTTCTCCCATAAGACTGGAGCAGGTCTAAATATGCTATTGTTATCCTAACTTTAAATAACAATATTCTGATTTTAGTAGGTTTTACCATTTTAAGAGATTCAAGGATTTGTATTTACATCATTTTGGTTTAATGTAAAGATGTCTAAGCAAACCTGACATTAAAAACTATAAATTTAAGCTTGAACTAAGTTTAAGTGAGCTGATGTGTGCTAAAGTGTGCTAAGTGAGCAGCCCAGTGAGAGCAGGAGTGAAATTGTGGATTTTGGCAGAGCCTCTGTTTAACAGCTGCAGGCAACACACACACACACAGTGAGGCTGGATTACTAAGCGAGTAGGCAGAGCAAATATCCTGGGGCCCCAGACCATCAAGCAGTCGCTAAAAATCAGGGTTTCAGAATTCAGATTACATTTAAAGTGCTTCAGCCTCAACCTACCAGGAGGCTCCTTATCCTCAGTGTACACTGATAAAAACTACACGCTCTGGAGGCAAACAGTAGTACTGCAGCGACATCCTCTTTACTGCATGTGTAAATCATAATGCTCTACTTTTGGACTGCTGTAATGCCTTGTTCACCCGTCAGAGACATGTAGACATGTAGCATGTCGCCTGTAGCTTGTTCACAAAGCGTTTTCTCACTAGGCCAGTACACGGGGTACACGCCTCTCTTCACTGACTGCCTGTAAGATACAGAACTAATTTTAAAATACTAATGCAGACTTGCCAGACTTTTACACAACAAGGACCCAGCATCCATCACTGAGAAGTCTAAGGTCTTCAAACTAGGGTCTGTTAGCTGTTTCTGCAAGTAAACTAGGCCTTTGCAGCTTACGACCCCAAATTGTGGCATAATCTCCCAACTATTATGAATCATGATTAAAAAAAATTAATTACTGATTTTTATTGTTTTTTTTAAGTAGTTCTTAAACTTAGACACTGGTCCAAAAACATGTAGTCAGGTGAACTGGAGATTATAAATTGCCCCTAGGTGTGTGTGTGTGTCTGCCCTGTGATGGACTTGAGGCCTGCCCAGGGTGTTTCCTGGTCAGAAAGATAAGCAGTTTGGAAAATGAATGAATGCATAGATGAAAGAATGTATTTAATGTATTGTAAAGCACTTGGAGACATGTTCTACAAAAACACTATATAGGTCAAGATTAACTAACTTACTTACTAATGAATGTACACCTGCTAAGTTCAAAATAGTCAAAGAAACCTAAGAGGATAGAAAATGAAAACAAAAGACTTTGCTTTGAAAATCCCAAAAAGGAACATATCATCATTTTTTAAGCGTAATGTTTAACTTTAGCAGTAGACGCAGATACCAGCCTCTCCCTACAGTACCATTCATTACATATGCATGTAGAATTTCAGAAATTCATATTCATGAGGAATGCAATTTCAGTATGACCTTAGGGAGCAAACTGAAGAGGGTGAGGAACACAAGCAATCACTGTCAGCTTGCACTCTGTGGCCTGTTATGAATAATAATGGAGGTTATGCATTAAGTATTCATATTATTCTGTTCTTTATTTGCATGTACCAGGTTAATTAATTTTTTTGTCCTTTCTTCATGGACTGTAGCGTTTACATGTGCACACCCAAAAATGCTGAAACATAAAAAAAAAATGTCACTCTCGAGTTTAGAGAACATTCAGCAATAATTTATTTTTCATAATCTCAAGAACCACCACATTTCTCATCTGGAAAATTCAGTATCAGTTGCCAACAACACGGTTTTTGAAAAATGTAAAGTTACTATACAAATTTTTAATAGAAAAAGAATAAATTAACTGTGGAATCTGGCTATTTTCCCCAACGATTCCACACCTTTTTTTTCTACAACACCGTTATAATGTGTCCGGTTATGTTTGAACTGAACTCCATAAACTTATGAAACATGCTCTATTGTCAGGATGAGGGAGTGAGCGACACAGTTTAGTTAACTAGCATCCTTCATTTTGCACAACTTGTATTAAAACTATTGACAACAGTTAGGAAAAGTCTACAGCTAGGAAACAATGCAGTAACTGGTCATCCTGTAGCACCTGAAAGGGTTGTTACTATGTCCCAACTTGGTGAAAAAGAAAACGAGAAGAAAACAAATACAGATTGGTAAAAAAAATAAAAAATAAACAAAAACATCTGAACATGTGTTTCTTTTTCTTTTAAAATAACCCAGACAGGTTTCCATAGTCTTTTCCATACATGTTGATAAATGTGTTAGTTTACTCTTGTTAAAAAAGGTTTAGGTTTGTTATTAAATACAGGTAGGAATGAGAGGATGAGGAGAGAATACTCTTTTCTCATTTAGGAGTTGGTGGATAACCACAAGGCCTGAACCACAGCACTGGAGGGAAAAGGGATGAGGTGCTCTCTTCAGGTGGGAAAGATTTCTCGAGCTCGAGTTTCTATCAGTTTGTTTCAAGAGGATGCACAGTGGAGGTTGAGCATGCAAGGTAAACAGGGCCTAGAACCCCAAATCCAATTAGCCTCCGGAACCTTCTATCAGAGTGTAATACTGTTTCGTTTGAACTGTGAAAGAGGCAGTAAATGGAGGCAGAGTTACACTGTACTGGATAACTGATGGGTATTTGAGTCCATAGTCATACAAATAACACATGTGTAGCAACTGATGTTCCACGGAAATTTTGCCAGGTTGCTGATATTAACACATACAGAAAGGTCTGTTGGCATGTACATAACAGGAATGGAAATAAACATTTTCTTTTTTTTATTTTCAAAAATAAAAGATAAATGTGTGCTTTTAAATATCTATTTACCAAAGTCACTGCTGTGTCCATGTGTCTGTGTTAGCGCTGGGACTTTTATTTCTTGTTTTTCTGACCATGCAGAGTGTGGTATAAAAGTGGTCGTTGCTGTATGGCTTGGCGTGTTTCCCCGTCACAGGGAGACGGAGTGGAGGAGAAAGGGCACCAGCGGTTTCAGTTAAAATCTCGCTGACTGCGTGACGTTAGAAAAACAGCACGAACACCCTGTATTCATCTCAGCTTTCTGAGAGCCTGAAGTAAGCTTATGGTATCACACCTCATCATGACCGCGCCTTTGAGGTTTTCTTCTGCTTTCAAACCGAGGTCTGGACGTCTGTGTTTAGTTCTTCTCTTGGAATGCTTATCTCCTGAACTACTTCCCAGGCAATGGCAGAGAGGTAAGATCAATTAGAGAGAAAACTGTTGGTCAGTGTCCATATTGTGTAACGTGTGCCCCTTTAAGTTGTGCTCTTACAACTTCATCCTGTGGCTTCAACAGTATTAACAGTACAGCGTTGACTGTGTACAGTGTAGGAATTCAGAATGGCAGTAAAGAAAAGAAATCAGAAATTTGTACCCCCCAAAACTAAGCTTCCTTTCAACACTATGGCAGGCTACGGAGAAGAGGATTCTGGACTTTGCTGTCTTTACAGCACCAGGCTCATAGCACGGCACTGCAGGATTTCTTCTTCATCTGTGTACAGTACTGGCTCAGAGCACCATAGTGGCTGGCAGGCTGCCGTAGCTAAAAGTACACTGGATGCTGCCTGAGAGAGAAAGCGGCACATACAGTACTTCATGGATTTGTGTCTAACGCAACGGGGGTCTTCCCAAAACAAAGAAAACCACTGTAAAGTAGCAGACGGAGCACTTTGAACACGCTCTCTCTGTTATGCTGATCTCACGACAATGATGGTTTTTGGGAAACTGCACCCTGCTTGTGTTACAGCTGTAACCTCAGGCTAAAGTTCAGCTTAGGCTCAGCAAAATACTCGAGACAAATGGACGGTCACAAGTTGGAAAATGATAAACAAATAAACACAGAGACCACAAGCCCCAAAATCATTTCACTCCATTTAAAAATGTATAATAATGACCCTGGGTTCTAACACACACAGGCCTACAATATCTGGAGACAGATAAACAGCATGTGGTCAGCTATTTGGCTCACACTAATTCTGCTGATCCACAGGCAGAGTAGACTGGTCACCAGTTATTGTATTATTTGGGAATGATAAACAAATCTTAAGTAAGCCTGGCTCTTTTTTTCAAGTAATGCACTGAATCTACTTAGCGGAAACATGTACATCACTTCCACATAAATAGTACTGTACCTTTCACGTCTATATTGAAACAGCTGTGAAGTACCAAGTTCTTCATTTTTCAGAAAATATTTCTGAGGAGATTGGATAAAAAAAACCAAAAAAAACATGAGTTTTCAAAACTGGAATTCAAAAAATTCTAATAAGTCCATAGGAAATGGTTCTCCTAGCAACCATGCAAGACCCGGAAGACCACCAGAACTGTCGCCATCAGATGAACAGCACTTTAAGCCTTCTTCTCTCCAGCATGAGAAAACAACTCAACCTTATGGGTACAAAAGCATGTGTAGCTGTCAAGAAGCCATCACTATGAAAAGAACACCCATGAAAAAGAACATCTGCAAATAAACAGAAGTTGCCAAGAAGAGCCAAGACTTTATCAGATATGTTCAGAATGACCATATTCTTGGGGATCTCTTTTAATTAAAGACTAAAAACAAGTCTACCAAAAAAAATGCAGACTGTAACGAAAGCCGAGGGTAGAAAGACTTCATACTGAAAATATTATATAATTATCTTCTGTTGGTTTATTTTGTTTCCTGATTCTGATAAATAAACATTTTGCATTTAATGCCTGCTTTGACAGGTTTGTACAGAACTGAATGGCCACACTTGTGGCTCTCAGTGGACATACTATTGGCAATAATTTTGTCATTGATATATATTGTATTTATGTGGAAATGATCTACACAGTTCAATGCATCACTTTCTGCGTTTCTGTGTATTAACAACCCTCGACTGCAATGCTGCAACTCAAGTTTGTTACTGAACCAGCCACAGTTACTGAAGTGCCAGGTGTGTTGTTGAGTTTTACTCACTCCTGAGGAATGCTGGGGGAAATCTTCCATTTTCCTGACAATTTTTATTGGAACGATTCAGAGAATGCTGCTTTTTTGTTTTTTGGTGGTATGCATCCAAGGTGGTTTTGCTGCAGTCTTCTGTGGTCTATAAACTCATTACTATAGATGTATATATATTTATACATATATATATTTTCTAGAACGTTATAAAAGGAAAAGCCAGAGAACGTCCAGAGACAGAAGCAGGGGCTTAAGGTTCACTCTTGTAGACTGCATGTGTGGGGCTTGTGATTTATTGGATCTGCGCTGACTGAACAGAGCATATGAAGCTCTGTGAACAAGATGAATGATGGCAACATATTTCCCAGGAATGCGAGTGATAGAGAGGGAGAGATCTAACCATCTCTCCATCTTCAGTGCAGAATTACACACACACACACACACACACACACCACAGCATGGGACAGATGTGTGCTTGAGTATGTAAATGTGGGGGGAGTCGTTTACTAAAATGCAGACACGTACATATACACATATCTCCAAATCGGAGAGGCCACATGCCTTGCGCATCACTCCAGCGACGGGATTGGACGATGAGGGTTTTTTTTTTTGTGCATACGGAGCAATTGGCTGGCAGCTAACTGGGTCACAGTTCAGAGTTCAAAAGGTAAGCAGTGGGAGAAAGGTCAGAAAGGTCAACTGTCGGTCACTTTAGTCCAGTTCAGTCTGACCCCTATAGTCCTAGAGTCCAGAGCCACTGTACCGCTGGATATGCACAGAGAGAGAAGGGGGGGAGGGGAGATTGGCTCCAGCTGTAGGTTTGTCTTAGATGTATTGAGGTCCAGCCCATGGACAGACCTGCCTGGAGAACACTGCTCCATGAAGAGAGGGATGGGCGAAGGAGGTCTGAGGATGGGTTTAGACGAGTGTTCCAGGCTTGGCCTTCTCGTGTCCATACCACTGCACATCCGCTAGCTCAGAGCACAGGGGGCTGCTCAGGAAACAGCTATCACTGAACGATCTGTGATGAAGAACATGCAAACACATTATGCACCGTCTGTCCATCTGTCACAGCAACACTGTCATAAGTTAGATCTCGAGACAGAAATATATAGAGCAAAACAGGCAGAATCAACATGCACAGAGACAGAACGAGAGACCAAGAGAGTGAAGGAGAGACAGAGAGAGAGAGATTGTACCTCTCTACTGGTCAGTGCTTTGGTGAGAGGGAGAGCGGTCTTCAGTAGGAGAGTTTTCAGCCGTATCACTGCCCCAAAGAAAAACACCACACACACCCAGACCACACATAGCAGTCAAGCAGAAGATGGTTAGAGAAAAAAGACAGAGAAAAAGAGAGAGAGAGAGAGAGAGAGAGAAAGAGAGAGAAGTTAGCAGCTGTGTGAACAGTGACAGTAGTTAGCAGTTGAAAGAGAAGCACTGTAGGCTTAGCAGGGGTAAGTCACGGAAGTGTGGTTACTGAATTTAATAATAGTTAGTGGTCAGCACAGCAAAGCTGAAATACATAAAAGCTTTTAAGCACACCACAGAGTAAAGCCATAAAGAAGCACAGTGTTACACCTGAAAACCAGGGTCTCAGGTACATCACTACAACTAATGCCAGTGTTTTACTGCTCTAACTCAGTAGTGCTTTACTGCTGACCAACCCATCGCAGAGAGTGAATCATTTGGCAAAATTGCAGCCAAGAAATAGCCAACCACTACTTATCTATTATGCAAACTCTAAATCATCACACACATCACAAGCCTCAGTAATCTCAGTAATATTTTATGATTCAGATTGGGGGAATGTCAATGGTGAAGGAAAAAAAAACAATACAGCATAGAACTGTAAAATTTTACATGGCAATAATGTATTGATTCACAGATGCCAAGTATCGATATTTCATTATATGAATTATAAACACAAATGAAACCAATTACTTTGAGTAAAGCAGAACGGAATAACTTGTGGTACTTGTATGTTATGGGCTGTAATACTCAGAATTACTGTCATATTGGAACTTAAGCATCGATATAAAATCGTATCGCAGGGATTTAGGGACCTGGCAACGTATGTGTCACCATTTAGTTTAACAACCTTTTACTAGCTTTCAGTGGCATTAAACTCCTCAAATGTCTGGTTCCTATCACCACCACAGTAAAATATTATTATCTATTAAAATATTATCATCGCTATTACATAATACTAAAATATTTAATTGTGCAGAACTGTTTTAAACTGATAGGCTGGTCACAGTTAAGGTTTATAAGTGACTAGATGGATTAGTCTCTCTCACCTGTAACAAATCTCTGACAACACTTTACCTCAGCCTGAAACTGATCAGTCTGAAACAAAATTTTACTATGAACAGTACAGGTACTCTGTTTGGGCAGAACTCTACAATGCTAAGTACTTGGACAGACTCTGCCCATCACACTGACAGGTCTTTCCTTGAAAGGCTCTGGTGAAGTGCTGTCATTTTGTTAGCACAGCTGGCATGGTGAGAGCTCTCTGGAGTGATCACTAAGCCTTATTTTGCTGACTGTTTAGAACTAAGTCTCTAAGATTAAAGCATCTAAATGTTTCATTACTAACAGTAAATACTGTTTAACCTCCAGACTACAGACTGGAAAGCTGCTCTTACCCGCTCTGCCAGTTGAGTATGTGCTGGGGGCTGCAGGGGGGAGTGGCTGCGGACTCGCTGCATGGAGTTCCACTTCTCTGGCTATGTGGAGAGGCAGCTACAAATACATCCACACACAGTTATTACACACTTACATGCAGGCGTACAGGCCCTCACTCTCGGAGCAGGCCGTCACAGATAAAATGAGCGTGATAATGACACTTCAATGTGGCAGTGTTTTTACACCCGGGTGTTTCTGGCAGTCAACGATGGGCAATTATTCCACTCCCTTTAACATACAAACACAGCGCAGACCACCCTCAGAGCATCCCACTCCCTCACACAATTCACAGGAATGCACTTAGCTCAACTGACCACCTACATTAAATCAACACAATTTGTCAACCCCTAATTCACCCCTCCACACACACACATACACACGCAGCTGTCTTATAGCTTAGGATGAATGCATATTTACACAGATATATATATATATATATATATATATATATATATATATATATATATATATATACTACCGCTCAAAAGTTTAGGATCACTTTAGAATTTCATTTCATGCAATTTTTATGCAATTCACAAACAATGTTGTCCATTTCACAATTAATGTAAGTGTATCAGATGATTTTTAAAGAATAAAAATGTTTGTATTACAGCCTATTTTTGTATAGAGGCTTATTTTGCATATAGTCCTATTATCAGCAATTCTCAGTCCTCTGTCTAAATCTCCTGGTACGGCCGCCAATCCAAGTTAAGGATGTTATTGGGCTCATTGGTTGTTAGGACACTCTTGCTCAATTGTGATGCACAGCTGAAAAACATTCCACTAATAAGTGAGTATAAAAGGGAGAACAACATTCTAGGTTAGTTTAGTATCTGAAGCATCAGCAGTTGATGGCTTGCTGACCGACTCAAAATGTCTAGAAAGAAACAACTTTCTTTAGAGACCCGTCAGTTCATTGTTGTGTTAAGGAAGGAAGATACTTCATTGAAAACAAGAACATTTCACTGTGATCCCAAACTTTTGAGTGGTAGTGTATATATATATATATATATATATATATATATATATATATCCCTGTTTGGGCAGGAAAACTATGTTTTTGTTGAAATTAGCTCATTCTACCTTGGTGCAGCAGTTATAATCACCAGAAAGCTGGCAAATAAGAAGCTGCCATCTAGTAACCAGTTTTGCTATTACATTAGTATGGTTAAATCAAGCGGACCTACTATTACTGAGGGAGCTCTAAGTTTGACAAATTATAGAAGGTAATTCACTCCAGAATGATCATTTAGCAGACTTGTAAAAACTACAGCCATAGTAAATAGACTAAAACCACAGATCTTGTCAGTGATCACTCAAATAACAATAACAAATGTCCCCGTGTAATACTAACCCCCCTCGAATAGGGCTTAAGAGTCCTTGGGACTCATTCATCTGTCGTTGTGAATCATTCTACACAGGGGTGGATTAAATTATTTTGGAGAACTAGGCTGCCAGACAGGATTAGCCTTATTATATTTATTCTATTATAGATTATTATATAAAAATACCTAACTTGATATTGTGTTCTACTACTTGTGCATGCCTTTCTTTAAACAGTTGTGTAATTACAGACCAACATGAATAGTCTTTTGCAGCTTAGACAGGCTTGACATTGACAGGACAAAAAATAATCACTATACTTTAAAAAAAAACAGGCATTTTACTTTGTTGTAGATGTTGTGCGCTGTATTTTTATAGGGCTTTCGACAGAAATTGTGTTTTTAATTTTTTTAATTTTAATTTTATGTTTGTTTTTGTTTGCGCTTTAAACTAACAGTCTGAGCAAGCAAGCATATGAATAGGAATATACTTATTAGTGATCCGAATATTTTTTTAAATCATATTAGTCACTATTAATCACTATTAGTATCATACGTCTTTCATGTAGTGACAGAAAACATGGTGGCACAATTCTATATGGTGATGCATTTCATGCAACTACTCTTTAAAGAGGACTTGTGAACAGATCACCAACAATATATAACACAAGACACAGTAAAATGTTCCCACCTGGCGAGCCCTTCACGAGTGTCCCAACTCTTCCTCCACGGCCATCTGACGCATTGGAGCTGGTGTGTGTGACGCGCGAGTGTTCCTTCAGTGATCCCGATGAGCGCTGGTACCAGCACCTTAGTTCCTCGGACACGGCTGCTCTTCCCCCTCCCCCTCCTCCCCCTTCCCTTCCCAGAGATGGAGTCCTGACTATCTGAGACCTAGAGGGAGTGAGCCTGCCGCTGCCACTGCCCCCTTCACCATCCTCCCCGGACCCCCAGCCTTCCTTGTAGAGGCCGCCGGCTGTGTATGAGTTGGATGTTTTAAATTGGGCCTTCACGCTGTAGTGACCCTCCTGGTCATTCTCCAGGCTGCGTACCACTACGGCTCCAGGGCTGCTGCCCTCGGTGTACAGCGGGTACTCCTTGATGCGATACTGCGAGGATGGCTGGCTCTGGCTGTGCAGATAAACACCCTGGTGGCCGCCGCACACTCCGCCGCTGCCGTGGGTGCCGCCTCCCCCATTTCGGGCTGCCAGGTTAGGCATGCTGCCCGAGCTGGAAGCTCCCAGGTGGCCGGCAGATTTGTGGCGCTGCCGCTGCCTTTGCCGGGCTTTAGAGGGCGAGTCCTCGGCCAGCGTGCAGTAGTTGGGGTTGGAGCCAGACGAAGGGTAGTAGTGCTCCGAGCTTGAGTGGCTGGTGCATGATGAACAGTCATCAGGGGCGACCGAACCATTGCTTCCCGTCCGCTGAGGTCCTGACAGGAAGAGGTCTGGGCTGAGCCCTGCCTCTGTCTCCGCCTCCATGCTCAGCAACTTTCCCTGAGACTCCAAACTGGAGCTCCGGCCACGGAAGGGCTGAGACAGGCTGAAAGAGAACGAGAGATGGGGTGAGGTTATCGACTGTGGGGACAGTGGCAGAGTACACACTAATTGAGTCTTTTCAAATCATATCTGAGACACTTTAAGACACTTTAAGTCCTAGATTGAGTACATATCCAATTTGTCACCCGGCGACCGTAACAAGACATGTCAGATTGGAAATTTACAAACTTATCCCTCAGTGTTAATGTAGCAGCAGACGCTAACTTGAAGTTAGTGCCGGTAAATTGTTGAAATGTGACAAATGACCTCATTTGCCTATGCCATGATCAAATGACAGTCAGCTGAGAGCATATTTCTTTGTGATGAAGGCTTGTGCTGCTGGTTAGCACTAAGTTTTTTTTTAATGCCAGTTCTAATATTGGGGTGTGGAGTCATTCACACTAAAAACAAATAGGAGGCAAAAAGATCTGATCTGAGCAAATAATTCATATTCAGCAATGAGGCTTGTAATTTAACCTAGCCGGAAAGATTTCCAGATAACATAAAACAGAATTTTCAATATAAACTACAGGCCAATAATATATAAGCAAGTGATTTGTTCGCCTAACCACTGCTTAAAACATACATTACACATAAGGGGTTCAATCCTAATATATGACTACCACAGCAATAGATATTATTTTATTATGAATAGATATTATTTTTATTATGATGTCTCTTTTAGACAGACTACTGCAAACCAGCAACTGCTGTCAGATGTGACTGCATTAACTTTTAAGTTATTATCATCAGCTCATTAGACCAATGGCCTTGAAATTTACCTTGTGCTTAATTTCCACAAGTGGTGTGAGGGTGACTGTATTTGTGCGAGCTTGTTTTTGACTGTGCCAGTTCTGGTGTGCATGTAGCCTGAATTGTGGTATGTGTTAAAAATTTAATTAAAATATATATATCACAAACACCATACATAATACAGAAATTTTCCAACAACTACCATTAAAAGCTTACTGTTTTCCAGTTTAACCAAAGGAGTTTAAGAAGGGGAAGTTAGAAATGAGCTATTTAAGCTGATATAGGTGATAATCAGCTTTAAGAAGCACCTGCATGAGAGAATCAGGTGATGCAGGCATTGTAGAATTACTTCCAAAATTCTGACCTACAGTACACTACTGTGCCTCTGTATGCACACCTGGCTGAGTGGACGTAGCTCCTGGTCCTCAGGTCAGGAGTAGAGGGCATGCTGGATTGACTGTTCCAGTGGGGCAGAGTGCGCACTGGACTGTTCTGCAGAGAGTTACTCCCTCCAGCCTCACAGCTGCCGGTGCTAGGGAACCGTCTGTGACTACTGCACACAGAGAAAGTGCCAGAAACTGAAGCCGAGATGCTGGAACAGGCAACGTATATTACAAGTCTCTACTAATAAATACACACACATACAACACAAACAATACACTGAGATATAAGCGCATACTATTAATTAATAAACACTTCATTAATATTAATCTAACATTGCGTTATTGTTATGAAAGAAGTAACCATGACTGCAGAACAGCCTCTGATGACTCAGTGCTTCACACCTGGAGTGAGATGAGCGTTTCTTCACCCTCTCATAGGGCTCGTCCAGTGAGCTCTCACTCCACATGCGAGGTTTAATAGGGGACTTGTCGTAATCACTGCGCTGGTAGTGCAGGTGCCTCAGTCCTTCCAGAGACTGTGGGGGAGGGGGCCTGCTGTGAGAGGGCGGTCGAGGAGGAAGTCCTTTATGAGGGGATGCAACTGGAGAGAAAGTGGGGGTCCCTGTCGTCTGGGGGTCATCTGAAAAACGTGAGGAGAGAAAAAGAAAGAAAGCTCAATGATATAATTCCATATCTCCTCAGCTACTCAATCAGAGATCACAGGACGCTTCCCACAGGACACGGCTGACTGGAGAGTTCTCAGTCCAGCAGTGACGCTGAGATGTTTAAAAACCTCAGCAGCACTGCTGTATCTGATCCACTCACACCAGCACAACACACACTAACACAACCACTTTGCCAGTGTTAGTGCAGTGTTGAGAGTGATCCACCACCCACATAATACCAACTCTGTTGTGGTCCTGTGAGGGTCCTAACCACTGAAGAACAGGATAAGGGTGGGGTCACAATAAAAGGTGGGATACAGAGGAACAGATGAACTATCTGTACTTGTAGAACTACAAGTAGAACTAGAAGTGCTCCTATATAGTAAGTGATAACATGAACAGATGTCGTAGAAACAAGGTGCTTTTAATGTGATAGCTAATCTGTGTAGTTGTGTGTATGTAGTGTGTGTGTGTGTGTGTGTGTGTGTGTGTGTGTGTGTGTAGGTGTATCTCCAGCACAGCATGAACAACTCACCATCGTCTAGCACCAGAGCGTCAGACAGAGAGCTGTCCTCTGAGCCAATATTAGCTTCTGCAGGAGAGAGAGAGACAAAGCACTCTCAGCATCGTTCAGCACGTTCTCACTTCTTTCCACACTCTTCAGGTAGGCTGCTAACGATTAGACTAACATATCTTTATTCCGGTACTCCAGGAGTGAGCACACGTGTTTGTGTGTACGTTTTTATTAAATGAATTTCACGCCCTGCTTTGCCCTCAGTGGAGGTCGCACACATGCTGTTTTACAGTTCGGAGTGCTAACTGTGGGAGGCCTTCCACAGGGCAAGACTTCATTAACTCGTTTAATGATGTTTCATAGCCGCACCAACAGTACACTCACAAAAAGAACCCAGCACAGTTCATGACCTCATCTTCACCCCAGCACATACATAGCATATGGTAGTACACAGTATACTAGCAGCTGAAATGGTACTGCCTGATAATTATTATTATTTAGCTGATGGTAGCAGTGCAGGTCTTTCTATATGATTACAGCAGTTTGTAGTGTTCAGCCAAATGATATGCATAAAAGACTTCAAATACCACTAATTAGTCATTTTAGAGTATATTATTCCAGTGATCTATATAGTCAAATCAGGTGTGTCCAAACTGTTTTATTTGGGGGTCCAAAGTGCTAAGGGCTCAAAAGATCTACTTTTTAAGAACATATTTTATAAGTTTATAATTTCTTTTGTTACCAAAATGCTTCAAAAATACACATTTACAAGGACAAAAAGAAATCAAGCTTCATATAGTATAAAAATATGTTTGTTATAATAACAATTAATAATTGTTGTTCCTAATATCTGTTTCTTCTTGGCCAGATGAAGTGTTCTCACAGACCAGCTTTGGCCTGTGAGCCACAGTTTGGGCAGCCATGGCAAGGTGTAAATGATCTGTATGGTAATTAATCCAGATATTGCTTATAAGAGCTTTCCTAATCACAGAATGGTTCTAATTAAGCAAAGCTTATTTCTGCTTGTAAAATTGAATGTCCAACTATATAAAAATATTTTATACTCTCTGAGTTGTGTGAGGGTGTGACAAGCTTTCTAGAAGGTGGGCACTAAGGATTGCGTTATAAGATGACATAAGCTTGCAACAGAGAAAAGGGCTGCAAGTCCTGTGAGGTGTTTCAGACAGCTGAGTAAAGTGGATAGAGAGTTTGTTCCACTGGCGTGTAGTTCATAACTTTGCCAACTGTTTACATATACAAAAGCTACAAACATACTAAAGGAAAAGAAAACCCAAAAACAGGTCACCTTTAACCACTAATGTGTGAATGTGTGACTTTATTACAGTTTAATCACCTCTGATGAGTCTGTGTGTGTGTGCTTGTGCAGGAATGTGAGTGAGCACGTTTTCCTACCCTCTATGATGAGTGAGGCTCGCTGGGTGGGTTTCTTGCCGGAACGGATGCGGTACTCGTTGATGGCGTTCTCAATGTCCTGCAGCTTCTTCAGTGCGTTGAGGTATGAAGTCTTCCTCTGCTTCTTCAGCTTCTTACTGCTTACATGAGGATCGCTCGCTAAGCGCCGCGCTGCCTCCGTTATCTGAGACTGGATAGCGAACTCTCTCTCCAAGCGCTCCAGTTCCTCCTCCTAACATACACACACACACACATACACACACACGCACACATACATACACACACACATACACACACGCACACAAAAACACAGCCAGATAAGAACACACATTAGCACACCCGTAACCATAAAACAGACAGTGAAGTGGGCCAAAACAAACACAGTCTTTCATACTGTCCTCTAAAACTCAGCCAAGACACACTTTCAGAGTGACAACACAGCTTCATACACACTTAGGCACCTCACTGTCTAGCATTGTTTCAAAGGGCAGGAAGCTGACACATAGTGCTGTTATATCAACTGCTCTGATAAACTGTACAGCCTTAAATCTTACTGCTGTATTATTTTAGCCATTTTCATTTTTTTCTCACATCACACCCATACTCAGTCTCACTTTCAGTGCTCTCCATGCCCAACTTTGTAACTCTGCTCCTCTGGCTTAGACTCAACACGCACTCACTATCACCACTTCCTCTGAATCATGCCAGACTGGGGACTAGAGCTATTTATAGAGGTATAAACACACAAAGCTCTGGAAAGTCTGATTCTGGTATAAACAGAAGATTATAAAAGGAGATACTTGTGCAGCATCTACTGCAATCAGCAATGCATGAGTAAAGTTACTCCTCCATTTTAAAAGCATCCGTTGGAAACTGTGCTGACTCCTTGAGATTTGACTCTCTTGCGACCTGAATCAGACTTGAGGGTGCTTCACTCACATTCCAGTTTAACTCATCCTTTTGGAGAAGGGAAAGTGTAAAAGTATTATCCCAGAGAGGAGGAAAAGTTCTGAAAACCATTATGGGAAAAGCTCCTCTGAGTTCTGGCGATCACGGCCTGAAGGCAGAAATCAGGATAGATTACAGCAGTAATTACCGTACTGCTGTTCACCTCAGAGCTCACAGCGGCGTCGGGTTTGATACGGCTTTGATTAACGAGCCTTTGAATATAGAAAAGCTCTCGGCTGAAGAACAAATTAACTATTAGCTATTACATCTGCAAGCGAGTATACTTATAAACAATACATTAACCAGTTGTATAGCCCTTTATTTTAAGAAGTGTATTTTTGGGGTGTCTCCCTCAGACTGATGGCTTTTTTGCAATGAAAGGCTTGTTATTTAAATCCATGTCAAACCCAACACGAACAGCAGAAATTCTTAACTAAAGACTAGGGTTCCAACATGGACTCACACCTTGACTTGACTCAAAGAAGGCTCAAAATTCCCGAGGCTCAAAACTCAACTCATACTGGCATATCAGAGAGTCGAGACTTGACTCAAACTTGCAAGCTGGAGACTCAATACTCAACTTGGGCTCACCCTTCACAGTCTCGAGACAACTCAGACCTCAGACCTTGAGACTCAACTTGGGCTTGCACTTCAGAGACTCAAGACTCAACTCCAACGCGGGAGACCCAAAGCTCGACCAGAAACACAAGACTTGATTTGAACTTGCACCCCAGAGACTCAAGACTCGACTTGTATTTGCATGAGTCACATTATCAGCATCTCTGCTGAGTCCTGATATGTCCCTCACTCGTTTTAGAAATCAATGCCAGAGAGATTCAGAAGGTAGGACAGAGGGTAACTCACCTCTCCTTTGGGAAGGATTTTCTGTTCGTCCAGTTTGAAGGCGGTGCCGATTTTGCGTCGCACTGTGGGCGGCTCCTCTCCTGGGTCTAGAGGATACTCTTTAGGGAGCTTTCCTGTCAGCTCCTGAGACACAAGACACACAAATAAATACCCTCTAACTACCAATGCATGAACAGATGTTTATGTTTATGGTAATCAGTGTAGGGATTGTAGTTGATCAGCCAAAACATGTGTAGTGTTCACACTGTTATCTATAAAAATGGAATATGCTATGTTACATATAAACACATTATAGACAAGTACTGTCCTCCAAGCCTAAGTTTGCCCTGTCTTCTCTGTATTTTTTAGAAAATAGTTTTATTCGGCATCAGAAACCACATCGTTCTATTTCAACTCAACACACAAGCGTGTGATGATTAAGGCATGCAGTTTGTGCAGTGCTAATATGTGGGGTATATATTCTTAATACCTTATGAGCTACATTAGCCTCACGCTTCTGAAGAAGGAAAAAGATCTAAAATGTGTTTTGGCTGATCGTCCACATCAAGAAAAAAAAAAAAAAAATTTTGCTGGACTGTTTGTGACTCACATGTTGTTTAGATGCAGATCTGATACTAGAGATTTTGTGTGAAGACATATAAGCTTGTGTCTCACCGCTTCTCTGATGCAGATGCTCTTGAGCTCCTCTATCCTCTGCCTCAGCGTCTCCTCTAGCGCCTCCTGCCTGGCCCTCAGAGCAGCTAACATGTCCTTCTTAGCGGTCTGAGAACTGTCTGATTCCTGAGAACCTAAAGACACACACAAACGCCCAAAATCAATCAGTTCCACGCTGCAGTTCTGACATACGCACTCTATCCTGTGTAGAGAATGTGACTGGAAGAGAATGTCAGAGAAACACAAAGGTCGAAGAATGTTCTAAAGGGCAAACAATCTTACCAACTGCAGACAAGTCCTGAACAATGAGCCTGACCTTTTCCCAATAGAACTGTGTGTGTGTGTGTGTGTGTGCGGCTATAGACAGACTGCTCATACGAATGTGTGCAGGCGTGTTTCCGGACCGAATGGGATGAAGGAGTTCAACAGGGCGACATTGTTTAACAGTGGTCCCATGTGGGCATGGAGTACAGCAGCATTTAGTGTGTGTATGCGTGTGTACACCTGTTCTAAGAGCTCAAATGTTTACAAGGAAGTGAGCAGAATGTTCTGTATAACCTGGCCTTAACTGGCCTTCAAACACTTGCACAATGAAAAAACATACTAACCGGCACCTGGTGAATCTGTCTTAAGTTTTGTAAAGTGTGGGCTTTAAGTCTGTGTGGTTTGAATTTGTGTATGCATAGATTGTTTTGTCATGTGATAAATATGCTTAATGCGAATCTTTTATTTTACCATTTTTCTTGACCAAAGATGTCAAAAGCAAAGGACGTTCAGACACCGTCACATCACTAATAAGGGTGTAAAAACATATTCAAAATATTTAATATCGCAATATTATGTGTTCTGATTCTGTACTGATTCTTAAAACATAGTATCTATTATTAATCCACAGTTTAATCTATAATTGCTGGAAGACAGTGGGTTATTTTGTTGGGCTTAAACCCACAACTGCTATCTAGCAGTGTTCCAATCTATCTTTAGGTCTTAAGACTCTTTCACTTATTCTGCATAAATAAGTAGCATAAGGTTGCATTGCTAATATTAGCATTAGCAAAGCTATGCATATCGTTACTGTCCAAAGAAAAACATGCATCTCCATTTTAGTAGGTCTTTATTTTTATGTGGAAATTTTGGTTCCATTGATTTTCATTAAATCCCTCTCCTGTAAAGTTACCATTATCGTATTGCAAGGTTCTTGTCACTATACAGCCCTAATCAATATGCAAACAGCATAGCGCAATATTAACTCATGTAGAGCCTTTCAAGATAAAAAAAAAACTCTGTGGAGAAAAAATAACATTTTTATTGTAATTACATTACATTTTGGCCCACTTCTACTGTTCCATGCGGTGTAAAATTTTAAAACTAATGTGAAGCTTATACTACGTGTCCAGGAACGCTCATGAATGTGTTTGCCCATTACGCGACATTTCTTATTACAAGAACTATAATTCTATATAAACTATCCATTATTATAAAATATGCATTATCATTAGATAATACAGAATAATTGAGTAATGTAATACCTTTAACACAGCTGGCTTTCTTCATAAGTTGTGTAAAGTTCATAATTCTGCAGCTCCACAGTGTTGTGTGAAAGCGTTCAGCTCTGTTTGAAGCTATCATGTGTGACAGATGATTTCCTGCCCTTCACGCGGACAGGTTCACTGACCAGCTTTGCACAGCTGCATGTGTAAGTGTGTGTGGGATGGTGAGGATCAAAGGGTCATCTTTTAAGTCTGTGGTCAAGGTTTAGGGTCAATAGAGCAGTCAGGGCATGAGTGTGTGTTTATTTGTGGAGAAACCGGTAGACAAGGGAGCTGTCTGAGAATTAGTGATGGGTCAACTTAAAAATGAGTGGACATGACCTGGGTCATTGGAGTCGAGGCAAGGCACTTCGTGTGCGCATGCATGCGTCTAGCTGAGTGACTTGGTAACTGACCTCCTGAAATTCTTGTCCAGCTTTAATCTAAAGTATGTTCTCAAATCGGCAGGAAATGTAAATGAATGGCCCGGTTCCACAAGCCAAAGCTCATTAATCATCCATGAAAACTCAGAAGCTACAGGGTGTTCCCACAGATTTGAAGAAAAAAAAAAGGAATCTGTAGTTCTAAGGTTTTCATGAGTGTCAGAGAGAGAAGCGAACACTTATAGAGTTTCCACCAAGCTGGACGGGAAGTTACTTTACTGCGCGTTAAAGGAAAGAAACAGTTAGGCCTCAATTCTTCTCGTCTATGGAAACATTCAAACGGAATGAGAGAGATTTCTTCTCCCTCTGTCTTTCACTCTCTGTGTATATAAACTCTCTATACATGCGTGCACTGACACACACAGACAAATACACAAAGGCTACGGCTGGGTGGCTTTCACTGGAGCTACAGAACCATGTCCTTTAGTGAACTTACGGAGCAAAAACAGTGCGAGTGTGTGGGTGCATGCGTACCACTAAGAAAGACCCCACTCCTCCTTACCATACACACATACACAGCCTAATCCTGTCAGTGAACAGAGGAGCATTGTTCTGGAAAGTAAAGACAAAGCTGGCAGTCTCCTTCACCCTCCCTCTATCCATCCCTCCTAAATCTGTCCATCCTTACCAGCACTAAATATAGAGGAAGGGCCTCCAGCCCACAGGAGGACTTGAGTCAGGGGTTACAGAATCTGTGGGAGTACCATAAAGTATAAAGTACT
The DNA here is from genome assembly GCA_021613375.1 of Megaleporinus macrocephalus. Lineage (NCBI taxonomy): Eukaryota > Metazoa > Chordata > Actinopteri > Characiformes > Anostomidae > Megaleporinus > Megaleporinus macrocephalus. The sequence continues at coordinate 30,249,377 of CM038711.1, read as the reverse complement.
GATGGCTGTTGCTCTATACCTCAACAATTGAGGTGGGAAAAAGGCCAAAGAATAACTATGTCTAACTATAATAACATGACCAAAAAGCACCGGAGATGTAATTTTCTAAATATCTCTAAAATATTAATCAATTAAAATATTAATATTATCAAAAACTACAAAAAAGAACAATCATTCTGGTTCAATGTTTAACAAACTAAGCTGTATGAAACCAATTAACAGCACTAAAAATATTAATATTCTATTTGTGAAATTAGCCAGAGTTCTTTAAGTATTAAAGATATATTTATCACAATGAACTACTTTCATTTCAATGGTTTTAACTGATGTTTTAAAGAACCATCTAAAGGAAACCAACAGCGGTTCTTTGATTGCATTGCTCCAAAGAACACTTTTTAGAGAGTGTAGGATTGTTGTTATCCTTTATGGACATAGACTGCATGCCCTAATTACCACTACAGTGCTAATGACATTCAGCACTGCAGTCGGCCTAACTCTGAACACCAGTGACCTCATCTCTCACGTCTCGCTCCACATACGGCCAGTAAATGACCCCTCCCTTTATTGCTCATTCTCTCTCTGCCTTACGCTCCCTCTCTCTGGATGTCAACAACAGCACAAGGAGTCGTTCTCACTCTTCCTCAAAATTTCCCAAGCACACCAATAGAACCCCACATATCCTCCCCCCACCATCAGAACTGCCGTCAGACACAAGCTGATAGAAATTCAGTGTACGTGTACTAACCTGAGGACAGAAGGCTTCCGCTGCTACCGCTGATGATTTTGCCCTTGCTGCCCATGTTGGCAAGTTTAGAGGTCTTCAGAGTGCCCGTCTCTGTGAGGTCAATGGCTATCTCATTCAGACTGCGGGCTGCGTGGATCTTTGACTGAGTGAGGAGAAGAGATTGAAAGAAAGGGAGGGAGACAGACAGTAAGAGAGAGAGAGAGAGAGAGAAAGAAAGAGAGAGAGAGAGAGAGAGAGAGAGAGAGACAGTGAATGTGCTAGCCAGCTGCATATAGTGTGTGACAGGATTTTCCGAGAGATGAACATTCCACAGCTTTTAAAAGTGTAACTCAATCCTCATACTCACTCTGAGCAAAGTCATACACCAGTATGTGTGTACTAGTGTGTGTGTGTGCGTGCAGTGAAGTTTCTACATATCTGAAGTCTAGACAAATAGAGGAAGTAAAAGAAAACACTCCAGCTGTGAGCAAAACGGATCCAAATTTGCATTTTAGGGTAGCATTCCATATACCAGCCATTTATTTCTTAGTGCTTGAATCATAAAAAAGAAAATCCTAAGTACTTCTCAGGGAATTACAGTATCCTATAATGTATTTGTAACTTCTAGAGGACTATAAGGATGTAATAAAACATTGATACACTTGAATAACACTATGTTTTGTGATACTGTACCAACTATAAAAACACAGTATTGAATTTAAATTAATAATTTAATGAATTAAAGCAAAACTTGGTGACAGACTGTTGATTTTATGTTGTAATCCATTTTTAGCCAGACTCTTCCACACCACCCCATACTTACATTACTTAGGGTAACATCATTAATGTTAACATTAGCAAAGCTAATTTACATTTTTGTACTATGACAGTTTAGATTTGAAAAATCGCAGTTCATATCTTCCTCTTCGACAATATATTGAATCACAACCTTTTTATCATGATACACATAGTATCACCAGGCTCTTGCCAATGCACAACCCTAGTGAACATCATAGAACACTACCAGCTGAATGTATACCAAGGTGCATGGCACAACTTTTGTTACTTTGCAATTAAAAGAAGACAGTGGTGAACATTAACAGGGGCCACTGAGCCCCTGAAAATAATAAGCCTTATCGAACGCTGTTCACTGTCTGCAGAACCACACTGTGTTTACTGCTTGCTACTTATCATGTATCAAAAACGCTAACGGTCACTACTGTATTTTACTTAGTTCAAATGAACTGTGTTATTATTGCATTTTACTGAAACTATTACTGCAATAATTTAATGATTCATGTGTTTTTACTGCTATTTAGTAAACTGAATGGGTCACTGCTATGCAGCACAATGCTAATGAGTTCCAATTCAGTCACAGACTGCACAGACACAATCTTTCAGTGGACTGCATATACATATGATGCAATGTCAAGAGATTTCCATGTGTCCTTTGTCCAAAAAGCATTAATGCACATACCTTGCTCTGTTTGCGGTCCAGGTAAAACTGGTGCTGGCTGATGGCCATGGCCCAGATGGATTTGATAAGGGCAGGGCAGGCGTACCAGGTGTGCACGGCGATGCCACTATGACCAAACGTCCTTCGCGTTACCGACGCCCTGCAGTTGGAGCAAACACAAACCGACTTTATATTCACTGAATACTATTACGCTGTTATTGCACCAGGTCAGTTTAGTTTATTTAGCATATTGCTGTTGCAAACTGCTATAAACACTTATTTTCACTGTACCCACTTGTATCCACTGACCATATTACTGGCCCTCTCTACTCAGCTATATATAACAATTAACAGTACATTACAAGTTTATTATATGTATTAGGTATAAAACCATAGTGGTGCTCTGGTTAACTTATTACCAGCAGTTGCAATTTTTTCTATTTATATATATATATATATAGTAACTCAACTACATGTAATGACAACAATGACTATAGAGTTCTATAGGAAGGATCAACAACAGAATCAATCCCTGGGGACCACCGGGTACTTAGCACTAATACATGCTGATCACAAAAGTACTTCAGGCACCCATGACACCCAACAGTACTAGCTCAAATCTCCTGAACAATCCTCCTGCACAGCAGCGGTAGATTATTTGGGCCTGAAGAGAAGCAGCAGTGGGGAAGTAACCACTGTACCACACACAGTGCAGCCCACATACCAGCACCATTTAAAGTGTGGTGCAGACCTACGTGTGGGTGTGGGTGTGTTTTGTGTCAAAGACGGTCCACCTTCTGTCTGTTGTTATATGAAGTTAAAAAAAGACTGAAGCACTCTATAAATACCCTGCATGTACAAACACACACTCGCAGAGCTAAGATAAACACATAGAAGTCCCTGCCTCCAGCTCCTATCAATACCCCATTCCCCTGTAACTCCCGGGGTCTACCCAGAGTTTATGAGCAAGATCATTACCACTCTATTAATAACACTCCTATATCCGCCCGATCTTTCAAATATTTGCAAACAAATCATTGTACAAACTAAACTTCATTATGTCACACATTTTCACTCAGTAGAGACAAAGCAGAGACTTAGTGACCTCAACATTTCATTTTCCTTAACAACTGACTGGACATGAACATGCTTTCAGTTGAACAACCCCACTGGTTCACTGTTTGACTGCGCTATATAATTACTGGTCTTCTCCATTTTCACTGAGTGTCCAGTCCCAGGCATATGGCTGTGCTTTCTCACACTCGCTTCCTCGCTTTAGTTGCTTGTACGCTGTTTGAACGCTGTGTCTGAGGCGGTTTATCTGTCAGCATCTCTGGTTGTGTGCTGTGGCTTTTGGCACAGCTTGCTTTCCTAAAGAGACTAACCAGCCCCCATACAGTGATGAGCTCATATAAGCCAGAATGAACCCAAACACTCCAACTCAATCCCTCTACACAGAGAAGCAGAGAGAGAGAGAGAGAGAGAGAGAGAAAGAGAAAAGGCACAAAGACTGAGAGAGGAGAGAAAGACAATGAAAGAGAGAAAAAGTCATGGAGAAAGGTAAAGTGAGAAATACAAAAAGAGCCCAAAGCCAAAAAGAAGATAGAGAAAGAAAGAGAGATGAGAAAGAGAAAATAGAGGGAGAGAAAAAGCAAGAAAGAGGGATGATGTGTGAGGCAGAATAAGATAAGAGGAGAACAAAAAAAATACAGAAGAGCAAGAAAAAAAGATGATGGGGTGAGAAAAATAACAGGGGGAGAGAGAGAAGTGTAGAACAGAAAAAGAAAGCGAAAAAAAGGAACGGCAGGAAGATAGGAGAGAGGAGAGAGAGATAGAATGATAGACAGGGGACAGGAGGACAAAGGGAGAGAAAGGGTAGACAGAGGTATGGTGTGAGAGAGATAGAAGGAGGAGAAGAGAAAAATCAAGTGAGAGAAAGAGAAAAAAGACAGGGAGACAAAGATGGATGAAAAGACAGGGTAAGGGAGAAAAAAGAGTGAAAGGAATGTAGAAAGAAAAGAAAAAGCATAAAAGGAATGACAGGTAAATAAAGAGGAAAGAGAGAGAGTAAGTACAGTGAAAGGAGAAAGACAATGAAAGAAGAGAGAAGGGAGAGAAAGAGAGTAAAGGATGGACAGACAAGGGAGAGGGTGAAAGAGGAATAAGAGAGAGAGAGAGAGAGAGAGAGAAAGAGAGAGAGAACAGTCATGCTGTTTTCATCCCTGCTGTGATCCTATACCACCTTTTCCTATTTACCTCCAGTGAACACAGGAAACACAGGAAATAAAGGCTGTCGATTAAATAACAAACAGCTGAACATTAACGCACCACCAATTAACCCCCAGGGGAGATGTTCACCCACCAAACAGGGTCAGAAGTTCAGACACTGACGTGTGTATCACTCCTCACTCTGTAATCTCCACACTTTCAGACACGACTGGATGATTCGTTATTATTCTAATAAACGAACATGGCTGAACTGAATTAGCACTGCTGGCTCTGGTTCTGACTTTTAGATATTTGGCTTACACACTGCATGATTTTAAAAGCTGAGAAGGTCTTGAGGGAATCTGAGGTTTCTGCAAACTTATTGCGAGTTAATAACATAATAAACCTCACACTACATAATTTCGCCCATCGCCATAATAAAAACAGAGCCAAGAGAACTTCCACTAATTCATTTATATAACACGAATAAAAGTACTGCCCACATCCTACAGTGAGCGCGGCGTAGTGATTTACTGTACGCTCTGAGGTCAGGTCACGTATGTGTGTGCTGTCTGTAATATAAATTTACCTTCTAGGGTCATGAACTTCCACTGAAAACTTCTTTTCTCTGAAGTACAGGTTCTCCAGCTGCCTCCATTGGAATACCTGAGGAAAGTAAAAAAAATGGCTTGAGAACGTTTCCACAGCTTTTATCCACACATCCAGCAGTGTTTCTTGATTCTTCAGCTTATAATCTCCATCCACGTTGGAAGACAGTCTCCACACACACACCACCAAGCTGGGACTGAGTACTAATCCACAATGCAGGCCAAAACCACAATGCTCTTCTCTTTGTCCTTTTAAAGCTGCTCCTTAGACTCCTGAGAGCGCTGCCACTGGATGTGTGTATGTAAGAGTTCTGCACTCTGCACTGTGTGTGTGTGTGTGTGTGTGTTGGAGAGTGTGTTTGGAAGGAGAATGAGCAAGCGAGGGAGGGGTTTAGCCCCCACCCCGTCCTCCTCCCTCCCATAGGGACACACACTTCCTGCTCCCACCATGGTCTTGCGTGTGGGCGGGGTCTGCGGAGAGTTCGGAGTGACGTGGTTATGTGTATGTGTGTCCAGATTGTACTCTCCAGCTTTGTTCACCCCCGCCCCCCCCCCACTTCTCTTCATTCACTCATAAAGCCAAGTTCTGTTTCTCATTACACATACACACATAACAGGGTTTGGTATATTACACACACACACACATGCACACGTAGAGCTCCTGCAGCCATCAGCTGAACAGATGAGACAAAGAGAAGGAGGGCAGAGAAGAAGGGAAAAAACATCAAGTTCCCATTAAACGAATCTTTACTTGGACCCTGTATGCTTACAGAGCTCACGTTCTCCCTTTGTAAGGAGGCTAATCTTGCGAGAAAACCAGTATACATGTACGGCCAATGTTCTAGGAATTCTAGTCTAAAATGCGAGGTCCACAAAACAGTTCTCCTCTCTGGTTGTAAACCTAGCAGTTCTAATCTTCTACACTCAGAGAGGGAAGGATGACAACCTGGCAAAAACTAACCTAGCAAACAGAAGAGCTGCTTCATTTGCCTGCCTTATGCTCTTATGTCTGTTCAACCAGTGACTGGGGTTTGCGAGGACCAGCCGAATTATCGCCTTTACTGCTTAGTGATGTCGCTTGAGGTTGACTAATTGCTGCTGCTGATCAAATCATTCTTACACTAACAACATGGACACCTGAAAGAAAACAACAGGTGTGACGTTTGGCTCTGTGTACCACTTCTCTGCCGAACTACCAAACTCATTGAAAAACTCTATTTTCCTGAAACCTACAATTAAAAAGTCATGTGTTGTTGGAGAGGATGCATAATGCCTTACAATCCTATAACATTTGAAGTCACTTAGTCTTATTTTTGGCACTCTGGCTCTAGACCTCGGCTGCCGGCGAGCATCTCGGCTAGGCCAGCTACAGTGTGCCTGTGTGCATTAGATATGTGCCTGATTCAATATTTCTGGTTCTCTGATGGTTAGCAGGGCAATCCAGGGCTCGCTGTAAAGGGCACACCGGACTCTACTGACTTGTTAAGTTTTGGCTTTGTTAAAGAGTTTTTAAAGTCTTTCTCTTCTCCTGTGGTTTTATTTCTGACATCATCAGCGATTAATCGATTCATCACTCACGTTGTGCAACTTCTTACCAGGCGCCCCAGCATTCGCTGGAAAACATATCTAGCAGTAAAGTAAACACCAACTTCTTTAACACACCATCACATAACAGTCAGATCATGAGTCACACAAACAGCTTGTCGTACTCATTTCTCAAAAACACACAACTTTTAAAGTATGATTTTGGTTCTTCCTGTTTAGCGATTGAAAGACTTACGTACACGATTAAACAAAAAAGTCATATTTTTCATAATATTTGGGATTAATTTATAATATTTCTACAATCAAGACCTGATCTCCTAACTCCTTAAATCTAACATATATCAAATAAAAATGTGCCTTACTTTAACTTTAACTTACTTTCATTTTATTCATTATTTATATATCTACAGAGGGCATACAGATGTAATGTGCATACTGTTTTTTTATGATGATTATTTATTTTTTTTATTAAATTTTTTTTTTTTTGGAGGGTGGGGGTTGTTGGACTTGAAAGATGTAAAAAAAAATGTTGAATGAATGTTGTTCCAAATTCAAAATTAATATTAATAAAAATGTGTTAAAAAAGTGTGAGGTTGGTACAGTAGAATTCTTAATTCTTAATCACTATTTCTTAAAGGGTTTCTGAAGTGTTATCATCCTGCGCATGGCAACAAGGCATAATATTTGTGTTATGGAGCAGCACATACGTGGTGAAAAACTTGCACATTTTGTAAAAGTGAGAGAGGGTTTTCAAAAAAGGGAAAGGAGGAAAGAAGAAAAGAGCAGAGAGAGTGAGGAGGGAGGAGGCTGGCTTTAAAAAGCTTAAGAATTTTAACAGCCTGGGAAAACAATGGACAGATGAGGGAAGTAGGGAGGAAGGGTACAATGTCAAACACGTACTACACACATATACACACACATACACACACACACGCACACACAAATGCACTCCCCATACATCATTCAGACGCCAGTGCTAAACTACAGAACAGATAGATGGTGCTGTTTAAAGTTAATATGTTCAGCCTTCTGAGGGGCCCTGACGCTCTCCGGGGACGAAGAACAAATCTGACCTCAACACTTTCTCACCAGCTTTCATCTAGCAGATTCTATCGCTCACGCTGCTTTCCCTCAGAGAGAGAGGGAGAGAGTCTAGAAGTCTGAATGATCCGTGACATCTAAACACTTTCAGACTCTTAGTTCTAGCAGTGGCCAATGAGGCAGAGAGGCATTAGTGAGGCCAAAGAGCATTCTGGGCACAACAATGTGGGCCATGGGATTGAACTATTGTTCTGGTTCGAGACAAATCTAACGTTTATGTGTGCGTGCATGTGCACACTCGCAAGGCATGCACAGACTCTAATGTCCCTCATTACTGTAAATATAGTAAAAGTGAATTAAAGGCTTTGGCCAGACATTACCACCAAGTCCAGCACAGAATCTAGGGCATCACGTTAAAAACATGATATCTTTTAAAGAATTTGTCACAATTCACAATAAGTATCTGTGTATTTATTTTTCTGAGGTTTGGAACGGACACAAAAACCAGCAAAACACAAGTGCCACATATTATAAATGCTACTGACAAGCTGCATGGTCAGTGTATATGATTTATTCAATGTCCTTCGGGCCACTGTTATACCACTTCTTACATGACCACGTTTATGTTACATTCATTTTGACTGAAGATCACGACTAAAGATAGCACACGCTCCCGAGTGGAACAGAGTAATACAATGTCTAGCCTTTCAGAATGTTCCTGTAGACCAGAAAGCGTGGAGCCAGCAGTGCTCTACATAAATGTCATGGGTGTGTCATTATTATGACTATTATTAACTTTCACAGAACACACCCACCACAGAGTCGGCTCATACAATAAGACTCACAAGATCCTCTCGGGAGGAATTGTGAACTAGTGCACGCACATACACACACACATGCAATGTGCAGGAAGTGTGAATGTGTGTTCTGTGTTTAGATAGTGTGAGCTGCGATGAGTGTGGTTGAGGATGAAGACAGACCAGGGCACGGGTCAGTCTAGAGGTAGACAGGATACACAGAGACACTCACCACTGACTCACTAAGGAAAATAACCATGCTCAGGGTCAGAGCATGTGAAACGCTGTTCAGTACATTCATTAAATTTTATTAATGGATTAATGATGTATGCACCCCTGAGAGTGATGTATTGAATTTAAATGAGTACATCATTTCACATATGGTACAATATACCCTGTTTCTTCTATTCTCTATTGCTAATACCAGTAGTTTATTAAAGTCTTTAAGTACCAGAGCAACCACTTATCAACACATTTCTGATTTTCACACAAACATCTAAATGCACTGTGAAGTTTTCACTAGTTCAATTAGTACATCAGCAGAAACCAAACTGTGCAAGGCGTCCAGCCTTCGAGCGCCAGTGAGAGCTGGGAGAGCCAGTCGGAAGGCAGTCATGTGCTGATGAAAGCTACTAAAGAGGGCAGGAGAAAGTCATCAGCCATGAGAAATGGCAGAAGGAGATCGCCAGCCACAAAATATGGCAGGAGTGATCATCAGGAGTGAAGACGACGAGAGCTTGAGTACAGCGCCTGTGCCACAAACCCTGCCTGCTGTTCTGCAGCGAGGCCACTGTATCCCAAGATCTGATCCTAGCGCCTGAGCTGTGGTGTGGTGGGGTGATGTGGAGGCGGAGCAACTAGCTCTCTTTCCTCTCTGCTCAGGCGCACCTTTAAAAGGAGTGAAGACAGAGGGAGGTGGCGAGAAGAGAGACGAGCAGCAACAAAAACACTAACGAGCTGAAAAGCTCATGTGTGATGAAAGGACTGAAAAGTCTGGTTTCAGAGCCGCTAGCAAGTGGCCAGCTTTTGATTTTGTGTAAAATACACTCTCCTGACTCAAGCGTCTTTCTCTCTCTGGCAAACTACCCACATTTACTGAGATGCATCATAGGACTTGGTCCAAAAGTACTAGTTTCTGTCTGCTGCTGTAGTACCAGTGGGGAAATACCATTATATTGCTAACTGCTGTTGTTCATACGTCGATTACTCGTCAGATAAACTTTCATTAACATACTTAAGATTTACACATTTTATACACCACTCACTCTGTCTGAACTGAACCTGCTGTTCTAGTGAGAAACTCCATTCTTTGCAAGGTTCCTGTGTGAATCATATTAACTCACTTTGTCAGACTCTTTAACACTTCCAGTATGCAGTGAATCATGCAGGCGACTTGCATTTCTGCTAGTGTCTGCTGCTTTGGTTCGTCTTGTTGCTGACTTTGGCCTTTGGGCTGAAGGGTGTGTTTCTTTTTGTGTGGAGGGGATTTTCGGGTGGAGAACAACAGGGGTATCAAGCCCTCACATAAATCTACAGACCCTTACGTTTTACACACCTCTCCAAAAATAAACAGCCTGGACTCACAAACACAAAACCCTGCCTGTGGGCACATGTTACAGCGGAACATCAGGAAAGGGTTAAATCTCATTAAATAAACCAAACCGCTACCTCAGTCTGCAACTTTACTGTGTGTGTGGCTAGCTTAACTGCAACCCTTGCCTTCACATAGCCTGCTACAGGAGTTTACAACCCATAACCACTGGAATACGTGAAGAAACCAGTAATTTATTTTAACCTTAATGTATATGTGTGCGTTTGCGGTGTTTAGAGCTCGTCTACATCATCATCATCTGATGAAGAGAACAACATTTGGTGAACTAACAATCAAAAACAAACAGAACAGAGATTCCCCAGACCCGTCCAGTCATGGCTTAATACTGCACGGACCACGAGCTTGGATTTCTTTAAGGGAAGATTTTACTCTGAAGAACATTCTGGAGAACACTCTGAAGAACTCTCTGAGGAACAATGGGTTTGCTTCTCACTCACTGCACTCTCAGAGGCTGTGTGTGTTTGGCGGTTAGGGGACGATTTCTGTAAGCCGTGCCAAACCACCGGAGAGCGCTTTGAAGATCCCTGAGTAACGTTAAACTTGCTGCTGATGCTGCTGAGGTTGGGACATGGCTGGTAACACACTGTAGCAGGAATGAAGCACGGCCGTCTGCAGATTCACGCAGCAGGCTGTGTACGCAAGTGCGCTTTCCATCAAACGTTCAGGGACTTTTTGAAATGTTAGTCATAAATGAGCAAACTGAGTAGAAAGCTGTTGAAACAGAAAAACCGCTACAGTGAACAAACAACTGATAATAGAGTTCTTTGGGAGCAAAGCCAAACCCCACATATTTCATCCCCTTGTTATGACGTCAGCTCCCATTAGCACGCAAACCAAATATGTGCTTTTAAGAATGGTTGGGAAAAGAATACAAATCAATATTTAGTAAGAAAGCATTGAGTGTGTTTACATGCACTTGATAGTCTGATCACTTCTGTCTGAGTGGTTACATAAACAGCATGCTCTAATTTCTTATATCATATAAGTTATCTTATATATAAGTTTAGAAATCTGATTAAGGAATTCAATAAAGAGAACTGGATTTTAGCTCAGTGAGAAAATTTCCTCAGTACACGTGTAGCAATAAAACACGTCTGGAACAACACTGAGACCTACATGCTTGAAGAAATTAAGGATTTAACCGTCCTTCATCGTTTAGATGATGTTTGTTCATATTTTAGGTAAAAGTGACTCGATGACAGTAAGTTTACGTCTAATTCTGTGAGTGTATTGGCTGGCTGCAAAGAAGAAATCCACTCATGTAGACCTTGAGCTTACATCATCTGATTACTGAAGTGCATGTAAACGCGGTAAATGTACTAGTCACAAAATCAGATTTTCTGCAGTTATCAGATTATTAAGTGCATGAAAACGCATGAACATAAACATGAAGCTGCTGTATATTATTTATTAAGTATAAATAAAACCTTTACTAAACCGTAAACTAAACTTTTAAGCCTAGAAAATTAAACGCTACTTTGAAAACTAGGACAGGCAGCATATTTACAGCTACCATAAAACTAGAACCACATCCTACATTTATCTCATACTTAGTTTTTTCTATGAAGTCCATTTATAATATTTGTATACAATTATGTACTAAAAATGACTACAAGGCCTTTTCCCACCTCTCTTTATCGCTTAAAACAATGTTTCTGTTACAGCCTTTAAGACTGATATATGTTAAAATCATCTATTCTGATTGGCTGCCCTGAATTCTGCTTTATTCAAAAAGCAGTTCAGGTCAAAACACCCCTTTAAAACTTCAACAGGAGCGGGTGGGATGAAGCTGTTGTGGACTAAATAGGTGAATATACCGTCGCTGTCCAATGCAAAACATGCAGCTCAATTTTAGTCAATTTTCCATTTTCTACATCATTTTGAATGTGACAGCTGCTCTTTACATTGTGTAAAAATTTCATGATGAATGGATCAAAAGAAATGCTCCAAAAAAAAAATCTGGTTCCATTGACTTACATTAAAAGTTATTTTTGGCCTCTCCTGTAAAGTTACTATTTTGGAAATACTATATAAATGAACTGCTCATAAGCATTTTTTACATATGGCCTATATACAGTAGATTGAGGGATGAATAGTATACTATGTTTTACACTATGATGAACTCTTCAATCGTATAACACTGAGAAACGATCAGACGATTATCTGTGCAGAAGAATTCTCTGTACCTTCTTATAGTACCGCACACTGGAACTGCAAAGTGGGTGGAGGGGAAAGTAAACCTCTGCTATTAATGATCAGGGGGAAAAAACTCACCTCTGTTATGTGAACTGATTTTTTAGCAACAAGCGATGGTTGTGCGTTTTGCTTCGCTTGCACCCTCGGTATAAAATTTCTGCAAACACTTCTCTTTTTTCTTTTCCTTTCTGCTTTTTCCTCCTTCTCCTTTCCTGTCTCCGCTCTCTCTCTCCTTTCTCTCTCCATGTAACAGATCTCTCTAAATAGGCCTGTCCGTTTGCCCTCACGCTTGGCTGGATGAAACTGGGCTTTGAACACTATTTTTAGCGCGCGGTTTTGGAGAAAAGTGCACAAACACATTTTTCCACCACCGCCACACACAAACTCTGTAAATCCTCCTCCTCTGCTGCAGCGAGCTTCAGAAAGAGCAGGAGCCGCGGTAAGCGCAAACCAACAAACACACGCACGCAAGCAAACAGAGCTAGCATACGAGTTATAGAGCACAATCTCTCGGAGAGTTCGTGTTTCTCTGACTCATGCTCCAGCCCACCTTGCTCCCAGGGTCAACACACAGAGCTCATTACCTCTAGCGGTCAGGAAAAGAGCTGAGGTTATGACACCCCGAGGGCTCTCAGCCCATGACTAGGGTTGGGTGATGTCATATGGTGTGCTGTACTCGGTCCCTTAAACGCACCCACTCAGGCTCAACCCATGACACCACACGAGCAACAGAAATCTGCTAATGCTGTCGAAAGCAGTGCTGAGTTTCAAGAGAGAAGTGAAGACTCTGATTTCTTAAGAAACTCAGACACTTTCATTTCCCAGAATACCTTGACGGCACTTCTCCTGAGTCAGAGGAGGCTCATAAATGAACAGACAACATTGAATATTGATTATATAAGCAATTCGGACTAAAAAATATACATTAAATATCAATTGTTACTATTTAAACTGTGTTTTCTATAAATTGAGCTATTTTCTAGGCTAAGAAGACCAGCATATATTTTTTAAGCACGAGGTTTGAATGCTTAACACAGTTAGCCAGCATACCAGTTATTTGTGGTTGTGATATCTTAGCACATGGATGTTTGGCGGCTTCTGATTAGTCCAATTCTAAAAGCAGTTCACAAGCCCCATGTTATTAAGTCAAATGTCTCTACTTGAAGCTTGCAGTGCATCCATATTGCTATTGTTGGACGCTATGAAAATTGCACTCGTTCAAATACGTATAAAAATGTTTAATAGAATGTTTATTAGCCCCACTAGTAACTGTGTATTTTGTTCATTTTTATAAGTGAGTAATAACAAATGATAATAAATATTGCATAGCTTTTTAAAGGCTATATAAATGAACCTGGATGCCTTTAAGCCTTCTTTAAAACAAAAACAGAAAACATGTTGCCAAGTTATAGTATACCTATACAACTAACTCTTTTTTCAAAATATAATTCAACTTCTTTTCAATGTGGCACAACATGACACATGATTTAAGGGTAACCTACCCGGACAAGAAGAAAAGAAAAGAGTAGCTGATAATAAAAGACAGCAGCAGATTGCTTACCTTTCTGGGCTTCACTTTGTCCTGGTAGTCATACTGAAAGATGCCCTTATAACTTAACCCCAACCACCATGGGATCCCCTGCTTGTCCTGAGAGACAGAAAGAGAGAGCGAGAGAGAAAGAGAGAAAGGGAAGGGTGGCGAAAACGACGTCAGTATTTGATGGTAGAAACATCACACAGAAAGGCCGATGTTATCACCTAACACCTTCGCCCAGCCGGGGAACGCGCGTGCCAAACAGGGTCGTGAAAAATGACGTGTAAGAGGCGTGACACAGAACAGAGTGAGTGTGTACGCATGTGTGTGTGTAGACTGAGGCTAATGTTGATAAATTTACATACACTTACGAGGCAGAGAGAGACCCACCTTAACCGCATAGTAATGAACTCCATATGTAGGCAGCGACTCCACTATACTCATATAACTGAGAGAGAGAGAGAGAGAGAGAGAGAGAGAGAGAGAGAATAAGGTATCACACAGAAATGCCTACACATTACAGCACAGCTGCCCCAAACTTGCATATCACTGCTGTCATATCAAAACTCTTAGTTACATAAAGACAGGTTTATATCATATGGAATGCAATCTCCCAACATTAATGTTAGTGATGTTAGTGATTAACTGATTAACCACTGAATGTCATAAAAAACCCAAACAATCAGTTTAAAAATAAATATTTCATTTCCATTAACTAATAGTTGCTATTTGAATATGTGGGTTCATCGTTCAACTTGAGGAAAGTCTTTGACTTGCACACAGTTTCCTCTATGCAGTCCTACAAAAACATTGTGCACAAGAAAAAAATGTGGTGTTCAGCTCAACTTTTTTTCATCAAAGATGTACCACACTGGGAAACATCCACAAGCAGTAAGACAGAGAACAATTTATCCGTGTTCTCAGAGAAAAGGTGTGATGCACAGTTGTGTAAGAAAATCTCACATGGGTGCATTAATATAGGCTTTATCTGATGTGTCCACTCATAATAAGTATATTACAACAGCTTCAAACATTTCTCAGCCATCCAGACTTCATAATCCTAAAATTACCACTTTATGACTGATATTTTAAAGAGCTGAAGCCTTGAGATTTATCGATGTATTGATTCTCAAAAACACAGTATCGAGACACAGATTCCTGGCACACAGTGAATCACTGTGTGTTGTGTTGAAACCTCTGACCACTAGATGGCAGTGTTGTAATCCATTTTCAGCTCCAACATTAACAAGCAGCACAAGGGTGCAATGCTATTGTAAACATTGACAAACCTGTTCATATAGTGGTGTATTTTAATAGTAGGATCGGAACAATCACAATATATTACTTTGTCTGCAGTATCGCAGTATATCGTGATATACTGAATCGTGACCGCTGTATCACAATGCGTATTGTATCGCCAGGTTCTTGCCAATACACAGCCCTAATATATATAGTGCATCAGTATCAAGCAAAGATCTTTCCACTGATCCTGTAACCAGCACTTCTCATATGTAATCACTGAAGCCTTTAGTTGAAGCCTTGATATATATATATATATATATAGTGCATCAGTATCAAGCACAGATCTTTCTACTGATCCTGTAAGCAGCACTTCTCATATGTAATCTTTTAAATAGTTCCCTTTATGTAAACAGTTAGTCTTGTTGTTATTCAGTCATTCTTTCTTACTTGACAATAGCCTGGCCCCTGGACTGTCCACTCAGCTTCTTATAGTGCTCAATGACTCGGTCCTCACTGCAAAAACACACATACAAACACGCTGGGGTTATGGATGACAGTTTTGTGGCAGGGGGATCATGAGAATGTGGCTGTCAGCCTGTTTAAATTCCACAGCAGAGAGAAACAGAATACAGATGCTGGGAAGAGAAGTGAAACCAGAAACCAGGAACGGAGATAAGTTCAAAAGCTCAAAGAGCTGTCTGCAAGTCTGCACAGTGTGTGAGTGCGAGTATGAGGGTATGAAAGTGTCATCTGCATTAGGGAATCTGATTCTGTATAGCAGCAGAACCTCGACGTTTGCGAGTCTTATCTGAGCTAAATTAGACCACAGTTAACCTCTGCATGTGCGTTTGTGTGTCTGTTCCTCACCAGTAAGCGAGTGACGGGTGCTCCTTCAGTGCCTGCGTAGGCAAAGCAGGCAGCTTCTTTAGGTCAGAGCGTGTGACATCGTTACTGTAATAGAAAACACAAAAGTGTCACATTATAATCTATACAAACTTCCCACAATACACTGATAATCACACCAAACAAGTGAACCATCATGACTTCTTTACAGTTCCTATACTACTCAGCATAACTGTAATGGACGCTTATACACAAACAAACCAGTTACAGTTACAAAAGTGTTACATTTATACGAAGCAGTCAGGTAACACTGTGTAAAGGTATATAGTGGTGTATGAATGAAATGTGAATATATGAGGTAGCGGAGAGAGAGAGAGAGAGAGAGAGAGAGGGTCAGTGTGTGTAACGTAATACTGTTTATTCTCTGCATTCCATTTCCTTCCATCTGTGTCTGTTCCCAGGCCTCCCGCCCCCAAGCTCGTTCATTCACTCTCTCTCTCTCCCTCTCTCTCTCTCTCTCCTTCTCCTACTCTCTCTCTCTCAGGGGTGGCTTTCAGTGACATTCTGATACAGACTTTGATACTATAATAGTGAGTACATGTTATTTAAGGTCCTTCAGAAGAGCACAGTCATTACCTCGTGAAGTCTCCTTTGGCTTCCTGAAAGACAGAGACCGAGACCGAGGTTAGGCAACACCAGATCAGTGGGTTCAAGTGTTTACACACCTCCTATATGTGAGCATGAGGTCTGCACAGACATGTAAACGAGGTCCAAATCGGAACCAAAACCACAACTAGGCCTGATTGCCATAGCAAAATCTAAAAATGTGACCCGGTCGCACCCACTAACATTGGATTAGCTCAGATATGATGTTACAGCAGAACAGCTACGACTCCAGTAAATGTGTTGATGAAGAGATGACGCACCAAGCCTCCTGCTGTCATACCTCAATATACTATGAGATCTAATCAGTACATGGCTAGTATTCTTCTTATCTGATGTAACCACCGGGTCATAATTGAATTTGAAAGTTTTCTTTCAACAAGATCTTTGGAAAAACCTTCTTTGATGGTCCACTGTACATGTATAGCTCAATGTAACACTCAACTGAACATGTATTAAATACAACTGAACCTGAAGTTAACCTACAAAAATTCTTTTAAATCTATCCAGAAATCTAAACTGCTACATAAATCTACTCCTGAACCCAACACTAACCTTAACTTCAAAACCTACACCTTGTCCTACACCCAACACTAACCTCCAGGTGAAACTTACATCTACTCCTAAACCTAACACTAACCTTCAGGCATAGCATACACCTACTCCTAAACCTAACACTAACCTCCAGGTGAAACTTACATCTACTCCTAAACCTAACACTAACCTTAACTTCAAAACCTACACCTACTCCTACACCCAACATTAACCTCCAGGTGAAACTTACATCTACTCCTAAACCTAACACTAACCTTCAGGCATAACATACACCTATTCCTAAACCTAACACTAACCTCAACTTCAAAATCTACACCTACTCCTACACCCAACACTAACCTCCAGGCAAAACTTACATCTACTCCTAAACCTAACACTAACCTCCAGGTGAAACTTACATCTACTCCTAAACCTAACACTAACCTTAACTTCAAAACCTACACCTATTCCTATACCCAACATTAACATCCAGGCAAAACTTACATCTACTCCTAAACCTAACATTCACCTCCTAAATACTAACCATAATGATTATAAAGTATTACTTAAAAAGTTTATTAATAATTTTACTAATAATATCTGTAGATCATCTAAAGACCTATAAAAAGGACCAATAAAGTGTAACTGGATAATGTTTTTAAATTTGTCTATGGTAACCCTAAGACTGGCTATGGTGTACACATACCAGACTACGCTACCAAGTGAAAGCATGTTAAGCTCTTTTTATGTTTGCAGTAATAAAATCTAGAAATATATCAGTTATATATCATATACCATGACCACACACAGTCTTACCTGCAATATGTAGGAGGCCAGTTCAAACACTACTTCACTGTCCACCTCTATGAGCTCCTATGAGAGAGAATATGTGAAATATGCATGAATAAAATATGAGCATGGAGCATGTCAGCATTTTACTGCTCCATCTATCTACAGGTTGTTAGGGATGTGCTGTGATGTGCTCAAAACACAACCTACAACAGTTAAAACATCAATTAGATAAAAGAAGCAGTACAACTGAAAATGAAATAGAAAAGCAGCACTATAGAATATGTTGTTTGTCAAAATAAATAAAAGCATTGCTGAGTCATGCTACAATACAGTATGTGTATGCTGTTGCGAGTCGCCCTGTACCCTGAATTAGTCATTTTAAAATCAGAGGTGATTCAGGTTTTGGTGGATTTCGTTTCTTAGACCACTTCATATGTGTTTATGTACAAACGGCACACGCGCACGCTCAAAAAGAAGGTAAGGCTTGATATCTAGGACCAAAATATTCTCCCAAATGTTGAGTGCAATTAGATATTTCCACCAAATCTTACATAGTGCAGCTTTAAACAGTGTTTCAAAACACAGAAATACAGCAAGGTGGTAACAATAAAATAAATACTGTAAATCAAAATCGATGTAGAAATATAAATGTAAGTGATACATCAGACTGTGTGTGACTCCAATCCTGCCTCCTGTTGTTTGTATTTTTATGTGGTTTATCTGCTTACTTTATCATTTAGCTCTGTTTACTGTTTTGCTGAGTAATCACACACACATACATCAGGGGGTGTTAATCACCACAGTTCACTCCACATGCCAGAAACAATACAGAGATAACACCAGCACCATAGGAGGCTAGGAAATGTCAGGAATTCCACTCTACCAGTATGTGTTCACTGGAAACCTCACCTTGCTGCGTCCTATTCACTTCAATGGAGAGCTCTGCAGCACATTGTGGTGCATGATGGCTTGCTGTGGCTAAAATCTGCGTCACCGTGTGGCGAATAAGTTCAGAAGATTTTAACTTTATGTAAACGTACACGGCTGCCGCACTGCATTCTCTCAATCAGACACTGGCGGACTGGTCTTCGCTACAAATGGCAAACAAAACATTAAACTTTCTCTGCGGGTAGAGAGGAGCAACAGCAGTCCCCTGTTTCTTATGTGAATCTATGAAAGTTTAGCCAGACAATGGAAATAAATGATTTCACCCATAACTGTTGTCAGTCAGGATGGGGAGGGAACTGGATGTAGTTTATAGGGTTTGAGAGAGAAGGTAAAATTAAAACCATACAAAGCTTCTAGGATAACCTGCTGAAATAGCTATATTGCTTGTGAGAAATAACTTTTGGCTTGTGCCTTGTCTTGTGTGCACTGTATCAGATAGTTTACTGCTCCTCATATGCTCAATAAGCTTACTTCATTTTTGGAGCGAACACTAATACGCCCATCAGCAGAGAGCAGAGAGATCCAGCATGGCAGAATCTGGCAAGTGGGCATGTCCCATGTGTGACAACTTAAATACCCACTTTAATACTATTACAGTTAAAGCTACCTTTCTCATAGCAAAAAGAAAGATTTCTGCAGTCTGACTAGAAATATGTAGTAAATTATTTAGTCAGTCAAAGGCTGAAGAGATTAGTTAGAGAAGTTGAATGGAATAAAGAATATTTTAATAAATATAATAAAACATCATCTAACTTTATATAAAAACATCTGTCTAGGAAAACTAGAAGGCCTCCTTAAAAGTCTTTCACCTTCACAGAAAAAAACATCCTGAATTTCCATCCATGCTTCTTAGCCCATTTCCACTTTTACCCTGGGGTTATTGCTCAGACTGCCCTCTAGTGGAAGAACAAAGACACTGCAAGACCCACCATTCGAGTACATGTAATAAAGCCAACCAAGCCAACATACGCTCTTGCTTTTTCAAACCTTAGACCATGTGCTAAACGATAGCCATAAACAGTCTGTACATTGAGAAAAAAAATATATAGTTACAATTAATTAATTAATAAATGAGTCCAAAAAACTGAACATACTTATTTGTGTACAACAGGAGAGGGCTTATAAAAAGAGATTACCTTATAAATGCAGGACTTGGCATTGAGAAAGAACAGCTCAATGGTGGCATTGTCCTTCAAGTAAGAGATACTCTCTATATAAAACCTGTAAAGAGCAAAGACACAAACATAAAGAAACACTGGTTACATATCACAAAGCATAGTTAAAACATCAGAGTTCATTTACATTTTGAAACCTAGTCTGTGCAGTGTCTACATGACCCACCAGGGGTCACCCACCCTCTCTTTTCTCCAAAAAGTACCAAAACTGAGGTGTAGAAATATGAAATGTCTAGACTGTTATACAATCAATATTTACTTGTCCATCATTTCCACTACTTTAAGTTACCATTAAGAATTAAACAAAACCAAGTGAAAATTATGGAATAAAAAGTATTAATTAATTAACAAGTGTTAAAAAGGTGGGCTCTGTTAACATCCTCTCTGTTAACTCACATCTATGTTGATAACCTATTACTATTTATGGCTGTGTAGCTCTTTTTAATGTCAAAAGTATATGCGATTTGTAAATGTCAAAGGAAGTTGAGTGTGCTTCCTATATTAAGGATGTGTGTTTTATATATATATATATATATATATATATATATATATATATATATATATATATATATATATATATATATAAAGCAAGCATAATGATGCAGTGACCTTAAAAGTGACAGTTGATAAACAAAAACACTGAAATGCAGACACTAGAATACAAAATCCTAGAAGCTTTAAGTAAGTGGTGTGCAGCAATAAGTAGGGTGGTTGAGGACACTGAAGCTTTTTATTAGAAGAAGAGTAAGCTGGACAGAGAGCGCGAGGGAGAGAGAGTGAGATGATTAAAAGTGTATTGGCGGCTGCTTTAACAGCAGATGTGAGTGAGAAGGGAAGAGAGTCTCTTACATGCATCAAAGACTTAAGCTCCTCTCAATCAATATCCCAATCAAGAGTCCAGACCAGGATTACACACACACATACGACCACAGAGCACTCACACTTTGTCTTTGCAGTGGCCACTTCAGTTGCTGTTACCGTTAAAATGACTTACATATCATCACTGTGTTTGTCCACTGAAATTATCAGATGAAAAAGTGCCTGGAACACCATTCAGTTCCATTAACGCTTGTTTAAAGTAAAGTAAGTTTTTTCTTTCTTCTGTAACGTTACCATTTTGGAGGTTTACGAGATTGGATCTATCTATCTATCTATCTATCTATCTATCTATCTATCTATCTATCTATCTATCTATCTATCTATCTATCTATCTATCTATCTATCTATCTATCTATCTATCTATCTATCTATCTATCTATCTATCTATCTATCTATCTATCTATTACATCTATTTTTACATGTTTTGAACACGCCAATAGTCGCTTACATTGTGTGCCAATTTCATGACGAATGGACCAATAGGAGTGCTACAAAATAGCTTGGAAAATTCTGGTTACATTGACTTACATTAAAAGTACAGTATGTTTTTGGTGGCTCCTGTAAAGTTGCGATTTTAGAGATACTTGTTTTTCATTGGACACCGACGATATATATATCATCGCTGTCCAATGAAAAACATGTATCTCAAATTTTGTCGATTTTTAGTTTTCTACATCATTTGAACACGCCAATGGTCATTTACATTGTGTGAAAATGTCATGATGAATGGACCAATATAAATGCTCCAAAACATCTTGGGGGAAAATTCTGGTTCCATTGACTTACATTGAAAGTAAAGCATGTTTTTTTCTTCTCCTGTAAAGTTGCAGTTTTGAAGATACTTGTTTTTCATAGTACAGCGATGATATATATATATATATATATGTATATATATATATATATATATATATATATATATATATATGTACATGTTTATCACTGTCACTGGGTTATCAGCGCAGGCCTAGCCCGAGCTTCAATTTATTCAGCTTCACAAACATTAATATCCTGTGTCTGTTTAGCTCCTGATATAAAAAGTGCGCGCATGTGTTTGAGTACGCTCTGAACACACACACAGGGACTGAAGAGGTACAAAGCAATACAGAAGTACCAGCTGCTAAACCCTCTGAGTATGACTACATTCACATAAACACAAACACAAATATAACGCTGGTGTCAGGTGTGTGTGTGTGTGTGTGTGTGTGTTTGTGTGAATGCGGGCGCTCTACACAATGAAAACAATAAAAGCCCAAGAGGGGCAGACGTACGCTGAATGCAAATACACACACACACACACACACACACACACACGGCTACAGCTCTCATATATTTATGATATATACTATTACACTGCTCTGTGTCAGATATGCTCTGAATAAAGAAATGCATAAAGCTCATTAGCACATTGTTGCCTCGTCTGCCTAAGCAGTCAATACAGTCTGAATGACGCACTGCCGTTGCCATGACGCCGAGATTAATGAGGGTGTTAATGAAAGAAACAGCAGCTCATGATTGGCCGACGGCTCCCACGGCGACCAGTTAACTCCGAGGGTCAAAGTCATTTTATAGGCGCTCATGTTTTGCGTCTGTTGTAATTGACCCTGTTAATGTGCGATAACCAAAACATGCACACGCACACACACACACACCCAGACCCCAGCGGACCACTTCACTGTCAGAGTGTGAAGTGTTTCCACTCAACTGCATCTCATCTTATGCCAATTAACTAGAACTGTACTTTCTGTATGATGTGTGTGTTTTTCTTACACCCCACACCTCTCAGAGCAGCCAGACTACGAGAGAAATGCCACTTTGAGAAATACAATTTGTTAGTGTTTGTTTACGCAGTACAACATAACAGCTGTGATTTGGTAGCAAGCGCAGGCCGGAAAGAGCTGCTATCAGATAAATCATTGTTAAACTGAATTGCAAAATATCTAAATATCTAAAATAACACCCTTAGGATCTTTTCATTTATAGGCAAAAATACTTTAAATACTCAAATATTAGTTTACTATGTTAATATTAATTTCTTTATTTATAGATGCTTTATCCTTATTTAAGTCACAGAAACTGTAGCGCATATAGCAAAACACATTTAATCAGAAAACGCATTGAAATAAAATAGTTACTGTAAACATATGCAGATGTTTAAATTACAGCAGTCTTAGTTGAAGGCACTGTAAATCCCTGCTAGGCATCCATATCGCCACTGTCCAAGAAACAATGCCTAAGAAATCATCCGGATGATCATGAAACAGCTCAGTGCTAGTACACCATACAGACACAAAAGGTTTGATGAATCATTTCCAGTATGTATGTATACTGATCCTTCTCAGGGAACAGCTTGGTACGCTCCATTCCACGGTGGCTGATGTCAGTTTATTTGTATTACAACAGGTATAGACTAGTACTACATTAATGATGCATACTAGATATATTCTGAATCGCAATAACAAACATACTAACATGGCAGTTAATTAAGAACCATAGTACACAGTACTGTTTTAGAGTTGATTTTTACAACAGCACCAATAAGCATTTGAAGTGTGTAAAATGTTGTGATGGGTGCCGTTGAGTGCTTTGGGTGCTGCTTCCTGTCTTGGAAGTCCCTCAGTTTTATTCCCCATTACTATTGTTAGTATTGATATACTTTAATGGAAAGTTTAAGATTTACAAAACTGAACATATAGTAAAGTCCTTATATGTCAGCATGTGAGTTAATACTTTTATAAAAGTTTTCATTTTGTTTCTCTACCGTGGTAGTTGCATGCAATAGTTCTGATACAAGAAAGCTGCAGTCTTATCTTAGCATGGCTGTATTTGTGGGAAGCTTTGAATTGTTTTCACAGCAGGGGCTTCACATCCCTCCCCTTTCACCCCACACTGCTTGCTATCAGTTCAACACAGAGTCACAACATTTCACAGAGAGAGACAGCAGTGTCCGAGTTCATCTGATAACTAAATTATGGTGGAAAACATTTGATTTGATTAGAGTACAGTGCAAATAAAGACAACACAATACCTGTGAGTAAAAAATCATCTGTCTAGTTTATATTTAGTTTATTAGTCATGTTGAGGTTGTTGGAAGCTTCTCATAGGATTATTTAACTCATTTCTAGATGTTTCACCTAAAATCATATAAAAACATCTAGAAGCAAGTTAAATAATATTCCAAGAAGTTTACAACAATCTCAAACTATTAGATATATTACTTAAATATACCATCATTTTACTTTAATTAAAACATATCAGATATCTGATTTCTATTCCACTATTGGCACGGCCATTAAAGGTCCTGCAGAAAGAAGTTTGAAGGCCACTGCTTGTGTGTGTGCCCACATGAGTGTGTACAGATGTACGAGTGTACAGTTGTACTCACCTAACGCAGAAGTAGAGAACGATGGGGCCGGATTTTTTGGGGAATTCATGTTCCAGAACACGTCTGTCCAACTGCAGCCAGCTGAAGTGGCCCCTACAGAGCAGAGAGGACACAAAAGATGAGCATCCCCCCACGCTAGGCCCACACCCTCATCTCATCTGCATACACCATATACAGTCTCATTAAGACACGCAAACAAGCAAACATCAAATACTATCATTATGCCATTATGTGTATTCATTCAAAAATAGCACTCAGCAATTAGTGCTACAATAGCAATTAAATACTTACTGATTGGGAAAGTAAGAGCCCGAGGCAGAGAGAGTGTCTGTATGTGTGCTTGACAGCGAGACAAAAAACAGCAGAGGAAGCAGCCGTTGACTTTATTAGCATGTCCCTGGCGGCGTGCCGTCTCAGAAACGAGGGCTTGTTCTGCAGTCAGGGTCAAAGGTCGCCTCACTATATTTCAAAATGTTTCAAAAGTACAAATACCACAGTCCCCTAGAGTGAGCTTGCACGGCTGCACAGCCTGCAGAACGTGTGTGGGTGGCTTTGTGTGTGCACTTTATATGTATGTATGCGTGTGTGCGTGTGTGTGTGTGGGGGGGGGGGTACATGTAAGTGTATAAATACAACTAGAAAATGTCACACAGCAGTAAGCTGGGTTGAGTGAGAATGAGATCCCAGATGAGAAGACTGGGAGGAGGTGAAGGGCATAGAAACGGGGCTCAGAACAGATCTGAAGCATTTTAAGATATTAAAAGCATCCTCGCATCTCCCAGAATGGGACCAAAGTGATTCCTGCTCTGTCTGCTATCTTAATGCTATTGGTGTTGAAAGGAATACTCCAGTGTTTTTGCCAAAATGTCTATCTATTCCATCTGTAGCATATGGTCAGTTGTCATGGACAACAATCCACTAAGACATCATGAAATTGTAATGCAAAACTGGGACAATCGGTTTTTACTGCTTCAGCCTCTGCTCACTGTTATCTCTTATAATAGTATAACAGTGTCAAGTCAATAAGTTTTAAGTTATTGTACTAAGTACAGACAAACACATTTACATTACTGTCGGACTGTACATTACAGATGTGACAGCTCGGGTTCAGTAATGCCTTTATTAGTGATGGTTAAATCTTAAGGCTGAAGCATTTCTATTAGAAGAACAAAAAACATAAACAAATGCACTGAACTGAAATGCATTCCAGTAGAATTTATTTATGTGCTGGATGGCAGATTGTGCCTGGGCTCTAAGTGCTCCAACAGGCTGAGAAACTACAGATAGTGGTAGGTCATCAAGTATAATGAAGTTGAGCAACTTCTCTGTAATCCCTTTAGCCTTTAGGCTGTCTGCTGAAGTTTATTGTGTTTCTGGAAAGCATCAGCCCGAGTCTTCTGCCTGCTGGTATCTACCTGTCTGTCCTTTCTGAAAGACTCTCCTGGTACTCTTTCACGTAGAACCAGGTGTTTAATTAACTTGTTGTGTTTTAGGACACAACTGTACTTCCACGTCTGTCTGATATTTGGTGAGTCGATAACATTACAATTGATACTGATATAGGACCCAATCAGATCCATCTCTACCCTTCATGCTTAGTAATAAATATTTTAACAAGATCTACACATCATCCCTGTACATTCGTAAATCCTAATGTAAGTTAATGTAACAAGATTTTATTCTGAGGCCATTTTTTACCATTTCATAATGAACTTTTGACACTGAGTAAACGTCAGCCGTCATTTTGCGAAGTGTGGACCACTTAAGGCAGGGCGAGGAAGAGGAACTCGAGAAACTTGGGCTGGAGTTCTGGGTGGCTTCGGTTGCTGAGGCTTGAAGCCAGACCCCCCCTTGCCAAGCAAAGAGTGAGTAAGATTTTGGAAGAGATGGAGGAGTTAGGGAGGTGGTGGGGTGCGAATTACATCACAAGATGGTGAGAGCAGAGGAGTGGTTTATATAGAGCACGTAATGATGGAGAGGAGGAGTTTGGGCATGGTCCTTCTCCCAAACTTAAGGTATTTTATAACAAGGTTTTGTTCTGACAGAGATGACATGCTGTATCAGTCTAGGACAAACTCACGTGTCATCTGTGTAGGAGATTCCAAAATACTCTTTCTCCTTCAGATTGAAGTGGGATGCTACCAGGTCCAGGAGATCCTTCGCCATCAGCTTGGGCTGAGTGAGAGAATGAGAATAAGAGTGAGACGTGACACTACTGAGTTTGAATAAACACATTAAAAAAATCTGCCGTTGCACAGTTTCTGCTCTGTGTGTGCGTGTGTGAGAGTGAGTGAGTGTGCGCACACGCATGCTTGTGTGTGGTTAACCATACATGTGTCACCTGGGCAGTGTTCAGAAACAATGAAAATCCACATCCCAATTTCTTCCTCAGTAATGTTTACTAACACAACCAGTAGACCTCACAGCAAAGCCCACACAGTAACAAAAGCCTGGCTGCTTCATACTCACACTGGAACGTCAAACACATCATGGAACATCAAACTCACTCTGGAATATCAAACAAATTATAGAAAACCAAACTTACTCTGGAACATCAAACTCACTCTGGAACAACAAACTCACTCTGGAAAACCAAACTCACTCTAGAATATCAAACACATTCTAGAACACCAAGTCATTATAAAGCATTAAACTCATTCTGGCACATCAAACTTACTCTAGAACATCAAAAGACATGTACAGTATCAAAGTCACTCTAGAGTATCAAATACAATCTAGAACATCAAACACATTCTAAAGCATCCACTTATTCTATTATATCTATTGTAGGGCTGCACCTAACGATTAATTTCTTAATCGATTAATCTAAAAAAAAAAAAAAAAAAGTCCCAATTAGTCGATTAATCTAACAACTAATGTGAGTGTGTTAGGAATTAAATTTTGTTTTATTTTGTTATGGATTTGTAACCAGTGGATGATTTTGAACGTATAAAAACGCATGGCCATTCTAGACTTAATGTATTAAAGGTTACCTTAAACGCAGGTGATCTATAAATGGTTAAAAAGACTAAAAGTCTACGCTCTGACTGAACCTTCAGAGGCACAAATGACACGTAGCCTACACGCCAGAAATCAGACAGTTTGTGGATTATATAGGTTGCAGAGAGCCGTCTGAGAAGCAGCTACGTGTGTTTTAAAGCTACTGCGCCTTAGGTATCTACACTGGACGATTAAGAAATGGTTATCAATGAGAGTTTTCTAGTGACTACTACGGAAAGAAACATGTTACATGTGTTAATAATATTAAAATAATCTGCTAAGATAAGAAAAACAAGTAAACCGGTGCTGTCTTGCTGCTTTGCACTTTAGGTGCTCATGTATAGCAGTTGTACTGTTGTGATCATCTCCACTGTGCAGAGCTGGCAGAGCACCACACTGTTGTGTTTCTGTGGGAAACACTCCCACAACTTTAGATGCACACGAGTGATTGTTTGTAGCTACAGCTTGTGCTTCTGATAAATCCATGCTTTTAGTAGCAGCGACCATCTTTGCGATGCATCGATGCATGTTACACTAATTGATGTAATTTCATAATTGATTGCGTTGACGCGCCACCCCAGCCCTGCTCTATTATTTTCCATTTTTGGCATAGTTTAGCAGATAATTCCAGAATAAAGGGTCCAGTAGAAACGCTCCAAAACTGCTTGAAATAGAGTTATTTAAATAAATTTAGAAGTTGAGAAAGTTGTGACTCTCTGCTGTAGTTACCATTTTTCTGTTCGGTGACGACATGCAGCTTAATACTAGGCTGCGGCACAGTTTGAGATTTCTCTAGTATATATTTAATGCAACATGGATTGTCTACTCATGCCCTAAACATATATACACCAAGCCAGGGTATATGTGTGTCTGCGTGCCATGTGTTGTCCACAGGCCTGTGTTTAAACGCTCTAATTATTGTTTCTGTTCCACACAGGCCGCTTTCAATTAACTCCACTCACACCCACACACATATACACATATGCTACACACATACACACACACACAAAATAATCATTTAAGAGAGCCAGTACGCCCAAACACACTAAAAATAACCCACAGAAATCTGGAACGAATATACTATTACAGAATTTGCCAAGAAAGAAGGGAAAAAGAAAGAAAGAATATGAGGAGAGTAGAGAACAAAAGTCACAGTAAGAGTAATCATGTTTTCTCTTTGTTTCATTTTGTTTACGTAAGACTTGGACATAAGTTGAAGAACTGATGTATTTGGACAAATATCATGTTATTATTAAAAACAACACACATTTTATGTTTCCACAGGTGCTATAAAACCTCAAGCTGTGATTGTTCATTCATTCATTCAGTCATTCATCTAAAGTGCTTGTCCTTCTAAATTGCAGTGGGGAACTGAAACCTATCTAAGCGCTCACTGGTTAGGCAGCATACGCCCTGAACAGGTCACCAGTCCATCACAGGGCAGAAACAGAGACATATAGATTTTCACACACACTCCCCACCACACCACCGTCAGACTACACAATATTCTTCTCTTTCTTGATGGTCGCGGTGGCCATAGTTAGTGGCATAGTTTTGCAATGTTTTGGTCATGACACTAGCAACACTACACGTCCTACACAATCTTAAATAAACTAATACATTCTTGAATTCATTTAAAATTAATTCTTGAGTTTCCCCTCTGGGATCAATAAAGCATCCATCCATCCATCCATCCATCCATCCATCCATCCATCCATCCATCCATCCATCCATCCATCCATCCATCCATCCATCCATCCATCCATCCATCCATCCATCCATCCATCCATCCATCCATCCATCCATCCATCCATCCATCCATCCATCCATCCATCTTTTTGGCAGGGGTCTTGTTGACACAGTTCAGCAAACCTTTACATGGGTTTGTTGTCTCTCACCTGACAGCTGCAACAGCAGAATCCCTCTTTCTCTTCACAACGTTTACAGGTGTGCACCAGACAGCGCTCTGTCATCCTATTGCTGAACGTCAAGGAACATGTCACAGGACATGTAGGCAGGAACATATGAAACATCTAGATTCTAGACTTTTTGTCAAGGTGTTGGGGGGCGACCCAGACATTACAACATGGCCCGATCCTTGTTTTTATTGATGGATATAGTTATATGGATAAATCTATATAAATTAATAAATTAATATACAGCCTCAGCTTTTGCTTGTTTCAGTTTTAATTATTAACATAGCAATAAAATCAGAAGTAAAATCTTTCCTCTTTGCTCCCACACCATTACTGAGCACACTGGACAATACAAAGTTCTACAACTACAACTGTTTGATCAAGTCTCTTTTAATGACTCAATCACATGTGAAGTCCCAAAAGTTCCCAATAATTCAAAAGAATGTTTTTAAACTGTTTTTATGAGACTGTTTGTATCCATCAGCCTCCGAGCACATGTGGAAGAGACAGTTCACTTCCTCAATTAGCTGGTGTGTGTGTATGTGTGTATTTGTGTGTTTGTGTGTGAGTCTGAGGAAGTGGTTTTTATGTAACCGCAGCTCCCAATCACTGAGTGCTTGTGGCGATGTGTGTGTATGTGTGGTTGAGAGAATGAAAAGACACTAAGCTAATACACACCACACTCCCAACTCCACGGAAAAAAGTAATGCTCTGAATTTACTTGATTCAAATGTGAGCATCGTTTCCACATGAATTGAGTATATTACATCAACAGTCGTTGCCAAAAGGAAGTAAACCAAATGACAAAACTGTCGTAAATATATTTCATGCATGTGGAAATGATGTTTGACGCTTCTGAATCAAGTAAATTACATGAGTCGCTTTCATCAGTGCATGCATGCAGATACAACTGCATGCTAAGTTTGGGCAACTCTGGACAAATATCATATTTAGTTGATTTTAGAAGTAAAAATAAATACAGCCTCTGCAGCAAACTGTACAGCATTACTGGTCAAAATTTTTAGAACACTACTGGTAGAAGTTTGAAGTACACTGCCGGTCAACAGTTTTAGAACTGTTTTAAAGTGAACTAAAACATTTGGCTGGTAGTGATCTAAAACTGTTGACTGGTATTGGTAGTCTATGTTTATACACTTTTTCATATGTGTACATATGAAATAAAATACATCATCACAGTTTTTGCCAAAATGAAAATTAGTGGTAGTGCAAAACCTTTTATTAAATTAAAAATATGTTAAGGGTCAGTGATATGGCATATATAAGATATATTCAGGACACGACATGTATTAAAATATTTTATTGTTATGAGGTTTTTTATAAGCTGCATCAGACAGCGGTTCTAGTGGAGTACTAGAATAGATTTACATGCTTTAAAAAATTTTTTTTCTAGAACTACACATCTGTATCTACCCTCTTGTTACAGCCACTGTTTCTTCAACAGCACTGTTCCCTGCCTAGTACTGCCAGTGTGCTCTCATTGGGGAGCATTGTGTTCGGGTGTGCCAAGCTTGCTGGTAGTCACTAAGGACTGTGTTATGAGATTGTGTCATCTTGTAACAGAGAAAAAACTGTGACAAGGCGTTTCAGGCAGCTACATAAAAGTGAATTCTAAAGGAGAGAGTTTCTACCTTTGGCGTGTACTTTGGATTTTAAACTTTAAACAAAAGCTACACCACACAATAAAGCAAAGGGAAACCCAGAAAAACATGATGAGTCCCACTGAAGTAAGTATGCACCAACTATACAGTTGGTTTGTGCTCTGTAAGAACTAATAATATCGATGGCATCAGAAAAATGTATTGTGAAGTAATTTATAGGGAGGCACCAATACTACTTTTTCCCTTACCGATACCAGCTTTTCAGGAATCTGCCGATACCGAGTGCCGATACCAAGTGCCGATACCGAGTGCCGATACCGAGTACCGATACCGAGTACCGATACCAAGGCTGACTTAAATGCTCGATATATGGCTATAAATCCTGATATTTATAGTGTTCCACATTTTATATGTTGTATTTTTTATGCCTTATCCTGAATAAGATATAATAACCTTGAAAGAACACAATTTACTGGTTGAGTAACTGCACATTAAAAAGTTTCAGAGCTATGAAAAAATAAAAAATGCCACGATGCAGAAACACGTGCAGCCATTTATTCAATAAGCTTCATGGTATCGGCGGTCTCTATTGCCGATACCGATACTGTATGTAAGTGCCAGTATTGACGCCGATACTGATACAGTATCGGTGCAACACTAGTAATTTAACATGATAACTATAAATATCATCATCCTAAAAATGTACACATCAGCAGCACAGTCTACCAGCATGGCACCAATTAAGCGAGGCTCAAGTTGAAGGAGGCACAAC
Source organism: Megaleporinus macrocephalus (assembly GCA_021613375.1). Lineage (NCBI taxonomy): Eukaryota > Metazoa > Chordata > Actinopteri > Characiformes > Anostomidae > Megaleporinus > Megaleporinus macrocephalus. The sequence goes on along the minus strand of CM038711.1, from coordinate 30,217,891 downwards.
TGATAACGTGTTTTAACAATATCTACGCTGCACAGATGATCATGATTATGAGGCATTAATATCCTGCTACTGTGACTAGAGAAAAAGAGTGAGCGTGAGAGGGTGTGAACGTGTAATATCTTTACTCTGAGCAGGTGGATCTCTCATCCCTGACTGCAACAGACGGGGTAGACTTTGATCACAGACAAGACAAGCTTATGGCCATCGCCAGTTTGGAGATTTGGAGTGTATTATCTAACTGACGTGCATGTGTGGCATGCAGGAGGAATATCCGGAGTGCCATGATTTAATAACACCGAGATGTGTGTGCTCAGATAGCAATTACAGACCCGAGATAGTGATGACATACTGCAGGGTTAGGCCACATCATTTTCTCATTTCTTTGATAGTAGTGTCAAGGGCTGTCATCAGATATGAAGAATTCCACTCAATGCAATGCTGACAAGCTAGCACAAGATCTGGTTTGCAGAGTATGCAGTTCAGCTACAGACAGTGGCCTAAAGAATCCTACTTGTTGCACTTGTTACAGTTATCATCAATACCAAAGGCTGATGAGCTTCTATATTACTCCTATATAAGATATTATGTCAAAGGCATGCATTCCATTCTATTCTATTTTCAACTAACACCAGAGCAGTAGATATTTTTTTATTATTATTTTAATTTGATAAGCTATTGTTTATTTAAAACATCATTTACACCTTTGTCATGCTTTTGCTATTTCTTTTGATCAAAACAAACTGAAAACACTCAATTAAATTACATTGAATATGTAATTACATAATTACTACAAGTGTTTCAATTTATTATTGATCAATCAGTCATTAATAATACAATGATGTCTCCAGTCAATATATTTTTAATATAATTAATATATTGTTGCTCTTCAAAATAGCATTTGTACAGGAGAGGACATAAATGTTCATTACTTTTAATGTAAGTTCATGTAACAAGGTTTTATTCCAAGGGATTTTGAAGCATTTCTATTGATCCATTCATCATGACACCTTTACAGGATATAAAGGGCAGCTGTGTTTAGATTATTTAGAATGTTAACACCAACCTAACATGCTATTTATGAACAAAAATGCTAGACACTATAGAACAGTATGAGATGATGCAATATAATACACTGTGCTCATTGTTATATTGAAAGAGTGCAATGAAAGCTACAAATGTAAACATCATATGTTACCATGAACATTGCCATAAAAATTTAAGGTGGGGAAAGTTAACCCAATAACTGTGAACCTGTAAAATGCATGTAATTTAGATAAGTTGATTATCATCAACCAAACACATATGTGCTGTGACACCACAAGCACAGCTAAATCTCTGTCTGACACATTACTTTCAGTGTTCAAGCCTCAGAAAATGTGGATAGGCTTGTTCACTTGGGCTAAAAAACAGTCCTCAATATATAGAAGTTAGTAACACCTGAAATCGATGTTAGTAATCAGATATTTTTAAGATGCTTTTTAAAGCTTGGTGCTTAAGCTTTACAAAGACAGCATTAGCTTGTAGCAGATTTCGGGGTTTAACTGGGTCTGCAGTTCATTCACAGAGTGTTAATTACAGCTGAGAAAGATGACACTCTTACAGACAATGAGAGAGGGAACATGAAACACTTCAGGACTACAAGACAGGACCTGAGACAAACACATGTTCCAGATATAGCTAGGACTTTACCTCAGACCTGCACCCTAATACAGGCCACCATTAGGCCAAATTACAGCATGCGAAAATTATAGCCTGCTAAAGAAACTTGGGAGAGACCGGCTCGCCTGGAGAGAACACACAAACACAGAACAACATCTCACTCCGGATACATAACCACAGAAAATACATTTATAAAGAAATATATATATATATATATATATATATATATATATATATGCTCAATACTCAGTTACACAGTTAACACAATCCAACACAGTCACACAATGAAAGTCTCTGGAAGTCTCTATAAGGACTACAACTCAGTCTTTTCACGTTCAGTTCTCCAGAACTGCATCCCAGACTGTTCAGCACAGGCGCTGCTGCTGCAGAGACGAAGACCATCCACTATAAAATGTCAGAGTGGCAGGGTGTCTCTAATGAGGCGAGAAAGAGCAGGAGGAACAGGAAGCAGTCAAATGAGACTCCAGAGAGAAGCAGCCAATCAGTAGTGTGTGTGTGTGTGTGTGTGTGTGTGTGTGTGTGTGTTTGTGTGTGTGTGTGTGTGTGTGTGTGTGTGTGTGTGTGTGTGTTCAGTTTGTCTCAGCTTACACTGAATATGTTACCGGCAACTCAAATGTTATGAATCTATTTTGTCCTGTTCAACCAAACTCAAACTACCTTGGCAGCCATAACATTTTATGTCTATTTTATTGGTGTAACTTCTTGGCTGTATATATGTCTCAGTATGTTCTACTGTAAGATAAAATATAATGTAATGTAATATTGCAACAAATTCTAAAATGTTTCTTCTGGATTATTTGTTGTGCGTAAATTAATTTCTTTAACGATTCTTGTTGTGAAGTCTTCTTTCACTGTTCGAGTTTGTGCAAGAGCTGTGTGTCCTTTAATAATATCAGTATACAGCTTTAGCTCAGCTATAGCTGCTTTTCTCACAACTCCAGCATAATGGTATATGAACCATTAGTCAGCTTTAGTTCCACCCCAAATGGTGCCTGAGGTGCTCTACACCATTTAAGGTGAAACAGGAAATCCAAACAAGAAGCTGTCCAATGAGAAGCTGACTTTGGAGCGCAGATAAATGCTAATAAATCTTTCCATTCGGCTCTAAATTCTCAATGTTCATCTTAAATCTTTCTCTTATTATTTATTAGCTACTATTGTTGAGTGAGCTGTTACTAGACCAACAGTCTACGTGCCAATCTTCTGATATAGTCATCAGGAAGATTTCTTTATTCATATATTTTTTCATTTTTCTTTATTCATATTTATATATATTCGTTTTAGCACCAGTTACCAGGGATACATTAATTATACACTATACATTAATTACTAAGGAGGATTATTTTATTTACCTAAAAATCTAATTCCCTGACCTAGACCTACGGCCCCTGTAAACTTGTGTAAACTTTCGTTTTACCATGTCAGCATAAGGCATGCTGAGTGTGGCCATGTTAAAATCTTAAACCCTAAGGACAGTTACAGTGCATGTGAACCACTTTATCTAAAGTTTCTTTCAAAATCAAGGACTAAATAGTGAGTGTGTGTCCCTTTGTTACTAAAACAGGCTCTACACTTCTGGAAAGGCTCTACAGTTGCAGAAAAAGCTATTTCACTGCATATCTCACTGCACAATGCTTTTCAATTTGGTACTCAGGGACTTCTCATATTTTTACTCTAACCCCGTGTGTGCAGAGTTGAAAAACCACTGCTCTAGTTTACGCTTGGCACCCAGCATGGTGATCTAAGATTGATGTGTAGCTGCCTGAGTGAGTCGCATTCTATTGCCAATGGTTCTTTATGGAGATACAAGTCCACCAAAAATGGGTGGACCTTAAAGTAGTGGAACCTTCAACTGGTATAAAAACTTCACACTGTGTTGAGATTCCACCCTTAATATTTGCTAAGCAAACGAATCTTCATAGTAGGACAGCGGTAATAAAATATAGCCAGATGTTCAGCACAGTCAAAGTGTTTTTGGATTCTACAGCCACAGTGCAACTGTACTGGATCGAGATATCTTTGCAGAACCCAGCTGGAACCGAGTCTGGCTCCCACTGCAGTCCTGGATGAGCCTCATTGCTTTGCTGCTGTTGACCTTAAGAGAAAGTTATGAGAACATCCTGCATCTCCAGGCCTCTCAGGACCCTCAGAAATCCCCTGTCTAGAAAAAGAGGAAGAGGCGTTCCTCAAGAAACTCACAACCTGGAATATTAATATCCCCAGCGGCCCGATTAACCTGACTACCACTTTCTACGGCATTTCCACCCATATGGCGAGAGCGAGCGAGAGAAAAATAAGAGGGAAGAGTTTGGAAGAGACAAGTGAAGACACAGAATAGAGAGCAACGTAGCTATGCTCAGTCAATACTGACAGCAATTAAACTGTGAACATAGACTCACCGCATCTCTCAGGACACAACTGCATAAAGAAAAGAGACGGGCGGTAAAGCGTTAATGTTCCTGATCATATATGGTCCATAACTGAAGGTCTACCTCAGCAGGGGACAGAGAGGCTGTATTCAACAGTTATGGGCATAAATTACAAGCCCATTGGTGTAAATCTCTTACCCTACAACGACTAGATTACATTACAATTCTTTAGCAAGACTGGAGGACACTTGTAGGGAAAAAAAATACAATCCAATCATTTTTTATATATTTTTCTGTTTGAATTAACTAGCAAATATTATCTTGCCCAGCAACTTAAAATGGATGCATTACTGAAGCATGCCAAGAATTAATATTAACACTTTGGTATCAGTGTAGTTGATATTAGGGGTGTAAGAAAATATTGAAATACAGAATATCGGGATATTATGTTTTGTGATACGGTATCGATTCTCAAAAACACAGTATCCATACACAGATTTCTGGCAGACAGTGAATCATGGTGTGTTGTGTTTAAACCTCTGACCACTAGATGGCAGTGTTGTAATCCATTTTTAGCTCCACTCCAACATCAACAAGCAGCACAAGGGCGCAGTGCTATTGTAAGCATCGACAAACCTGTTCATATAGTGGTGTGTTTTAATAGTAGGACTTGAAAAATCGCAATATATCACTTTGCTTGCAATATCGCAATATACTGAATCATGACAACTGTATCACGATATGTATTGTATCGCTCTAGTTGATATATGGAGTTTTTACAGCCCGAGACATCTGCCTCTTCACCTCCCTTCCTTTTTTTCTCTTGCTCAGTTCACTCAGTTCATCTCCTTTTGCTCCTTTCTTGTCACTTTAGCCATTTCAACTTTTAAAAGGTTCTCTCGTCTCTAAATCTTTCTGATCATCAGACCAAAACCAGAGCCCAAATCAAACTCGGTCATCCAGCACTTCAAAGAGAGCGTCTGAAAAGAACGATGGGAGAAGGGAGTTGGGAAAAGAGGGCCAAAGATACGATATGATATATCTCCAAAGATGAGAGAATGATTTCATGAGTTGAAATCAGATTGGAGAATAGAGGGATCAGCTCAGCTTAACTAAATCACATCTGACAGATGTGAGAGGGAGAAAAAACGAGAGACAGAGAGAGAGAGAGAGAGAGAGTGTGTGTGTGTGAGAGAGAGAGAGAGAGAGAGACGTAAAGAGGAAGGGGGGGCAGAATAATCTGATGAAGAGGCTGTGAAAATGTTTAGTTCTGTCCATGTAGAGAAACTCGGAAATCAGTGTTTGTCTCAGGAATGGGGATTTCCTGTGTGTGTGTGTGTGTGTGTGTGTGGTGCGTGCATGTGTTGTGGCTGTGGACAGTAACAGGAAGGAGCACTCGTTAAGGAGACTGAGTAACACTGAGGAGATGTTTATGTTTTCATGGCGCTTTCAGGCCTGAAGCATTTGTGTTGTTATGGAAACAGAGCTCATCCTGAGCGAGTCTGTCTGCTGATTGAATTTTAGTGGGCGGGTCAACGGGAGAACAGGCGTTCTGATTGGACCTCAGCTCAATGAGAAAGACGCTGACTGGGGTTGTTATGGAAACGCATGTGCCAGAATAACTGCTGAAGACGTTGAGCAGGCCTGACAGCGCCGAACTCACATCACAACACACACACACAGCGCAGTGCAGCACACAAATTCAAGGAAAACAGATAGTGACTCAGTGTGTGTTGTCTGTTGTTACTCTGTACCACAGAGTTCAAATGAAAAGTGCAGAATGAAATATTAAATTCAGAGATATAGATATAATATCTAAATTATATAATTCGGGTGTCATGATTTTCAGCTTTCTTTGGAACATCAATAGTAATGCTGTGTTTACGCCCGGGTTTGCAGGTGGCGGACGACTGCAAACCGAACATGGCATTGTTATCAATGAAGCCACTGAGGCCGCAGTGGTGAGTGGAGCAGTATGTTAAGATTTCAATTTGTATAATACTGGGTATAACACAATTCTATATATTATTGGTATAATTCAAACTGGGTTTGAATTTAGATAATCAAACCCTATATATTATATCTATATTAAATATATATCTCTGAATTATTGGTATAATTCAAACTGGGTTTGAATTTAGATAATCAAACCCTATATATTATATCTATATTAAATATATATCTCTGAATTTAATATTACATTCTGTACTTTTCATTTGAACTCTGGGGTACAGAGCAACAGCAGACAACACAAACTGTGGAAGAAGACAGGAGGATGCTCTCTACTCTGCTCTTTTTCTTTTTTCTAATCTGGTATAGCATCCTCCAGCCTTCTTCCATCTTTAAAAAAAACCTGCAACCTACACAGCGAAAGCTCTGCACTGACATGCATCCATTCTCACCGGTGCCACTGTCACAATGCCATCGCTTGCATTGCTTTGTGCTGCTGTCAGGCGAATACTGCGATGAGGTGTGAAATGATGCCTTTTTGTGCAAAATTTGCAAACGCAGCATGAGGAGTGGCTAAAATGTGCATTTCTGAACATGTTAGTGCTTCTATTTTTACAATTACCGTTATGAAAGTACAACACTGAAACAAAAGTTGCACTTTATAGCATCCCTGATGTGCAAATGTGCTAGTCACAATATGATGTGATACGATGCACTGCATTACAATACCATACCCTGTGATACAATATAATGTGCTGTATTGTTAAATCTATTGCATTACTATTTATATTGAGTGCAACATGGTTCCTCTTATCCAGCACTCAAATAACTGAACATCTGAGCTTAAATAGAACTTGTGTAGTAATCATTTGTGCGTAATCCTACAAGTATAATCCTTTGCAAATGATGACCCATAGATATTTCTATAGAGACTCTTCAGTTTTTTAGTCTTTCTCTGAACTAAAGCTGTCGTTCTGTCTTTTAACCCCATAATCATTGTTTGGTTTCAAATCCAGGTTGCTGGAGTACAAAGTCATAAACTGTGTCGCTGCTCAATTACTCACACACTGCACTGAATGAAAAATGGAGCAGAGAGTTCAAGAGATTATACAATAGAACTTTAATCTCTCTCTCTTTTCCTCTCTCACACACACACACACATTCACACTTGTACTCACACACACATACACGCACAGAGAAACCCCCTCTCTCTTCAGCAGATGGTAATTAACTCTCAGAGGAGTAGTGAGGATTTCCCTTCTCAGACAAGCAAGAGGAAATCTGAGATAGTGATCATAAAAACAGACACTGCTATCACACCTCCAGAAATCAGCTCTGTAATATTCCGAGAGCGCGCAGCAAGTTTGAATGTGACTTTGTTAAATTGCTGCACCGAACCTGCATTCATTTATTACCCCTGCAGCAACTGCTATAGCCTGGATCTGAGGGTCCCGGTGCAAACAAAGTTTAACGGGTCTCTCGTACTAATTCTGTCTTTAATTAATTCTAAACATGATAACATCGTTTTTTGTTTGTTTACTTGCTATTTTTAGGTCTCAACGTTGCTTTCAAGTACAATAATTGCTGTGAGTAGAAGAATTACATTAAATCAATGTTTAAAAATTGCATAAATAAATCATGAAGTTGTAAATAAATTATGTAGAGTGTTTAGATGTGAAGTGTTCTGGTCTAGAAAGCCAGTATTGTTCACAGTGGTGGTGACAGTAAGTAGGGGTTGCACAGACTGCGTGGCGAACTAATTTTAATGGTCAGTGATGATGCTATGAGCTTGACCTGTTGCTGATCTCAGTAAAGACAACGGGTGGGGAGTTTGGGGTCCTTATCTCTGTTTTTCTGAGAGATAGCATAGTGATCCATGGCTCCATGGAAAGAGCTAGTTACACTCTACTGACCAGTGGTTTCATTCTAACATTTCTCTACCGATCTAGAGTGTTTCAAGGATCAGATATTGAGCATCACTATCTCCGGGTTTTACGAAGACTACAACTGGAGAGGGAGCATAACACCATATAATCCTTCAAGGTGTGAAGTCATTACTCTTACTTTCAGTGATCTAAAGTATTTTGGCTCTCCAGACCTCATCAAGGTTAAATTGGATACAATTGGATGCAATTGCTGGTCCGTATCTTCAGTTACCTGAAGGCTAGCAATGTGATCCAAGATTTGTTGGAAAGGGCACATCTCTACTAACCTAAGGAGTTTGGTTCATTACAGACAAGTTATTTACAGTCTCTTCCCTGTGGTTTTATTCGTCAGCAATAAGATGACGTTGACTCGACTTTCATCACATAACAGTCAACATCTATAAATCAGAAGTTGTGCAAGCCCGGAGAAGGACCAGACATCTGAAGAATTGAATGTCTCTTAACAGGACTTCACGGAAAGGTAGTTGTTTACAGATTTCTGAGACATTGTTTTGTGATAGTTTTCTAAATGTTTTATGATAAGGTATTGGCAATAACACTTGCAGGTCTTCCTGAATAGTAAGTATTTGCTTTGTAGACACTGTGAGCCCTGCTTCCTATCAATACCACTTCAAAGAAATGGTTAGTTTCTCTACAACAGCACTCTGAATGACTTTGTTTACATCTCAACGTTTGAGAAATATGTGCATTAGCCCTTTATAATATAATAATAACCACATAAAAAGCACATACACTACCTCTCAAAAGTTTGGGATCACAGTGAAATGTTCTTGTTTTCAATGAAGTAGCCTTTCTTTCCTTAACACAACAATGAACTGACGGGTCTCTAAAGAAATTTGTTTCTTTCTGGCCATTTTGAGCCTTTCAGCAAGCCATCAACTGCTGATGCTTCAGATACTAAACTAACCTAGAATGTTGTTCTCCCTTTTATACTCACTTATTAGTAGAATGTTTTTCAGCTGTGCAGCACAATTGAGCAAGAGTGTCCTAACAACCAATTAACCCAATAACATCCTTAACTTGGATTGGCGGCCGTACCAGGAGATTTAGACAGAGGACTGAGAATTGCTGATAATAGAACTATATGCAAAATGAGCCTCTATACAAAAATAAGACTTTAATACAAACATTTTTATTCTTTATCATCTGATACACTTACATTCTTTGTGAAATGGACAATATTGTTTGTGAATTGCATGAAAATTGCATGAATTGCATAAAATTGTATGAAATGAAATTCTAAAGTGATCCTAAACTTCTGAGCAGTAGTGTATGTAGGGATATAAGATGTCCAGCAAACATGTCGGTGTCACAATGGCACGACCACAAGAAGCCCCAGTGCGACTCTGGAGTCTGGACCACTGGACCTAGCAATGTCTCACAGATTGGGTGTTTACTTTTACCCTGCTGGACGCAGGTGACTCACCTGCACAAGCAGCTCTAATTTCCTGTCGTCCAGGAGATGGACCTGACATCTCCGCCCCTCTGTCATCTGAAGAAAGAGAGAGAAAGAGAGAGTGAGGGATTAACTCAAGCACATTCACAGCAGGGTGAAATCAACTGTAAATACTGGGTCATCGTGACAAGACAGAAATAGAAGCTCTTCTTACACATACACACGCACACACACACACACACACACACATTCACACGTGCATGTGCACCCATGCATGCCCACTCGCATGCACACATGCACAGTGATTCCCACCCGAGTGGAAGAATTCAATCTCATTCACACTGCACATCACACGCTCATGTAGCCCGAGCACTTCTACACTAAATGATGTCCCACATCAGCGCGGATGCTGATGCTCAGCAGACAGGCTCTCGCTTTGCTCGGTTCTCTGTTCACTTAGCTTATAATCATGCAGGCTTTCTACAGACACTAAAAATAACCGGCGCACTTCAGCGCATAATACAGAATATTGTATGTATTTGAAAGCATTTATAACGAAAGCATGTTATTATCTACTCAGGCTTTCTGGTATAGACAGAATAATAACATGTGATGTGAAATGTACTGCTCACTCTCTCTCTCTCTCTGTCATGCATACAGATGGCTTGGGTTCAGGGCATGGCCTGATTCACATCCTATGAAGCTTAACAATGCGATATTCCCATGATGCATTATTGCCCAGAAATAAGTGTGCTGGCCACAGAGGAGAATTCATTTCCAAATAACAAATCTACAGAAGAATGTTTGGAATGTCTTCAATTTATGTGTAAATAAGACCCAAGAGAAATCATAATACATGTGGTCCCATTACAACAGTTATATGAAATATAAACATGAACAGAGTATATGGCTTACACACAGACAAAGATTACAAATGCGGCAAATATATATGTAAATATGTGCTCAGCGTGTTTTAATATGTTGCAAGCTTAGGATGATAAATCCTCCTAATAACTCGATTAGTGTTAAATGTTAAACTGGTATTAATTAATCCAAAGAACAGATTAAAATAGCAGCCACTATTTTGTCACATATAATAAAACTCAAGTTTTACTATTTCAGCTAAAGTGCATTTCTGCTGCAAAACAGTAAAACCTCAACCGGGACCGGCCCAAGCCACAGCAATCCCAGGATAGTCCTGACTTTTAGAACAGAGCAGAGTAAACATGAATGCTCCACTTTTTCAGTACAGTTGTTGTTCCTCTTCTAAAACCACTCTTGTCACCAAACTCAAACTGCCCTGTAAGACAAAGCTAGGCCATATCTGATTGCGGCTTTAAACAATCTATGGTCTACTGCGATACTAAGATTGATTCAAACAAACAATCAAAAGCTTTACAAATCCCTGACTGGGGCTTTATCAGGCCCGGCGTGTTGATGTGGCTGCCGGCCTCATCAACACTCTGGCCCCTCAGGGTTCAGAGGGGCTAGTTTACACCCGTCAATAAAACTCAACTACAGACCAGTCACCCAGAAACTAGCCCTCAACTGCCCACTCAGCTATAAAACACACACTCTGAATATTAGCGTGGTCAGCCATAAACTACATGCAAACCATCTGTAAACTCTGCCTGAAGACACAGCTTTAGGTTAACTCCACAACACCAGCATGGCTTAACTAAGCTTTTATTGTCAATATATTGACTTTACCATGCAGGCCTGTCACGGCTGGCTGTGAGCTTCAAAACCAGAGATGGGTGCAGATTATTCATATTAAAAGGAGGTAGGAAGAACTGTCCAGCAAAACCAAAGACGCCGCTTCCCTCGGGTGGACATGTTTAGAGACCTACTGCTATGTCTAAATGGTCTGAAGGCATGTTCCAGTATGGAAACGTGAGTGGAATTACTGGCACTTCTTTTGCCTGCAGGCTGTAAAAGACTGCATTTGCTTTCACATGCTTTATGCATGTAAATGTGACAACAATTTCAATATGACAAATCCAAAAACTATGAGTGGAATGTTTTTAAGAGGAAAACAAGAGATCAACCAATCAGATCAAGGAGGATCAACCAATTTATAAATATATATATTTTTTTAATTCAATCTAGTTTATGCAGTCAATGGTTGCTGTTGCTCACAGGCTTTCTAAATCATGCAGTTGGTTAGTGTTGTAGAACTACAAACAATATCCAGAATATACCCAGATGGGCATTGTGTGACATAATTTATCACGCTAACTAGGGACGCACAATGATATCAGAATAATATCAGTAAATTGAGTTCCAGAACCTCAGCAGTGGGTTACTGAATCCAATACGCAACTATGGGACTCAGTCTGAACAGATGGAAATTCATGCAATGTCAACCCAACATTAATTTTGCGCTGCCGAGACCTCAATCATTTGCGGTGAAGCTTCTTTACTATAAATTAGAAGGCACTTATTGCACCTGCTTGAAAAGTGCTGGAAAAGCTTCTTAAAGAAAAGCCCAAACATGCTCACAGGGGAACGACGCTACAGTTAAAAGTGTGAAAGTTGAAAAAATGCGAATCAAAGAAGCAGCTGTGCCCGAAAAGCATGCTCGTTTCACAGCGGGTTCAAACACATTTTGGGTGTTAAGCTCAGCTATTTGCCATGATCGCTCCTGCAATGCTGGTAAAGCTGGGAACGAACTTGCATCCACTGTCAGTCAAGAGTGTTCACCTCTGGATGAGTGTGCCATGTGAAGCATTGTTCGTTTGTGCATGCGGGTCAGTTTTGGATCGTGACTGGTTTAGACTAATGTCAGATATAAGTCACATTTAAAAAATAACGGCAACAGTCAGTCATACAGGAGAATCAGAAAATCAGCCTTATTAGATGCCTCAATCCATCACAATCCATCAGCAGCACACCTCATCTATTTTAATGAAGAATCAATTAGTCAAACCAAGTTTAGGATTATAACTACAGTTAATATTGAGCTTTTCTGAGGACAGGAAATGGTTACGTGAACCACTACATAAAGTCACTCTATACGTTTGCTGAGTTTTTACATTGCTGTTGCTGTGCCAAGCAGTTTAGTAAAGACACTACTGAGAGCGGGCAGGACACACACACACACACACACAATTGTGGCAGGCACTGAGCCTGGAGGCAGGAACACTGCGATGTCATTAGAACACAGACGTACTGTGATATTGCTTTGTTTGGCAAATCCACTAAGGTAGCCAGGCCTACGTTAAAATACAAATGCTGATACTGTCACTTCAGTTTTCGTTTCTAGTTTCTGTTGCTCGTTCCCTTCGGTTCTTCCCTCCAGATCCTGTAACGTGAAATTTCACTCCGGCAACACTGAACCCTCATCTTCCTCTTACTCATCTTTCTGCACAAAATACGGCGCTCCTTCTGTCTTTCTCCACTCTTTCCCATCCGCTTCCTCTTACGTCTCGTGTGGATATATGAGAGAAGAGCCACTCGCTACCACACACACTCACATAACCCTTTCTCTCTCTCTCTCTCTCCCTCCCACTCTCTCCATATGTAGGCCAAGTTCAAAAAGAAAAAGCATGAGAGGGGGAGGAAAAAGAGGGAGATTTCTTAAACACTTCAGTGTGGTTCAGTGTAGTGAATGGAGCCAAGACTCAGGAACATGTGGAGCTCTCTCTGGCCTCCTTCAGGAAGCCCAGTCCCTGAGGAACTCAAACAATAGGGCTGATAAAAGCAGGACGGCTCACGTTTCCTCCACACTGAGGAAGACTAGGGGGAGGAGGGGGGCATCGGAGGACAAAAACACATCCCTTCATTCTTTTCTTCCTCCTTCTCCCAGGGTCTACACACGTCCGTCTAAACAGCTGAAGACAACACACAGATGGGTGTGACGAGTAATATTACAGGACAGCAGTATATTACTTTTGCCTTTCAAATCTGAAGCCCTTAAACAAACTTTTACTGGGAAGCATCCCAGTAAAATTTCGTTTAAGGGCTTCAGATTTTTGTAACATTTGCCATTAAAGTCTCATTCAGCAGAACGTTTGGACTAGGCATTTCAGAATGTCGAAAGGAACCATGACTGTAGGGCCAATCGTTTCCAGTCACTGGCCACCAGTGAAACTGGTAAGAGAATCTCCACTGCATGATAAAAGTCTTATTACCAGTTGTATGGCATATAATGTCAGGGGCAACACAATTCAATTGAAATTTTTGTTAGGCCTAACAACAGTTCACCGTTGTGTATACGCTGCATGTCAAGCAGTGGGATCAGCTGAAATGGTATCATGTGACTTACAACTTGATGCCTCATCGTTTATTCAAAAAACCCCTTTTCCATTACCCTTTTTAGAATGTCAGCTTTAGCGATATTCTAACTTTTCCATCTCGTCCTAGTGTAAAAGTATTTTTTAAGTATTTGGCCCATGTTCAAAAATCGCAAAGAGCTGGTTGATGGAAACTCTGTTTGTCTTAGTAACGTAACAGCTTCTGTTCAAACATGAAGTCGTACTGTGGCTTGTGCAAGTAAACCACCTGTAAATCCTTGCATTTACACACAAACTCTCTTTGTTACCTTTATACATTGAGGCCACACAAGAAAGGTGCTTACATATAGGTAGTTACATATATATAAAAAATATATACGGGAAATGATGGCATGGGGTATAAAAACAAAGGAGTGTTTGTGTGGGAGAGGGGTCGTGTACCCTCAGTAGAGTCTGAGACTGAATTTGTTATTGACCTGTGAAGTGGTGTTACTCTGAAGGAGATTTCTCTCCGTCCTGCTAAAATGCCTCACCTCTCGCTCTTTCTCTTCTTGTCCTCTACTGAACTCTTCAAAACCTAATTCTCACTTTGAATTATTGAATGACACGCACATGCAGGACACAGTACAGGTCAAACATACCTTCCAAACCAGCTCTAGCTGTTCTTTCTTTTTAATAATCACACCAATCATTATAAAAAGCCTTGGCACTAAACCGAGATTAGCCCACAAAACTTCAATTCACCAGCACATTGGTTTGCTCCTACAGCTCAGAGTACATGACCCCCTTCAGCTGTCTCCTTTGAGTTCAACATACTAATTTACGAGAACTATAATGGCAGCGCAGGCCGAGACTGCAACCACATTTTGGATTGAACTATACTCATCAGGCCAAGCCAAACTCTCTGACGACTCGAGCCTGGAGTTTATGAAGCTTAGCGAGGCAGACTAGCTGTCCCTTCTGCTTTCATTCCAGCAGTGTTTGAAACCAGCCTTCATCCTGTCTTTTCAAGCAAAATCTCAACATTTTCTCTCTTTTTACTGATATTCAACAAAAAATCCTCATTCATTTACATCATACAACAGGTCACCCTGTCATTGTTCTGTTGTGTTCACCAAGGTGATGGACTAAACATACACTGTGGACCATAATCATTAATAAATGTAAGCCAGATGTACTTTTGCAATGCCCAAGGACCTTGTTCAACTCTCAGGTATTGAGATTTGAAGACCAACAGTGAAGCACTGGACCCACCATTGGGCCTGTGGTCAACAAGTACTCATTTATTGTTTGAGACCTTTTCAAAATTCAGATTATCCCTAAAAGCTATATTGCAACAATTCACTGTCTATGAACCAGAGCTCCACCAGAACTGCCAATAATACCAGTAACGCTCTGATGGTGGGACTGTTTCACAAAAGCATTGGCCCACGCTGCAGCTGAACATCTAAAACCTGCTGAGAACTGGGCAGGCTGCTTGTAGTGCATTTGAGGGGAGGGGAGAGGCACTGCACCAGCAGACAAACTGATGCAGGGAGTGATGTGTTAATAGTACTGTGTCTGTGGGTATTTTTGGGACTGTGCAATGCAAAACATATCCTCTGTAACCACAAAGCAAGCAGCCACTTCTTGTAGCAAGGAGCAACTCACAGTGACTGTAATTTGAATGTACATGTATATTACTTAGGTGACAGAAAAATCATGGCTCACTATTAGTCTATTACAAAGCACTGAACATGTAACGATGTAGGTCCAGTACGTTATAATGGGCTAACTGTGATCTGTCACTTTTTATTAGAAGTACAACACAGGAAGCAAACGAGAGCATTACAGCGAATTCTAAAGGCAGTCCAAAAAGGGCCAAACGAGGCTGCAGTCCATGTAAGCTTAGCCTAATCTGAGCCATTGATAAGCCCACTCTCTGATACAGATTTAATGCTGACCTCAGTGCCCTGTTTAAGGTATCATCAGGGGATAACTACACTAAATCCTCCACTGAGAAGGATAGTCAGGGTTAGCTAACATGGAACAGGCCTACAGTGCATCTGAAAATAAGGCCTTTAATTTCATGTAGAAGCTTACTCTGGGTTGTGCTTGTCAGTTTTCCCCCTTCCTTTTTAGTTTTTTTTAGCTTTTTGCTCATGTAAGTGGTCTATAAAGTTATAACCTTATAAAGTAGGCGAAATTCTCTCCAACAGAAAACAACCTTACTGCCCACCTGTATGGGGGGCTTGTATCAGGATGCTGCAACAGCGTTTATTCACTCTGGCAGTTGACAAATCAGAACAGAGAGGGCAAGCTGATTAATCAGAGGACACTGGCTTTGCCAGGAGGCGGGGCTTAAAGACACAGGAGCTCTAAGAGAGCATTTCAGACACAGAGTGAATACAGATGTACAGTATGATAAAAAATAGCGTGTTTTGGGAAAACTGGAGCCAAATCAATCTATTCTAGTAGACCCCACAATAAAATTTTAAACACTGCAAATGAGCATAATAGACCCCCTTTAAAATACATAGAAATATATAAAGGCAGAGAAGTTGAGATAAGACAAGCATAGCAAGTATATATATATATATATTAGTGATAATTAGCCTTTAATCTTTGCTGTACTGCGGTGTACAGTAGGCAGGCCACGCCAGTGTCAGTATTCAGCACAGGTAATAGGCATGGCTGGCACTAAGCTGCTGACACTGCTGCCCTGCAGTGCAGAGCTGAAGAGGAAACGACGGACTGCAGCACAGAAAGGACATGCATACCTGCTAGTACAGGCACACTGGTCCCTGTGCAGCTGCTGAGGATGTAGCTCGGTCTAAATACACAAGAAAAAGATATCGTTCCTCAGCAGACTCCATTACAGGGCCTGAAATCTAGTAAGGAGGAACAGATGCATTGTCTACGACCAGACATAAACGAATCAGTTCAGTTCCTGTCACTGCTCCTAAGATGTTTGGCCACAGATTCAGCTGATTACGCCCCTGGACCGTGCAGTACCCGGTCAGCTAGAACTAACCCACAGTGAATGAATCAGACAGTCGTACGCATGACTAGTTAATGTGCCAGCACAAGTTTGGATGCAAACTCCTGTCCTTGTGTCGCTGCTCGCTCGTTTCGGGCTAACCAGAAACGAGCTCCCTCTCCGGTTTCAGAAAGACCAAAAGGGAACAGCCAAAAAGCCAAAGCCACCACCGCAGCGTTATGACACACATTGTCCCAGCAAGCGTAGAAATCTACAACGGAGTAAAGCATAACGTCCACAGTTCAGCGGTGTCCAAAGATTCGTTTGAACTGGTTCTTTTCAACAAACCGAATCAATTGAACCGATTCAATTGAATCGAACTGTTTTGTAGCATCTTCAATGTTTACGTCCACATTAGCCGAAGATGATGACCACCAAGCGTTCGCAATTACAGCCACAACATAAAATACCTCACTGTAGCTCATTAAGACCAGCCCACGTTAATTTCCTATATGTTTTCATGAATGCCGTTGTGCGAGCTTGCTTGCCTTGTCACTTAGTGGATCGTTCCGATTCAAGGAATTCTAAAGAGTCGACTCGGGAAGCTGAATCGAACTGCCCATCACTAATAGCTCCATTACAGAGACAGTTTGAGAAGTGTGCGGTTAGCGTTAGTTATGACTGCCTCTGCTGGCCGTGTGAAATACATAATGACTGCAGCGTTACTCTCCAGCTTCGGCTGTCCTCCTGTTCCAACTCTCTCCCTGACCTGTTCCTGTATTCCGGACTCGTAGAGACAAAACCGCCGCCGTAACGTTAGCATGCGTGATGGAAATAAAGCTAGTCCAGTTAGCTTGCTAGCATTCGATGGAAGCAAAGCGAGCTGATGCTCAGACACGGACATGCTTAAGCTTACCTTGAAAATGATCACGGTTTCTCAGGCATGAATTTCTCTGACTTTCTCAAATGTGCCTCCTCGGCCGGGTCAACGTTAATCCACACGCGGGGAGAAATGAATTCCGAAAGCCGGAGGTTTGTTTTCCCGGCCTAAATCAACGCGAGCATCCGCTCCATTGTGGCCGGCGGTGCGGGCTGAAGTGGGACGGAGCTTTTCTCTCGTTCACTGACAGCAGTGCCAAGACATCCCATCTCATGTCGCCGCTCGACGCGCTCTTTTTTTCCCGGGCACGTTGGCCTGCTTCCAGCGAGCAGCTCCGCGCTATTCATCGGAGGACGGCTCCCCTCCCCTCAGCAGCTCCACAACCCTCCTCCTCCTCCTCCTCCACCACCACCACCACCTCCTTCTTCGCTTTTGTGACACCGGCGCGCAGCAGGAGCAGAAACGCTGGGCTCGAGCAAAAGCGAGCGGTGCACCATCAGAGAACAGCCCGAGGGATCCGATCAGTGACCGCTATGTGAATCACCTTCAGCACCGGGCAGCTTTCACACAGCCAGAGTTGGTGCGTTTGACTGAGAGAAAAGGAGAAAGGAGGCTGAATGGTGGAGGGGGGTGGGGGGGGGGGGGGGGGGGGGAGGGCGGGGAGAGTAAACTGCAGACCCCGGTCATGTGAACGCGCAGACGGGGTGTGTGCAAGGCTCAAAGAAGCAGACCAACAAGCAGCAGGCCTACATCTGGCTTTGCCCGAAGAAAAGCCAAAAACATGTGGGGGAAAAGATTTCTCTCTCTCTCTCTCTTCTCCACGCCTTCTTCCGCTCCTCCCTTTCTATTTCAGCCTTCCCCAACTGCCCCGTTTGGTTTGGCCCGTTGACCATGGGGGTAAAAAGGTTTCAAACTGAGGCTGAGTGACCTTATTTGTGCGCTCACCCACACCCCTCTCCAACGGTCACTTAACCACACATGAATGCAGCCTCCAAATTCCACGGCGAGTTGTTGGTTGCTCTGTCAAACTAGAAAATGTTTGTACTGCAAAATGTGGCGCAAGAATGTTTGGATTAGCCCATGACAAGTTGTCTTGGTCTACACTTTGCATAAGGTTGGCACAAACATGTTTGGTGGAGGTCCTAAATCTACCAAAACCTTTGCTATAGTGGTCCATACCCTGCCAAACAATACACAAGTGTTCCTCCCCACAGCAGACTAGGACACTTGGGGTCACAAGCTTCCTTTCGAGCCCTGAATTTTCCATTTATATCCCCCCTCTCAGTCCAAATATGGTTTATACCCTGCTCTTACTGGGGTGTATTTATAAAAGAGAGAAAACACGCTGATCCAGCTTTTTTGCAAACACGAAGACTGAAAGAGATGGAACAGCAAGCCAATAAAGGCAGCCGACAAACAAATCTGAAATAGGATCAGATACTCGTATCAGATTTCAGTTAATGAGGTATGAACCTCAGTTGTCCTTATATGTCGTATATTAAGAAGCATAGCATAAACAGAAATCGGTACTGAAAAGCTGCTCCCGTGAGCAGGACTTTGAGGCTTTGATCTGCGTGAAACACTGCAGCTATTTTCAGCAGGTTTGAACTGAGGTGAGCCAGTGTCGCAGCCGTTAGGGTTGTCAGCTTCATCACTGTCTCTGGCAGCGGGGCCACAGCGGAAACTCGCCTGTCCAATTCAAACAGTCCCTCATGATCTCCGCTCTCGATTCTACATATTTTAGCTTTATTGGCTGCTTCCTCTGGGCCCAGGTCCGAACACTTGGTCACAAGAGCCTGTTGTTTAAGAAGCTTGGAGAGAGAGAGAGCGAGAGAGAGAGAGAGAGAGAGAGAACACAGGGATCTGAACATTTCAACCAAGGAAGCCCATGATGCACTGGGGGCAGTGTGGAATGGATGGGAACGGCCAAGCTCACACGATTCTGATTGGAGGAGCGGCGTTCTAAAATAAACTTCAAAAAGCCCAGTCCCTCCTCCCCTCCAAGCTAAATTCAAAATGTCATTTAGTGTTCTTCTGTGGCCAAAGAGCCTTGAGCAGGAACAGAAACAGTGATACACTTCATGCAAAGATAGATGGAGTATAGTTTACATGTCAGCTTGTGTGTAAGACGTTCCCAGTTATGTACTGCTGGTTTTAATGACGAATATGAGCTCACACTCACTCTCTCTCTCTCTTTTTTTCCTTCTCTTCCTCTTTTTCTCTAAAGGAAATATGGTTCTTGTTACCGGCTGCTGAGTTTGGTTATTTCTGTTCTGTTGCCTCAGGCTGGCAGAGCTGGGCGTATGTGTGTTTGGGGGTCTAGTGTTGTTTTTTAAGTGGGGGTTCCATGGGAGAATGTCAGGACAGGTTGTAGGGTCAACATAAACTAAACTGATCTGGAGGAAAGGTGGAGTGGAGAGAAGGACAGCAATATATGATGTGAAGAGTTCAATAAGTGTATGTGTTGAGGGGGACCACGGGTTAGTGGGGGTACAGAATGTGACCCACATTGCTGGATTTCAATATAAACAGAAGGGGTCCTTTAATTGATGCAAGATGGAGTCAGAGGAATTCAGGGAACAGATGAGAGCGGCCCAGTGCTCTTAGGATTATTTAAATGAGAAGATGACACAACCCCTCAAATTCATACTTCAAACAATAGGGGGCAACAAATTACTAGAAAATGCACAATCCCTCCTCCTCCTCCTTCAATTCTTGCCTGAAACATTGCGAGTAAACGTCATCCGTTTACTTGCCAAGCAACATCAACTCTTGTTTTGCTCCTACTTATATAACTTCTTTTTGTTTGCTGTTGAATGTTGTTGTTATAATGGCCACTTGCCCAGAGCTTCAGCCCTAGTTGCATTGCATTCTTTGGCTAACTGTCCTTAAATGATCTAACCAGAAGCAAGACCCTCAACAGTGCAGTGCTACTTTTTCATTCTCTCATGTTGGACTGATTCGACTTACTGTAACTTCACAGTGACTCACTATCACCTCTTAAGATACAAAGTGGTATTACAACACAGAATGGGCCAGTACATAGACTTTTGTTCATTTTGGAATGTGTTAAACTATGGATCTTATATATTCCTCCTTTAAAAACATTGGGTTAATGGTGTAATGGTATAAAGTTCCATTACTTGCTAGATAAGAAAGCCTCATAGCACCAATGCAAAACCAAAGGAAGATTCGATCATCAAACATATTTGGCTGCTCCATTCAACAAACAGTTATGGATCACCTACATTCCCTCCATTCCCCCATAGTGAAAGGATATCCCTCTCACTGAGATATTAGCAAATGCAGCAATACGGTGTATTGTATATTATGTCTGGGGCCCTGTTCGGAGCTCAATTATGGAACATGTGAGATTCATACAGCAAAACCCTGAAGCCGTCAACCCCATCCATCTGCACTGCAGGTTCACCAGCCATGCTGTGGGTTGAAAAGGGCAGCGGTGTGAGGCCTGCAGGGGCCATGGAGAGGACGAGGGTAGTGGAGTGCGTGGGGGTTTTCGAGGACAGCCTTGGTGGTTACAGACCTCCTCTAAATCACATAACACATCAAAGATCCCTACCAGCCTCTGAAATCATCACTAGGAGAGGGTGTATATGTGTAACTCTATATGCTCAAGCTTTGTGAGCAGGACCAGGTGTGGGGAGAAGGGCCTGGGGCCAATGTAACATGCAGGACAATATTAGCACAATAGCATGTTGTTTTACATGGTTGTTATTGTAATTATTGATCTAATCAGTATACATTCATATGACATTATTTTAATTGAGTATCAAGGCGTCCCTATCTAACTACACTATAAACAAGTGATTTGATGATGGTGTTGCAAACAAAGACAGACAATTCTCATCTTGTCTGCTGGTCCTGATGTGTGTTGTATTAGACCTTAGAGAACTCTTACTCAACTAACTCTTTTTTGTTGTGTCCATTTCTCTGTGTGTCTTTGTGTGTATGTGTGTATGTTATTGAGGGGGCCACAGAGAGCTGTAACTCGTCTCCACGTTCTGTATGAAACAGTAAAAAAAAGGTGGTCCGGCTTCACATGCAGAGACCATAAATACACTGAGAATAGTCTGTGTGTACACATACATACCTGACTCTCTCTCTTTCTCTCTCTCTCTCTCTCTCTCCCTCTTTCTGTATTTCTCTCTCGTGAGAGAAAATGTGTTTCTAGTTATGTGTGTGGAGAAAAAACATACACCCACATGGTGAGCACTTCAAACACGGGCAAGATCTCTCCTTCTGTAATTTTACTATAGTTCAGATCCCATCTGGTCTGAACTACACACACACACACATACAACCCAAATATCTGGAGCCGGTTCCTATGTGCATACACACACATACACATGAATTAGGATGTTAACCCCTTCAACTGTAGAACTAATAACTGGGTTATTATTTATTTATTAATTGTAAGGCTTATACTTTTTTATAATAATAAACAATAAATAACTAGGAGTCATTAATTATAAAACCATTGTGTTTATCATCCAAATGTATGTATATATGAGAGTAAGTCTGAAGTTTGGACTGATTGACATATCTTTTTTTTCTTTTTCATTATCAGGTTGGCTGATGATGTGTCTATGGCATTATGTACCAAAAGAGGTCATAATTCATTTCTACATAACTGTTGTTCAAACTTTCTTTATCCCTCAGAATTAGTGTTGCACTGATACCGATATGGTGCCAATACTTGCACTAACGACCAGACACAAAGCTGAAAGTTACTGCTACTGACACTGTGAAAAACAGTGGTATGTACTAAACTCCAGCGGAGTCTGAGACTTAGTCCTGCAGGGATTTGCAAGTTCATGTGGTTATTTAAGTGGGTGTGAATTAAAATCATATTCGGACCACACCGTGTCTGAAAACACAACACACACTGGTAAAACAGATGCCAGTGCTTCTTTTAATACCTACTATCAGGAGACAACTCTCTTTCTCTCTCTGTTTAAAAGTGCTATTGTAGCTGCTATAACCAGGTCACACTCGCACACGCTCAGCCTGAAGTTCTCTTTAAAGTAGCATGCTGAAGAACACAGCCAAGGCCAATGTCTCTCTGCATTGCATTCACAGACACAAAAGCTTTTCAGAGTGTACTAGTCAACACCACCATGGGGTGGAGAGAGAGAGAGAGAGAGGAAGCGAGAGAGAGGAAGAGAGAGAAGGTAACATAAAGAGACTGCTGACTCAAGGTGCACTACGTGAATCAATGAATCCTCTGCTGTTCTCTCTTCTGTGAGCGTGCATGTGTAACTCAGGATAAACCTGTCTAAGCACGTGTGAGTCAGTGGAGCAGCAGAGCAGCACACTCATACCCATCCATCTCAGAAGAGAGAAGAGAGAGGAAGTGCAAACTGCATCACAGCCACATACACCCACACACACATAGACATTGTTTTTGTACAACATCAGGACTCGAGTAATATCTATCTATATTACCTATATATTACATATATCCAAACAAAATAAGCATCTTCAAAATGGGACCATTATAGGAGAGGAAGAAACTTTTAATGTAAGTCAATTGAACCAGATTGTTTACAAAGCTATTTTGGAGCATTTCCATTGGTCCATTTATCATTACATTATCACACAATGTAAACAATAGCTGCTGTGTTCAACATAAAATGTCCAAAAAAAAAAAAAATAAAGAAATATATATGTGTGTGTGTGTGTGTGTGTGTAATAATATATGTTGCACGTACACTGAACTGTCCAATCAAACATGCACCAACATTCCTACGAAGCCATTTTTGTCCCAAAATGTATGAAAACACACACAGACACACTGATCACATCAGTGCTCATTCCTGGTCTCTGATTCTTCTATTGCTCATCTGCGCTGTGTGTGTGTGTGTATGATAATGTTCTCTCTTGGGACTGATGGTCTGCTCCACTGCAGAAGAATGTCTTATCTATTAGACGCCAGACATTAAATTTCACCCTTTCTGTAAATTTGGAAACTCTCTCTCTCTCTCTCTCTCTCTCTGTCCCTGTCTGAGTCAGCAGGTCATTTTCCCAGGCTGTATGGTAGACGAATGTTTAGCTGTAGTGCTGTTGGCTCTGGCTGTAAAGAAAAACGTCTTTTACTTAGGCCTAAATTCCTGCAATTCCTGGGAATCTGGTGGACGCTGGAGTTTATCGATAAAAAAATGTCCAAAAAAAAAAAAAAAAGCTTGGCCCCACACCCACCCGCACATCTGCAGTACGTTAAACTGAAATGGAGCTGTTGATGGAGACTTTAGGTTCTCCTTGATATTAAGGACCTCCCACACACACAGCTGGGTTTTCAAATGTAACTCGATCTGACCGTTTGTAGGAATGTGTGTTGTTCTTGCGGGTATGACATTCTACACTAGCTTCTGGCATCGCATGTAAAAAAAGCGCAACGGCAGCCTAGGAGGTCACACACAATTGCGTTGGCATTGCTGCAGTTGTGGGTACTTCCACTGACTTGTGTAATGCTTATGCTGAATAGTGCTCCACTTACACCTAAACTGAACTATAGCCTTTACCTCAGCGTGGTGACCTTCTGGGCCATCCGGTTGCTTTTGTTATGAGGATGTACTGCAGGTGAATTAGGGGCGAGGCATGGATCTGATTTACCACCGAAAATGGGACCGATGAGCACTCTGGCTCTTTGAGAGATCCTTTTTCTTTTCATCTTACTCTCCTTCTGCAGAATGTCTGTCTGGACCTTACTGCCAGGCCAGATGTGATTTCGTAATGAGAACATACATCTACTACAAACAATGGTATGCCCCTCTTAAACCTTTTTTTTCTAGGGTGTGCTCTTTTAACATCCGGAGTACATTTGAAAACACATGCGAAACAACTAGCAAGTGAAACACTGTCATTAGCTTACAATCACTCTTCAAATGAATGTTTCGGAAATGCTCTTCCTGGACAGCTGTTTACAACTTAATGTTTAAACCACATAAATTGGCGGTTATATGTCCATTAATATCCATAACAGAGGACTGCAACAGGGATTCCAGCTGCATACCAGGTCACACAAGGAAATGCTTGAGAAAATAGCTGAATCTGATTTCAGACCTATCCCATGGCTTGTTGGGATCTAGCTCAATATGGATTCTTAAATAGGAATAAAAGGTGCCATAGAATTGAAAACTGGAGATATTAAGAACCTCAAATATAAACCTGCATTTGCAAAACAGAGCAGTAAAATTGGCCCAAATCCTTGACTATGACTTTGACTCTTGAATTAATATTTACAGCCCCAAACCTTACATACAACAACAGAGCCACAGTGATTAACATGGCTAACTAAGTGGAGGAATCAGTTTCAGTCTGTAAAGGGGATTTTAGCACTTTACTAAAATCCCTTTAGTACTTTAGTACTTACATACAGGCTGAAGTGGGCTTTATGTTCACCATCATCTTAACTATTCCATTCCACCTTAAATGCTACAGCTGGATTTTGCACAAAAAAAGCAGAATTTTTAAAACAAAATCTACCGAATGTATCTCACTTCAACAAAATTATATTGCCTATCCTCATGAGGACATTTAGCCCTCACAAAGGGCTAAACACACACACATGCACACTGACACACACACACACAAGCAGGATAATTGTACATTCGAGTATGTCACTACAGTCACCATAACAGGCTGACAGGGCAGTTTTAGGAGATCCATTTCGCGTCTCTCATCCCTCACTCATTCATAATTAAAGAAGTGTAAATCTAGCAGGCCTTTATTCTGTCTGTGGAGACAGTCTCACACTCTTGAAAACCTTTACCCAGTGCTCCATCCACGATCTGCTTTGATTGGCTGCCAGCCTCTCTGTTAATAAACACTGTTTTCTAATTGGTGCATTTCTCAGCTTGGTGGCGAAGTCTGAACTCTAGCTGAACTGCTCTCGAGCAGCACTGATTGAGGCATTCTGAGCTGCAGTGTATTAAGTGATGCACGATGCCTGTTCAAATGTATGGTAGTACAATAGATTCATGATATTAAAAAAGAAAGAAAGACGTTTGAATTAGAGTTTGAATATGAATGTAAGACTAATGCTGGGTCAGACTACATTTCACTGAAAGCGCTTTGGTAGATTTGCCAGTAAAATTTAAATATTCAAAACAGCATTGAAAAAGAGAGTTTGGTATACCTACTTAACATTTGTACACACTCAAATGTTTCAGAAGCTTCAAAAGCACAAGGTTATGGGAATTTCCAAGAAACATACCTGCCAGAAAATGTAAAGCAAAAGCTGGAAGAGCTTTGAAAGTTAGTTTTGAACAGCTGAAGTAGCTACTTTTGCTGTTGTACAGGTAGTTGTGATTTAAAATAACAATGTTTAAATGAGTCTATTATGCTTATTGTATTTAATCTTCATGATTGTATTTTGGGTTCTACTAGAATAAGTTTGCATTCTTCAAATTTCCCAAAAACACTACATTTTTATCACACTGTACATCTGTATTTATCCTTTGTCTAAAACGCTCCATCAGAGCTCCTGTGTCTTCAACCCTGCCTCCTAATGAGGCCAGAGTGCTCTGGTTGGTCAACTCACCCACTCTGTTTTGACTGGTCAACCACCAAAGCAGCATCCAGTTACAAGTTCCACCCCCACACTGCTATAGCTATTATTCCAAAGTGTTGGTTCTGCTGTATCAGTTTGAGCCAGAGTCCAACCCTGAAAGTCAGGTAGAACAACTTCACAGACCTGATCCACCTTCACAAGCTAGACTGGAGCAGGACGTTTGGGACTTGTACGTGTTTACTGTTTTAGCTTTCTGTGTACTGTGTGAGGAGAGTGTTATGGAAGTGAGTTTCTCTCTCCGGCATGTACTTTGAGTTTTATGTCTTTTCAGACTGTTTACATACACAGAAAGTTACATAACACACCAAAAAAAGGAGAAAAATATAATAGATCCCTGTAAATGATAACAAAATAGAGTTTGCTAGTAATCCTGCAGGTACCATGATATAAATACATGTCATTAAATTATGTTTTCTGACAATCAGGTTCTAATGAACAAGTACACACACACTGGCGTTGTCTGTGAGAGCTCAGTATCGCTGCTTTCATTGTACGAGTAGTGTAAATAATTCACTCAGAGAAAATGTTTTTATGCTGTGCTCCTGCAGGGAGGAAATGGGGTGAAAGCATGTTTTGATTAAATATTGAAATAAATATAAATAAATAAATAAGAGCGTGATGGGTCCAGTCTTGCACTTGAAATGACGCTGTGGGCAACAGAGGGTCAGGAACTGTGCAATTGTATGTGATGAAACTCTGATATAATGTAATATTAACAAGTCTGTGTGTGTGTGTTTGTGTATGTGTGTGTGTGTGTGCGCGCGTACCTGTGTTCATGTGTTAGGAAGAAGAGCAGTGCATACCAGGGCCAGGTAAGCTAACTAACTGCTTTAATCCTCCAAATAAAACAGGAAGCTTCTTAACAATCGCTGCCTCTCCTGTTCTCAGTAATCAGGAGAAGTCAGCTTCATGACATCACAGCTGGCCTTTACGAACCAAACACACTGCTCTGTCTCTGCTGGATTCTCGGGGGTCTCGTGTGCAAATAAGCTTTGCTGTAAAGCAAGAATCAGTGACACACATACACATGCTAGAGCCCTGGTCAAACCTGGTCAACTGTAATTGCTATGTAATGGAAGCACGTAGGAGCAAATTTTAATACAAACAATTACATCAACATAAAGGTGCCACTATATAAACATAACATGCATGTTAGCTTCTTGTTGTGTTTTCTGATTTTCTCTGTTCTAATTGTATGTGAAATTGTGAAGTAACCAAAAGATGTTTTGGCCTATACAGCACTCCTGCATGCAAGCCCACAAGCATTCAGTACAAGACGTCCCGTATGAAAATGAAATCCTTTAAAATGTTATCAGCTGTAATGTATTTATATTATATAATGCAATTCATTTATTTTTTTTTCTGTATATAATGTATTTCGGTATATTGTATTGTGTATGGGTTGAGCTAGTACTAGGGACATCTTTCCATATAATTGGGTTCATTTAAAAAAAAAATAAAAGACTGAAATCTGAAACTGGAATTATGTAACTAGCAATAGAGATGCATATTGTCGCTGTCCAAAGAAAAACATGTTTCAAGTTTTCTACATCATTTCAACACGCCAATGGTTAACATTGTGTTAAAATTTCATAATAAATGAACCAATAGAAGCACTCCCAAACAGCTTGTAAAGAAATCTGGTTCCACTGACTAACATTAAAAATAATGTATGTTTTTGTTCTCTCCTGTACAATTTGTAGATAAGTGTGTATGTGTGTATGTTTTTTTTTGGGGGGGGGGGGGGGGGGGGGGGGGCGGGGCTGGGGATACACACTAATTACATGCCACTGATTGTAATCCAAGCAGATTACTCACTCTCACTGCACAAATGCTCACAAACCTAATTAAAGAAGAATGAAAAGCAAGAAAATAAATCATATGAGAGACCAATTATAGATGTGTTGTTATGGAACTAAAACTGTCCTAAAGTGTCCAAAATGACCTCATATGACCAGTAACTAAGGACGCAGGAAAAAAGGTGGGGCATATCCACACAGATGTGTGTGTGTGTTTATGAGTGTGTATGTGTGTGTGTGTGTATCAGGTTTACGTCACATTATGAAATGATGTAAATCATTTAATTTTGAGATCAGGGTAAGATTACAGTTAAAGTTAGTGGAGGTAAGGTTAAGGTTAAGTTTAGGCTAGCAGTATTTCTGGTTAAGGTTTAGTATGTCTCCAGGAATCTAACAGAAGGCTATGCAATGTCCCCAAAATTCATATAAACAAACATGTGTGTGTGTGTGTGTGGTTTAATTTGAAGGAATTTAGCTCAGTGGTAAGGCGTGGAAGATTCTCACATTACTGGTGAAATTAGATTTTAGCAACAGCAAAGAAGCTTATGGGCTACCTCAACTGCACAGCAGACTGAAATCCTCACAGAGAGGAGTTCTCCCTCTCAGCTTATCTCCTCTTTCCTCTCCTCCCTCTTTCTTTCACTCAATTTTAGTGCTGTTCTGCTGCTAGTCTGTCATAAATATTTGATCAAAAACACCCAATCAATACATTATCAATACTATACACTCACGTCCTGTCAGCACACACACTTATAGGAACACACTTATATTTGACTTATAGGAAGAATATCTTATTGTCCTGGATAACTGACAAGGTCCCTTCTGTTAAGAATTGGCATAAAATTGTAAGACAGTGTATACCTATGGAGTTTATGCATGCTAGTTTCATTAACAGTGTCATTTATTGATATATGGTCACCCTATCTTCAGTTTATTAATAACACTGAAGGATCGCAGATAAGTTTCTCTTGCTGACTTGTTATGTAGACTTATGTATTATAATTTTAACTCTTATTATTTTTACTTTTATTTTATTATTATTTATTTAATTTGGTTATGTTTTTTAACATCAGTATTATTTTATGGTATATATCGTTTCTGTATCTGAGCTTGTGAGTTTTGATGTTATATGTTGTAAGTATTGTGTGTGTGTGAGCGTGAATGAATGTTGGTCATGCGATGGACTGGCGAACCGTCCATGGTGTACCCCACTTTCCTCCCGACTGGCTCCAGCCCCCCATGATCCCAACAAGCGGGATAAGACGGAAGATAATGGATGGATGGATGGACAAATAATAGTTCGTACAGGGATGGGCATGTTTTTGCTGTCTGTTAATGAGCATTCACATTCTATATATGCTATGTTTTTATGTTATCCTCTATAACGACACTGCGGTATAACAAAAGTTAAGAACTTTTACATCTCCTGTGATGTTACCTCAAGGTTTTTTACAACAGTTCTGGTGCTAAATAAAGTATTAGAAGAAAATGTTCCAGACTGTGCAAGCAAACATCAACCAGTCCCAGGAGAGCACAGACTAAACAATCTGAATTCATTATCAACCAATCACAACACCACTTCTGTGAATACTGATGGAGAGCTGCAAGGAACGGAAACATGCGCACACACACATACACACACACACACACACACACACTTGTACATTAAGTGCAATAAAGAAAATTAGAAGAAAAACAAAGAATAGCAGAAAAAAATGTGCACCCTCTCTCACGCACAGGACTATGTTCTGGGAAAATCTCATGGCTGATAAATACAGCTGTGTTGTAAGAGTGTGTGTGTGTGTGTCTGAGTTTCCAACGTGAACTAAAAAGCCAAATCGTTCTCCAACAGTCGAGTTTTCTCCAGGCAGGCGGCCTCGCTCTGGGAGTTTGCTCATGCCAGGCGGCCGAGAATAAAGACGCTGCAGTGACGGAGCCAAACAGAGGGACCGAGTGAAAAGACAGTGTGAAAAGAGTGAAAAGCAGCAGCCTTTGTGAACCTGGACCACAGGTATGTGTATCAACCAGGGACATATTCTACACACACTGGAGTGGAACAATCCATTCATCATCCCACTCGGGGGGTGTCGGCTCGCCAGCAAAATGAATGGTATTTCCCGTTCACTGAAGCCATCTCTACTAAACACAGTGATGCACACTGCTGCAGAGCCAGCCTTAAACACAGCTGCATACTAGGGCTGCATGATCTGGACAAACTGACAATACTGCAATTATATAATTTCGATTGTGATACAGTGTTTCCTAAAAGTTTTTGGACACTTCACTGTGTAAAAATAATCCAGACCTCTGCAGGTTTACATTTAACATTTCTTTGTATGCTTCTGAGTTCTTGATCCCATTAGTGAACACAAGCTCGCCGACACCACTGTGACTTCGACGTGTCCGCCTCTGACGTGGAGCACTTCTCCAAGATTTATCCACACAAAGAGTCTACAATCAGTTTGATGCTGTTCCCAGAACATTTATGAAGTAAGTTCATTAAAGGGCCCATATGCCACATTTTTCTTTATTTTTTTCCCTTGAGATCCACTTATTCCTTACGGACCAAATCATCTTCACAGCCTCTTTATCCCTTACAACAAAGTTTTGTTACTGTGCCTTTTAGACTGACATGAGATAATAAATGAGTTGTGTTCTGTTTTGTGCTTCGTTCAAAAAGGAATTTCACCCCTTAGAACACATGGGCACAGCTAAACTGCTGTAAGCTAAAAAAGGCATTATATATATATAATTATACATGCAGAGGCCGAAAACACACTGGAAACTTTTTTTTTTTACCACTGGTAAACAACCGTGGGCCTATATTATGGTACATCTCCAATATATATATATATATATATATATATATATATATATATATATATATATATATATATATATATATATATATAAATATATATATATATATATATATATATATATATATATATATATATATATATATATATATATATATATATATTTAATGGTTATAAATGGTGTTAATTCATCAGATAAAAAGACAAGATCAGGAACTGTGATTTGTCAAAATTATCACAGCACACAGTGAAAACACTCAGAGTAGTTAGAGTGGTTTAAGGAGTGTTAATTAGTGGTTAGTTAGTGGTTAGAGTGGTCAGTGGTTGCAGCAGAGTTAGTTAGTGATTAGTTAGTGGTTGGCGTAGTGCTTCCCAACCCAGTCCTCAACCTCAAGGCCCCCAGCCGTTCCACATTTTTGCCTCAGTTCAACTCACAGTACATACAGATGAGGGAAAAATGTGGGCTGTCTGGAGGACCCTGAGGACCAGTTAGAGGCGCATTAGCATACAGCAGCCTTCTGCAATCTATTTACTTTCCCAGGCCTGTAGATGAACAAACAATATACTGTGCAGTGCTAAGACACAGGCACACACATATACATGCACACAAAAATCTTATAGTCAGTAAAAGCCCCTAAGAAAAGCCCTGCACTCCTACAGCAGCTGTCTGAACAGAAGCTGCACTAAAGAAAGGCGAGCAGTGAAAGAGACAAACATTACTATTATCTCTCTAATTCTAAAGGCCTAAGCAGATCTAACAGACCGTGTGCATGTCGGGTTAAATCAGGCTCCAGGAGAGGAGTACAGGTGTGTGTGAGGAAGCTGGAATGCACATGTTCATAAAGCACCTACTATTTCAAACTCTGATGCCAATAAAAAGCAATTTTAGCGCATAAATTCTGTATTTATGTATTTCCTGATTCTAACATATTGGAACAAAAATATATTGTGCCTTAATTTTTGGACAGGTCATGTTTTGTGTTTTTTTCTTACTTCAATGTGTTAAATTCAGCAAATAAACAGTAATTTCACATTAATTATACATTTTTTAATTGTATATTGATAATAGGTACAGATAATTGTACAGATAACTATTTTTTAAATACTAAATAATTATTTAAACTACACAATAACACTTAAAGGGACCAGAACAAAGCATCTTGTTGTGGTTTAAAGTTTCTGCAGTTTTACAGACTTGCATTCTCCCCAGCAGCTTCATGAGGAGTATGGAGATGCTTCTCTAACAGGACTGAAGAAGATAGCATACAGGCTGAGATCTTGTTGCTTTAGAAAAAAAAGGTTTTGCAGATGTTATAAACTTATTTTCAATCATTTTAATTTTAATGTACCCTTAAATAATTATGTCTTTAATTAATAATAAATTATATACATATTCAGTTAGGTGTGTCCAAACTCTAGACTGGTACTGTAAATGAAATGCTTTCTCTGTGGAGGATGTGTAATTATTTTTGCAGCACAAAGCATAATGTGACCAAGGGTGGCCAAACTTTTGCAAACAAGTGGTCATCAATAAAAAAGGTCAAAGTTCAGTTTGGTGTGTTTGAGGCCAGGGTAGGGGCTACTTCCTTTCATTGTATACACACCTTTCTAGCCCATAGTATACAATCTTACAGAACAACAGGCTGAAAGCCAGCTATAAGACAATACTACCCACCACACTCAATGTGTGTGTGTGTGTGTGTGTGTGTGTGTGTGTGTGTGTGTGTGTGTGTGTGTGTGTGTGTGTGTGTGTGTGTGTGCGTGCGTATGTGTGTGTGTGTGTGTGTGTGTTTTGGCTGGTGGCCTGCACATTTTTGGACATACACTGTCAGAAAACAGGTGATGTGCAGATACGTGTTTCATCCATCAAAGAGAAGTGTTAACATACTCACAAAGCTACAACAGTGGTCAATTTGCCCACCTTATGAAGAGAAAGAGATTAATTTGTGGAGAGTACTCTGGATCAAGAGCTATACAAACCCCCTACAGACTGCCACAGACCCTTACAGACAACCACAACCCCCCACAGTCCCCATAGACGCCATGAAGACCTACAGATCACCTATGGATCCCAAAAGATCCCTGCAGCCCCCAAAAACCCCTGTGATGTTTTTCTGAGAGTGTATCGGTCGGCCTTGTGATTCATCCGAGAAATAGGGGTTTAAGATACACTTGAATACCACAATGTTTTGTGATACTGTATCAATTCTCAAAAGCACAGGTTTGATTTTTAATAATAGTTTAATTGCTTAAATTATTCATTGATTCATTTTGCATTGTGTTTAAACCTTTGGTCGCTAGATGGCAGTGTTGCGATCTTTTTTCAGCCACTCCAACATAAACAAGTAGCAGAGGGATGTATAGATATTACAGAGGTTTGCAAACGGTATTGTGTTTTCCTGAAATTTGATTTAAAAAATCACAATATATCACATTGCTTACAGTATCACAATATAGCATAATGTGTATTAAATCGTAATCCCCATATCTTGACACGTATCTTGCCAATACACACCCATACTTACAAACAGTAACTTTATAGGACAGTGGGGTAACCCGTAAGAACATATGTTAAAGTTTTACATACGTTAAAGCATGTATTTAACTCTTTCCAAGCTTTTACTTGTGGTTTTACTTTTAATTCAGTATTATTTGCAGTTATCATCTAATACCTGCTTTGCTGGTGAAGGAATTTAATAAATTTGTGCAATATCTGGGGCATCCAGAGGAAATCTGGAACTACGTTCATCAAACTGCTGCCAAGATATTATTTACTTCTTTCAAAATAAGATATTCATGCTACTTTGTATTGTATTTACACTTATTTACACCTGAATTAATGATATATGGTGTTATCACTGATGAAAATACATTTATTGTTAAGATGAAGGGTTTTGTACAGTATGAAGGGTACATTGTACAGTAGTGTCTCTGAAATATCCAACACGTCTCTCAACCCTGGTCTTTATTAAGGTTATGAACTCTTGTCAGTGTGTTTAGATCACAGTGGGTGTGTTGTTTTGACATTACATATGTGGAAGGATTCATTATAAATTAGAAAGTCATGATGAAATTACTTTGCGTATATGAAATTTTGCTTCCATTTAAAATTTAATTATGTTTTACTTCTGTCATTTTCTATTTTACTTTGGTCTATTGGGTCTATTCGACCTAAG
The DNA here is from genome assembly GCA_021613375.1 of Megaleporinus macrocephalus. NCBI lineage: Eukaryota > Metazoa > Chordata > Actinopteri > Characiformes > Anostomidae > Megaleporinus > Megaleporinus macrocephalus. The sequence continues at coordinate 30,184,089 of CM038711.1, read as the reverse complement.
TACAGGCTTTGCACAGGATGTTGAAGAAAAGCCTGAAAAAAAGAGTGGTGAGATTCTAATACGAGAATAACGTTATGACTGCTGGATAAATGCTAGCGTCCGTCGGCTGAAGTATCCCAGTGGGACTTTAACATCTTTCCTCTGTGATTATATCGTCTAGTCCGGTAGGTCCATCCTGAACTGGAGGTCTCTGGGATTGTTTAGTGTGGTCTGCTGTGCTCACAGTGCACTGTGAGAAGGGAGAGAGACATAGGCTGAATACTGATCTCTCCTGCTCTCTCACGCACACACACACACACACACGGATGTGAGGTAGATGGAGCTGAAGGCTCCTGTGGAGAGCCGTTTATGTGCGTGAGACAGACCCTTAGAAACCACCATAGCAACGCTAATACTCTTTAAAGCCTACAAAACATCCTAAGGACGACCTGAATTCTAACTATTAGAGATTTTAAACCGCTCAGAACAACAAAACAGCCTTAAGCTGCATTTGTTTTCCACATGAAAGAGATTAGCTGGCTGCCAAACTACAAACAAATCATCATATTCACAGCCTCTGTGTATATCCAGCAAGCACATTTAATAAACTAAGCTCTAAATTCAGCCCCGGTTCATGCTGACTGGCTTTGACTGTCACACATTCACAAAGGTCGTACCTGGTAGACGGCGTTATATAGTAGAGGTGCGTGCCTCAGTCTCCTTAGAGCAGCTGAAGTCAGATCCCATAACACGCTCTGCCTCACACACACACTCTCCTCCAGACTCAAAAGCACAGCCTCCATAACTCAAACACACACACACACACACACACACACAGGTGCTGTGGACAGGTAATCCCTCTCCAGTCCAGGTGGGTATGAACAGGTATTGGTCCTTAGGCACCACTGCCTACGCTCTCTTCTGCTTTCATGTTCTTCATCCCTCCTTCCGTTCCTCTAAAAGCCCCTCGGGAAAACGATGAAGCCTCTGTGTCATTGTCCTGTGCTGCAGTCCCTAGACTCTCTCTCTCTGTCTCCCTCAGTCTGATTGCAAGGCTGAATTCCCAGAGTAACAGCTCCCAACACAAACATTCCCACATTCGAAAAGTACCAGCTCTGTCTCCCCCCGCCTCCTCTGTTTGAATGTTGGTTTTAAAGCCACAGTCCCTCAGCGGAGCCTCCAGGGGCTCACCGCTCTATATAACGGCCAGGGAGGAGTAGGCTTCATCTGGACCAAAGCACAGGACACTGGGATGTAAAGCTAAGCAAGGACCATTACGAAGGTCCTCAACTGTTCTAGTGCACACAGAGAGTGTCACTGGATATATGTCAGTCATGCTCAGTGTCATGCTCAGTGTCTAATGTTCAGCTGCAATGGAACTGTGAGGAGAGTGTACTTATAGAAGCCACCTGTTGGAATGATGTTTGTTTGTGGTCTGTGTTTACAGACGCCTCATCAGTAAGTCTGAAATAAAAGTTTAAGAGATTAATTTAGAGCAGATGAACAGGCATCTCTCATTGTGTTTGCTCCGGCTCAAAGAGGGGGCGGCTGCTGTCTGCAAACCACGTCTACGACTTGCTCACTTCTAGTGTCAAATGAGTCCACAAAACCAACACAAACAGCTTTTTAACATAGTTTAACCCAGGAATAAAAAAAAAGCTGGGTTACAGGATAGTAAGACTGATCTGTGAATGGCAGACGGCCTACTTGAAGGCTGCCATGTGATCTACAAATAGAGCATACAACATATGGAATAAGTTAATAGCAGCCGTCTCTGTCTCTCCAGAACTGGAGCTAGCCCAAGGGTGTGTTTAGGGTCTGGCTCTAAAGCTATAGCCATGGGTCTTTCTTCTGTAGCCATGGGTCTTTCTTCTGTAGCCATGGATCTTTCTTTTGTAGCCATGGATCTTTCTTCTGTAGCCATAGATCTTTCTTCTGTAGCCATGGATCTGTTTTTACTGGCAAAGTATTTAGTTTAAATTATGGGCTCAAACAGCCACTGAATCTTTTGGGGAAAATGTATCCCTGCGCCATCGCTGCCTAAGCTGCTAGACTTTTGAGACTCTTTTTACTTTTTAACTAAATCTCATGGATAAAACAGATACAACTAAAGTCATATTGGAACATATTGGAGATCTGCTCATCTTTCACTATGTCAATTGTTAGCTACATTAGCCTTGTGGCTCCATTGGAAAACATCAAACACCAAGAAGACTGATCAACTAAATGTGAGGAAAAATAAAGAGTTTTCCCACAGGTACTATTTCACATCCAGGGATATTTGTTTTCATTTTATTTTTTCCTTGACATCCTCTTATATAGTGTGATTTGCAGTATTACAGGCCACTGTGCAAAACACACATACAGAAAAAGTGATAGATAGAGCCACTTAGCTGATGCTGCTAATGACCCTGACACATGACCTTCAGTGTAATGTTTCTAATGTGAGGCTGGCTTTACAGTCCATAGTCCATGTTACAGTGCAGTGACAAAGAGTCACATGTAGAATGTTCAGCACTGTAGAAACATGCTGGATATTTAAGTACAGTCTAGGTAACCACACCAGATTTGATTTAATATCTCACTTCATGCGACCTTCTGTTGCGGGAATGGCTGTAATTCTCTAGCACATACGCAGTTTGCATAAGTCAGCTCCCAGATCCCACCGATTTCCCCCACCTTTTATTCTAAGTGCTCTACACATTTTCTGTTGCAATCCAACAGAAAGCCTCAATCAATGAGGCTGGCTAGAGCCGGCAAAACTCTGCACCCTAATTAAAAGCACTTCCTGTCTGGAGAGAAAATTCATAGCGCATATTGATGCCGAGGTCGCATATAACGACACTGAACTCGACCTTGCATACTCCATCAAAATCACTCGGGGCAAGAACCTAGATGGCCATCTGACGCTGACCGCAGTAGAGCAGGAAACCAAGAGCAGGACGTGGCCAGAGAGTGTGACTTATCTCACTGCACAGTGATAATGCAAAAGCACAAAGAAAGCAAAGGAAGCACAGTACTGGGAATACACCAACAAAAAGAAATGCATAGCATCATCCATCACCTCTGTACCCATTTAAGAGAAACTTTACATTACGTGGAGGTTCTTTAAGCTTTAAGTTTCTATTTTCTATTTTAAATATCTTTTTCTAGGCCTGTTGTGATTGTGAAAATTCATTGTCATATAAATACTTGCAATTTATGCTATAATTGTGTTCTTTTAAATCATATAAATAAGATATATTTACTTCCTAATTGTTAATACTTAGTATGAAGCATGATATTATATTCGAGTCCAGTTATTCAGAGGTGATTAGGATTATAAGACACTACCTAGATTCACTGCTCGAGTCACTGAGTGCACTTTGATTGATTTCTAAGGGGACAGCTGCTGGCTATGGCTCAAACCTGCAACAGAATACACACACACACACACTGCAGTATGTCTCTATTTGACTCTGAAACTCAGTGACTCTAGAGCCAGGCCCTGTTTCTGGCCTATGTTTGCTGCTGCAGCTGGGAGTTAATGAGAGCCACTCTTAAACAGTGCAGTAACATGGACGACATACAGAGCTGCTCATATTGCAAAAGAACTATTCACTCTGCTTCCCAACCAGCAAAGACTTTAATGCCTATTGATTCATAAACTGGCACCCTTCACATGACCATCAGCAGCACTACAGTAGTGTGGAACAAGCACTTACCTATTGCAGGAAACCAGGTGTAAAGGTGCATGGAAGAAAGGAAAGGAGGGAGGGAAGGGGTTGGTATGAGGAGGAGGAGGAGGAGAGAGAGAGAGAGAGAGAGAGAGAGAAAGAAAAAAACACCAGGATTAGCTGAGCATATCTGACAACAGACTTTAAAGCAGTGTTTGAAGTGATTACTGTTTACTGTATCACAGTATTATAATGTATCACTGTCATGAATGTCCAGATTTCAACACGCAGACTCCGAAATGCTTATTTACACCTATTGAACACTTCAACCTGTAATAAAGATCCAACTGTCCACATTCTTCTCATTCTCATAACTACCTACATTATTCTACATGGGAAAAAAGTATTTGGACACTCCCCTTTCTGCTTATAACAGATACTCTCCTGGGAAAGTTTGCCACTACATTTTGGAACCTAGCTGTGTGAATTTGCTTCTATTCATCTACAGGAATATTAGCAAGGTCAGGCATCAACGCTGGGCGATAAGGCCTGGCCCTGAGTTAGCGGTCCAATTCAACAGAAAAATATTTGATAGGGCAGAGGTCAGGGCAGCCTAGTCAAGTTCTTCCACATTCAGCAAGCCATTTATTAATGGACCTTGCTTTGCGCACAGGCCCACAGTCAAGCAGGATAGGGCCTTCCCCAAACTACAAAAACTGGAGGCATATAATTCTTTTAAAAATTGTGTGCTGTAGCATTAGGATTCCCCAAATTATGAATAACAGCACCAGTCTATTCTTCCTCTTCCACCAAACTTTACAGTTGGCAATATGCAATGAACAGCTCTTGTGCTAATGTTGTTACCAGAGGCAGGTTGGAATCGAAGTCAGTAGTTTCTGCTGCATGATACATGGTTAGGTGCTCTCTGAGCTTATAAATGTGGTCCACTGCTTCTCAGCAGAGCTTATGAAACTCCTAGAAGTTAGCAATTCATAATAACATTTGACAGGACAGGTCTATCAAGTCATATGTACTAACTGTTGGATAGGTGGCGTGCTATGACGGTGCTATTGAGCTATTTAGTACAACCAATTCTGCTGCCAAGGTTTGTCTATGGAGAATGGATGGTACACATGATATATTAGCAATGGCTGTGGCTAAGCAGCTGAATTCACTAGTTGGATGCAGTGTCCATCTATTATTGGCCATGTACTGTAATAGTTTTATAGCAGTAAAAAGATTAATTATAAGCCATAATTCTAGGGAGTTTATTAATTAATAAAAAATAAATGCAGAAAATGGCAACAGAAAAATACATCAAATATATTAAATGTGTCAAGCAAAACTTGAGTGCTTTCAACTCTTAAGCAGGTGTCTACTATTGAACAATGGTGAAATCACATGATGCAGTATTGTTTTAAATGCTTGCCTACAGTGAAACGCTCCCAAATTCCTTCCCCTTCGTTTCCTATGGCCTACAGTTCCCACTCACTGTTGTTTGGAAGTGTAAAGTGTGTGTGTGAGAGAGAGAGTGTGTGTATGTGTGAGAAAGATGGAGAAGTTCAAATATTTGGAAACTGGGGGGCTGTTCCCAGGTTTGAATGTGTGAGCAGACTGTTCCAAGAGATGCTTGGAAATGCCTTGGTATTCACTGACCATACACACTTACACTTACACACACACACACACAAACATTAACACAATTTCAACAGAAACTGAAACAATTACACTGACATGGCCATATACTGCCAAATGTTCTGCAGGCGCCCACTGCCACGTCTCATCATAAGGGGACAAAGGCATTGGAGGTAAATGGGTCACACACACACTTAAGGCATACATACACGCACATTCGTTTTTGCACTCACAGAGAACATATAAGCTAATCCAGCAAGCTTGAGCTAGTGTGTCAAAGTAAACACGTTAACTTCTTTGACTTCATTAACACATTTTTTTAGTGTGGCCCTTCAAACTATCTGTAGTCTCAGCTTGCTCACATGCTATAACTCTACGACTGTAGTCTCATTGTTTAAACACAGCTTTTAAATGGCAGGTTTGGTTAATAGCTCTTGATAAAGCCAGCTTCTGCATTGGTGAATTTGTTTATTACTGTAAGAAAGTTAGTGCTTATTTTTATATACTACTTACAAACAAAATGCACTTCTGATGCTGGCATTGTCAGTAATATGGTTGACTGTGCCGGACAGTGCATCCGGAAGAACTATAGATAAATAAATGAATAGCAAACTAGGGAATGCAATGCCGAGTTAGAAAGCTGTAGTTCCTCTGAAAGGAAGACATAACTTAGTGGTTTTAAGAGTGAGTGACAGTTGCGGTTGCCTATTAGACCGTCAGTTAAGTACCACTTATAAAAATCATTCAATCATTCTAACCAATTGGATCAAAGTCGGAGTTAACTTCACAAACATTAAAAACACTACTCAAACTTTACTATATGCTTCAGTAGTTTCAGTAGTAGACTGTTTTGGTACAGACAATTTTAGCTAATTTTATATCTTTCTCTAAAGAATGCTTCACGGCAAAATATGTGTGTTTTGATAGTGACAGTTCTTAAGATTAAACAGTGATTTTCAGACATAGGCACAAATATATTTCAAAACAATGGGGTGTAACTGCTCACATGTGGACATGAGGGACAGGGATGCAGTCTTACTTCCTAATATAAAAAGCAGAGGTGAGGCTTAAAATAAGGCTCTGCTTCTCTGTAAACCTGAATCTTCCACTTTTAAATAAGTCATGAAGATCTTTTAAAAGTAATGCTGGAAACACCACACGTATACAGTTTAATATGTCTTATATTGAAACATTTTCTAACTATTGCTTCTCATTGTGTTTATGATGAAAATTGCAATCACATTTGTAAATTTTCAAGAAAATCTGATCATTTTCATGGTCAGGTTTATGTGAATTTCACATAATGAACATAATCTTAATGATTTAGGCTAAAACATATTTTAGGGAGGCACTGTAATAAAAAGTTCACTTTTCATTAATGAGACTAATGCAATATACACAATATAATGGGATTAATCACAGATTTTTAAAAAATCACTTAAAAGCTCTCTTCAAAAAATATGCATACATAGCAAAGCAGACCTGTCTACATATCTTACCACAGTGGTTTTAGAGAACACACCCATGCATACACACTTACAGACATGGAGTGCAGAGACACTGAGTTGGAGGAGAGAATGTTGCAGCCACTGTGAGCTGAAGAAACTGTTTGAAGTGTGTGGTGTGTATACGTATGTGTGTGCATGTACACACTGACCTACTTCACTTTGCATATAGGCTAATCAGCCTCGGCTCCTGATTTCCTCCGTGAGCATAAATATGTATGAGGATTATGGCATAAAAGCACAAACCCACAGGAGTGTGGAGGAGGCAGCCACACACACAGTGATGCTGAAAGAGCGAGACTATGAGATGCTTGGCATTTTAATGTCTCTAACACGCAGTAAAATGTAAGTCAGTCACCTAAAATACACACAAGCAGACACACATGCATCTTCCCTCTCAACAACTCACCCGGCCACCCACATACACCCTCACACCCCCACAACCCCACACCCCCACAGCCATGAATAGACTATTGAAACACCAAGATGAGTCAGTGTATGTGTGGATGCCATTCTATGTTCTATGACTGTTCTGTTCCAGTGTGTGTGTGTGTGTGTGTGTGTGTGTGTGTGTGTAAAATGACCCATTCTCTTTTCTTATCTCTCTGCACAAAGCCCTGTATGTTCATGCTTTAGGAACATTCTTGGGCATTTTGGGGTGATGTATCCTGTTTTTGGAAGAACGCTCTAACCTCTCAGTGCCCCTCACTCTGAGCTGGTCTTTCTGGGAAGACAGCATGAGATCTAATTACAACCAGTGCATTCCCAGTTCAACAAAGATTTAGCCAGGAACAGTTTAGGTGGTACAATCAGTTACTTTGAGGCCCATATTTAGCATTACCAGGGCATCGCTATAGCAACAAGGATAGACATGTAGAGATTTAAGTAGTCTAAAAGTATTTTATGAAGTACACCTACTTTGCATCTACACTCATCGTCACTCATTTTATATATATATATATATATATATATATATATATATATATATATATATATATATATATATATATATATATATTTCATTCGTGTCTGCAGAAAAAAAAGACAAATATTATTAATGCCTTTTACTTTAAATATTTTATTTATATGCATGGAGGTCAACCCCCTCCTCAAGAACACTGGGAAATAAGTGGCTAAAAACGAGACACCCAAGTTAACATATTCTGTGTACATTCCTGATGTAAAAAAAAAAAACGAGAGCGAGACAGAAATTGAAACCGGGACTTCTTAAATCTCTAAGTGTTTATTCTTGTTGCTGTAATGATGCTTGGGCAATTCTAAATAAGGTCATACCAAAACAGCTTACTGAACTGAACTAAGAAAGAGAGAGAGAGAGAGAGAGAGAGAGAGAGAGAGAGAGAGAGAGAGCTCAGAGTTCAGAGATGGATTTTTGAAGCAAGTACAAGTTTGAGCATGGCACTTACTTATGCCACGTGAACAGGCTTTATTGCTTCAGAATGAAAGGCAGAATTGTTTACATATTGAGCCTTTAAATGAATTCAACAACCGAAACACTTGGTAGAAGACGTAGCAATAATTTTTTTATCAGTTCGGAGGGCTGTTAGGAGTCCATGATCAAACAGCCAGAAAATATGACTTCACTGTTTTCACAAATACTCTATTTGGGCTATTTAATCCTGAATCTTAATCCTGGCACTTTAAAACATGCCTGTGCCTCCATCAAAGAGTGGAGACAAAAGGATCTGTACAAATCACAAGGTGAGCACCCCCTGCTGGTCCTCCAGCAATAACCTGCACTTTCTGCAGTATGTGTTATGCGTGCTAGTGTGTTAATAAACACTGGCTGACTGTTTTATCTGAAGGAGGCTGGTGATCTAGGAGGATGTCTAAATACGTAAGTAAAACTAAAAAAGTGGAGGAGGCATCTAAGTTTAGTAGAAGAGTGTCGATAAAAGGGAAGGAGGAATGTTCTCACGGAGTGTGAATTTAGTGAGTGATCGTTTCTTTCACCTAAGGTCACTGTAAAGGAATTGTAGCTATATAATAGAGAGACTTCAGTGAACAAAGCCTGCCAGATTTTCTTTGTTGGTACCAATACTGTATAGAGATACACAGCAAAACAGATTTATCAATTAAAGTTAACAGCATTCTATAGCAACACTCAAGCAAGCAAGCAAATTTAACTACATCAATTAATCGTCTGTTTTTTTAATTACAAGACTACAATTAAAAGCCAACTAGCTAATTAGCAAAAAAAGTTTGACATTCATTCTTCACAGCAAATTGAAATGTATTGATGAGATTATGGCTATGAGTATGAACAGATAAAGATGGTGCTTATCATTACTTCTGAGTGTCCTCAGAGAAAAACTCACACTGTGTGATTGGTGTAGCCAGTGCCTCCCTAGTGTAAAGCATGGCCACCCTGTTAGCCAACCTAGTAATGGAAAGTGACCCAGGCATCATCAATTAATCTCACCATAAAAAGCTGCCCTGCATTGTGTGAAAGGTTAAGCTGTGTGGTGAAAATGAGCCATAACAGCCTTACATTTTTCACTGGATCTTATCAAAACAGTAGTAAAATCACTTATAAGAAGAAAGTTATTAGCTATTCTTTCATTTTGGCCATTGTAAACATTCTGCCAATGTCCACAATACTTAATGCTACACATTTGCGTTAAAAACCTTTATCCAATAACCTGCCCTACCCCTTCCTTAACTCTAACACATCTGATCCAGCCAATCAGGGGCTTGGAAACTGGGTGATTAAGTGTGACAGGTGTGGCAAATTGCTGTTGAAACTGTACAGGAAGGCAGCTCCCCAGGACTTGGGTTATATATCACTCCAATAAATAGACCCCTATTGATAAAACCAGGCCAAGAGAATCTACAAATATATACATTCTAAACCCTTTCAATAGAGCAAGCTAGTTAGTATGTACACGACAAGCCTAAGTATGGGTGTTACTTCCTAAAAGTATTGTTTAAATCAAACTGATCCATCACATATCCTCATATTGCCCAGATCACAGCTGACCTGGTTTCTAACAGAAGATGCAGAGTGTTTAGATTTAATGAGCCTCAATTAGCATTCTGCTTTAAGTAAGCTTAGAGCTAGCATGCAGCCTAGCTTCAATTAAAGCCTGGCTCTCCCCCCAACTCTCTCTCTTTTTCTACTTCCACGCCACATAACACAACAATGAGTCTCCAAGGAGAGCTCCGGCGGCCCACCAGGCATGGAGGCAGAAGGAAGTTGTTCACTAAAGCTGCTCTGAGGCTTTTGCTGTTTTGCAGGTTAGCTGTGGAGCCGTGGGTTAGCAGAAGAGTTCGGTGTGATGGCAGGACAACAACTGGAGGAGGTAACGCTGCATTATAGCACATGTCCTCGCTTTTAGAGAGTCACAGGCCTCTGCGGTATGAGTCAGCCTTAGGAAACATGGAGAGAAAAATAGAAAGAACGAGGCAGTGGGAAACAAGGACACGCAAAAGAATGATAGGATTAGAGGATACAGAGTTTCTGGGGGCGAAACCTATAGCTGATAATTAACATCCTGCCGTGGCCCACACTGATCCTAATAAATTATAATTTTACAGTTGTGCACTTTAAAACAAGTTCATACTACAATCCTTTGCAAAAGTTTGAATAGTCCCAGTAAAATAAATTTTGATTTTCTTTGTGACAATAGGTGAAGACATCCACTATTTTAGTGCATAGTTTATAGTTTGCTTTTGTTTATGAGTTTTGCCTTTTGGAATAAAACAGACAGTATAAAATGTGCCTTACTGTTTGCACAGGCCCCATTTTATTTTTTACATTTTGTTCTAAATATGTTCAAAACAACAAATAAACAGTAATAGTACATGAAAATTTGCAGACATGTACTCCCTAGATGCTTCAACAAAACAAGCAATTTGATCACACATTTGCATTCAACCATATAATCCATGTATGAAGAAGATTGTTATTTATTATGTAATTACTTTTATATTCAGTTGTATGCAAATATTTGGATGCCCCAAGACCACAGTCAGACCAGTAAACATCATGGGTCAAGTTAAACTGGTGTCTATATAGCGAGAGGCTAGACTAACATTCTTTCTATCCATATAAATTTTCTTTTTTTAAAAAATACTATATCAGTCGTCTATATGTTGCGCAACCATGACTGGATCACGAATACAGTTAAAAATAAAAATAATGATTACTAAGTTAATAAGCACATGAGCATGTACACAGCTAGAGATTGGGCAATAATAATAAATGACAGACTTGTCATGTGACAAGAAGCTGAGAGAATGAGAGACATGGAGAGGAAAAAAAGAGGGGGAGAGGACGCTATGTCTCTGGCTAATGAAGCAGAACATGTCTGTGTCACAGGCTCTGACTGTCTCATTACCAGGACATCTACACAATCTGTTAAAACATCAGGGACACAAACGCAACCTTGATATGTTGGGTTTCAACAGTTCTGTTGTATCAAACACGCAGCCGAAAGCTAGTGGCCACAGACTGAACCAGACTGCATGCGAAGCAGCTGAGCCTATTTCAACCACCATAAAGATTGTACACAAGTGATGCATTAAGACACGAAGGTGGGGGTGTGAGGGGAGAAAACAACAGATTCGGTTTAAGGGGAAAGAAGGGGAGAGTTGGTAATCAGGGAGCGAGAAAAGCCCATGCTCATTTGATTAAATCTCTTTGTCTGCTGATGACGATAATGATGTCTCATCATTGGCTGCTTCCCCCCATTTCTCATCTCGCACCATCGTAGGAAAGCCTGAAATTACCGCAGCATTTCAAAGAAGCCAATCATCCAGATGCAGCACAGCAGACTCAAAACCGAGCCAGTAAAACCCCCACCCTGACCCACAACACAAATTCCAGCAGAATCCAAACCATTCCTATTTGTGACCTGGAATAAAAAATATCTACATTTATATAGATAATATGGAATGGAATAATATGGAATAGAAAATCTCAAAATGTGGTTATTTAGGTTACAATAACAGCCATAACACTGTTATGAACAGCAGCCATCAGTCACTGCAGGGATGGAAGAGCATTTTCTCTGAGTGAGGCAGCTTCACATGACTTTACTCACCAGACAGAGGGATTTTAGCTTAAAGCCTCCACCCCCGGCCTGTCTGCTGACTGATGGCTCATATGTGATGGTTGCAAAAAATGGTCACATATGCAACCTAGGAATGACCAGTATGTCCATATGATGAATTAACCAGCTCAGACAGCTGGTTGTGGTTGCAGTAGGGATTTATGTGAATAGCGGCAGCAGTAATAGCCATAGTGGTAGTAGTAGTTTTTACGCCCAAGTGATTATAGTAGGAATGATGGTAGTGGCAGCAGTGGGGAACCCTCAAGACCTTCTAGGCCCTCAGAGAATGTCTAATGACTTCTGTGACATAAAAATGATACATGTCTGTCATTTTAAATTCATTGTTATTGCTGACTTTGTAAACAGGGTTTCCCCTGAGGTATCAAGAAACATGAACTGAAGTCATAATATGTACAAATAACCACCAACATAATTGCATTTTAATTTACAATGGGTGGGACCCAGTTTGTAAGACAAAAAATGTAACTGTAGGTCTTTTGAAAGTCCTAGATATGTCACTTTGGAAGTATGTGTGGTAGCCTGACCAATGTGTTTCGGTCAGAAATATATATGTCTGTTAATATCTGTTGTGTTGGCCATGGGAGTTGCCAGTTACTTTATGGAGGGGTTTTTTCCCCCTTGTTTTTACATTTTGACGTTTACGACCTGCACAGAGGGCCAACTGGGTTGTCACAGTTTACCACTGAGTAGATTAATAGTAGCAGTACTGGAAATAGTAGTAGCAGCTGCAGTAGCATTAGCATTAGTAGTTATAGAAATGTCAATAGTACTCAGGTAGTAGTTTGTAGTAGTGAAACTACTTTAAGAAGTAGTAGTCCTAGAAGGTTAGTCAGTAGTCAACTATAAATAGAAACATAAAAACCGAAAACAAAATGTAACTTGCTTTAACAAAACTGTCACATTTAATAAGCATGTTTGTGATTTTAGTTTATTTATTTAATATTGAAAGGACATTTGGAAAGATATTTTGGGTGGATCAATAACAAAAGTGGGTGCTGGGGCCAATCTTGTCACAGGTAGTGGACTGCTAATAGAAGTGGTAATGGTTACAGTACAGTAGTTTTAACCATACTGACAGCAGATGTAATAACAGTCATAATGCTAGTATTAATTAAAGCATAATGTAGTAATAATATTGAATGAATTCTAACAAGTGCAATAAACTGCATATTGCACACCTGGACATCAAGTTGTTTTTTTTTTTACTGAACTGCTTCTCCACCCAGCTTTACCACAACACACATCCTTCACAATCCAGTTCAGCAGGCAACGTTAATGGCATTTGCCCAATTAGCCTGATAGACACTGCTGCTGAGCAGCGGGTCAGACATGGTGCTGCTGAGTGTACAGGAAAAGAACACACTAAATCTGCCCTTAATGTAATTTGCTATCAAGAGGCCACACACGCACACACACACACACACACACATGACAAACTGTGCTCACACAGGCTGACCTGATCATGCTGTGATGGTGATGAAGGCCTGAACTCAGAAGTGCTCTCCTACGGAGAGGGATTAGTGAGAAACAGAAAGCTAACATGTTCCCATCAAAGACCTACCCAGCCAGAGGTGGAAGCTGTCACAATTTTGATGGAACAACACTCACACTGATCGCATCTGGAACTGTCTCATGTTTTACTAAGCCTGCAGAGATCAGCCAGCACGATGGAGCAAAAGGTATTGCAAAAATAGTTTCCAGTGTGTCTGTATTCGTCTGTATCAGAGCAGCAACCAAGACACAGTTATTAACCAAGTAGCTTATTGAACCTATGGGATCGGGCTGTGAGAGAAACACTGCCCTAGGCCAGAGAGAGGGAGAGAGAAGGAGGAAAAGGAGGAGAACTCAGCAGGGGAAGAGTCGTGGTAATGTGCATGAGGAAATCCTCTGATCAATAATTCATATTCCTGTAATTACATACATCTGCCACAGAGAGACTGACAGACTCAGAAAGAGGGTGAACTAGAGAGAGAGTCAGGGGACTGTATGCAGAGCCCTCTTACACGTTATTGTATAAAATATTAAAACCGCCATTGTGTTGACAGAACGTAGGGGACAGCCGAGCGCACTCAATCAGACGTAATAACACAATGCAGCAGCAATTAGGAAAGAAACTGATGTTGTAACATAGTCATTCTCACCAATGGTGCCTTTTATTTCATAACTCTTAGCAGTGACTGTATTCTATATGTTGTATTCAGGGATTCAGGTCCTTTGACACAAGTGACTTTGGAGACCCCTAAATATCACACTACCAAAAACATGTGCATTATTTAAGATTTTTAAATGATTAATATTATACATAAGAGGGGTTAAGTCAGATTTTGTTTTTTTATTACTTTTATTACCATTCTATCAACACCACATGCAAAGGCTGGAGATTTAGGTCTCAAATGCAACATTGTACTAATGAACATATGATGACAATAGTAGATCATTCACTTACATTTGAGGTTTCTTTGGAAATTATATCAGTTCTTTTAGGTTCATCTGCTTGATAAAGGGATCTGAAGTATATTCTTCCTAAATATTCTTCCAAACACTGCATACTAATACACTTTAAATGCCATTACACCATTACACAAAATGATTTTACTTCAATTAATGTGCATTAGCCTATTATTTCCTGCACAGTTAATTATTTTAAATATTATTCAGTTATTAATATGGCAGTGTCCTATTTTCAAGGGAAATTTATTCAGGAACTGTGAATAATACGTTGCTGTAGCTTTAAAAGTACATACATAACAACATAAAAGCATAAAGCACAGCAGCTGAAATATGAAATGTACACAGTACATTCAGAGAGGGATTACTGAGACTCTGGGCCTCTGAATGCCAGGGGGCCTTGAGGGGCCCCAGACTAAAGTGGCTTAAATCCTTCATATTGCAGTGAAGAGAATACAGCTGCGCTGCTGCTACTTGTTCATTGGCAGCTGTCTCTGTGTCTTTTGTTCCTATTACGTTCAAGTTCCTGAGCTCAGGTGTAAACATATACTTTTCTGAAACCCCCCTTCGACGGAATGCAGGAGACACGTGCCTAAGATCCGCAGTAATTCTGGAAAATGTCAGTGAGAAAGCGTGTGTGCGTTGCAAGCGTGGATTGAAGAGAATAATTCCCATAACTCAGCATGTAGCAGCCTGTCCCGTCTAATCACTCTGATGTTCAGCCGGTACCTTACATTCCTCTCACACAGAAGACAGTCCAAGGCGCTCGATTATATAAGCCAAACAAACAATGCCAGCAGTTTATATCATGGGTGCCCAAACTTTTTGGCTCAGGAGGCCAGAGAGCTGCGTATGGGGTGGGCCGGGGGCCAAAAATACAGAACAATATACAAAACATTATATCATCTTCTGTCACACAAATATATATTTGGAAGGAAACTAAGAATTCTCAGAAATGTGAAAACATTTATTGGATGGGGTGGGGTTAACGTAACGTTCTGAAGAGCCAGATTAGATGTCCTCATGAGCCTGAGGACCACAAAAATGCACAAGTTGTTGCCCAAATCTTCTTTTGTTGGCTTTGTCTCCTTCAACAAATCAGACCAGCTGAATTGTAACACTGACATCCACAGTTAATAACAAAACCATTACTTTTCACTGCACTGAGGTCTAGTTTGGTCAGACATGTAAGAAATCGCTTTCAAATGTGACTTTGTCAGAAATTGATGACAAGATAGCTACTGTGAAATTAATGTTTGTATTAAATTAAAATTCTATTTTCAGAGCAAACCAGGACAGCTTGAGGTACTAAGGCATGCCTATTCATTATAAACAATTAATAGCATATATAGCTGTATCATATGAGTACGGGCAAATACTTGCTTTAAAAACAAATGCTTTAATCAGATCAGATGTTTTAAAGTTTAAATATTGTTTGCACTCTGAAAGATGAAGTTTTGATGCTATGGTACTGTGCTAAAATGTATTCATTTGAATGTATTTGTGACCCTCTGCAAATAAGTCTTACATTTCTCTAGATTTAGAATTCCCAAAACAAATCATTAGTATCAGCATCAGCACATATGTAGATAACAAACATCAGATGTCAGCACACAATCAGTGCATCCCAATTTTTATATCAGTCTACCTCGTTCTTATGAAGTACTTATGAACCGAATTCATCATAAAGAGCAACGCAAGTCGGGGACACTGCTGTCATTTACACACACACACACACACACACACACACACACACACACACACACACACACACACACACACAGAGCATGCGTCATCGGCCGTCCTCAGTACAGTTACACTGTGTTTAGTTACACTCTGCTCTCTCTCTCTGTCAAACATACACGTACCTAAACACACCCAATGTTCACTCCTAATATGCTGTCATATACAGAGAGGTACAAAGTCTAGCCACAGTCTCTCTTACCCTTTCCTCACTGTTCCTCCTCAGGGTCCCCACAGGCAGCTTGAGGAGCAGTCTGCGGGTCCTGCCGGGGGTCACTGCCGCCTGAACCACCATGGTGCTGTGTGTCTGACTAGGGAAGTGTGTGTGAGCGGTCAGTCCGGCACGAGCTGTGTGTGTCTGCTGTCCCGCCACAGACACACACACTCTCTCCCTCGCTCGCTCCGTCTCCACGGCTTCCTTCTGTCCCACACTGATTCGCTCCTTCACCCTTACTCTTTCACTCCCTAAATCTCTCTGCTCTGCGTTACCTCTAATCTTTATTGTATTCTCTCTCTCTCGTTCTCTCTCCCTCTCTCTCTCTTGCTCTCCCAGTCCTGTAATCTTCTCCGTGCTTCTCTCTGACTCGCTCAGCCCATTCTCCAGCAGCTCAACTGCTTCTATGCGAGGTGTGCGAGTGCTTCTTTCCCTCTGCGTTTGTAAGTGTGTGAGAGAGCAAGAGGGAGGGAGTCTCTCTGGCTCTCTATTCTCTCTCTCCCTTTCTCTCTCGTTCTCTTTCGTTTCTCTTCTCTCTCTCGTTCTCTTTCTTTTCTCTTCTCCCTCTCTCTCTCTCTCTCTCTTTCTGTAAGTAGCAATAGAATAGCTCCTGGCATCAGTGCTCTAAATACGTCAGCCGTGCTTCTCCAGTCAGGCTCAATCCAGGTCACTGGATTAATATGAGTATTATCATACACACACACACAGAAGGTCATGTGACCACACACACAGATGCATGTGTCTGTATGTACGTTAGAGAGAATGGTAAGTTTTTGCCATAGCCTTTATGCCATGATGAGAGAAAACATTGCGCCTGTATGTGAGCTCTACACTCTCCGTGCTCCTGCTCAAACAGAATATCTGATGTTTTGCCATCTGCCGTTCAGATTAGCTTTGAATCCCATGGTCGCTTTCACCAGACACCCCACGCGCACACACATGCGCGCACACACACACATATAGACATAAAGGGAAATACCCCTGAGCTGCCAACAAGATTACACACAGGGGATCGCTGCATGCATGTGTGTGTATATGCGTGTGTGTGTGTGTGTGTGTGACGTGATAGCCCATCTTTCACTGCTGTAACAAAGAGGGCAGAGCCTCATTAGAAGCTCCAAAAGCAATATGCCATTGTGTTTTCCTTTCTCTTTACTTAAAAAGGGATTTCCCCCTATTTTTCAAAATGTCTGAATAATTAAATGGCTAGGACGTAAACAGAGTCTCTCAGAACGGCTGGATATGAAAGGTGCTGTTCTAGAGAAACTTAAAAGGTCAGATTATACTGGTGGTGATGGGAACCAGACGTCTGAAAAGTTGCATGCTACTGTAAGAAATGTCAAAGAAATGTAACCTAGAAAACTGGTCCCTGAAACACTGCCTGATGCCTGGAGACATTGTTTTACGATGATTTTAAGAGTTGAATAGCAAAGTAAGGCAAAGTAGCAGCTAGTTTATTTTAGACTAAAACTCCCAAGACGTGTCCCAAGACTGGTCATTTTATATAGGAACAAAATACATGACTTTTGGCACACTCTTAACCAGAGTTACTTACAGTTCAGTCTTTTTTACAGAGGTAGAGCAAGATGGTGTTAAGAGTTTTGCCCAAGGACTCTTATTGGTATAGTATAAGGTATACAGTGGTGGAACTCCATGGCTGTTTTGTATTGTACTGTTGTTCTATATGACATGATACACAACACATTGTTATTTTTCAAATTTCTAACTAAATGATGCAAAGAAAGAAAACCAGGTGCCTTTGTCATTTTTTCTCCATCATTCTTTAAGCATATACTGCACAGACAGTGCCTATAGGATTTTCACACTAACCACCATAAATGCCAAACATATGCACAATGGTATATTTAGTGGGAAATAAATGGCTACCTGGGGAGTTTTATACGCCTTCTGACACAGAGCACAATGAAATCCCCCCCCAGTTCATCCCTTATTAGTCATCCGAGAACTGTGCGTGTGTGTATGTGAGACGGTTTCTGATTGGATGCTAGCTTTTTCATTGTCTGTCAGATTAAGAAGGAGCTAAAATGAACAGCTCTCTCAGAATGGAAGGAGAGAGTGTGTGAGAGAGAGAGAGTGAGTGAGAGAGAGAGAGAGAGAGAGGAAGAGAGAGGAGCCACGTCCTCCTAATCCCCACTAAGCATCATTTATTCAGTAGTTGGCCTAGATTAGCAATATTAAAACGCTTGCTATTTTTACCCTGGTGGGTGGCTGCTGTAGTCAGAGTCATTCAGTGTTTGGATATGACTCCGCTCAGCAGGCTGTTTCTCAGTTCCCTTTTCCAGGTCGAGCTAAGAGGAGGTAGCTGCTGTTATAGTCAGTCCTGCTGCTCAAACATGGATGTGGAGATTTATGTTGCAGTTTTAGGCATCAAGAAACTACTGTTTCAATTAACATGACATTACATGAGGAAAGAGAATGTCTGGGGGGTACAACTCTCTCTCTCTCTCTCTCTCTCTCTCTCTCTCTCTCTCACACACACACACACACACACACATTTAGTCTGGATATGGGTTGTTACATATATCATATATATATTTTATATGTGTTGTTGCTGTGGAAGGAAAAGCTCATATACGTGTGTAATTTTCTAAACCCTTTACATTGTGTGAATATTTATAAGCAATTAGAAGCTATATTAGAAGCAATTTTTTTCTTTATGAAGTTACCATTTCAGGGCAATATGGAACCTCCCAACAGCAAATAAGAACATCAGAAACCTAACCCTTGATCTTAGTGTAGGTTTAAAAGAGACCTATTACGCTCATACTTAATGTTCATAATTTTATTGTTGGTCTTTTACTAGAATAAATTTACATGATTACATTTCCCAACACAATATTTTCTCATACTGTACATTTATATTTATTCTCTTTCTAAAACAGAGCGCCTGTGCCTTTCACTCTCCTTCCCAATGAGGCCAGTGTGCTCTAAGTGCTCAGCTTGTCCACTTTATTCTGATTGCTCAACCGCCAGAACAGCATTCTGTCCTCCACAAGTTTTGCCCCCACACTGCTGTAGCTAATCTTACAATGGTGTCGGTTCTGCAGTATCAGTATTTGAGCCAGAGTTGGAGTCTGAAAGTCAGGCAGAACAAGTTGGTAGACATGATTCATCTTCTCTCTTTGTGCGTTGTGTGAGGGGAGTGCCAAGCTTTCTAATAGGCGGGCATCAACGATTAGGTTAACTAATAATGGGGCTTTGTATTGATACTGCAAGCAAAGTGATATATTGCGATTTTTCAAATCCTACTATTAAAACACACCACTATATGAACAGGTTTGTCGATGCTTACAATAGCATTGCGCCCTTGTGCTGCTTGTTAATGTTGGAGTGGAGCTGAAAATGGATTGCAACACTGCCATCTAGTGGTCAGAGGTTTAAACACAACACACAATAATTCACTGTCTGCCAGGAATCTGTGTGTCAATACTGTGTTTTTGAGAATCAATACAGTATCACAAAACATATTTCGATATTGTATCAATATTTTGATATTTTCTTACACCCCTACAGGATAACGTCACTTCGTAACAGAGAAAAGGCTGGAATTCTAATGAGTTGAGAAAAGTGGCGAGTATTAATAACTTTCATAACTTTGCAGACCTTTTGCACAAGAAGTTACATAACACAGTAAAGGAAAGACAAAAGCAGGAAAAACATAAAAGGTCCCCTTTTGTAAAAACCACTGTACAAAGAAAGGACCCTAGTAAGGTGTTTGTGATATTGTAGGTCAGCCCTGTTTAACTTGTTTCAGGACTGTTTGACCTGATAATGTACAAAACAAAAACAACAAACACAAGTCATTTTAAATCAGTACTTCTGATCTCGCTTCAGAATCAAAACCTCTTGTTGCAATATGGCTTTAAGAACCTTATAGTTTTAGAAACTTAATGGTGATTATAATTAAATTTATTAGAAGAAATACCAAAAACGAGGCATGAGATACAGGATGAAGGATACATGAGAGTTTAGTTGGAGATACAGATAAATACTATCTTGGTAAATTTGAGCGTGACGTGTGACTGAAATCTTTACTAAACCGCAAAAGGAGACACATGAGATTACTGAGGCCTTTTTCTCAGGAGAGACTTAAGCAGGATTGTCCTTTGTCTTTCTGTCTAATCTCATTGCTGTCTCAGAGAAACTACAGTGTTATTAAGAAGATCTCTTATTTATTTTTTTCCTACGGGATTGGTACACAAAAGTCTTGCCATGCTCAGTAAATGAACCTGTCACACGCTTGCAGTTTGGTTAAATGAACGTATGTTCTCCAACCAACACAATACCCCCACGAGCCCCTCACAGTAACACAACAACGCGCTCTGAGTGCAAAATGTGGAGGGAGGGAGGGAGGAAGGGGGTAGAGAGAGAGAAAGAGAGAGAAGGGGGTACTGTAGGCAATAGTGTAGACTAATTGAGTTGGTACAATGGCTGTAGCTGAACTGCTTTAATGGAGAAGTGGAGCATTGCCTCTGCTCTGAGACCCAGAGACCTCTCCTATTCACACAGCTCTCCACAGCCTTAGCCCATGGCTATGTGTGCGTGGTGTGTGTGAGTGTGTTTGTGTGCATTTGGAGTGTATGTTGGAAGCTCTAAATTGGCTGCCATCCATAACGAACATCCATAAATTAATAGATCTACTGTAAAATCTCAGAATCAGACACCAAAACATGCAGCATTACTTAGTCTGTCTCCCCCTCCCCCCACTCCATGTGTGAATGTTTAAACATTGCTGTGAGAATATTCCCACTGTGGTGCCCAAAGTCTGTGCGATCATACACATAGTAATCAAACACATATTCACCACACATTAGTCATATTGGGTGGGGGGCAAATTCAAAGCACAATAGCTGTAGAAACAGAGCTGGGGGGGTAAAGATAGAAGTAGATACAGTGAGAGAGGGACATCTGAGATGCAGCAGTTCTGAATAATTCACTTGGCAGACTGGAGTTCGTACAGCCACTAAAGAGACTACTGAAACCCATGTAGGACACCAACTACTCCAACTCCACTGTGCATCTAACGGCGGTCAGGACCACTAGAAAAAAAGGTCAACTCAAAGTTGTAGGACATACTAATTTGAGGTCAAGACTAAAAGGGGTCAGGTGTAGGTTTATTTATACTATATTAAAACATATGATTTAATATGGAATAATATTTGTTGATAGTCATAATAATTAAAGTTAATAACAAAAAAAGAGGTTCAGTTACCCAGGATTTTATTATTTCTATCCAAAGTGACTAGTAAACCTATTTATGTTTACATGTGACATTTAAGGTGTTTTGTTTTGAAACAGCACAGATGTATCTTTCTGGCATGAATCGATCGTAAAATTACATTTTATTTATAAGCTTTTTGTGTAATGACTTAAAAGGGCTTTTTTCAAGGCGTCAATTGCTTTGGATGCCTGGCTCCAATCACCACCAATGCAAACGATTTTGACTTGAAAGTTTGTCTTAAATGGAACATTTCAACATCAATCTATTATAAATGACTTTGTTTACATCTGAACCGTTTCATTGTCAGAAATCAATAGAATTCCTGCTTAACCTGAGATCAGGACAACACAGAGTACAACTTCTGTCCGGAGACTGGCCTCCAGTGCTACCACTAACTCTGGTCTATCGAATTAAGCTGAAAACACATCTCAAGTGGTGATTGTTTCGAATATACTGTGCCAAAAAGGAAAAGAGAAGAAATTGTTACGAGAAATAAGGTGGAAACATTTCTGGGTTACAAATATGAGCATGGAAAACATGATGAGAGAGATTCTTTGAAAACAGGGAGTTCCCTTTTCCCCAAATACAAAACGTCCCAAAAAGGAGGACTTGCGTAACACTCAATCAATGCACACTGCCATCTGAATCAACAATAAGAAAATGGCCTATTCTACTGCACACAAACACACTTTGAGCAAAAGGGAACCAGAGAGAGAGAGAGAGAGAGAGAGAGAGAGAGAGAGAGTTGTTTTTGAGTGTTTGCACGCATTATCATTGAATAGACAGTAAAGAACCAGTGAATTCTTCTTTGTGCATAATAACTGTCGAGAAAACTCACTTTATAAGGGTGACTGATAACAAAACACACCTTCATTTTTTTACCCCCCCTTCCACCCCCAACACACACACACATGCTCACCCCAGCCCCCACCCCCCACACACAGTACAATGACCTGCCTTCCGAATAGGTGCACTCACAATAGGCAGCACTTTCAATACAGTGGGAACACAGAGATACTGCCAAGTGAACAAGCCAAATATACAGACACAAAGGCACACACACACACACACACACACACACACACACACACACACACACACACACACACACACACACACACACACACATATACACACAGCTCTGCGTTTGTGGGTGTATGTGTGTGGAAGATGGAGGGGTAATAAAATGGAGTCATGGCCAGCACTGGCCTTTAGCCCACCCTGCCGTTCCCATGGCGACAAGTGACAAACAGCGGCCCGTGCCCCCTGCCACCCAGCCCAGTGAATCTCTCACTCAAACACACACACACTGTTTGTATTTGGGCTTTAACACACTGTATGAGAAGCAGGAGTAATCAGAAGGTAATCTAATGGCAGCAGATGCTGTTTTGCCTCATTAGCCTCAAGCTACAATTACAAACACATGTGATGCTTGAATTTAGGACAACCTGCTCTTCTTAAACAAGCTCACCTCTCAGAGAGAGAGAGAGAGAAAGAGAGAGAGAGAGAGAGAGAGAGAGAAGAACAAACAGTCAGGCTAAACATAGCCATCGCTTCCGATTGCCTCTCATCTGACAGGTAAAGGATAGAAATAGAAGTAGGTGTTTCAGAGGAAAACCAAATTATTTCCAAAAATACACCACAACCAGAAGAGAAGAGAGTGAACAATGAAGGGACGGGGTTGAATGAAGGGAAAGCAAACTAATCAGCCTGCCTGTAATCCTCCTCTGGGCCACATAGTCTTGCCAAAGACAAGAACAGGAATTTTCCTCTAGCCAGATACAGTTTGCCTTCCTTTCTTCATAAAATCTGCATTTTAATGATCAAACTCATTAAGGATGCCATTAAAGCAAGAGAAGCCTTCTTATTATATTCACGAGGGAAAGGTAGTTTACCACACACATACACACACAGCCCCAGAGGTTAGGAATAAGTTAAATTAACCCCTTCTCAGCACAACACAACATTTTCATGTTAATGTGAATCATTCTATCCAGTTCTCTTTAAACGATATACAAGATTTTTAGTTCGTTAAAAATATCAATAGAATGTGAAGAAATAAAAGGTTTGACTGTATGTCAAAGACATCTATGCTTCTATATCTTTGGTGCAAAGATATTTACAAAGTTAGCATGCTACTTGCCCCGGCCACTTTGTACCTTTTTGTACCTCAAGATGCGATAGCGGGTCACTATAGTGATGAGCCAGCCATTTGTCCAACATGGGAGGATGAAGAAGTAGCACTGCTGCCTCAACGGTGTATTCTAACCTCTTGTCAATCATATTAAAGGTCCAGCTCCCAGTAAGATCATTTAAGAACAGGCAGCCAATGAAAGAAACAGTAAATGTTTTGTCACGTAACCACCGCTACCTACTCCTGTCTAGAAACCACATTTAGCAGCGAACAAAAGATACGGCAAAACATTGTGTTCCACCACTGGAGACATTCTTACGAAGGAAAGGATAAAGTCTGATGGTGCTCACAATGTTTCTACTAGACAGGTAAAAAACAACTGTTATTGCTAATACAGAGGAGGAGAGGCTTGAACACCAAAACTTTGGGCATATAAGTCTGGCAGGTGCCAATTGCAACAACGTTCTATGTCTTCAATGTATCTACGGTGGAGGACTGAAAAGAATGTTGAGTATGAGTGTATGAGGGATGGAACTTTGACTGGAGTTCCGGTCAGCTTCAGCTTTTAGCTCGAAGGCTGGACAACTTCTTTTTTTATAAACAAAGTAAAGACTAAAAGATAGAACCGAAGACCTGAGGAGATGGGGTGGTGGTGATGGGGTGCAAAAACGTCATCACAGCCCAAATATAAGGATAGATAAAAACATTATAGGGGCTTCAGGCACAGACCTCATCCTGACCTCAGTTTTTTTGTAATTTTCTGAAAATTCAGCTTTCATACAGGTTCAGTTTTGATGTTTAGTATTATGGCTAATATTGTGGTTGAAACTCTTCATACTGAGTTGTTTTACTGATGAGATACACAGTTTCAGCAGTGCCAAAAAATGCATGGTGGCAAGTTTCAACACAATTGATCCACGCCTAGACCATTCTTCATGCATTGAAACCATGAAAACCAAAGTTTATTTTGCTATACTGCTATTTAGTTTTTGCTTATTTTGCAGATTGTAAGCATTCTTTATGTTTATGTCGCTAAAATGTTTCCGCTGCTAGTTTTTGTTTTCGTTAGCTATAATAAACCTAACACATACACAAAGCTTTGCTGTTTAATACTAAGCCATCAGATCCATAAATTGTATGTTTCTGCATTTCTGAGAGCGTGCTAAGCCTTCGGTGGGTTACTCAGATAAGTTGATTAAATGCTTTACAGTAATGAGGCAGCAACCTCATCATCACCATCATCATCATTAGCAGCAGCAGGAGCAGCGAGAGCTTGATAGATAGGACAGGCCATGAACAGATGCAGTAAGGAGTAAGTAATAGTAAGATTTGACTCACAAACACATCCATTAGCATGTGCTCCAATGTAGTCTCCAACTCGTCCAGCCGACCTGCCAGAGTCATGATGGCATATGTAGTCCAGTGCTGACCCTCAGAGAACCTACAGCCACCTTAATGCGCACTAACTTTGGCAAACTCTCTCTCTGCTAGAATGAGAACTATGTTGTAAGTTGTAAAGTTTAGCTAGCAGTAAGTCATCCTGAAGCCAAAACCCCACAAATCCAGCTTTAGGAATGTAGAGAGATAGAAGACTTTTCTTCTCACATCTGCTCTGTGTCCAAATATCCAAATGTCTATGAAGCTATTTGTGGGTAAATGTCTCTACATGAGCTGCACGAGGCTATTCTAGATGCAGTATCGGAACATCCTCTTCTCCAGGCGCGGACAGAAAGAGTCCCTTTGTCACTCTCTCTCAGTAGTCAGTCCAACTTCAGTGCGCGTGAGATGGTAATTGCTTCAGAGAGTGACCAGCCCTCTGTCTCTGTATGAGTGTGTGTGCGGGTCCACTTGAGTTAAATTCAGCTCTGGTCTGCTTTAATCCTCATTGTCGCCCAACACATCCATTCACTTACAGAGAAATGCACACTCCCCACCCTGCTCACCTTTTTTTTCTCTTTGGCTACACCCATGCTTTCCCTCTTTTACGCAGACACGTAAACAGGGCGTCACAGAGACAGGAAGAAGAAAGTGGTCCCCAGCACATTCAAGCAAAAGACACTTTTCTCTTTATTCAATTTCCATCCAAGATAGCAGTTATCATTTTTAGTGTGAAGAAATAAACACCTATTTAACCTGATGTTCTGGTTTTTGTACCTGCAGAGAGTTTCCCACACCTCAGAAGTTCAGTCTTGGAAGTTTTCACTTTTAACTGTTCTAATAATGCCAAACCCATACACTGATGGAGTGTTCCGTCTGCTGTTCTGAGAACACCAGCAGCTTCACTGTTTGATTTACAAGTTTACTTCTTTTTGTCTCTCCTTTTCTCAGTGAGGGCTTCTTGACAGTTACATATCCATTTCAGGTCTGAAGCAACAGTGGAGCTTGGTTTTCTCCCCTCTCTCAAAAAAAAGAGCTTTAACCATTGCTTATCTGAAGAGACCATTTGGTGGTCTACCAGCTTATGCACCTGTGTTGGGAGTCCCAATTTCTATTTATCTCTTAAAGAAGCAATTTGTAAGAGGTTTACATTCTGAAATTAATTCAAATTATCAACAGAATGTGAATAAATAACTGTTTTGACTGTATGTCAAAGTCTATGTATTGTATTGCAGCAAATTCTAAGTTACCATGCTGACCAGCTAGCCCTGGCTTAGTACTATGTTGTGCCTTAAGTGGGGATAGTGAGTCACTGTAGTGTCAGTCTAACATAAGAGAATAAATAAGTACAGCTATACCAGCACAGATTCTAGCCCCTTGTCAATCATATTAAAGGTCGTGCTCATGGTTAGATCATGTAAAAACAGGTAGCCAATGAGGGGAAGAGTAAACACAATGATGGCTAAAGTTCTTGGCATGGGACCATTATAATGACTGGCGCAGCCCACTTTCAATAAGAATCAACATCTAACAGCAAACAAAAGAACTGATATAAATAGATGCTAAACAAGTTGCTTTCCACTACTGGCAAGCATAGAAATAAAGTTTGATGTTGAATGTTTTTCAACATCAAAGTTGAAAAACATTCAACAAAGTTTGATGTTGAATGTTTTTTCTAGACTGGTAAGGATTGAAGGATTGAATTTTGCTTCATTTTTGTTTGCATGGTCTATGAATTTGACAGGTTGTCTCATCTTAAGAATTGCTCCTTTATTAACTTTTCTAACCTTGTTTTCTTTTTTCCTTAATATCTTCCCTTCTTTATGCAAGTGAACTATCTTATATCTTATCAGAAAAAAATATCAATTAGTATTGTATGGAGTGTCATGGTGTCATGGAGACAGGAAGAACAAAGTGTTTTCCTGCACATGCACACAACTTCCATTACTGAGGATGCCTGTCTGATTATGAGTGTGTACGTGTGTGTGTGTGTGCGAGTGTCGTCCTGGGGCCAGTGCAGTCACACTGGACCTCTTTGTATGTTTGAGTCTGCAAGGCTTCAGAGCAGTCGTTAGTGTGTCTGTGGTCTAATGTCCATCCCGTTCACACAGGCCGGCTTATCAATGCTGCTTTGTGTGAGCTGTTACCGCACGGAACGACTAAGAGGGTCCCGCCGCAAAACAAGGCAACATGCCGTCCCTCCGTCATTACGTAAGAGTGCAAGAGCTGAGAGGGAGGAGGGAGTCGGTGGGGGGGCTGTTTTTTTGTTATTGTCCTGTCTGGTATGCAGGAGATTAGGCAGGACTGTTTTCTTCGCTTAGGCTGAGGTGTGGCTCTTTACTGAGAGAGCTTCACCTCACGTGTAGGTTCACTGTGTTTGGTGGGTTTCAAATTGGTGGATGAGCCTCATGACAAATTAAAGAAATATTTTTATGATTTATATAAAAAATAGGGTTTATGTATTCCATAGCATGCTATTAAAAAATAGACATATTTTTGAGTGCATTGTTGCACTGAAAAAACTTTGCATCGAATAATAATTGTTGTGTTGATGTAGTATACTTTATTAATGTAAAATGGTACATAGACTTGAATGAAGATTCACATGTACTATTCCAGCTACAGTATAATTGTGATTTACTCAGGCAGTATTAAACAATACACTGGTGAAAAGTAATTCAGAGTGGTTTAAAGTGAATGAGCCAATCTAAAGAAACTTAACAGATAAGAATGATGCATAATGGTGGTGATAGAGAACAGTGGTCTGAAACATTTAATGCCTACAAGTTATTATATGAAATGATTACCCCTATGTTGTCTGGTGCCTGACACATAGTTTTAAGTTTTATAATTAGCTATTGGCCTAAAGACAATTCAACACCTCAACAATTCAACAATTCAACAATTCAACAATTCAACACCTGGTTCCTGTCATACCTACTCTAAAGAAATCTCTACAATTTCACATCAATCCACTCTAAATGAAGTCATGAAATGACTGAATCGGTGAACAATCACTTAAAAGGTTGGCCTGCTTTATTTTTAACAAATAATTTCCTCATTGGTTACGCAAGTGTGGATCACACTTACACTTTGATTAATTTAATACCCACAAAACATCCAGCTACAGTCTCAAAGTGAAGTCAGGCACTCAATAAAACAATCCCAACACATAGTAAAATCAGTAATTTGCTACAGGGTTTATTTGCATATTATAGCCATTGTCAGCACTTATGTCCAGTTATTCTTTTTGAGAGTATTTTTTTAGAGAGACAAACAGAGAGAGAGAGAGAGAGAGAGAGAGAGAGAGAGAGAGAGATAGGGACAGAACAGTTGTGATGTTAGGCTATGACTCCAGTTGAGTAATGGTTTGACGCCAGCCACTCTCCATCTGCTGGCATTCATTAGTGTATCTCAGAGCTGAGGAATGATCATAAACCCAAACACACACAGGCCTCATCATGTGAGCGCATCTGCATCCACACCTGCTTGTGTGTGTTTACACGCTAAAAACTCGGAACAAAGTTTATCTGGTTCCTGTGGTAACCGCATACTACAGCACTGAATAAATACGGACTGCGTATGTGTTCATATTTAATGCTCCCAAAACGCCACTATACATAATGTAAAAAACACACTGTCCTAACTGTCAGTCCATATACTATTTAAAGATTCACAATCATGCATTAATGATATCAAACACACACACACAAACACACACTCACACACAGCAATGGACAATATATATGTGTTATTTCTTTTGTTATATAATAGCACTGCATTGCATCCCTCAGCTTCATTTGTTTGGTAGAAATCATGGTTTTGCATCCATTTGCATATTCGTCCATCAGTGTTCTCTCACTACAATCCCCAAAACACATTGCACAAGTGTGTCATATTCCCAAGGTACAAAATCCAGAGCTCCTGGGCAGTCTAGGACCGCCTAATTAACATCAAAGAATTTGCTGGGGGTCCCTGAGAATGGACTGATTATGACATTATGCTGTCATTGTTTAGACTGTTTCACTCACAGCTGACAAGCCTCTGTCTTTGGTATTCTTGATTTACTAAACTCGCTGACGCTGAAGCAATCTGTTTCCCACAGTTGCTGCTTCATAGCCTAATCTAGCATAGCATAATCTAGTCTGGCATAGCACAGCCATAGTTTAGCCTTTATTAGGAAGCCAATATAGGATCCCCCAGAGCCAATCTTTTTTTTTTCTCAAAGACATTATGAATTTGGAGACCCTGGTTGAAATATTAATGGAAAAGTTCATAAAGCTGAATGTCTATTTACTGAGAAAGTCCTGCCCTTGCTAGTCACACCACGTGCGAAAAAAAGGGCAGGCAATGCTGTAATGCTACCAGGGAATGCCCACTCTCATGGTGGAGATCTGCACAAGTGCAGTAGCCAGAACAAGATTAAATATCACGTGTTGAAACAAACCTTTTTTTAAGTTTTGAGTATTTTGGTCTCTCCCCATTCAGAAAGATATGATCCTAGAGTTATCCTTCTAAGTAAGGCTCATAATTACTGCCTGAAGGTGTTTCACAGATGTCCACTAAGTGAACAGGTTTTTCTTATAAAGACTTTGGTATTCAGACTTTCTTAGTCTTTAAACCAGAAAATCTCACTCTCGAGACAATTGTCATTTCACAGTAGGGTGCAAGTATTATTGCAACAGATTCTAATTTTTATTATGGATGGAGCGTTGAAGCCTTTAACCTTTCATTTTTACTCCTCTTACAACATAATGCTAAAGCACTGCTCACACACAGTCTGGGGAATCGAGCTACAACCCTATTAGTGTCCTAGCTATGTAAATCAAACCATATGCTAGGTTGCTCATGCAAACAGGTGCGCACAGACCCACACACCTTTAACTCCTAACTGGCTGGAAGCCATGCCGGCCAATCCTATAATGAAGATCATTATAGGTGTTAGCATTAGGATTACTCTGGAGTTGCATCCCCTGTGCAGATGGAGACAAAGCCAGGTGTGTGTGTATGCATAAGTCCATGTGATCAGACAACGTATGACTCTCTTTGACTAATGACAATATCAAATAACACATTTGTTTGCATGTTTATATTAGCGTCTCTGAAAAAGTGATGCAACGAATTGGCTTGATTAAGATGTGTACATTATTTTAAAATGAATAATATATTACATCAACGCAATTATCGCCAAATGTGAGTAACTGAAGGAAAATTATATTCTGAAAGACAACACTCAGGATCCAAAAAGAAAAGCAACTGGCGTTTAGAAAATTAATATATCTCCAAACGAATGTTAAGCCAGTGCTGAACTCAACACTGCCATGTCCACACAACAGCTTATATGGAATGAAAGTAATTTGTGTGACTGTCAAGACAACATGATTGACAAGAAGTTTGTAATGACCCAAGAGAGCACTGAGGTACACACACACACATACACACTCAATTGTGACATTGATCTCTTGCTGCCCCGTTGACCCTAAGAGTCAGTCGGCAGGATAATGACCCATGACCCTGCTGATGCCACGATCTACTAAACCTATAAATGCCTCTCACAAGAGAGTTTAAATTGCAGAGACAGCATTTCTAAACGAGATCTACGGCAAATGATGTCTTACACTGCCTTCCTCCATTTTTAGCCACCAATCAGTAATAATAACTTTACAATTGATCAGTAAATTAACACACTCACAAACCACTCATCAACTCTGAATAACATACAACTCCCTGCTTATTTCTATGGCTGGTCTATTATGCAGTGACCCAAACATATAGACTCTTAAACCTCCTAACCATTTACCCACTTTTATTACAAAATGAAACTGTTAAAAGACTTTTAAAGTAAAGAGAGCCAATTCTAGACAGATTGCATTGAGGCTACTGAAAATTTAAAGTCTGGGGCTGTTTTTCTTACAGTGGTCTCAGTGAGCTTGTGTTCATTGGAAGTGTTATGAACCCGAATATTTACAAATATTAAAAGTCAATCTCTTGGCAAGATAGAGCAAGATCTTTTTAAGAATACTTAATACTTTGCAGCCTCCAAATGGTCTATTTAAAATAAACACTAGTTTTCACTTGTTTTGTTTTCTTACACAATGAACTTAATACACTTTAAATATGGCACAAATGTTTGAAATCACTGTACATATTCTAGCAACAGTGGCAATTACAATTCACACTTCCAGGCTACAAATTAACAGGCATCCATTTGTTTTCTAAGGGCGTAGCCACGATTTAGCAATGGCGACAACAGCGGCTGACTGGCTTGAACAAAATCCTTGGACCAATCATAGTCATACCTTAAACAAAACTGTGATACATATTTGGTACATGTTTAAATTTTTCTGGTAAGAGGCTCAACAGTACATGCCTGCATACAACAAGAGTGGCCTCAGGCTCAGCCACAGTGTTCTAATCGAATCCACTTATTAAACACAACAGCAGGAAAGAGCTGGCCAGAGAAAAGGCAGGTCCAACCACACATTATCTGGACATGGCACTCAACACTGCCCAGTGACTCCACAACCCAGTGCAGGTCAAAACAATAAGCAAATTAAACACATGCTAACTAACAGCAACAACATATACAGATAAATCTCTCTCACTGCAAGTTTAGCGCTCCCATCAGGCTCTGCGCATGGTCGCTCCATATGGCCATGCATACTGTGTGTCTATGGGTGATGAAGCTAGCAATAAGGCGCCACAATGTATACATACACTGACTTCAAAGTTTGTGGACACCTTTGTTTTCACTAATAAGAACAAAATATAACATTAGAATGAGATTAAATACAATGCAAAGTAGCATTAATATCTTATTTTAAAAGTAAAAGTAGACTAATTGTAATTAATTGTAATTCTATTACAGCATAATGCCATATTTAAGCCAGTCTTAAGAACAAAGTTTGGTTCTAGATGTCTCCTGGACGCCCCAGACTTTGTATGAATTTATTAAGTTCCTTCAACAGCAATCTTGATTTAGCTTAATGAAGTACTGAGTAGTCAAAGCATGTATTAGATGATAACTGCAAATAATACTGGGTTGCCACACAGAAACGTTTGTAAAGGGTTAAATAAACACACTGACAAAAGTTAAACCAAAACTGTTTTAATACTGCTTGAATATTTAAAAACAAAGCATTTTGCTAAGCAAATAAAAAAACTTCCTGTCTAGAAAAATAGTACCCAAGTACCTAAAACCTTTGCTGTACTGTGCGCAAGACTAACAAGTCTAACACCATTTCCAGGTGGTTTTAGAGTGGAAAACACATTCCTCCAGCAAGCACACATCTCCTCTTAATGTGAATCTGGAACTTTCTGTAAACATCCTCTTACCTTAAACATGAACATCCTGGCAGGAGGAACTAGAGTCCGTCTCTAAACAACTTCACCATCACATAAAGTCCACCCCATGAGTTAGGACTGGCTCAAAGCCTGCAGCTACAGCTCCCAAGCAGTCACTTTGAGCAAATGAAGCTGTAAACTTTTGGATTTGTCCAGGTTTTAGTCATTTTTAGCCATTTACATAGATCAAATGTGAAACCCACAAATAAGGCCAAATAGATCTCTGCTCGGACACACTAACACACTAAGAGAGAGCCTGAGAGCAGAGAAAGTAAAGCCAGGTCGACTTCTTAGTGACAACTCATCTTAGTCTCCTGGCCTGAACCTAAAGTCCTTAACTGTAACTGACAGATAGTGTTCAGCTAATCCGCTGCACTGAAGTCTCTCGGTACTGTGGTGTAAACAAAGGAGCCAATCAAAAATCATCAGTCAGTTGGAATGGAATAGAATGACGGGCATAAGTGAATGGTTATGCACTCAGAAAACACTACAGTAAACAGTAACACAGTGTTTCTTCAGGGTCTTCTATGAACAATGCATCACTGTTATAAACAAAGTCGAATCTAGTAGTTTAACCATAATTTAAAGATAGATTTTCCATATAGGTGGGGCAAGTTTCCTATTTGCATGGAGAGAACAAATGAAATTTTGTCAACACCACCACTGTGTTTCTATCAGCATCACCGCAGCTACAACTACCAACAATGATCGAGACAAAGGCAACAGGTGTGACTGAGAATGAGGATAAACAAAAAGTGTGAAAATGGGGGTTGGGGGGTTGGGGGATGCTCTTGTCTCGCCCATTTAATGACAAAGGCATTGATTAGTTAAAGAGGAGCTTCCTTCCCTCTATAGTCAAAGCAGATTAGGTAAAGTGGAG
Organism: Megaleporinus macrocephalus; assembly: GCA_021613375.1. Lineage (NCBI taxonomy): Eukaryota > Metazoa > Chordata > Actinopteri > Characiformes > Anostomidae > Megaleporinus > Megaleporinus macrocephalus. The sequence continues at coordinate 30,150,839 of CM038711.1, read as the reverse complement.
TTTCCTTCCTTCTTCTGAATAAATGGAACTGTCTGTGAATTAGGGGTGAGCGGTATGAACTCTTTATATTGTGATGTTTTTCAGCACAATGGACAAAATTTTTATGGTACAGCAAAACAGTAATATAATTATGATACATTTTTGTAAGCCTTTTGAAGGTATACATTACACAAGTTGAAATTGCATTTGGTGAACTTTTTGTCAGATTACTCAAGCCATTGAAGTTCATGTCTAATATGACCTGTTATGGTATCCATGATATAGAAATATTCATTATTATATATTGGTATTCACATAAACACACTGCAAGACTGAGAGCACAGTACAATTTATTTTGAGATAAAAGGGAGGGGGATTCATTTGTAGTCACTTGTACATTCATTATCATTCAAGGAACATGATTTATGTTAAAAATAATGTTATAGTTTACAATATATTGTTTTGGAAAAAATTACATAACATACAGTCTAAAATATTAATATTAGTTATTATTATATTATAATTTTGTCCAATGCTCCAATGCAAGTGATGAGGGCAAGTTATTCTTTGTTCCTTACTCGCTAGAACGTCTTATGAATCGTCACCTAAAAAGAATATAAACCTGTTTCCTTTATTAAATGAAAATATAATAATAACATTCTGATGTGCCGTTTGAATTCTGGAACATCAACAAACAAATACTACCCAGTTAAGCCATCATGGAAAGGTTCAATTAGCTCCTCCAACAGCAGCAAACAGATGTTCCTTAAACATGTTTATTCTGTTTGAAGGTGGTATTGATTTTCCAATGACCTCAATGACTCGTCTGAACAACGTCCACTTTACAGCAAATACTGAAACAAGACCAAGTCCAAATGGTGATGAGACAATTTGTCCTTCTATTCTATTTTGAAGTGTCATATATGAACTGTGCCCTGTGCTGTCTGTGACAAGGCTTCTGAATCCCAAAATCCCAACGTTCAAAATCGCTTGGAATACGACTTCCTTACATGCAGTAAAAGTAAAGAATGTTTTTTCCTTCTACTATCGTTGCCACTTTGGATGCAAGAGCAAGTTTAGACACAAACTAGAGAGCACACAGAACTGAAACCTAAATTGTTTTCATTCCAACAAAACCACATACTTTAACAGCAAGCGTCGGGCATCATCTGCTCTTGCAAAACTGGATAATAGCATTTCCTTAAATATGACTCTGGTCAAGGCGTCAGGTTGCAAGAATAAAGACATTCACACAGACAGAAGCACATACAACATCCAGTTAACCCTTAGGCTATTGGCTGAGAGCTATCACTCCCTCACTTCAACCTGCTGTGCTGGCAAACAAACCACAACATTTAAATGTGCTGAAAGCTGATTTGTTTATGTATGTGTGTGTTTGTAGTTGCTGAGTTGATCCTGAGAGCATTAAAGGACGATTACAGGCTAAAGAAGCTTCAGGAACAGCGATACAGAAATGCATTTGTCCTGCTGCTGAGTCATTCTCTGCACTGTCAGCTCAGATCTTTCTAGGACACAGTGTGTGTTTGTGTGTGTGTGTGTGTGTGTTCATGCATGAATGTGTGTGTGTGTGATGAAAAACTCTATGTGTATGTGCCTGCATCAAGGTGACCTCCACTGCAGTAAAGTGCAGAAACGTCTCTGTCTCTCTCTCTGTCCCACCTCTCTCCCCGCTCAGAATTTTTAATCCATTACTTTCTCAACCAACCATCGTTTGATCTTTTCTTTTTTCTATCTTTGCTTTTTGTTTATGTCTCTTGCCACTCTCATTTTTGTTGTGAAGCACCTCTCTATCCTGGCTTATCTTTCTCACTTACTCACTCACTCACCCACTCACTCATTCACTCATTTACCCACTCACTCACTTACCCATGTTTAATAAAAAGGATAAGAATCACTAAAGGCTTGACGATACGGTATTATTGTGGTACTTTTTAATATCACAATTTAATATCACTGTGATTTTGCAATATGTGGGTATTGTGTTAGCACATGCTGAAATATACTTTGATATGAACCTTTTATGTCCCCAAAGTAAAACTTTACACTGTTATATTCCACATAGGATTCCACTGGATTCCAAGTTTATGCAATCCTTTCCATTTTCAATTTATATGATAAAATATCAATTCTTGGTTTCTGTGGATCGATACAATATTGCCACACTAAATATCATCATAATATGATGTAAAAGATTTTTCCCAATTCTTACTTTATGATAATATATAGTCATATGCAGAAGTTTAAACATCCCTGATATTTTGTTGATCTTCTGTTTATTTTAGTGCACAATTTCTCTTCATTTATTTAATGTAACATACTAGTAAAAATAGAACCTCACATCAAAGAAATTCAGCAAATAGACAACAGTTTTGCATTATAATGCGAAGTGTGCTCTCTGTAGAGGATATTTTGACATATTTCTTGTTATTTTTATTAAGAAATCTAACTTCACCAGGGCTGCCATACTTCTGCATACAACTCCATAATCCACTTGATATATGTTTAAAGAAAAAAGTTCTCTGGGGTGCCCATAGCCATCATCCCCTATGGTCAGTTCCATCACTTTCTATATACCTTAATGAAGCACTGCTTAGCCAAAATATGTGTCGGATGATATTTACAAATAATACTTGGTTGCTGTGAGAAATGGATTGGAAAGCATTAAACACTGACATATGTGAAATCACTACTTATTTTATGAATTTAATTTATATTAGTTTCAATATTAGTGTTTTTTAAGCCAATCAATGAGTACTCCTGAGATAAACAACCTCTGAAATCATATTTTTCTCAGATGCCTTAACTTTTTAGCCAGCAATGCTTAATCACTCATTCTCATTGAGGGATATTTGGTGCTATTTCTAGTAAATCAGAGCCACAAAGGACGTGTTCCAATAACAAGCTTGGAACCCAAACACAAACATGCAAGTACATCCCACTTGGAAATCACTAACCACAAGCAGAGGCGGATCTTTTCATCAGGTCAGTGAAAAAGAATTAGAGATACTTCTGAAAGACCACTTTAAATTAATTCTCTTTAATATTCATTTAAAGAAAGCAAACAAATTATACATCTAGGCTAAAACTAACTTTAAAGGTTTATTTGAGGTACAGACTTTCTGGGAAGTCACATAAGTGCAGACAGGATGCAGTGGGAGCCATCAAAGCCAATCCACTTCATCCATTTCAAAAGTTAAAAGTCAAGACACCTGGTACTGAAACTACTCACTCACTGACATTAAGCAGGCGTAAGATTCTCCACAAGGGGGAGTGCACCATTGAGAGGCAGGGAACTAAAACAGTTGCAAGAAACACGTGTATGAAGTACAGGCCTAAATGTGTGAACGCTGAATGATTGTGGACACTTTCCTGGGTGTATGGGCTGTCTATCCTTCAAAGAGAACTTCAGGTAACTGCAGTGTTAACATGTTAAGAGCAGTTTCACAGAAGTGGTTTAAATGATGGTTGTATGTGTGCTGTGATGTGTTATTGTGATGTACACAATCTGTGGCTCATTGTTCTACCTGATAGCTGCAGCAGAAACATCCCTCTTTCTATTTGTCATGTTTGAATATGTGCACCAGAAAGCATGGTGTTCTCCAACTGGTCATAATCAAGGAACATGTCGTAGGATCTACCAAACTGGGCAATAAATACTAATAATTGTGATGCACTAAAGTTAGGATTAGGGTCTCAAGGAGTGTCTCAGATGCCACATCGCTTTTCTTTGATTATGTCACAATACAACCCATCCTTCATTCCCGACCCTCATATTCCAGCCCAATGCTGGAAATTTCTACAACAAAATCATGTCAAAATCAGGCTGAATAGAACCGATGGCTCTATGTAGGACCATAAATAATCATAAACTGTTCCTTGCATGGTCAAATGGCACGCCCTTATAATCATTCTTTAAGGAATCTGTCACATCCCAGTCTCTGCCCACCTCTTCACTCACACGGTCAGCATTGCTGAGTTCTGATTACCAATTCAGCCTTCCCTCACGTGGCACTCGGCTTTAAAGGACACGTGTGACTCTCACGCTCTGAGAAGTCTCTGATGTTTTGCTAGATTTCTGAGCTGTTAATCAAGTTTATTTTCTTGGATTTCGACTTTGGATTGTATATTCTGGAGTCCACCTTACCTACACATACCTGTTTGCTGCAATTTGGACTGCCTGCTTTTCCCTTTTTCTGCATTTGCATTCAGGCTCTCTTTCTTGTTCCTGACAGAACCCAAAAAGGTTCCACTGTTGATGAGTTTTTTTCAGTCCTAGTGTACTTCAAACGCTCACTTGACTTAAGTGACCACACTTTTGCTAAGTTGTGGAGATGTATATAAGAAAAAAAGCACCAGGGTTGATGCAGAAGAGTGGAGAAGCTTTGCATCCTTCAGAAATAAATAATTTATCTGCCACCGTAGGTCAGCTCCACCTGGTGCTCTGTAGCTCGGGGCCTTTTCTAAAATCACATAAGCCCGGCTCCATTAATCAAAAAATCTGCATATTCATTTACTTTCAGCAATCATGCTAATCAAATTATAATATGGAGCCCTAAATCAGAGATTATCCTCACCTAACCGCATCAGCATGGAAGTACAAACCCTACTGAGCCCCTAAAGGGACTTGTGCAACTAAATTTAAATCCTAAAACTTTTCCTTACGCATGACAAACACTTAGGATTAACATTTAGGTCTTGCACATGTGCCTTTAGGGACTCAGCAGAAAAGGCAGAAATAGCTAGGTAGATGCTGTTTAGCCATAATCTGTAATCATTTTAAGCCTGTAATACTTGAGACCACTCACTCACATATCTCAGCTTATCCACCTAAATCCTGAGTCACACTCAGACTGTTCAGAGTGCCCTATATACAGGCTTTCTAACTCCCAGAGAAAGAGAGAGAGAGAGAGAGAGCAAGCAAGAGAGAGAGATAGCATGTGTGTAATTCTTTTTCTCTCATACAGCAGCACTAGAGTGAGTCACGACTCAGCATTTTCTGCCCTACTAAACTTAGCCCACTTTTACGCTGTTGAGAGAATGCCACTATATTTCAGCCAGATTCAGCATCCCCCCCCCCCCCCCCCCCCCTCTCTCTCAGGGGCTGCTTCTGCAAAGGAAGGTGAATGTTTCATGAAGACACTACATATTTTATCTGGATGGATCTTGACAGAGTGCAGTAACATGGGATACACCAGCGCACTACAGCCGCAGACAAGGAACTACACATACAGAGCTTCAGTTGGACAACATCATTAAGAATACAGGCACTGACGAGAGAAGTAAAATAGAGAAGTAGGAAAGTTGGTGACTCAAAGGTAAAGCAGAGAGGCGCTCTTGTAAGTTACTTTTACTTTTACTCATAGGTTCTGATTCTGCGTGCTCTAAGAGTTGTGTGCGCTCAGTCGTATACAGCCCTCTGAGGCTGCTAGTACATACATGCAAACCATCATTTACTGAGTAAAATGAAAAGAGAGCGATGAGACAGACAGAATTACAGACATAAACACGGTTTGATGGCTTGCTGCCTGAGTCATTCAAGGGCACCATTCGTCTTTGAGCCTGTCTGCATACAAATCAGGCCCAGATAGCAAATAGCTCTGTCTGTCTTTTACCATTCAGCTTAGAGATCATCTACTCATCAAAACTGGTTCAATTATGGTTTGTCCTCCAAACCAATGACATGTTTGGTGTTTGGAGTTTCCCTTTGCACTGGAACTACAAAGCAAAAGGAAAGCAAGCCTATAGGTTCACGCTGTGTTAACTATATGGCATGTACATAGACATACAGTTGACATGATGCTAAATAGCATCTATAAGCTTCCATTCTTTGTTAGCTACTTTAGCTTTGTTGTTCCTAGGGGTGTAAGAAAATATTGAAAATATCGAATATCGGGATATTTTGTTTCGTGATAATGTATCGATTCTCAAAAACACAGTTATCGATACACAGATTTCTGGCAGACAGTGAATCATTGTGTGTTGTGTTTAAACCTCTGACCACTAGATGTCAGTGTTGTAATCCATTTTCAGCTCCACTCCAACATTAACAAGCAGCACAAGGGTGCAATGCTATTGTAAGCATTGATAAACCTGTTTATATAGTGGTGTGTTTTAATAGTAGGATTTGAAAAATCACAATATATCACTTTGTTTGCAGTATCCCAATATATCGTGATATATTGAATCGTGACCGCCATATCACAATACGTATTGTATCGTCAGGTTCTTGCCATTACACAGCCCTAGTCGCTCCAGTGCAAACCTAATAAAGACAAAAAAAAGGGGTGGTCTCTGACTTTTGCACAGTACTGCATCACTGCCCAAAGGCAAACAAGTATCTTCAAACCTTTTTACTTTCCACATAAGTAAATGTAAATAGATTTTATTCCAAGCAATTGTATTGCTCCATTTATCTAGACCTTCTCACACTATGTAAAGCATGTAGAAAAGTAAAAATAGAAAAAAAGGAGACACATCTTCTTTGGACAGTGATAATACAGTGATAGTAAACACTGATTAAAAGTGTAAGTTAAGAGTCGTTGATGACTGTTGGTGGGAAATTAGAAGGAAAAAAACAAGAAAAGTGTGGATGTGGCCCTTTAACACTGCTGTAAGTCTCCAATTGGATATAATGAACTTCATGAGTTTGAGTCCCTACTTTGCTGATCTCAGCCATTCGCCGCTCTCCTGGGACTGAGTAAAATCCAACATTCAAAACATTACAGAGGACAAACACAGCAGCAATGCAAGAGGTTCATACAGAAATCTGTCTAGTTTGCATATGTCAGTGATAATGTATGACCTGCTGTCTCCAGAAGTCAGCGAGTGAGAGAGCTGAAAGATGTGATGTCAGCGCTTCTGTGGACGTCATGGGGTGTTGAGACGCTGCTGAAGACTGTCTGATGTGGGCAATGTCTCCAGATCATCCCCCCCATTCCCTTCCCTCACAACAGAATGTGAGCGAGTGTGTTCTCATCCTTCCTTTAACCCTTCCATCTAAGCAACAACTAGAATCACGTAAACCAATTTCACGCATGAGGCAACCCAAGGAACTACTCCAGCATACATAATCACACCCCCGCCCACACTCACACCACACGTGACCGAGCGCGCACCCTAACACAGACTCACACAGTGTAATATATTTATTGATGAGGGTGGGACATTTAAGCTTTAACTAATTTGACACAGAAATGCCACATTGCATTCTTAAGCCAGTTTCTTATGACCTTCCAAACAAGATGACACAACAACCTTTCGGTCATTACTGTAAAGTGCAGAACGCCCCAGGGAACAGCTGGAATATATAAAAGACTATTTGTACGTAGAAAGAAAGGATTGTGAACAAAGAGCACATGATAAGAAGATGCAGAGAGATAAAAAGAGCAAAAGAGACAATCTGCATATATCAACCGTAGACAGGTTACACAGCAGAGCATTTGCATGAAATTTGGTTCGAGTCAGGGATTAGGGATCTTTTACAATATTATTGTCTCGTCTCTGTGAGAGTTTAGCCGGCGGGAACAGCAAAGCAACTAAGGAGCATGAGAAGGCATGGTTGTTTGGAAAACAACTCTTCCTACCCAATTCAGGAAACTGCACAAGAATGATTCAACTAAAACACAAACAATCTCTAAATACAGGGCAGAACCGGGACTATCGAAGCTAGACCTCCAATTTAATGCCAAAACTCAGTAAAACAGATGACAGAAAAGTCCCAGCCATGGAAAAGCTAATTTCCATTAGAGATTTGGGATTTTGTAATGTTATGTTGGCACACAGCTAACAGGGTTGCACATCAGGCATGGGCCCAGGGGAGCCTTCGCAGACCATACAAGCGTTCTCTTAGTCTGCATGTTTAGTATTTGTCTTTAATGCAGCCATTCTTCAAGACCTGTTTTTAGCATGCTGAGGCTCAGCATCACCCCAGGAATAGAGCTGGTGCATGGGTGTCCAGTTGTATCCACAAAAGACCCATGTGGCTGGTGTAGTGGGTCAACTATTGGGTTACACTAGCTTTGTTGCTCTTGGGCGCCCTTGAAGCTGATGTCGGCTTTCTGTTGGTCATTATATAGGTCAATTTGACCTTTATAATAATAATAATAATAATAATAATAATAATAATAATAATAATGTAACCGCTGCACCATTTAAGGTGGAATGGGAAAACTGAAACAAGAAGCTGGCAAATAGAAAGCCTTGTGCGATCCACTTGATTTTCTTTTCCTCAGCTTTCGAATCTGGGTCTTCCAAAACATCACAACACCACACCACAAGCCATTTTCTCTCACAAAATTGGTCCCTTTCTTTGGAAATCAACAAGCGTCTGTTGATTCTATTGACACTTTTTAATCATGTTAGTAGTTATCATACCCATAAGGCTTTCTGTCAGGTCCCTGAGGTCCTGCATAATGGGGCAGCTTGCTTGGTTGTATCTAACTAGATACTACAACAGAAAAATTCTGACTGAACAATAGTCTATTTTTGTTTCCAATGAAAAATAAGGGCACTTCTACAAGGTCTACAGAGAATGCAGCAAATGTAACAATTCTGTGACATAAGAGTGAACTAAAAATTACAGACAATAAATTATTAGGCTTATTTGGAATTTCCCTCTGCTAAATACTAAAAACCATCACACGCTGCTGTAAATTCGTCCGTTGTTTCTGAAGAAGCCTTGCCTGTTCCCTTTTACAGTAACATGTTATGCGGGTTATCTGTCAGCAATGGTAATTACCCAGGTGCCTTTTCCAGGATCTGTTTGTGAGAACTGAGAATGTTTCCTCCCACCTCTGTTCTAAACTATAGACTACAATTGCCCCTCCAGCGGTCTCTCATGTCTCTGAATGCTCCTACACTACATTTACGCGCTCACGCGCTGCCGTGCTTTTTCATGCTATTGGCTGGTCTGGGTAGGTACGGTACTTCAGCTCTTACGTAAGTGAAAGTGTTAGCTAGAAGCTTTGTTAGAACTTTAAGGGTGTGTGTTTGTGGTTAGTTTTCTCAGGAGAAACTCAGCCTCGCTCAGCTTCAGCTTGAGGTTGGCACTGCTTTTCGAGTAGCTCTCAAAGGGCCTGATATCTTTCTTTCTGGCTGAATTAAGCATTAGTGCTCAATATTTAATCCTAATTCCAGCCCTAGACTAGTTTTACCTAGCAGATGTTCAGAGAGAGAAAGAGAGAGAGATGGTGGAGAAAGAGACAGTGAGAGAGAAAGAGAAAGAAAGAAAATGAAATGAAAGTTGAATAAAGAGCACAAAGAAAGAGAGAGCAAGAAAAAGAAAGACAGAAAGATGAGGAATAGGAAAGACAGGTAAGTTCACTCTCCTCCCTCGCCTTCTCATTATCACAGCTGAACACTCCTTTTTCCATCTGTCTGTCTCTGTTTTAATGAGGGGGTCAGGTGCGGCTGGGCCGTGGGGGGAGGTGTGCAGTAATATTTCCTACTGCGATTCCTTTAAACCACCTAATAAAACATAGAACATCAAACACCCACACGCCGTCACCACTACGCTCCCTCAGGCCTGGGCAGGGAGAGAGACACACAGAGAAAAAAAGAGAGAGAGAAAGAGAGAGAACCCATGTTCTTTCACTTTCTGTGTCTTGTTCTATTTCCTGCCCTCTCATGTTCTTTCTTTTTCCTTCCTCCTCCTCATCTGTCTCTTTATTTC